>JAVTVX010000010.1:27220399-28420399 GCA_033439265.1 Dillenia suffruticosa | reverse complement strand
GGCTGCACATGCACACGCACGAGCTGGGGCGTGCCAGCGCGGGAAGGGTGAAAATGGAGTTTTATCCTCCTCAAAGAAGGAAAGCAACCTTCTTTTCTGCTAGTTTTTTAAGCACTGTTCAGCTTCCTGTTGCTTATGAAAGCATCCACAACGATTCTATTTTTTGAGAGAGAATTATAATCGGGGTTAATTTTAGTTTCCATCATATGACCATATCACAAAATAGCCATGGAAGATCGGCAGAGCAAATCACCTCTTAAATAGAATACAATACATTTGATGGGCATACCAGGAGAGAACACAAGACTGCAAACAACTAGAAGAAATTATAGACAAATCACCTGGTATGTCTCACACAAAAAGCCAAACATTTAACAATCCTTCTCGTCTCTCTTTGATCATGTAAATGAAAGCTCTAATAAGGCCACAGAAACGCCCCCATAGCATAGTTCCTCTTTTGATCAACACTTCCAGTCACTGGGAGACCATACTCTGACAGAAGACAATCCAGCTTCCACTCTGGCATCGACTCATAATCAGACTTGGTGTACCTTGGATAGTGCAGTGGCATTTGAAAATACCCACACCTCTCCCTTGAATAACCATTTATCCCATGTGACACCTTTGGTGCAGGCTCTGAAACTGATTCCATCTGTACCGTAGGCAACACTAACGAAAGGCTTATATATAGGCAAGTAGTAGAAAGGTGAAATTGAAGTGTTCTACTCTAAATCTTTGAGGGATGTCGGTTTAAATCTGAGACACAAAAAGCTGCTTCTGACCATGGAATTTCTCACTAACCCCTTCTTTCTAGGTACCAAGTCTAGAAACGTCTCGTAGACCTTGATAAATAGGACAGCTCACCAATTTACATAAATATCTCCAATTGGTTCTATGAACTCATCATAGCATGACCAGACCCCCATCAACCCATTGACCCCCGAAGCCAATTACCTGGTATCCATATTCTTCGAGCCAAAATTTTCTTGCCCCGTGACTTGTGAGAAAATTACACGTTTTAGTGTCGGAACTTTACCCCAATTCATTGATTATCACTTAAATTTTAAGTTTAAAAATCTTAATTTCAAAATTCATAAATTATTAGTCTCTCCGTTATTAATAAAAATAGATTGTCTTTTAAGTATTAACGTAAAATGACGTAACATGTTAACTGAACGTATATATGCTAACATGGCACTTCCAAGTCAGCACCTCAAAACATCTCACGCTACCACGTCAACGAGTTAAGGGCATTTTGGTCCGAACACCTCTCCTCTCCTCTCCTCTCCTCTCTCTCTCTCTCTCTCTCAAAAAAAAAAAAAAAAAAAAAACGCCCGTTAAATTATGGCAAAAAAAACTTAAATTTTTTTAACAAAATATATATATATAATCTTCCCAAAAAAGATTTCACCACCCTCTAATTATGGCCAAAAAAAACCTTAAATTTACAAAATCTATATAAAATCCTCCCAAAAAAATTATAAAACCTTACATTTTTTTAAAAAAAATATAAAATTTCCTGTCAAACCAAAATTTTGTGATATTTTCTCAAAAAATATAAAACCAAAATTTCTCTCTCTCTCTCTCTCTCCTCCCCTCGCCCTCGAGACTTCTTTGAAAGATAAGGTTACATCTGCTCCACAAAACTGGAAAAAACCTAAACGAAGTTCTCCATGGCTACCGCTTCAGCAACCACACTTTCCTCTTTCTTTTCCCTTAAAATTCTCTCTCCTCAACTCTCTCTCTGCAAACCCCAGAATCCCAATTCTCTCTCTCACTCCAAACCCAGGCCCTCTCTTTCTCTCTTCTCTCTCTCTCTACTTCCCAGCTCAAAAAATCCTCAAAAATTGGAGCCAATTTAAATGATTTTGAAACCACATTCTTTGATGAACAAAACCCAGAAGAGAACCGACAATGATTAATAATTGAATGCAATTGTGGATCAAAAACGTATTACAAGGTTTTAATCAAGGCCAAGACTAAGAAATAAGACAAATGTGAACATTAATTTGAAGAAAAGAAGTTCACTGTCGGTGGGTGAAGCTTTGGTGTCATCGGTAATAGCGGATTCCATGGAGGGTTGAAATTGGGATGAAGAGATTTTTTTTTTTTTTTTTTTTTTGATGTTTGATGTAGTGATTTTGTGGTTTAATTGAAGTTAAAGAAATTAAGCTTTGAAATTTAAAGTCAACCAGAAAAAGTCTCAAACAGAGGCAGGTTTGACGAAGATGATGGAATCTTCTTCTCCATCAATAGCGACAATGGATGATGAAGTAGACACTGAGGCGGAGTAAACAAGGTGATGAAGAACAGCGGCTATAGTTCGAAATCGACAGCGAAGACAAGCAATCGAAGACGAATCAGTGACAAACAATCGAATAGGTACTAGAATTTGAAGATGAATAGGTGATTCCAAGGCGAACAAAGATGGTGATTCCACTGTCCAACAAGCGGTGCTGGATGAATCTTAATCGATGGTGTGCGAATCGACTCCGAGGGCGAAGGAATTGAAGTTGCAAGGGGAGATGATAGAGATAGGACAGCCGAAATCGACGGAGATCATGTGATGAACACAATTATCAGCTGATCTGGCTGGAGTTTCTTTCTTCGGAGAAGATGATGTTTCTGCTTCATTACCAGCAACCCCTCCTTTTTTTAAAGGCTTTTGGTTTTTTAAAAATCGATGGATCTCATTCTTCGGCCACCCACTCTCATTCGAGCCACATCCAAGAGAAACCCCTCTCTCTCTCTCTCTCTCTCATGGCAAAAGGATTGTTCAGAAAAGGCTTTCGACCCGGGCAAGCTCTCTCTCCAACAGCAGAAGAAGAAGATGAAGGGGGAGAGAGGAGCGTGTCTTCGATTTTTATTAATTTTAAAATAATTAATTTTTATTAATTTAAAATGATGATGATGACAGCATTGTGTTTTTTGCGTCCATAGTGACACGTGTCAACTGACATGTTAATAATTTTTGCAAGGTATGCTTTTACATCATCTGTCACGGGTATTCACGTCAACATTTAATGATTTCGTTAACGTGATTATTAACAAAAGAGTTAATAATAAGTTATGAATTTTGAAATTTATGAATTTTGAAATTTAAATTTTTAATTATCACATTTTGAAATTTAAAGATTAATTCGTGAATTCACCATAAACTTCAGGACTTCTGACATATAATTTTCGCCGTGACTTAATGATAAAGTTAGCCGACACATTCAAAAATATGGGGAGGAAACCGTTAATCAAAGCAGGCCCCGCCAGCTGAGGACAGTTTTTGTGAGGTGACCAACAGTTATTATTTATAAACCCTTAGGTCACTAGCACCAAATCCATCAGGTAATATCTAGGGATCAAGTTGTGAATCCTACCATAAAGCAAAGGATAGCATCTATTGTGAGATAATCCGGGACCCCCATATACCATAAAGATAAAGATATATCCCACAAGGTTTTGAGATCTCATTCCTACATTGTAAGATCCCATGTTTTGTCTTTCTTTCATTTGTCTCTCTCTCCATGATTTTGGTTCCTTCATGGATATCACATGCTCTCCAAGTTTTAAGTATCGAACTATATTTCCTATGCTATCACTGGGTTCGTGATCCTTTCTAGATATCCGCAGTGCATGTTTCTGATCAATATTGTGGCCTCTAGACAATTGTCACAAGCTGGTGAATGATAAAGATGGATAGGTATGCTAGGTTGCTTAATGCACAGGGCAATATAAATCTCAATCTAATCGATCGTATAGAACTCAAGATGATAATATGTGTTAGACTATTCATACAATATCCAAAAGTTGAATCCATCATATGATTTTCTCAAAAAATAATAACAAATAAATAAGCAAAAAAAAAATTTGGAATGGGCACAACAACGCTATTCAAATGACATCAAAGAGCCCCAATTAATAAGACAAGACGATATCACCAAAGGGCAAGGTCAAAACATCTGCAAATGTGTAAAAATGAAACCGTGCCACCACTGTGAATGGCTGGACATGCATGGACCAAAAGCTGTTTGAAAGTCACAAAACAGATCAGATTTCAAATTTAAAAATCTATAAATCGTACATTTGAAGGGGGGGGGGGGGATTGTCCACCAAAGATAATCATTTTCTGCTGGTGATGATTTTCATTTCCATTAACCTTTGCAAAACAAGATGGTGTACTCACGTCAGATCTATTTAGTATTTGCACAAAAGCTTCACAAATCCAAGAGTCAGAAAGAAAAGACACTAAAACCATACATGCAAGGCTATCTGTACAGGACTACCAACAGAATTAAAAAAAAAAAAAAAAAAAAAAAAAAAAAAAAGCGATGTAAATGTGTTGCAGGGTATGATAAGCAGCAAAAATACCAAACTTTGCATGGTTCATTCCGCAAGCCAAAAGGTCCTGTCAAGAGGGACAAAAGAAGGGATCTTCTTGGCTCTTGTAAATCTCAAATAATTGCTTAGGAGGTAAGTTGCTAATTGTCCGCAAAGCTTGGGCCCCCTAGGATCAAAGTGCTGCCTGTTGGATCTCCATTAGTAAGAAACTCGGCCAAAGTATTTCCCCTACAAAACTGGAGTAAAAATTATTTGGATGAGCATTATATGGTAAAGCAATCCTCCCTAGATGGATGTTTTTCCCCATTTGATTTATAATGTGGAAGGCCAAAACCTAGAAGCAACATTTCCATCTCCACATGGAAGAGAACTGTAAATATAATTATACAAACACTGGACATTCAATTTAACCCAGAGCAGTAATGTCCAGCAGAATTTCTCCCAATAGCCCTTCTCCAAAATGCAAGAAAATCCAACCTGAACTGGTACAAATATCTGATTTGGCAAGTGATTCATAAGCATCATTTTTACTTGGGAAAAGCAACACAAAAAGGCACCAAGAGGGAACCGTCCTAATATGTTAATTCACTGGCAGGTGCACAAATGACCTAAACCTTCAGAGGAATGATATATCACTCACATTTTTTTCATAAAGGTCATGGAACCACATCCTGTAAGTTCTTCCCTTCCAATGCAATTTACGAGCAGAATGTCTTCATATAAATGCACCTCCATCTTACTCTTATTTTTATTCGTTTTCTTCTTTGTGATGAAGGGATCATGTCATGGTTCCAGAAGGTTTCTGACAGCTTAAACATCAACACTCAACTCAGCACATCTAAACTCTCCCTCAGAGTGAATCAAAAAGAAAAAACACAAAACATCTGCAATCATGTAACAAAGATGAAAGATTCCTATTTGTTCTATTCTGGCAAGCCTCATAGATCAACCCTTCCCACTTGGTTTTCATTTCCCTCACAAACTTGTGGAAAAAATCCCTGCACTTTAGTATTTTCTCAATAGAAGGGAATGAAATTGCCAATAGGCCAATAATTCATTACTTTTCTCTATGCCGATTAGATGCCAAAGCTACCAAACATCATGCACAGGCAGGTAAAAAAACCCAGCACAAAAAAAAAAAAAAATGATAGGTCCTCTGGATACTTGTGTGATACTGAGAATAAGATGAATCTCCTATTAACTCATATTACCAGCAGAAGTGAAAAAATATAGAATGCAAATTTGTTAAAGTGCAACAGAAAGCACCTACAGTACATAAGTTAAAAATTATGCAACAAAACACAGAAAGTACTTAACTAAGACAATCGCAACTACAAAAAAGAAGACGTGTTTAAGAATTAAGGGAAAGAAATTAGGCTGCAGTATAATCATGAAAGATCAAGCTTGTACATAGAAGAATATCAGCATAAAAGCATATATAGGTAAGAAATTATGCACAAATATCAAATACTGAATCTGCTTTTTTTCATACCCGTGTGCATCAAGCTTGCTAAAACCACACCTGTTTTGAAACAATGTCCCCTTAACTGATTGTTCTTCTTGTGTCTGCTGACGGTAAAGAGCACAGACAGCCCTCATACATAGTTCAGGGTCCTTTCCAAAGGCAGAAAGCATGTCAGCTTCAAATTCCCACTCTGATTTCTGATTTTTGTTCCTGCGAATCCTAGATATAACTTCTTTGTAAGTCATAATACTATCTGATGCATCTTCTGACTCATTTGAAGTATCACGGCCATCAGAATCACCTACTGGCTTACTAGAAGTGTCATCACTCTCAGAACTGTTGGAGCTGCCAACAATAAACCGACTTAAGCTGCTTTCACCATCTGAATCAACCTCTTCCATGCCATCATCCTGGTCATAGTCAGTTTGAATAAAGGCACTTGCATCCATTTTACTTGAAGAATTTTTTTTAGAGCCATCATTTCACTTACATTGTCCCAACCTCACGAGATGATGCCTTGATGGAGTTGCAGCAGTTGATACATCATGATCACACTTCTTTTTTTTGGTATCTTGGCTTGGCCATCACCCGGTATCCGGAGTTTCGCCCCAACTAATCTAGATCGATCGTTATAGGACCCACTTTGTGGGGATAGATCTCCCAATATTGTTTTTTCCGTGCTCAGGAGGAATTTCTGACCTGGTTAAGGGACGAAAATACGCATCCCACCTATGCCAATAAGTGTTGATATCATGATCACACTTCTGCTTCTTGATATGATAATGTTTCTTCAGCGGTTTACCAGTTGGAATGTTGACATCCTCTTCACTTTCAGTATCACTGGCTACTATCTTAAAAGCTCACGTTCTTCCGGGAGTTTCAATTGTAGGAATAGGGGCATCCTCCTGGAAGCCTTCCACATCTTCTGTATCAACCTGCTTTAACAGATTCTAAATTGAACAGTCACCAAATGTCACATCTTTTGAATTACTAGTATCCCCATTTAATGCTTGATTATCAACAACAAAGTTCATATTTTCCCCCTTACTCCTAGTTAATCTGTGCTTGAATACCCTCTGATTCATCATTGCTATCATCAATCTCTATAATACTAACAGAAGCATGCCTAGGAGCAGCTGGTGTAGCTGGAGTAGCTGGAGTCATCCTTCTGTTATGGCTACTATCTTCTTCAAATTCCAATTTCTTTTTTAGCATGCTTTCCATGATCCACTCCATTTGTCAGATGCAGACCTACCTTCTCTTTGTCGACAAAACTAGAGACACACGGTGTGCAAAGAGGTGTACCTCCTACAAAATTAGGGAATGAGAAATATAATTTTGATTCTTATTGGTTGGGTTGCATATTTTTAACGAAAAGGTAATGTTATAAATTCCACACATTTGGGTAGGATGCTATCTTACTATAATGCTCATTGTCCATATTGTTTGAAGATGCTATGTCTAGGAGAGTACCAAGAAACTATATTTTGAAATCGTCTTTCATGAGAGATAGGTTTAAATCCTTAAGGTCATACTAATCAGAGTTATTTTTTATTTTCTATTTTTATATTTCCAAATCACTAACTTTTCTCCTAGATAACCTATATCTTGCAAGAACAATTGTCAAAATTTGAGAATAATTTAACAAGGGCAAGAAAGTGCCAAGCACGATGAATGCAGGAGAAACAGAACAAGTTCTCTTCATCAAGAAGAAATGAGGGCTTGCACTTGGAAGCTTTTGCAAAGTAGCAAGAACAACCACACTGAAAGAGCCACAACATATCTAGCAGGAGATCAGAGAACAAGTAATGCAGCTGCAAACTGAATTTCTTCAATTACTTCAACGGGGGAATCATAAGCAAAATGTTCTGATGCATGAACTCTTTCATCACATCCAGACATCCCAGCTTTGTGTTCTCCACTATCAAGGCCCCTTCCAAGAACAGATCCATTTGTAGCTTTCCAACTTTTTCAAGAAAATCAACACCTTTTCGCCTCTCTTTTGGGACAAAAGCATCCTCCTCCAATCGTATTACCCGCCACTCCAAATCATTATACTTCGTTTCCCACTCTGCAGCCTTACATTCAGCAGTCCTTCTCTCGCACTCCAAGACCTTGTTATTGAACTGAAGAACCTTATTGTCCTCAAAATCCTCCCACATTCCATCAACCCATCTTTACCATCTCTTTTTTTTCTTGAATTTCTTCCCTACGAACCCTCTCTTCAAGCTCACAGTTCAGCATCTTAAACCTGTCCAATTCATCCACAATCCTTTTCTTTTCAGCTACAAATGCCTTCGCTTTGCTCTCCAATGCTTCACACTCAGCCTTCTTCTTCTCTACCTCACAACTCAACATCGGACACCTCTCTTCTACAAACTTACACCTACTACAATTATCCAAGTCCTTTTCTTTACACTTTTCCGGATCCACACTAACACCCACAGTCTCTTCTTTTCCTTCTACTTTCATTGTTTAACACTTAGAACCATGATATCAAAAAATTGCATAAACTCCATTCCAAAATTGAACCAATAATAAGGAGAAGTATGACATTATGATCTAGGAAAACAAAAGGACATTACATAACCAATTCGTGAATACAGTAAACCCTAATTGTGGAGAGAGAGAGAGAGAGATAGGAAGAGGCTTACAATTGTATGCGGTAAAATGGCCAGAGGAGATTTGGGTGTCCTCCAGGGCAAATAAATTAAGGATGGGGATGGTTGAATGGAGCGTTTCTAATGCTAACTCCGCTATAGAGAGAGAAACTAGAAGCTGCAGTGGAGTGGAAGAGAGAAGTTCAATCAAAAGGTCGTACTGGCCGAAACCCGCAAAGCTTTGTACAAAATTAACCCAAAAAATAATAATAATAAAATGATTCCCAAAACAAAAAAATTCGAGATCTAACCATCATTTATCATGTTGGACCCGCAACAGGCTTCATTCCCCCTCCCCCGCCGCTCGCGGCGCTCCCGCAACCCTCCCTCCCCCGCCTACAGCTCTCTCTGCCTGCGGCACTCTCTCCCCCACCCTCGGCTCTCTCTCTCCCCCCGCCGCCTGTGGCGATCCTCTCTCCCTCCCTTCCCTGCTTGCGACTCTCTCTCTCCCTCCCCTGCCCGAGACTCTACTCCTTCTCTCCCTCCCTCCCCCACGCCTCTCTCCCTCCCTCCCTCCCTCCCCCGCGTCTCTCTTCTCTCTCTCCCCCCGCTGCCCGCAGCTCTGCTCCTCTCTCCCTCCCTCCTCCGCCCGTGGCTCTACTCCTCTCTCCTTCTCCCTTCCACGGCTGTCTCTCTTGGGGGAGAGAGAGACAGCTGCGGCGGGAGGGAGAGAGAGTCGCGGCGGGGGGAGGGAGGGGCCGCAGGAGTGCCGCGGACGGCGGGAGGAGGAATGTCGCGTCTTGAAAATGCGATAAGATTTGTGTCTTGAAGACACGACACGTGGCCTTCGACCACCCTGGTGCTACCATGTCGCGGTGTCATAAGTTCAACCGGCGACATAGTTTGTCGCGGGTTCAACCCGCAATAAATGGGGGTTAGATTCTGATTTTTTTTTTTTGTCTAAATATTATTTAACTTTTTTTTAGGGTTAATTCTGTATAAAACTTGAAAGCTGTACTACATGATGATCGAAGACATCTATGCATTGGAGTTGTGTACGAATATATACCCGAAAAAAATTTAAAACAATCTCCAACAGAAATTAATTCCGTTTCTAACCCTATATGTTATGGGTTGAATCCGTGACATGGGTTCCCCCTCCAGCTGCGGATCTCTCCTTGCTCCCGCCCGCGGCTCTCTCTCTATCTCCTTCACCGTCACTCGCAGTGCTCCTCTCTCCCTCCCTCCCTCCCTCCCCCACCTGCATTGCTCTCTCTCCCTCACCTCTCCGCGGCTCTCTCTCTCTCCTCCCCCGTCGCCCGCAGCGCTACTATCTTCCTCCCTTTCCCTGCGGCTCTCTCCCTCCCTCCCTCCCCCCGCATCTCCTCTCATTTAATGCCAATCGCCACTTGGAATAAAATTTGAGGCGATAATATTGATAAAATAATTACTTTATTTTTTTTTAAAAAAATAACTTTGTATATATTTTATTTTTAATAACTTTTTCTTTAAAATATAATAATATATAAAAGGGTAATTAAGAAAAACTAAACATGATAAATAACTTTGCATAAATTTTATTTTTAATAATTTTTTTCTTTAAAAGATAATAATATAAAAAAAGGTAATTGAGACAGGCTAAACATGATGATACTACTCGTAGTTTTATAAACATATTAATTAAAATATTTTTTAAAAATTGTTATTGCTGTTCCTCTATGTGATTCCATATACAATAATATTAAATAGATATAGTGAATTTCGAATCAAAGAGAATAAATAATCTGATAGATATATTATGACTGATTTTTCTAATAAAAAGAAAACATCATTTTTTATTCTACTATTTAAATTCTAGTTTTTTCTTTTCTTTTTCTCTTCTATCCTTTTCATATATAATTTTCTTTATTTAATTCACATTTGTTTTTGAATCTCTTTTTATTTTTTTTCAAGTTCTTTTTGCAAAACACCTAAAATTGCATATTTTTTATTCCTAATTTCCTTAAATTGCGTAAAGAAATGAATGGGAAACATGCTTCTGGCAATGGCGGAGCAACATAGAAAGAACAGTGAATAATTACCATCACTGGATCAAAATAATTATACTAATTTTTACATGTCAAATAAATATTACCCTAGTTCAATTTAAAATATTGCTCTCACTACGATCAGTTATTGTGTTTGTGATACAATTTTGATTCTGATTTATTGGGTATTTAAATGTATTTAAATTAAATATTTAGATTAATTTAATTTAAATATGTATAATTAATGAGTTTTATTTGTATTGAATTGAACCGAAAGAAAATCAAAAAAAATTTATGGACCAAATAAAAAGTGTAGACAAAAAGAAGGGAAGAACGATCCAACGGTGAAGGCGAAGTCCGATAGAAACAATATACTAGATGGGGAAGAGGAAAGTATTTTCATACTTTCTTAAATTTTCAAAAAAGAAAAACGACTTCTTCAATGCTGAGGAGAAAAAGAACAAAAAAAAACAGACATAAATTAAATAAAGGAAATTATATATATAAAGGGCAACACAAAGCTACTCTTTTTCTTAAAATCACCCGGGATTTTTTTTTTTTTTTGGGTAATTTATTTGCATCCTGTCTTTTTCTAAAAGGGGGATAATCCACCAACCCGAAACCGACCGACCCGTCTGGATTTGTTTGCAGGAGCATCAGTCGGTTCAAATTTGCGAGACGGACACGATGCCGATCCCGCACTCATTGTCCTTCTAACGAGCAACACAAGCTCTTGAATGCGAAGAGATTCAAAAATGCGCACTCTCAACATTCTTCGTCGATACACAAATCTCTCTCACAGACAAGCCCTCATTGCCTCTGCCTCCACGGTTTCAATGAAATTAGGGTTTCTTCGCAAATTCTCATCCACAACTTATTCGGAGCATCCCCAACTGAAGGAATTCATCGATTATCTCGACAATCTGAAGAATTACGAGAAATCGGGAGTACCTAAAGACGCTGGAACCGATTCCGATGACGGATTCGATCTTGGAAGAATGAGAAGATTGATGCAATCTCTCGGTAACCCTCAGTCTAAACTCAAGGTCTCCTTCACGTTCCTCTCCCTCTCTCTCGGTTGATTAATAGAAGTGCAAATAAATTGATTAACAGCAATTGTAGGTTGTTCATATTGCTGGGACAAAAGGAAAAGGCTCAACTGCTGCTTTCATCTCCAATATTTTACGGGCACAGGGCTATTCTGTTGGGTGTTATACAAGGTATATATGCAATGTGTTTAACATAAAATTGATTGCAATATGTTACACTTTACAGTGATAATCTTGTAAAATTGTTCAATACGTGCAAGAAAATGTTGTTATATGTGACATGGTATTTAACTTTTTGTTTGTTTGTTTGGATTTTTCTTTTCCCTTTTCCCCAGTCAGTATCAGAAAAATATGAATTGGTGTTTGTGTTATTACCATGCTTGCGATGCGTACAAAAATGATAATTTCATTTATAAAAAGGTGAGATACATTATTTGTACTGGGAAGTCATTAAAGAATTTCTCATTTAATACATTATTTCATTTTTACCCTTCTAAATATTCTTCGGCACCAAATTTGATGAATATTTACGTGCAAAATACTTGTTATGGGTTTTGGAACATCAAACAGTGGGTTTATTTTGTTAATAGCAATAGTTTTTTATCGACCAAGTCAAAAGTGGACTCTGTAAGATAGCATGACATCTTTATGAATTTATATACCCACATGGTGGATTTTATTTAGTTCGTAGGTCTAAACAGAAGGCATCAATTATTCTTGCAATCCTTAAAATTCTGGTGTAACTTATATTTTTGGTGTTCGCTCTTGCGAGTGCCCCCCCTCTCTCTCTCATGTATTGTTGTTTTGAAAATAATTTCAACAATGATGATTTATTCCATGACTTCTGGTTTCTAAAACTTGGTGGATATTTACATCATGCAGTCCTCATATTCAGACTATCAGAGAGCGGATATCGCTGGGACGAGTGGGTAATCCAGTATCGATTGAGACACTGAATATTCTCTTCCAAAGTATCAGGAAGACTCTTGACCAGTCAATTGAAATGGAAAATGGTTGTCTGAGTCATTTTGAGGTATCAATACAAACATCCATAATAAGCATGATGGTCTGAAGAGCACTGCTCTTGGTTTTAGCTTTTCTCATGCTTTCTACTAAATAAACTTTCAGATTTTCACTGCTATGGCATTCACCTTATTTGCTCAAGAGAAAGTGGACATTGCAGTTATTGAGGTTAGCATTTTCCTTTAACTCTACAATTTGCTTTCTGTCTAGATAATATCTCATTCTACGTCTTAAATTTGTGTCCATGGTCCTTTCTCATCTAATACAGCTAGAGTCGTTCTACAAATGTGGTAGGCTGGCCTTGGAGGAGCCCGTGATGCAACAAATATCATTTGCGGTTCTGAACTTGCTCTGTCAGTCATAACAACTATTGGTGAAGAACATTTAGCTGCATTAGGGGGTTCTTTGGAGAGTATAGCATTGGCAAAGTCTGGTATCATCAAACGTGGGCGCCCGGTTAGGTTGCTTTACCTATATAGTTCTTGTCATTCATGTAAGCCGGATTTTAATTGAATACTCACACGTAACTTGATTGCATTGACCATTACATTTGACCTTTAACTATTAATATGAGTTTCTCTTAGTATATATTTGATAATGGTAATTTTCTTGTGTGCCCCCTAATCTCTTAGTATAACTTGATGTCACCAACTATTATATTGACCTTGTTGGACTACAATAATAATGAGGAAAAAAAAAAGTACATGGTCCATTCATTACTAGCTTTTACTGTACTTTTTCTTGGTCTTAAATTATTGTTCTAATGTTATGTCAGCACTTTTAATTGTAAGAAGCTTTTGGGAAGGTTAAATATTGCTGAGGACATGAGCAGATAAGAAATTACAAGCTTGGTATGATAAGTTTATTTACTCTACTGAAGTCCTAGGTTCAGTTTTTGGGCTACCTCTGATCATTCTCTGGACATCCTGTTGTGTCTTAGGTTGGGTGCATGTCCGCATGATGTTGTCATTGTTGCACTATATATATAGTGAAAATATTTTTTAACACAGTATTCCCATGCTGTCATTTGTTAATACTCACATGGGTGACAAAATTGATGACATGCATGACCTGATTTACCATGTTCTGTAGTTTGTGTTGTTGATGTACATCCGTTTGATTTGGGTACAACTTATAAGGCTTACTTGAGTACTATATCTAATTGTCAAGAGATTACTTTTTGCAGTTGGTTTTGGGTGGGCCGTTCCTTCCTCAAGTTGAACGCATTCTCCTTGAGAAAGCCTCTTTTATGTGTTCACCAGTTGCAATGGCATCTGATCCTGGAATCAGAAGTACCATAAATGGAACGAGAGGATTAGGTGGTCAACATTATCAATCTTGTGACATCACCGTCCAACTTCGGGGGGATTTTCAGTTGGTATGCACAAAATCCTATTAAATATCATGCAATTATCATTCTTCAGAAAGGCCGAAGTTTTATTGTTTATTTTTTCACCAGATTCACTTAAAGGTTTGATTTTCTTCATGACGAAATTATACTAATTCATGCAGTTCATAGAGTTACTTGATGTGAAATTACATCTGCTTGGTGTGCACCAACTTCAAAATGCTGTTACTGCTACTTGTGCAGCACTCTGCCTTCGTGACCAAGGTATATATGGGCTTGTCTATATTTTGTGGGCCTTGAGTCTAAACTTTCATCAATGCGAAACAAACTTTTGTTATTCCTACACTCTAACCTTCAGCCATTTGTACCCACATTCAACTTGATGGGGGAAGCATATTTCCGGGGTATTGTATTCATTGCTTTGATTCAATGCCTTTGCTATCATTTTTGGTCAAGTGATGGTTCCAGATAGGAATTCAGCCCTAAAGTAGGCTACTCCTGATAAGAAACATGTGTAGACAGCAATGCATCAGTGACTTTTACTTGCGGTAATCCTTCCTGATGGAGTCTTCTTTTGCTGATTCACAATTATATGCTCTTTGGGTGAGACATTATTATGACAGCAGTGCTCCTATAATTACATCTGTCGAAGTTACAAGGGGAGGATGAGATTGCATGAACATTGTGCGTTCAAGTTGCCCCTTTGTGTTCTGTACATGCCGTCTCCATATCAACATTTAGGTTGTTGTTGGAGATAAGTTGTCAACTGTAATTTGTGGCAAAAATGTTTTGAGATTGAAGAGTTAAATGAGGAAAGAGAACTTATTCACCAATTACTTGGATGAACAATTTGAATTTTCCTCCCATATATTTTAAGCATTAATCTCCTTTTTTCTGGTCAATCTTAGGATGGATGATCTCAGATGGTGCCATTCGTACCGGATTGGAGCAGACACGTTTGCTTGGAAGAAGTCAGTTTCTAACATCAGAAGAAACTGAAGCATTAGGACTCCCTGGAGCAATGATATTGCTTGATGGAGGTGTATCTTTTTCACACACAGTATTATATTTGTAATTGTGATAGAATAATATGAGGGTATGTTACAAAAGAGGAGACCTTCTAAAGCTATATCTTTTGGATGCTAATGTCACGTGTTAAAATAATTTTGAAACTAGAGATCACCTGTTCTTACATTGTTCTATTGCATGGGAGATGTGGAATTGCCTCTTTGCTTTGTGTGATAATGAGTGGATCTATCTTAGGAGCCTCCTTGAGTTGTTTCTCACAAAATCTAGAAGTTCTAGGAGGCAGAAGGATACTTGTTTACTTTGGAAATGTGCTTCTTGTAGGCTATTCCTTTGTGTATTCAGAGGAAGTGGAGTGGTAGAATTTTTGTAAATCAAACCATTGGTCCTTCATTTCTTCAGGATAAGGTTGTGTTTTATTGTTCTATGTAGGCTTATGCCTCTAGGGTTTAGGAGGGATTATTTTATGAGTAGTTGAAGAAGAATTGGAGAGCAATCCTTTACTATTCCATGTATTGTTCTTTTTTCACTTATGGGGATTTCTCATCCTTAGAATTTCTGTATATTCTTTATTACATTTAATACAATTTTTTTTCTATAAAAAAGAAGGGGGGGAAAAAAGAAAAAAGCTATGCACGTGTCATATTGCTTATCTTTGATTACACACCTAATGTACCATTTAACCCTTCGTTTTGTCATCCATGTCCTGTGAGAGGTTCCTTGCTACTTGCGTTCTGTTCTACTCCATCTCAAGATGTTCTGAGAGCATTGAGAAATTTTGAAGGACATCAGTTGATAACTAGTGTCTTGATTTGATATTAGCTATTGATCTCTTGTATCTCATATTTCAATTATGTGATTTAGGTGGCTGCTAATACACTCTTTTAATTTTGAACAATATAAATTTGACATTTTTTTAAACATTTCCAGCCCACACTAAAGATTCTGCTAAAGCTTTGGCAGACACAATTGGGATGACATCACCTGGGGCAAAACTGGTCCTTGTGATAGCAATGGCAAGTGACAAGGATCATTTAGCCTTTGCAAGAGAACTTATTTCAGGTAAATATCCTTATTCTGTTTTCTGTCTGCCTTATTTAATAATCTAAAAGTCCTGAAATCAGAAAGTGGAAACATGAGCAGTTGTTGGAGAGGACAATTCTTTTGCTGGCTGCTTAAGCATCATGTCTTCAAGAACATTGAATGACATTCTTTGTGATATATCTATCTGTAGAAATGGGAAGTGTGTGCAAAGAACTGGCATGCCATGTCAGTTTAAAAAGCAGCTCTGGGTTCACTTTATGGAAACTAGGACTGCAACTTGGGTATGTGGATCCTATGGGTCTGTGTTGAAATAGCACAAACTGATGATCATTTTGGGGTCTAATTTGTTTAAACTTTAACATATTATGGGGAATCATGTTGATCCTCTTGGGTTAGCTTTCCTCTGTTGACGCTTGTCATTGGGCTGAGCTTCTCTTTCATTTTTCTTGGTTGAGAAATAAATTAATTTTAATAATGATAATAGTACTGTAATAGGTATTTGGGATGCCAAATTAAGATGTTCCGTTTTTTGGTTTGCATTGTGGCAGAGGAAAAGGGGGGAATGAGTGCTGTTCTGGATGCTTATCTGGTTTTCAGAAATTTAATTGAGTTGACCTTAATTTCTCTCCCAGGTATAAAAATGGAGGCAGTGTTTCTAACAGAAGTCAATATTGCTGGAGATAAATCTCGAACAACCTCTGCATCAAATTTAAGAGATTGTTGGATCCAAGCATCCAAGGAACTTGGTGTTGATGTTCTAGATGATCGAATGGGGGAATATGAAAAGATCTGTGAGGACAAATCTGATTCTGCTGTAGGAAAATTGGAGTCTAAAATGCTAGTGGTTGCTGGGAGTTCGTTACAGGATTCAATGAGGACTGGAAATCAGATTCTTAATTTGAAGAAGGGGAATGACTTGGGTATAATTGTGGTCACTGGATCACTTCATATTGTTTCATCTTTGCTGAGTTCTCTCCACAATTAATGCGGCCTCTTGTAATCACCTGTGGTTGTTTGCTGAGGCAGCTATTTCGGTAAGTTGTTGCACTGACTTTTCTCCATAAGAGTTGTTTATCTGTTCAACTTCCTTTTGATCTCCTCGTTGTTTGCATACTAGTGCATGTAATTCTACAGAATGTGGTGTATATCTATTCACGTCAACTTCCTAATTGTTATTTGAGTTTTGCCTAAGAACTCTGTCTTTTAATCTTTTCAGGCCTGATTTTACTTTCATGCTAATCTGGTTTAGTGGGGAGTGCATAAGAATTGCATTTATATAGGCTAATGGTCAAGAATGGAGGGCCATTTTATGGTTATTTTCTGATCTGATAAGTTTGTTAACTGTGATTGCAGTAATTGGACTGGGAGTGTTTGAATGGTCATTGAAGAATTTAAAACTGAGTGGGACTCTGAAGTTTGAGCAGGCAGATATGTGACTTTTTGAATCCATGCTTTTAGTATTTTGTTTGTATCTTTCGATCCTTATAGTGGCTTGGGATTATTAGTATAAGAAATGAAAATAGGGTGAATGACATTTGCTTCAATTGCAATATAGACCGGTTGATGTTATTTCTTTATGGAGGAAAAGTTGTATTAGATGCGTTGGTCAGTTTAGGAGTTCTTACTCTTAGAAAATTGCAATTTTATCTTATTTTATTTTTTTGATCTCATTTATGTGTTGTAGGTGTGTGTGCTATTTCATATATCACCTGTCATGCCACTCGGCAAGATATGGTTCTTGGTGGCAATAATCTGATTCTTATGTTTTGTGTCCAGAATTGTCTTATGCTCCAAATTGGCTAACGTTTGTATGCCGTTCAAATCAATTGTAGAGTATCAAAAATTTCTACTTACGGAAAATTGTCTAGAACTATTTTTACTTATATTCTGTGTCCAGAATTGTCTTGAGGTGGTTCACCTCTGCTGGATTGTACTTGATGCATCACAACCTTTTGCGAGTTAAACCACCAAGTGATGAAGATTTATAGCCCTTTTTTTTTTGGTACAGGATAGCCCTTACTTTAGAATGTCTTGTTTCCCCGCTGTATAGGAGCACTCCTCCATTGAATTGTACATTGAGCGGGCATGTTTCTAGGTGGAGACGTTTGGTGGGGACAAGTGCTAGAAAAAGAGAGATTATGGAGTTTAAGTTCCTGCAGAAGACTAGTGTTTTATTCATGGAGCATGAAATTACAAAATCATTCGGATACTGAAATAATTATTACTAGCCGAATGAAATTTCTTAGAAACCTAAAGCCTTAGATGGTAGCCCCTTTTCATTGAATGATTGAACTCATGGGGCCCTCAAGTGAAGGAACAAGATGCCTATTCAAGTTTTTGATTGATGCCTTGGCCGCCCATGCACAATCCAGATGAGGAAGGCAAGATGGAACGGGATATTTCAAATGATAAGTAAATTTAAAATTGCAAGATCCTCATCAAGTCTGTTACCTACCAAAGCACTGACCAACTGTTACACCATTTAGAAATATGTTCTAGGTTTTCAGTCACTTTTGCTTATTGTCATGAATTTTTACCATTGGCTCCGGACTATGTCGTGCCCATAAGGATTGTCCATGGCTTCGATGCAATAATAGCCTTAAAGATGTTCTATAGATCTTAATTTCCTTACAAACAAGTTATTATTATTTTTATCACAAGAAAATTTCTCCACCAAGGAGAACATCTGGAAAATAAAAACGTTGTTTTCCCTTATTTTCCTTTTTTGAATATTTTTAAAAATTCAAACATCGGAAAATTGTGGGCTTGAAGCGGTTTGAGGGCTTCTACAGTGAAGAGGTGAATTTTTTTTTTGTTTGGGGGGGGGGGGGCAACCTTAGCTATCTTTTGGTTACCATAGAAAGGGAGGAATTCTAGAAAATTTTCAGGGTCCAGAGAGAACTTCCGTTTTGTTTATTTTTGGTGTCGATCCTTTCACTTTTGGAACTTCTCTCAAGTCTTTTGGAACTGAAGAGAATTTGGACGTCTTTTCTGGATTCGTTTCGTCTCTTATTTAGGTACCAGCATGCTGCATTTCCATGGTGCCTCTAACGAAACCATCTTATGTATCAGAAAAAAATGAAAATCTAAGTTTTGTGGATTTTACATTCTATTTCCTTTTCACATTTTTTAGCGAACAAACAAAGCCATAGATGAGTTTAGTATATCAAGCCATGCATGACTATGTTTAGTGTTATTAAGAGGGTTTGAAAAGTGCATCTAGAAATGTCTAAAAAGTGTTTGATATTTAAAGGAATAGTAAAAAGATTGGATGCACCACGCGTCCTCCCATTTTAAAGTGCCCAAACTACATGTGGGTTGAACTACTGTGTGTAATACAAAACATTGTTTCTGTTTTAAAATGTTCATACTAACAGAGACAAACTAATGTGAGCGGACTAGGCTACATAGAGACAAACTATTGTGAGCCGACTAGGCCAACAAATACTACATTTTAGAAAAACATCCTTGCAAGTCCCTATCGACCCTACAAATCTTATTTGAGATTTTCCTCCACCTCTATCCGTGCATTCAAGAATCAAAGCACATTATAGGCAGTCTCTTTTCACACTTGAGCTAGGTATCTTTCTACCACATTTATGTGTCTGGAAGTCATGTGGTGCAATAGTTCAACCACTGCTGTCCCTTTTTCTTAAATCCACACACCAGCGGGGGAGACATCTCTGCATGAGTGGGGTAGGGTAGAGAAAGAAGTGCCACCATCTTCTAAAAGACAAAAGTATAAGAGCAAAAGGTGGACTAAGATAGTTCTGTTCCTATAGTGGAATGCTGTTGTTAGAGAGACTAATATGGTGTTTCCTCGCACAAGCATATGAGAGATTGTATCTTTTGTCAGCAACCAACCTTGTCATCTACAGTGATTTAACTGGGGGGGCTTTTCCTGGATTAGTCTTGGTTTTGTCTCTGCTTTTGTCTTGTGCTTTTTTTTGTTAACTTTATTAATTTAAACGAGAGATGGTTCAGAAGCACATTAGATTGCATACAAAGGTACAATTTTGATAAGTATACCCAGAAGTGTTTGCTTAATTAGGTTATTTTAGTATCTTATACTGATATGGTACTTCAAAAGGTCCGTGATCATAGATCAAGGACCAACTATTACAAGAAATACTCTCATTTTTAATATAATATTATAGTATAATGTTTTGAATTTATTAGAGGAGTTAAAGGGAGCTGAATTTGCAGCCAGACCACAACATTTATAGGGCAGGATGGGGACATGACACTAAAATTGAGATGTAGAGATCTATTATGTAATCAAGTTGGAGGGACCCATTACGGAATCCAGAATTCATGCCTTTGGATTGCCTGACCCCGAAAACTCCCGAAATTTCAGTCATAATTAGACATTTACGCAGCGTGCATGGCTATGGAGAGGAGGAGAGGGTGAGAAATGCAGTTATGCTGCACTCATACAATTCGTGGTGCCATTTAATGATGTTTCAGATTTGAGGAATGAATGAAACTTTTAGAGGACCCGCTTATTGATGTTTTATCTTTGTTTTAGGAATTTGTCTCATACTCCTTTGTAAATAGCAACCCCATGTTTGTATACCCTTCATCATATGTCAATGAAAGTATTGTGACAAAAATTAATTGATTAGTGTTACACTTCATTGCTTTCTTTATGGCTGGAACTAGAATGAATTTTAGAGACCTTGGTTTTTGCTGCATATTTTCTGGAGGGCAATTAGTGTTGTCCATTTATCATTCATTCCCTATTCATGGTTATCTTTTAAGAACTGACATTGAGTTCACCTTGGTGTAATGGTGCTCGAGTCATCTATCGGTTTGAAGCATTAATTCTTCTTCTTGAAGAATCAGTACTCTCTTTGTTTGTGTGTGTTTGAGCCAAACATCACGGCATCTTCTCCTTAAATTCAAAATGAAGTGTCTTCTCTACAATAACTAACTGATTTTCAAAGTGCATGGTGACTAATTGATGTATGTCTGGGAGTTATAAAGGTATTTATTTGTACCAAACAGGTGTAGCTATAGGATGTTGTACTCCCTTGATCATAAGTTTCGGATTCGAGTAATGAGAATAGATAAATGAGATTTAGGAGAACTAACTCCTTAATAGATTCTATAGAACTTGGATCAAATTAGTCGGTCAAAACTTGGATATCGATTGGTGGGAAAAAATAAAGAAAGTATTTATTTGTCACGTTACCTAATCCCTTTTTATATGCCCTAATTTTGGAGCTTGATTCATAATAGGTTAGGGCCTTTGCAAACACTCTACATTTATGTAATAAGCATTAGACCTAGGATTTTGAAATTTTTAAGTTTTTTAAGGTTAAGATGTTTCAAACTTTAAATTTCTTTCGGCAGCGACATGGTAGATGCTTGAAAAAGGAAGTTTTATATGTTGTCTATTAGGCCACCTCACCTTATATGCTTTTCACCGAGTTGGTAGCTCATGCTTGATGGCCCAATTTCAGTGATGAGGTCAAAGTTCTATGATTAGGTCAAGGCTCTATGATTAGGTCAAGGCTCATGGCCCCAAGTGTGTCTGTAATGACATTTAAGGCTTAAGATAATTAAGACCTGGTTTGCATTTGCAGATTTCTATATGGGGTTAGTATGGCCATTGCCCCAACTTAAAATTTTGAATTACATTGGGTCTTTTATGTGATATTTGTCCCTGCTCATTTTCTTGATTTTCGCCCTATAAATTTAATATTTTCATGCAATGGTTCTAAAGAGTTTCTTTTTAAGTTTCTAGCACGTTTGATTAAAAGCATTGTAATTTTTCATATGTTGCACGCATACAAACCACAAGCATGCATGTCCCAGCATATATCTATATAATGTAAAAATTCTTGGATCTGCCATTGGCTTTTGTTGTTGGTGTTCTTGATTTGCATTTCTCTGCTTTGTTGTTGATGAATAATCACAAGGAGCGCAGAAGAGGACCTTGAATGTTGTGGGGGTTCTTTTTCAACTTTAAACTTGAATCTTGCGGTATAGGATTTGAATTGAATTTCCTAGATCATCGTGAGAGAGGGAGGAAGGTGGGCTGAGCGGAGCAGAGTGAAGGAGGGGTTGTTGAGGAGGGTAAATGTGAAAGGTGATGGGTGATAACAAGAAGGCGGATTCGTTTGGGAGAGAGTTATTGTGATGAGTCCAAAAATGGTTGAGGCTGCTTTCTTTATAAGAGAAACCGCACTCCCATGCACTCAGCCCAGGCATTTGCATTAACTCCTTTCGTTTAAGCATAGCTACTGTTTTTCTTAGCGAAGAGTCATTTTCAGTATTCCCCTATTGGCTCTTTGGATGATTCCATTTATTTATTTATTTATTCGTGTTCATCGCAGGCACGCAGATGCCGTGTCTGAACATTGAAAGCTCGTCTTCTTCAAGAATCAAAATCAAAATTTAACATGAGTACTTGTGCCTCCTCATCACCTTGGTGTTTCTTTCTTTTCTCATTTATTTCTCGCGCGCACATAGACACAGACACGTACTCACATTGTTATCTTTATTATTATTTTTTTATATATAAACAGATTCGAACTTGAGATTTTTATAATTGGGTGAGGAACGGTGCCGGTTAAGATATAATTTGTTGTTGGCACATTGTTATCTTTACATTTGTTTAATACAATGCAAATCATAATCATGCATCCCGAGAAAGGTTTCATGCAATTTCCTATCCTCAAAATATCATCGGACGTTTATGACAATTGTGTTTCATTACTTTCTGATACAGTTGATGTTGAGTTTTTAACTGTTGACTGTTTATCTAGTTGGTGACCTGTAGTGAAAATTACTGAGCAAAAAATGACTTGTACTCTTCTGGGTTTGAGTTTTTCTTTTTAACACTGCAGGTTTGAACCAACTGAATTGATTATTTTAATTGCACATTTAATTGGTGAGACATGCCACAATTATGATGTCTTGTCAGAAACCTAGAAGGCTGGTGAATGATATGGACAAAATATTAATACCAAGAAAAATCTAACCCTTCACTGGAGATGAGTGTTAATATGGACCATGTCTGTTGTTTATTTATGAAATTAAAAATCTAACTGTTTAAAGACTTTTCACGCCCAAAGGGATGGTAGAGGATCTCTCTCTCTCTCTCTCTCTCTCAATGCCTAATTCATCCAAGGATCTAAGAAATGATCGGCGATGGATAGAAGTTGGATTAAATTTTAGTTAACCTATTAATATGTCACGAGGCAGAGAGGAGCGCCACAAATATGCATGGAAGCTTTTAATTAGAACGGGTACGGTCCTGATGATGCAATAATAATTTCCCTGCTACTCACTGTCCGTATTCCTGCCGGTATTAAAAAAATAAAATAACCAAAAAATAAAAAAATGACACGAAATGTCAAGCCACTTCCCATTTTCTATTTTGAGTTGAGACGGAGAGCATCCAAGTCCTTGGAGTTAATTTCTAGTTTTAGCCAATTTTGGTGGTGGTTCTTTTTTTTTATTATTATTTTCTGGTTGAGAAGTGGCCGATTCTTTCGGCAGTTAACGGGGGAAGAGGTGATGGAAGTCGGTGTTTAGTGAGGGTGTTGTTACAAAGTTTTCACACTTATAGAATGTAGTCGGATTTAAGCAATAGTTACGGTATAAAGAATGAAATATTGGTTGTGGAAAAATATTAGATCTTTTAATTAAAACATATATTTAAATTTTGAAAATGAAAAAAATTATATTGGGAGATTTTTTTTTTAAAAGGAATTAATTATGATTCGAAACGGATTAGTCAGAGTATAATTCTGGATACTTATCAACAGGGCAGTGCTCCACGATGAAAAAAAGGGATATATTCTAATGACGGATCCATCGCTTTTATAAAAACCACCATCGTTTATGTTTCGACAGAAATCCGATATTTATTTCTAGAACATTGGGCGATTTGGAATTTTGGAAACTTGTTTCCACGGTTTCTGTCATTGCCCTTTGCCAAACGGCACTTCGTATTGTATAATTGGCTTGAACAGAGTGGACCCGTTTGAAAAATTTGTCCAATTCGTCACTTGATTCTGGTATCATTTTCGATGGAACCCATCATTTCGACTTGGTGCAATCAAGGACATGTCTCGTTCACATAAATTCACAGCATAAATACTGCCCTGCCGTGTCCCCTATTTTTCCCCCCGCCTCTATTTTTTGTGAGCTTAGGAGAGAGATGATTTCCTCAATTATATTTGCATTGAGGATGATACAAAGGGTAAATTTCAAGAAACATTTTGTCCCTTTGCTCGCAAAATGATGGACGGTCGGGTCTTTTGTCCTTGGCTCATCAAAGTGCTTGCCATAATTTTGCTGTTTCAGACATATTCAATTGGCTGTAACAGCCAAACATAATTTTTTTTAGTTTACTTTGTACTCATGATTTGTAGGATGTGGGTATATTTTTAACAATTTTTATTTGTTGCACCTCCCGCGGCATCCTTATGAAAATTATGTAATTAAGATTAATCATTTTTTATACTAAATTAAATGATCAAATACAGTATTTTGGTTAATCACCGGTTGGTGGATGAAGTTTTATGAACAATCTGGCATAATTTATGAGTTTGCTCAGTATATAGTTTTTAAAATCAAAGAGCAACTGTTTGAACTTTCAAATGGTAAAAAGGGTAGTAAAAGCAGTACTTTGCTTTTATTACCCTCTGTCCTCTTACCTCTGCATTTGCCCTCTTTATATACTGCTAAACATAGCACCTCTCTCTCTCTCTCGGCTCTTTTTAACGGCTCGCTCTCTCTCTCTTTCACTCTCTCTCTCTCTGCCCCTCTTCTGTGCTCAGTAGACCCTCTCTCCATGATTTGCGTGTGACTCTCACTCCCAAAACATCTATTGGTAACGACCCCAAACAGAACACCACCCATCAAAAAAGAGAAACTTTTTTGATGGTGATAGCCTAAGTCACTTTCACACTCACTCCCCTAATGTATTTCCTTTACTCCTTTTAGCTTTCTTCGCCAACTTCAAATTTTCATGTGCTTTTGACCCTTTTCAGCTCACAGTCACTCCTCACTTCTCACCGAGCCTTTCCTTTTACCAACTTCCCTCTCTGCGCTGAAAATATTCATAAATGGATAACACTTTATGTGAGTTCTTTGGAGAGCCTGATTTCGGTGAATCCAAGTTGGATGTTGTTGATTCTCCCGAAGATCTGTCCAGTTTTTTTGAGGCTTTGGAGTGTCTCTCGGATTTGATTCCTTGTACACCTTTAGAGAAAAAGAATGTTGCCGGTTTCAAAGAAGTTGGTGATGAGATAAGCATTGGTTCGGTTTCTCAGAAGCCTACTTATTCAAGTGCAAGTTTGCAGCAGCAGGAATCTGAGATCGACCTTGAAACTGCTCCGAAATTAAAGAAGCGAAAGCTTGCCTGCTCTGGTGTGAACGAAGAGGAAGCAAATGCTGGAGATGGACAACAAAAGATGTCTCACATAACTGTGGAGAGAAACAGAAGAAAGCAAATGAATGAGCACTTGTCTGTCTTGCGAGCCCTCATGCCTTGCTTCTATGTTAAAAGGGTAAGGTTTTTGGGCTTACAACATTCTACATGTTTCAATAGTACTTATAAAAGCCTCTTATTTTTTATTTTTTTTTTATTTTTTGGCTCTTTAAATTAGACAAAGTTTTCTCTCTCGGGACTTAGACATGCAACTAGTGGCGAATATCATCTCTTACAACCTTTTTATCTTTGTTTGTTTCAAGTGATGTCCATTTTTTGAAATCTGGTTAGTTTAGTTAGTGAAGTTTATTATTATTAATCTGAAGTTTCAAATCAATGCTTGTCTTTAGCATTGTTGTCATTGATTACATATGGTCAAGGAAACTAAAGGAAAATAATAAAATTTCTCTCTCTCTCTCGTTTTTATTTTTGAGTATAGGGAGATCAAGCATCTATAATAGCAGGGGTGGTAGAGTACATCAATGAACTCCAACAAGTTCTACAGTCACTAGAAGCCAAGAAACAAAGGAAAGCTTACAGTGAAGTCCTAAGTCCAAGGCTAGTTTCTAGTAGTCCAAGACCCTTACCACCACAAAGTCCGAGGAAACCTCCACCAAGTCCTAGACTAATAAGCGTCCCAATAAGTCCAAGAACTCCTACACCAAGTAGTCCTTACAAGCCAAAATTGCAACAAGGTTATCTCTCGCCAACAATGGCTAGCTCACTTGAACCATCTCCAACTTCTTCCTCTTCCTCTTCCATCCTTGACAGCATCAATGAGCTCGTCGCCAACTCCAAGTCTCCCATTGCTGATGTGGAAGTGAAGTTTTCAGGGCCGAATGTTCTTCTAAAGACGACCTCCGCACGAATTCCTGGCCAGGCTGTGAAGATCATTGCTGCACTTGAAGACCTCTCTCTTGAGATTCTTCATGTCAACATTAGTACTGTTGATGAAACCATGCTTAATTCCTTCACCATCAAGGTAATTACTATGCCGTTTCATATGAGCTCTAAAAAACTAGAATCTTCTTAATAGCTTCCATAAATATATATATTTTTTTTAAAAAAAAGGGAATATTTTGATTCATTGAAGACAGACATACCCCATCGCCCCATATAATGGTAAGTTATAAATGTAGTGCATAATTAATAGCTAGGTACTAGAATGTCTGTATTTAACAATGTACTAATTTTCTACTCTTGAGGGTTGATGTTGCATATTTTGGTTTTTGTTCCCATTTTTTTTTTTTCTTCTGGGTTTTTCTAGTTGAGCACAAAAATGTTTCTTAAAATTTAGACATTGAGCTCTCCATCTGGTTAGTTTCAGATGTCTAATGCATGGTGCAAGTTGACATACTTGTATAATTGATAGGTTTTTATTCTTTTTTTTTTTATGAAAAAATAGAAGTTTTTCCAAGAAATACGGCTGTAATTTCATAACCATTTGTATACATGAATCATCTCATTCATTCATCTCTGTAACTGCAATGGTACCGAGCGGGTGCATTAATTACCTGCCTGATGAATGTAGGGGTGACCAGGTTCCGTCGGTTCCGGTTTATCATTCAATGGAACTGAAATTGAACCGGTAATCAACGGTTCCAGTTTTGATTCTTCACGGTTGATCCCGGTTTCAGAATCGATGGTTTCGATTTATCATCAACTAAAACCAGAATCGAATTGCTTATCGACGGTTTCAGTTCTTTATGATTCGGTTTTGGTTCAAACCGTTTGAAACCGGAATTTAAATTATTTAATTTTAATTCTCCCATTCTTTTATTAGGTCGACTTAATTATTTTACTTTTCAATTCATGAAGTCGGTCGATTTATTTTAACTTAAATTATCTTGTATTTTAAATTATATTTAAACCCAAGTTTTATATGTGGGGATTTGGTTTATATCGATTTATTTGTTTTATATAACTTTTTAAATCAAACATTTATCGTAAAAATATTTTTATCGAAATATATTTGAACAACAAATTTACATCACCAAACAAAAAAAGAAAGAATATACATATTATTATTCTTATAATTACAATATGTCATATTTAATTGTTTGGTTTTATAATTAAAAAGAAAAAAGAAAATGGCTTGAACTTAATTTATATAAATTAAGCTGTCTATGTAATTTGTGATTGTGACACAATAATGAAAATTTTGAATTTTGAATAATTTTAATAATTGTGCATATTGATTGTCGTGACATAATAATAAAAATTTTGAATTTTGAATAACTTTGATTTTTGTGTATATTTTTTATTGTGATTGTGACACAACAATGAAAATTTTGAGTTTCGAATGATTTTGATTTTTGTGCATATTGATTATTACGACACAATAATGAAAATTTTAAATTTTAAATGATTTTGATATTTATGCATGTTTATTGTTATGATTGTGATATAATAATAAAAATTTTAATTTTAAATAAATTTAGTATTTATTCAAAAGTAAAAACTACTTATTTTAAAAAATTCAATCCCAATTTTAACAAAAAAAGACTTGGTTCTAGTTTTGGTTCCGGTTTCAATTTTGGTTTTGGTTTTTAAAAATTAAGAAACGGAACTGAACCATCTGTCTTCAGTTTTGGTTTTGGTTTCTGAACCGAAATCGAAATGACTAATCTAATTCGATTTTTGGGCCTTGAGTTTCAATTCGGTTCATGGTTCGAACCGTGGTCACCCCAAATGAATGATGGCTTTTCTTCTCTGAAAACTAGATGACTCCTCCTTTACAACTTATTATTATTATTATTTCTATGATGAAACCCTGATTGTATATGTAATTAATTTAAATTTATTGAGCTAATGATTGTAAGGTTCTTTTTTTTTTTTCCCTCTTCTGGATGTAGATTGGAATTGAATGCCAACTTAGTGCAGAGGAGCTTGCTCACCAAATTCAGCAAACATTTTGCTAGCCAAAGCTCACCATTTCAACATCTAACAAGATTATCTTCAAAGTCTGATTTCATGGCGTTTGGATAGCACACACACTCTCACTCTCTCTCTCTCTCTCTCTCTCTCATGTTGCAAAATAAAGAGAGTGTGAGAGGTCCATTTTTTTGTTTCCTGATATACGCATCACGGTAGATTAGTCATGACTTGTGTTTTGCATTCCGAGTGTGTATTTCCTTTAATTAGTGTAATTGTATGCTTAGTGTATTTCAAATTTCAATGACTTTCATTTAATTCACTTTTCTTAATCAGCATCATCTTTGTTCTCTCTCCAAATTAAACTTCGATTTTTTTTTTTATTTTTTTTTTCTTGTCCGAACTAATTAATTTTAAGCTTTCTATTTTTATAAAAATCAAAACTATTCTTTCCCTTTAAAATTAATCACATTAATTTTCTCTATCTAAAAAGTCAATTTAATTCATATTTTTTCGCTACACACATTTATTTTAAATTTTCTCTCTCTAAAATTAAATGTATTAATTTTCTTTGTTCAAAAAATTAATTTAAATCACATTTTCTCTTTTCAAACAAATTGTTTTTAAGTATTTTCTCTATATAAAAATTAAAATTAGTTTTTCACTCTATAAAAATAAAAACATTAATTTTTTCTCGCTAAAATAATTTAATGCTCATTTTCTCTCTCCGAACCCAATAATTTAAAATGTGTTCTCTCTATAAAGACAAATTAATTTTTCTCTTTACAATTAAGTACATTAATTTTTCTCACTCTGGCATGGTGGATGAGAACTAATTTATTTATATACAATAAATTTTCATGATAAATATTTATTATCCCATTAAATTTGTAAAATAATTTATTTAGATAGTTCTTCTATATTATAAAGCTTATATACACTTTTATAATTGAATTTTGAGGACTATATTACATTCAACTAAAATAGAATTTTTTTTTCTTCTTTTGCCTTCGGATTAACAATAATAGTTTTTTTTTTTCGTATTTTCAATTTTTTAATATGATTTATTTTGCGGCCAATAAATGAAAAAAAAAATATTATTTTAAAAAACTGTGAGTTCGAACTAGTGGTTTTTTATGGCACCGATTGAACCATCGGTTCTCGATTCTTCAAAATGAGAAATCGGGAACAAATTTTTAGAAATGGTTCCGGTTCTTGAACCGTGAATCGGTCAATGGTAACCGTCGATCATTTTTCATTTTCTTCTGATTTCGTAGTTTAGTTCGATCTGTGGCGATGTCTAGCCTTGATCCCACTTTAGCTTCTCCTTTTTCACCTGTTCGGTTCCTTTTGTGGCCAAAGAACTTGATGATTGGATTCGCCATTCATGCCCTTCATTTGATCTTTGAACTGCCCGACATCAATTTGGTTAAATTCATCGCTCCACTGGATTGGTTAATTGTCCAGAATGATAATTGTTTTATTTCTATTTCCACCATTGTCATAGCTCTCTTACAAAATATAGCCTCCTAAGGTGAAACTATATAAATCTCTATAATTTTCTTTCTCTATCCTTATTTGTTTTTGTTTAGATTCTCTTTTCTCTTTTGCTAACTTTGTGTTTCTTTATGAAATTGCTACAGCACATAAATTTTTAGCTAGCCTTTCTCCAAGATTTTCTAAACAAGTCTATGAAGATGTAAAAGAGAGACATAAAGGGCTGCAATTTTGTGGGAGAGTAATATACCTCATTAGAGATAATGCTACCATCATCATTGGAATTCTTCGCCTAATTTTCTCAATTATTATTTTTTTAAAATTTTATATTAGATAATTGTGATTTAATGATAAACTTTTACTGTGATGTATAATAGTATCTCATATATCAAACTCTTTTGAATTGAGTGGTTGGATACTCTATCTTTTAACCATAGCTTATGAGTTCGAATCTTGAAAATGATGAAAAAAGATTTGAGAGAGTCAATCCCTAAAATGAATTCCACAATATTCAAATCAAATTAGTCGAATAAAATTTAAATATAGATTAAAAAAAAGAAGAAATAATAGTATCATATACAAATAGAGTGCAATAACTTTGCACGGATTCTAACGAAAATAAAATTCTTGAGGAAAACTAGGACTAAAGATGCATATAAAGGCTATTTAAGTGGCTATAAGAACAGTTTAGTGGTTATATTTTTTTTTTTCGATATATAATCGGAGTTTAAATTTTTGTGTAACGATTTAAGTACCAGAGGAGTGAGAAAGGAATCATTATCTTATTATGTCCCAATTCAGAAACTGTGCCCCAGAGGAGACTCACAAAAAGGCTAAGATATTCAAAGCTGCAAAATTAATTAAGATTTTTAATAATATTGACCTTCGGAGACATTTGCTCGTTTTTCCTTTTTGCCTCCCTTATCCCTAATCTAACCTTATAGGTTGGAATGCATCATCCTCATTGTATTAAATTCTGCATCTTTCACAATTGTTGCTTTTAATGGCAATGTATATATTCATTCATCAGTAGATCCATAAACTAAAAACTACAGAATTTGAGTTTGTTGTCTCATATACATCAGTAAATATTCCCCCTGCTGGAAACGATTCTGCAGCAGAATGCCTCGCTGGTGCCTCTTGGTCGAGGAAGAAGAAGCTCTCCCTTTCTGATTGGTGTCCCCTCTAGGGGCTGTTGCTGCTTTTTCTTAGTGTTTTGTTTGGCTTTTCTCGTTTGTAAAAAAATAAAATAAAATAAATAAACTATAATTTTTAAGATTGATCGACGAGAGTCCACTCCTAAATTGGATTTATAACTATTTGAATCGAATTATTCAGATTTTTGAATACCCGTAATCAAGAAAAAAAATTATTAAGATTTAAATTAATGTATGAGAAAACTATCAAAATATATAAACGCCAAATTATATTTGATTTTGATTATAATTATTTTTTTTTTTTTAAAGTATCCATCCCTAATTTCTTTTAATTGTTATAAACCTAAACTTTCGAGATTAGGGAAATAAACTATGACCCCAGCTTTCATAGAAGGGTTTTATCCACTTTTGTTTTCAGATTCTGAGTGGAGTGTTAATTCTTTAATTGTTGGTGCGTCAATTTATCACTTCAGAACTTATATATTTTGGACCACACCAAATAAACCCCCCGCCCCCGGGGCGGTGGCCATACCCAAAATTCAAATTACTATTTTTCTTCTCTCTCTATAGCCAAATTGTAGAACAATAATTGTGTGGGGCAAAAATGAGATTGAATTTTGATGCCATGGGTCATGTGATTGCATTTCCTTTTTGGCTCAAAAAGGGACTTGTCTGAGGAAAGGAAGGCATGTCTTGTGCCCCAGCTCTCACACAAAGACACGACATTTTCAACCGTGATGTAGTCCCTTCACTATCAAATTTTTCTTTTGAATCAGTGATGTTGGTAAGAATTTATGTCCGATTTAATTCAACTCTGGTTTGTGGTTGGAAGGCAGCACAGGTATAACTATGTAGATTTTGCGAGATAGAATAATCTTGTTCATTAGTGGTATAACATGACAATTTTTTAGCTCTGATTGAATCTACGAATGATATCTGCAAGTTTAACCTTAGGAATTGTTTAGCATCGGAGACATTTATTATAATATATATATTTTTTATTCCCACCACCGGTATCTAGAGACACTACGACTAATCCGATTCATCCGCCTACGATGGCCGTATTTAGAAGGCAACTCTATTAGTATAGTTTTTCTCATTCTCAAATTAGTATCCGTTGGTTATATATATATTCCAAGATTTTAACTCTAAAGGAACCCAACTCCCAAATTAGCAAGTTGAGTCCCCCTTATGGGTTTATTTTGCAGTCTTGTTGGGTTAAATCTACAGATTTATCAACCTAGAACAAAAAATTTACAAATTCAAATTTGTATAATCAAGTTTAGAAAAAAGTTTAAAGGCTTTACTTATGATATAAAGAAAAATCAAACAAGTAAGAATGAAGCTGACCCATGTTTTAGAGACTGAATTTTGCTTGTGGGTAAAAAATCGCCATTCATCTCCCACGAATCCACTTTTCTAAAGGAGCATGGGACGGAGTATTTTAAGACTTTAAGGGAGCTCTGGTTAGGGTAATGGATCGAGAGGATTGGGAAGGTCAACAAACCATAGATCATGCATATCAGCAAGCCTTGACGAGACCTATTAAGTTGGCAGTGGTGAAATTGGCGGAGTTCTCCATGAAGGGGTTAAAAGCATCAGGATTAAATGGAATTCAACCGGTTTTTTATCATAGGTTATGGGAGGTTACTCATCCAGCTCTTCTCTGGTTCATTGCGAGGGCCTTTCGGGATGGTTGACTTCCTCCGGAGTTTCTCCGAGCTTTCATTGTTTTAATACCAAAGGTGGATCATCCGAGCAATTTAAATGAATTTCGGCAAATCAATGTACTTAATACAAGTTATAAGATACTCTCAAAGGTTTAGGTTTCCCGGCTTAGACCTATCTTACAGAAATTAGTTGGTTCGTATCAAAGCAGCTTTCTGTCAAATCGTAGTACTTTGGATAATATCATTATCACCTAGGAGTTATTAAACTCCATTCACACTTGTAGGGGTAGGAACTGGAGAATGGTGTTGAAAATCTATTTCCATAAGGCGTATGATAGTGTGAGTTGGGATTTTCAGGGGAAAACTCCCCCGGATTTTAATTTCCCCACCTAGCTAATTCTATTGATCATGTTTGTGGTAACTCATGCCCAATCTGTTCTCTTGGTTATCCAAGTAGATTTGCAGCCAGTTGAATAGAATCAACTAACAGTTTCTTTGGGGAGAGGCAAATGGGAGACATCGAGTTCATGTAGTTAGATGGGAGGTAGTCTACCATCCGAAGGATCACAAGGGACTTGGTATTCGAGCCACAAGTGATATAAACATGGCTCTTCTAACAAAATTGGGTTAGAGACTCATGTCCGGGGAATCGTTATTATGATGTGAGATTTTTCAGAGTAAATATTGTAGTAGGGGAAATTTGTTAAATTGTAATCGATCTTCTGTCTTCTCGCCAGTGTGGAGGGGTATTCTAAAGGCCCAAGAATTACTTGCGAGTAATACCAACTGGGGGTACATGGGTGGGTTCAACCCCTTTGGCATAGAGAATCAATGACGATATTCCCCCTGATTCGACTGGGATATATGTTAGCAACTTCATCACCATCAGTAGAGTTTGGGATTTATCCATACTTGAGGCTACTCTCCCGGTTGATATCATTGAGGAGATCAGGGCGATGCCTATTCCTCAGGACCATAATTTGGGTGACCAAATCGGTTGGATGGGGGACTCGTCAGAGATATTCTAGGTCAAATCAGCATATCTGGCCCTTGCAAGAGGGACATCTCTGTGAATCAACCAAATAAGTGGAAGTGGATTTGGAGGTTGAAGTGTTAAGAGAAAGTCAGATTTATGATCTGGCTTTTGGTGTACGGGAGTTTCATGACTAATGCAACTGTATTCCGTTGAAAATTTGAGGTAGACTCTCAATGCCCTTTTTGTCAGAAAATGCTTGAAACTTTGTCACACCTATTTAGAGACTATGGGGTTACTTGACAGGTATGGTCCAAAACTATTACAACCCTTTATTTGACTAACCTTGTTTTCTCCGAGAGACTGGTGGAGGATTGACTAGCCCATAATTGCTTATCTCATGCGGCTCATGGAAAACTCCCTTGGGCAATGATATTTTTGTACACATTATGGCTGATTTGGAAGCAAAGGTGTTTTATCGTCTTTGAGGGAGATCCTTTCTCCATTGATCATGTTTTGATTATGGCCCAGAGATATGCATGGACTGGTTGGAGAGCGTTCTTAAAGGAATCATTCCTTTCTCCACGGATGGGGAAATGGATTAGGTAAATGCCCCCTTCGGTGAGGGGTGTTTAAACTTAACGCCAATGGATCGATAAATGCTGTTTTGGGATCAAAAGGGTGGGTTGATTCGAGATGAATATGGTTTGTGGGTTCGCGGCTTTACCTGTGTGCTCGGTGTCATTACTCTTTTACAACAGAATTATAGGGAGTTAGAAAAGGTCTTCAGCTTCTTCTTTGTATTAATCTTGCCCAAGTAGTCCTTGAGCTGGATTCAAAAGAGTTGGTGTTGGCTCTTAATGGAAGTGTAAGTAATTGTCATCCGGCTTATAACATTCCTCGAGAATGTTACCGGCTAATGCGTTTTGTAGGGGTAAACTTAGTTCAATTCATCCCAAGGGAAGGGAATGCTACTGTGGACACATTAAGTCAACTAGGTCATTCGGTTCCTCATGGTTTCCATGATTTGTTGTTTCCACCTCGAGACCTATATCCAATCTTATCCGATGACATTCGAGAAGCTAAGTGATCTCGCCCCATTTGTACAAAAAAAAAAAGTCACGATTCATTTATTTCAATTATCAAAGATTCAATCAGAAAGTAATTGGATTTAATAATATGTCAATTACTAAAGTTTTGAGGATATTAACATAAGTTTGAATGCCCGAAGATATCAAAGATTTTTTTTTGTTTTTTTTTTTAATGGAGAGTCAAGAGAAATGGGGGAGGAAAAGAGAGTTGATCTCGTGAATTTTAGATGAAGATTAACTAATAAATTAGATTAATTTGAATTTGACTTTTCTAAATTGGATTTTTTTAAAAAACAAAAATATCTAATCTCATATATATTTCTTTTAGAGATTCATTATGAAGATATTGAATTTAGAACTATACAATAAAAATAACTTTTCACGTATAATCACTAAATAAATTGAAAAATTAAAACTGGGACGGTTTGTACAATTTCGTATAATTCTATATAGCAAATGGCTGTCACATGAGAGACCCGCAATGAGAGCAATTCTCGTCACAAAAATTAACCATAAATTGGAAATTAAATACAGCATTATTGCTCATACACAAATTGGTTTATGCATTGCATGTGGACATGAATACGCTTCGTCCAACTTGTGCAGGTGTGATCCCACATTTACTGCTGTCATGGACTTCATACCTTTCTCGGCCAAGGATTTTAATAATGACCTCACTTTTCATGTGGGCCTTCTAGTTCAATACCTATCAGTAATGGGCTTCATAGGTTGCGTCCAATGTAAAAAACGTGCATCAATGGACCAAGGGTCTTTTTTTTTTTTTTTTTTTTGATACCATGGATTAATCATCACCCGGTATTCGAAATTTCATCCCGATTAATTTAAATCGATCGTTGTAGAACCTACTTTATGAGGACGGATCTTCTAACATTGTTTTTTTCATTCCCAGGGGGAGTCAAACTCTTGACTTGATTAAGAAACGAAAGTGCCCATTTCACCTGTGCCAACAAGTGTTGGTGGTCCTTTCAAGCTCCACTCTTCAATTGATATAGTGAAAAAAATATTAGATTTTTTAATCAAAATTCGTATTTGAATCCTGAGAATATAAAATACTATATTACGAGAACTCCCCTCAAAAGAGCATTTAACAATAATTCGAGTCGGATTAGTCAAAATATTGTTCCGGATACATGTTAGTCAAATAAAAATTAAACAAAAAAAAGCATGCCTCAGTAGAAAAATGGATCATCACCTACCGTGTCATTAGGCCTCGAGCTGTTGCCAAATTAGAGAAAGGAAAACGAATCAATGATGGAGACTTGTTCCGAGAAACTGGTGAGTTTGGTGGGTGAATAAGTATTACCTTTGCAAGAGAGATGGCAATCCATCGTTGATGTGGGAGTAGGGGTGTTACAATACCCGAATAATGTCACGGGTACCCATGACACTATTTGGTCAAAGTTCGAGCTTGAGTTCAATCAACTCGAGCTTGGCTATTTCGGTATCAAGCTCGAGCCCATATTGTGTTGAGGTTGAAGACTCATCGAGCTACCCGAGTTATGTGAAATTACATTTATGCCTATCCTATTTTTAATAAATTACGAAGAATAATTCTTCGGTTACAAAACTTAAGAGGAAAGAAAGGTCATTTTACCTTATTTTCACATTTCTTATCCCTTTCCTCGTTTCTCCATCCTCGATCGATTGTTCTCCTTTCATAGTTAGACCTAACTCTTGCATCTCGACTCTCACCTCTCGACCTCGATTCTTCAAAGTTCAAGCTCTTTGTGGGATGAATATCTTGTTCTCCTCTCCATCACGGCTGTAATATCACTACTCAGAGATTGAATTGATCAAAGGTAAACTCTCCCTCTCTCTCTTTCTCTCTCTTCCTCTTTGTCTCTCTCTCTAGGGTTTTTGAAAGATTTGTGAATATAGGGTTTTTGATATTTTTGTTCGTGTCCCTTAGTCTTCACTTTTCAACCATCTCTTTCTCTGTGCAGCAGAGATGTGCAAAGTGCGAATCGTCCATCACTGTTCAATGTCACCGTTGCCGCTGCAACATCGTTGGTTTTTGTCGAATCGAAAGTAAACTTTCTTTCTCTCTCTCCCCATGTGTCTCTGTTTCTAGAAAATTCTAAGGTTTTGTATTTATGTTGAATTTGTTGAATTCTAGGGTTTTGATTTAGGTGTTGATTTCATTTCCAAAACTCTCTCTCTATCTCAGCAAAATCTTTTTTTTATGATTTAAGTGTTGATTTGTTTGGGTATGATCTTAGGTTCCGGTTTGAGCTCGGGTATGATCTCTGTAAAATCTCTCTGTCTCTACAAAAGCTCGAGTATGGTCTCGGGTTCAAGCCCGATCTCGAGCTCGAGCTCAATGTCACATGGTTCAACACCGCAACACTCGAGCTCAAGCTTTTCGATGACACTTCGAGTCAAGCTCGAGTTCTATAATTGTAGGCTCGATGAACTCGAGCTCAAGCTTAACCATAAGGCACTCGAGTCGAGCTCGGGTATTGCTACTACTCGACTCGACTCGAGTATGATAACATCCCTATGTGAGAGTGAGATGAATACTAGTACAGGACATTTGACTAGACTTAAAAAGTCCTCATTATCTTTGTGGGTTCTTGCTTGAGGACCATGCTATTTAGTTTTCATCCGGTTCTTTTGCCTCCTTCCTAAATGCTTGCTGCATTTAGATTTTGTTTAAACTAGTCCTTGGTTATTTCATTTTGTTTTCAAAGCTTTTGGTCATTCTTTCTCTTTCAAATAAATAGAACACAACTGTCTTGCCCCAACATTAATTCACCTCACTCTCAAACACATTAACCAAAAATTCTCAAGCTTCCACCCAATCTTCGGGCCAGCATAGACTGTCATGCTTCCAAAAACTCCTAGTCTCCTAGACCATCTACCTGAACATAGTTCTTTTAAAGCGAGCCCAAAGGCGCCCTTCAAAGCAATGACGAATGCTAAGACTTCCAAAACTCCCTTGTAAGACTATTTCCTATGCAATTACAAGAAGAAATTTAACTCAGGTTGAGTCTAGGATTAATACACTTTACAAGCCACTTTCTTTTAATGTTAAATTGATACAAAACGACACCAAATTTCTTCTATGAATAATAAATTTCTTCCAAAATTCTTCCAAAAATCCTTGTAAGACTATTTCCTATGTCAACTCTAGCATTTAATGTTAAAGCACGCTTGCACCCTTCAAGCCACTTTCTCAGCCAACACAAAAAATCAGGTTGAGTTAATTTCTACCTTTAAATGGAATTGTTTCTCAAATCGTTGGATAAAGAAATTCGGGTCAAGTGTCTCAATCATTCTGGATGAATCACATTCACTAAGCACCCAGGCTTTCTATTATATCCAAAATAAATAAATAAATTGCATGACAAATACAGCATTATAGGTGGTAATACAACTATAGTTATGAACATGCCTCTGCATGATTCCATGTGCAATTGCAGAAGCAAGTGATCCAAACAGAGTGTGGAATTCATGCCATTCTACTTGTCGTTCCTCTCATTTCTTGCTAGTTCACTCCGGATGGTCTGTAGACTCTTAAGCCACAATCTCTTTTTAGCAGTTAGTGTAATTTCTTACTCATAAATATATATATTTTTTACATGTCACTTTACAAGGTATTTGGTTCCTTATCCCGAGTTTTAAATGGTGGCAGTGGTTGGTAGCACCTTAGGCATCCTCCAGCTAGTGCACTACTGCAAATACAGAAAAAATGTAATAATGGAAGAGTCAGAAAAACAAAACATAGAAAGGCTTCGGGAAATGCTAAAACATCAGAAACTCATGATCGATGGAGGTGACACCAGCAATGGAAAGATTTAAAGAAAAGCACACAGTTTTATAAGCATCCATGTATTTGTGCCTTGCTTTCCTAAAAAAGCACACAGTTTTATATGTGTGGCCTTTTCCAAGTAAAGCTTTGCTACGACTGTTCGTTTTTGCCAATAAGTTGAAAGAGAATTGGGCTACGTCAAGCAAACTTGCCCAATCCATTTGATTTACAGCCACGTAGTGCTGAAGATACACTTTGAGCATGTTGTTGACCCGTTCAGTTTGTCCATCCATTTGTGGGTGCATGGTAGTTGACATACTGAGTTCTGTCCGAAGCAAATGGAACAGTTTTGTCCCGAACTGACCAGTGAAACGCAAGTCTCAATCACTCACAATTAACATTGATCATCCCCAATATTTCACCATGTGCCTCATGAAAGCATAGTGGTCACCTCTTCTGTGCACTTCTTAGGGGCAGGAATGAACTCAACATACTTGGTCCACCATTACTGGTATGCTCGTGCATCCCTTTGATTTGGGCAGCCTCACGATGAAGTCCATTGAGACACTATCCCATATAAGCTTGGGGATTTGCAACAACTGTAACAATCCAGCAGGCTGTTGGTTCTCTACATCATCCCTTAGCCTTGGCCAATAAAAACGTTCTCGCACTAGCGACAACGTGCAATATATTCTCAGATGGTCAACATAACGACGGTCATGACATTCTATAAGAAGGTCCTGCCTCAAGCTGTCCCACGTTGCCACATATATGAGTCGGCCTTTCGCTTATAGGACCCCATCTTCTGGTTGCTCAACCCATTGGACACTTGGGCTTGTCGGTCATGCTGTAGCCCTTCTTTAATGTGTTCTAAAAGTAGCCCTTTAGGTACACTTGCTAGTGGGGCAATCCTGCTTTTTTGGCTAAGAACATCAGCCACAGTGTTGCTCTTACCAGAACTATACTTGAGCTCATACTTGAATTCGGCCAAATAGTCCAGCCAATGTGCCTGTTTGCTCGAGTTTCTTTGAGATTGATGATAACTTATTGTCATATCATCTGTCTTAATCTTGAATGGTGCAGCAACCTTGAGATAATGCTCCCAAACTCTCAAGCAATGCACAACTCAAGCATTTCTTTCTCATGTGTCAGCCAGTGTCGTTCCACATTTCTTAGCTTGCCACACTCATATGCAATCAGGTGGCCTTCTTGCATAAGTTCCCCACCTATTACAAAGTCAGATGCATTGTTGTGGACCTCTAATGGCTTGACAAAGTCCAAAAGTGTTAACACTTGTTCCCTCGTGACCGCATCCTTTAAGGCCTCAAATGCGAGTTGCCACTTAGGGGTCCAACTCTACGCTTACTCCTTTTCAACGAGTTAGTTCAAGGTGCAGCTATGGTCGAGTGCCACTCCATGAATTGATGATAGTAGTTCACAATCCCCAGAAATGACCGCACATCCGTCGCCTTTGTTGGTGCCTCCCAATCCATGGTTACCTTAATCTTTTAGGGGTCCATACGGCTCTTACAGTCCCCCACAATGTGCCCCAAGAAAGAGACTTCGCTCAAACCAAACGAGCATTTTTCCATTTTCACGTACAAGCTGTTATTTTGAAGTGTTTGGAAGACAAGTTGAAGGTGTTCCGCATACTCTACCATGCTATTGCTATATATGACAATGTCTTCGAAGTACACCACAACAAACCTTTTCTATTAACTCCGCTAAAACCAGTGGCATGAGGGTGCAGAAAGTGGTCTGGGCATTAGTTAAGCAAAAAGGCCTAAATAGAAATTCATAAGACATAAACCTCATGACTATAGCTGTCTTGGGCTCGTCTCCTTCGCTATCCGCACTTGGTAGTATCCCTTGCATGAGTCTAGCTTAAAGAACACCTTGACCCCATGTAAATGGTTAAATCGATCAGGACCGAGCAGGATAGGATAATTGTTCTTCACCATTAGCTTGTTGAGAGCTCGATAGTCATTGCACATATGCAAAGTGTCGTTTTTCTTCTTTTGGAAGAGAATGGGCGCTGGGCTCTTGGATGGTTCTATGAACTTGGCCGCCAAGAGTTCTTTGAGTTGTCTCCTAAGTTCCTCAAGTTCATTAGGAGACATGCGGTAAGGCAGTTAGGAGATTGGCTTAGCACTATTTACTAGCTCAATATCGTGGTCCACCTCTTGTCTTGGTGGGAGTTCCTTCAGTAGGTCTTCGGGCACAATGTCCTTAAACTCCTATAGGACCTTTGCTACATAAGCTGGGATTGATGCCTCTACAGGTGGCTCGGGTGTTGGAGGATCCTCCTCATAAATGCTTGCCGCAAATGTTGGCTCGCCCCGTTAAATTCCTTAATTGAGTTGATATGAACTCAACTCCTTTTCACGACAAAAGTTTATTAGAGATGGTTTCTTACCTAGCACAATGAGCATTGTGTCCTTGTTCAGAAGTAGTCTATGAAATCCATGTTGAAAACTACGCTGTAATCATCTAATGGGGCAATGGAGAAGGTGGTCGTACCTGTCAATTGACCCCATCTGAATGGGGAAAGTTCATGGCTTCTCCTTCGAGCTACATCTGTACACCATTTACTCCCTTAAATTGCCCCCTTGTCAACACCCACGTTATTCTCAACAAACTTGTTGCGTCTCGGCTCATATAATTAATGTCCAAACCTGTGTCCAGTGAGGCCATCACATCATACCCAGCTACAAATGTGTCCACGTACATTCGGCCCCTCCGTTGGTCACACACCTTGGCTTGGCCACATTGGGAAGTTGCGTGTACATTATCTTCTGTTGTTCTTCGGCTTGGCACAACCCTTATGCCAAAGCAACAATCTTGCCCCAGCTTGGACAGTTGACGGGCCTAATTCTTCATGCGACCCGACTTGGTCCCGCTAGCCTCGTTTGATTTCGGAGATGAGTTGGCTTTGTCTCCCCACTTTTTCCCTCGCTACACTTTTTGCCTTTATCCTTCATTTCCTTTCATTGAAACCCATACAAAGACTAGACAACGACCATAGCTTCAGTGATATCTCACACACCCCTACATTGCAACTCAAATTTGGCCCAACGGCTTAGGCCGTCCATAAATGTGAACAAGGCCTCTTTGGGAGGCCATATCCAGGATCTCAAGCATCAACCCATAAAATTCCTGCACGTACGCTTGGATATGACTATCTTTATGTTGGAGACGACACATCTACCATTGGCCCAACAGTCGTGTTGTTATATCCTTTAAACTTTTGATCGATTTTGTAGATTGGCTGTTTTTCTTTTGTTTTTTTTTAATTTTATTTTTATTTACTTTGCTTCTCAGTGTCTGTAAGTGCTTTTCTTTTTAATGTTTGGCATATCAAAAAGGACAAGCGATTTAATCACTCCAGTTCAATTATTTTAAGTTGCAGTTTTTTTTTTTTTAATAAAAGGCTAGTGTTCCTTTTTTTATTATTTTATAAATATCTATTTTCTGTATTTAAAAATAATGCTTTTTTTTTTTGGGTGCGATACTTCCTAGATTATTTAAGCAAAACTAGTACTTGAAGACTATGATTGGGCATTTGCACATAGAAAGGGCTCTTAAATAACAATGAAGCAGCCGCAAAATATATTTAGTTCTGCAAACTGTATTGTCATATTTCAAAGAACAAACTAATATTTCGCATTCATTATGTCATATGCCATGTCCACCAACATAATGAGATAGCAATTGTTATTTGGACTAGAAGCAAGGAGATTTTGAAATTACGATGAAGTTGCATTCTAAGACAAGACTATGATAAGTTGTACTTGGGGAATAATTAAAATGCAAAGATTTTTGCATTTTTAAATGTATCAGATGCCATGTGCTAGGACCTGGTGAAGCTAACTGCATTGAGTCCAAGAGTAAAAATTTGCATTTATTTCTCAAACATTGTCATGATGACGTGAAGTTCAGTACTGTTGCCCCACTTTTAAGGTGACTGTATATCTTCCAATACCAACAATCCAAAATGGCCACTAAGATGACACTATATGTTACAGCTTGTTAGACAAGATTTTGACAATCGAGGAAGCATGGCATTTCAAAAGAAGGTTATTTTTGTACCAAAATAGTATGCCCCATTGGCACCCCTAAATTTGTCATGCTAGGAATTCTTTTAGAATTCTCTTGTGGTCTTTTTTTTTTTTAATTATCTCTATCGAACATTTTTCTTTTATAGAACAAGAAGAATTATAATAGGGAGAATAATAGAATTACAAGAAAGGAGCTGGAGGAGAAATCCTCTGACAGTAAATGTTGATAGAATAGTCTGTTTCATTGGTAGCATATGCTGTGCCATAATGCTAATAAAGACAGAGATGGTAATGTAGGAAATTTTGATTGTCAATGTTCCTTCTATTACATGTAAATGTAATATGATTGTTCGGATAGAGGATTCACATGTATGAGTCTTCATGCACACTTGATACCTGCTTGATTGAGTGTTAGCTCTAAGTGTATAATGTATTATATAATGTATTCATGGACACTTGAGTTTATCCCATGAGAGAAAAAAGTTTTTAACATTTTTTTTAATTTGTTTCCGGTAAATGTAGATTCACTTGTACTATTCTTAATTTATGAATTCCCATCAACATTTTGGTCCTTTTACTAGACAATTTTTTTACTTGTATAAAAAAAAAAATAATAATAATAATAAAAACTCCCAAATATCTATGGCAACTTGTATTTGTTTGAGCTGAACTTGTATTTGTTTCCTTTTGGTGTTAGGTATGACGGGACTACTGGTTGAAAGATTAGGATAGGCATGCCATCGGTAATTGGGGTTGATGGGTAATATAATCATGATCCGGATGTTCTTTTGGATTTAGAAAGTAGTTTATTGTCTTTTATAAGATGGTCTGGAGTGGATAGAACTGTCGGATGTTATAAATTGGATCTTCCTTCCTGTTGTGGAAGTTTGAAATAGGATTTGTGATGTGTTAAACTATTTGTGGTTAAGCTACTGGCCTATTATTTTTGAGGCCATCTGGCTATTGCTTGCTTGATAATTACTTGTTCAGATTTATGAGTTTGTATGTGTTTCAAATGGTTCTTTACACTCCTGATAGGGGCAGGGAAAGAAAATTTGTATGCATTGTTGTCATGTCACATATGATGACTTAGGTTGGCGTTCCTCGAGAGTCATGGAAAGAATCACCCCTTCTCTAGGTTTGATCAATTTCTAGTTTCGTATGTTGGCTGAGCTGTGTCCCTTGAAAGGTTTTCCTTTGTAAATGGCAGATCATCAACCACCTTTAGTTCGGTGGAACTAAACAGGGGGTTGTTGGAGAATAAGGGACTGGAGTGAAACAGTGGCTAGGCATGAGTGATAATGGTTTTAAGTTTTACTATCTTTAAGGTAGTGTTTAAGATGTTGAGTTTTAAGCGGGAGCCTATGAGATAACAAGGAGCTATTTATGCACATCAGGGTGAAAAGAAAAGGTATCTTTTGCCAATTTTGTGAGTTAGATTGCAAAGTGGGAGCAGAATCTCATACAAATGGAGGGGAATATGCTATTGGGCCTCTAACAAAATCATTGGGAAGGCTAGATTTTAGAGAAAATTTAAGGCCTGTTGTTGGTTTATGGTCCTCAATAACATCAATACAATGGATTTGTAGCAAAAAAGGATGCATCTTAGGGTTATTCCTTTTGTGTTAAATGCCTTAAGGATTCAAAGATTAGATATTACTTATTCTTACATTGTTTTGCCGCACACAAAATGTGCTTCCATTATAAGGAGTGTCCTGGTGGCCATCTCTTGGTGTATTTGGAAGGAGTAAGATGCTATGATCGATCAGTCCAATCATATTTCAGTCTAGTGTAGAAAGTAGTAGGCGAAGAAAGAGAAGAGAGAAGAGGGAGAAAAACAACAGAGTAGAAAGCAGACATGGGGGAAAAAAAAGAGGTTGAGAGAGAGAGGGGGTGAGAGAGAGAGATGATTTCTGTTACCAATTATCAATTCTTTATTCAAATTATAACAATCAATAAACCATAATTCCTAAATATACAGGCGTATCATAAAATAAATAAGGAAATAATACAGAAGAACAATTACATGACAAAATGGGAACAATCCAATAACAGAAAATATTTTAAAACACAAATACTAAATGATTCTAGAACATCCTGCATCATTCTCTTTTGTCAGGATATTGCTTTTATACTACCCCTTTGACTCATGCATTACGGGTCTTATAATATTGTTTAGAGGACTTATAGGGAGATTGGAAATGAATCTTCCATTAGACTTTTATCTTTGTTTTCCTTTTCTTTCTTTCTTTATTTTTTTATTTTTTCAGGAATTCTGGTCCTCTTAGCTATATTAAAAGAATTGATTTCTTCCACTGACTGAAAACCTGTCTGGTTTGACTTTGATAGAATTCATGATTTCAAAAGTTGAAGCTGACTGTGGATCACTTTGTGGCTGAATATTTGTTTCCAAAATTGTTGGCATTTAGATATCATTAGGACAAACAGGACTACTGGTTGAAAGATTAGGAAAAGAATGTGGAGGTTATAAATTTCATCTTCCTTCCTGCAGTGGAAGTAAGAAATAGGATGTGTGATGTGCGGAAATATCTATGGTTAAGCTACTGGACTATTATTTTTGAGGCTGTCTCGCTATTGCTTGCTTGAAGATTACTTGTTCCGATTTATGAGATGGGATGTCTATTTTTGGTTGAGGTTTAAAATGGCTCTTTATCCTCTTGATAGGGGGATGGAAAATGTATGAGGTATTTCTTCAGAATGAAACTATTAGGTCCCCCCCCTAATTTATGAGGAATTCTGGTCCTCTAAGCTATATTAAAAGAATTGGTTGTTTTCGACTGATGGAAAATGTGTCTTGGTCTGACTTTTGATAGACTTCACAATTTCAAATGTTGAAGCTGACCATGGGTCCCTCTGTGGTTGAGCAGAACTTGTATTTGTTTCCAAAATTGTTAGTGTTTATATATCAGTTTGGACAGACAGGACTCATGGTTGAAAGATTAGGAAAAGTATGCCATTGGTAATGAGGGTTGATGAGTAGAATAATAATGATCTGGATGTTTTTTAGGGTTTGCAAAGCAGTTTATTGTCTTTTATTGGATGGTTTGGAGTGAATTGGTTGTCAGAGGTTATAAATTTCATCTTCCTTCCTGCAGTGGAAGTATGAAATACAATTTGTTGTGAAATTACTTGTATTTAAGCTACTGTACTATTATTTTTGAGCCTGGGTGGCTATTGCTTGCTTGAAGATTACTTGTTCAGATTTATGAGATGGAATGTCTATTTTCGGTTGAGGGTTGATGAGTAGTATAATACGATTTGTATGCATTGTTGTTGTGTCTTATATGGTGACTAAGGTTGGCGTTCCTCATGTTTCTATTTCCAAGTCATGGAAGTTTCTTATTTCCTATGTAGGCTGAGCTGTGTCCCTGAAAAGGTTTTCCTTTCGTTAATGGATGATCTTTCTACCCAACTTTAGTTTAGTGGAACTAAACCGTGTGTCATTGGAGAAAACAGGATTGGAGTAAAGAAGTGGCAGGGCATAAATGATAATGTTCCTAAATTTTGCTATCCTTAATGTGGTCTTTAAGATGCAGAGGTTTAAGTAGGAGCCGATGAGATAACAAGGAGCTATTCATGCACTTCAAGGTGAAAAGAAAAGGTATCCTTTGCCAGTTATGTGAGTATTACAAAGTTGGAGTAGGATCCCATACATATGAAGAGGAATTTGCTAGTGATCCTTTATCAAAATCAGTGGGAAGGCTAGACTTTTGAGAAAAGTTAAGGCCCTTTGTTGGTCTATGGTCCTCAACAACATCAATACAATAGATTTAAAGCGAAAAAGGAAGCATTTTAGAGTTATTCCTCTTGTTATTTGTGTTAAATGCATGAGGATTCAAAGATTAGAGAATTACTTATTCTTACATTGTTTTGCCACACAGGAAATGTGCTTCCATGATAAGGAGTGTCCTTATGGCTATCTCTTGGTGTATTTGGAAGGAGTGAGATGCTATGATCAATCAGTCCAATTATATTTCAGTCTAACATGGAAAGCACTAGGAGAATAGAGAGAAAAGAAGAGGGAGAAAAACACCAGAGAGGGCAGAGAATAGAAACAAGACATGGGGATGAAGGAAATAAAAATCAATAAAACCAAATTCCTACATGCATACGATAAAACAAATAACAAGATAATATGGAAGAACAATTGCATGAGAAATTGGGAACAATCTAATAAGAAACTATTTTAAACCCCAAATACTAAATGATTCTAGAACGTCCTGCCTCACTCTCTTTTGTGAGGATGTTGTTTTTATACTTCCCTTTTGACTCACGCATTAGGAGTTTTCAGACAATATTGTTTAGAGGACTTGTTGGGTATCTGGAAATGAATCTCCCATTAGACTTCTGTTTTTGTTTTTGTTTTGTTTTGTTTTTTAAGGAATTCTTGTCCTCTTAACTATATTAAAACAATTGATTGCTTTCCACTGACAAAAAAGGTGTCTTGGTTTGAGTTGGACAAACTTCATGGTTTCAAAAGTTGAAGCTGACTGTGGGTCCCTTTGTGGTAGAGCTGAACTTGTATTTGTTTTCAAAATTGTTGGCGTTTCAAAATCATTGGTAAAGCCAGATTTTAGAGAAAAGTTAAGGCCTTTTGTTGGTCTATGGTCCTCAACAAAATCAATACAATGGATTCGTAGCAAAAAAGGAAGCATTTTAGAGTTGTTCCTCATATTATTTGGGTTGAATGCCCTAAGGATTCAAAGATTAGAGATTACTTATTCTAACATTGTTTTTCTGCACAGGAAATGTCCTTCCATGATGACGAGTGTCCTTATGGTTATCTCTTGGTGTATTTGGAAGGAGTAAGATGCTATGATCAATCGGTCCAATTATATTTTAGTCTGATGTAGAAAGCAGTGGGAAAATAGAGAGAGGAGAGACAAGGAAATAAAACACTAGAGAGGGCAGAGAGTAGAAACCAGACTTGGGGAAAAAGAAAAGAGGTTGAGAGAGAGATAGAGATGATTTCTGTTACAAATTATCAATTCATTGTTCAAATTATGACAATCAATAAACCCTAATTCCTAAATATACAGGAATGCCATAAAACAAATAAGGAACTAAAATGGAAGAACAATTTAATGAGATATTGGGAACAATCTAATAACGTATACTATTTTGTGATGATATTGTTTTTATACTACCCTTTTGACTCATGTATTAGGGGTCTTCAAACAATATTGTTTAGAGGAGTTGTAGGGAGAATGGAAATGAATCTTCCATTAGACTTTTGTTTTTGTTTTTTGTTTAAACTTTTGAGAAATTCTAGTCCTCTTAGCTATATTAAAAGAATTGATTGCTTTCTACTGACTGAAAACACGTCTTGGTTTGACTTTGATAGACTTCATGATTTCAAAAGTTGAAGCTCACAATGGGTCCCTCTGTGGTTGAGCTGAACTTGTATTTGCTTCCAAAATTTTTGGTGTTTAGATATCAATTTGGAAAGACAGGACTACCAGTTGAAAGATTAGGAAAGGAATGCCATCGGTAATAGGGGTGGATGGGTATTATAATCATGATCTGGATGTCCTTTTGGGTTTACAAAGCAGTTTATTGTTTTTTATTGGATGGAGTGCATAGGTTGTCAGACGTTATAAATTTCATCTTCCTTCCTGCTGTGGAAGTTTGGAATAGGATTTGTGATGTGTGAAACTATTTGTGGTTAAGCTGCTGCTCTATTATTTTTGAGGATGTCTGGCTATTGCTTGCTTGTAGATTACTTGTTCAGATTTATGAGATAGGATGTCTATTTTTGGTTGAGGTTTCAAATGGTTCTTTATCCTTTTGATAGGGGTAAGGAAATAAAATTTTATGCATTGTTGTGGTGTCACAAATGAAGACTTCGGTTGGCGTTCCTCAAGTTTCTATTTTCAAGTCATGGAAAGAATCACATCTTCTCTAGGTTTGATCAGTTTCTTTTTTCCTATGTTGGCTAAGCTGTGTCCCTTGAGAGGTTTTCCTTCGTTAATGGCAGATCATCAACCAACTTTAGTTCGGTGGAACTAAACAGGGGGTTGTTAGATAATAAGGGATTGGAGTGAAGCAGTGGCAAGGCAAGAATGATAATGGTTTTAAGTTTTACTATATTTAAAGTAGTGTTTAAGATGTAGAGGTTTAAGTAGGAGCCTATGAGATAATGCAGAGCTATTTTTGCACATCAAGGTGAAAAGATAAAGTTATCCTTTGCCAATTTTATGAGTTAGATTACAAAGTGGCAGCAGTATCTCGTACATATGGAGGGGAATTTGCTATTGGGCCATTATAATCATTGGGAAGGCTAGATTTTAGAGAAAAGGACTTCTATTGGTCTATGGTCCTCAACAATATCGATACAATGGATTTGCAGCAAAAAAGGAAGCATTTTAAAGTTATTCCTCTTGTTATTTGTGTTAAATTCCATAAGGATTAGAGATTAGTAATTCTTACATTGTTTTGCCACACAGGAAATGTGCTTCCATCATAAGGGTTGTCCATATGACCATCTCTTGGTGTGTCTGGAAGGAGTAAGATGCTACGATCAATCAGTCCAATTATATTTCAGTCTAAAGTAGAAGGCAGTAGGAGAATAGGAGGAGGAGAGAAGAGGGAGAAAAACACCAGAGAGGGCAAAAAGTAGAAAGGCAGAGAGTAGAAACCAGACGTGGGGAAAAAGAAAAGAGGTTGAGAGAGAGAAAGAGAGGAAGATGATTTCTGTTACCAATTATCAATTCATTTTTCAATTTATTACAATCATTCTGCATCAGTCTATTTTGAAATATTGTGAGGATACTGATTTCATACTTTGACACATGGATTAGGGGTCTTCAAACAATATTGTTTAAAGGACTTGTAGAGAGGCTGGAAATGAGTCTTCCTTTGGACTTTTGTTTTGCTTTGTTTTGTTCTTTTGTTTGTTTGTTTGGCTTTTTTTTTTTTTTTTGGTTCCTCTTAGCCATATTAAAAGAATTGATTGCTTTCCACTGACGGAAAATGTTTCTTGTTTTGACCTTGATAAACTTCATGATTTCAAAAGTTGAAGTTGACCGTGGGTCCCTTTGTGGTTTAGCTGAACTTCTATTTGTTTCCAAAATTTTTTGTGTTTGGATATCAATTAGGACAGATAGGATTACTGATTGAAAGATTAGCAAAAGAATGCCATCGTTAATCACGCTTGTTGAGTAGTATAATAATGATCTAGCTGTACTTTAGGGTTTGCAAAGTAATTTATTGTCTCTTATTGGATGGTCTGGAGTGAATAGTTTGTCAGATGTTATAAATTTCATCTTCCTTCCTATAGCGGAAGTTTGAAATAGGATTTGTGATATGCGAAACTATTTGTGGTTAAACGACTAGACTATTATTTTTTAGGCTGTCTGGCTATTGCTTGCTTGAAGATTACTTGTTCAGATTTATGATATAGGATGCCTATTTTTGGTTGAGGTTTAAAATAATTCTTTATCTTCTTGCTAGGGGTAGGGAAAATGAATGGGATATTTCTGCGGAATGAAACGACTGAAGTTTTTAAAGTTTTTGTGCATTGTTGTCGTGTGGCGACTTAGGTTGACATTCCTTGAGTTTCTATTGTCATGAAAAGTATCACACCTTCTCTAGGATTGATCAGTTTCTTGTTTCCTATGTTGGGCTGAGCTTCCCTTAAATGGTTTTCCCTTAGTTAATGGTGGATCATCAACCCATCGTTTTTGTAGTGGAACTAAGTGGGGTTCCTTGGTACTTCTAATTAAAAATTTTGTTGCTGGTTGATGAGAGATTTGAGTAAAATAGTGGAAGGCATGAATGATGATGGTTTAAAGCTTTACTATGTTTAAGGGAGTCTTTAAGATGTTGAGGTTCAAGTAGGAGCCTCCGAGATGACAAGTAGCTATGTATGCACTTCAATTTAAAAAAGAAAAGATATGCTTTGCCAATTTCGTGAGCTAAATTACTACGTGGAAGGTGTATCTAACAGATTTGCAAGGGAATATGCTAGTGGACCTTTATCGAATTCATTTGGAAGGCTAGAGTTTAGAGAAAAGTTAAGGCCTTTTGTTGGTCTACGGACCTCAAAAATATCAATACAACTGATTTGTACCCAAAAAACTAGCATCTTAGAGATATATTTAATGCCATAAGGATTGAAAAATTGGAGATTACTTACACTTTCGTTGAATTCTTACATTGTTTTACCGGATAGGAGATGTGCTTTCATGGTAAGGAGTGCTTATGGCTATCTCTTGGTGTATTTGGAAGGAGTAAGAAGCTATGGTCAATTATACCAATTATATTTTTCTCTAGTGTTGAAAGCAGTAGGAGAATAGTGAGATAAGGGAAGTGGAAGAAAAACACCAAAGAAAGCTGAGAATAGAAACCAGAGATGGGGAGGAAAGAAGAAGTTGAAAGGGAGAGAAAGATGATTTCTGTTACTTATCATCAATTCATTATTCAAATCATAAGAATCCAAAAACCCTAATTCCTAAATGTAGTGGCAATACCCTAAACAAATAAGGAAATAGTATGAAAGAACAATTATATGAGAAATTGGGAACAAACTAATAATAGAAAGTATTTTAAGCTCTCAGTATTAAATGATTCTCGCACATCGTTCATCTCTCTCTAATGTGATGATATTGTTGTAGCCAACTTATTGGCAATAGTGTAGAGTTCTCTAGAATTCTGTAGACACATTGGCTTGCCTATAAATAGGCTAAAACCCCACATTTGTAGACATCAACAATTTTAGCTGTGAATACAAGTCTTCCAAGTTCTCTCCAAGCTTTCCTACTAGCCTCCAATCGTTTAGGAGCAAGGCTGGTAATATCTCTTAGTTTTTGAGAGTGCTGGTGCCGCACAGGTTAGTGTGCAATGAAATAGCCATCCCGTGGCAAGTGGTATCAGAAACCACAAAAGTTGTGTCGTTGGGTGAAACATGGCTTCTGTTTCTGATGTTTCTAACATCATGGAGTTTGAAGGAAAGCATAGGGACAGGGAGACCGAGAGGAATCCTTGAGGCAACAGGGCTGCAAGGATAAATTGGTTGCCCAAGAGCCGATGGCTGCATTTGAGAAAAGGCTGGCATGGTTACAGTTTGCCGTTGTCAACCACAACAACCGTTCGGAAGAGTTGGACCAACGTATAGCACAATTTGATGGGGATAAGTTGCGGAAGGGCATGCAAAGTGCACTAAATCAGGTCGTTGATGGGCTTCTCAAAGGGGACGAGGCTATTAGGCTCATGGTCAAGTCTCTTCAAGAGGAGGTTGCCAAGCTTAAGAGAGATATTAAGGAAAGCAGGGCAAATAAGCAAGGGGTACTAATGTTCTAATCAGCAAGGGGCACAATTACCAAGGATCGAAGTGCCATGACCCGAGGCTTATGGAGGGGCGAGTAAAATACAAAATATAGAGAACTCTCTATGGGCTAGAACGGTACTTTGATGCACTTGGCATCTTGGATAATACAATCAAGCTACAGACAGCTACGCTATACCTAAGGGAAACCGTGTTAGTATGTGGAGATGTAGATGTGATGATGTGCGGAAAGGAGTCGGCGCCATCACCACATGAGACAGTTCAAGGCTTTGGTAAAGAAACAATTACAACCCACGTATGCGGAGGATGAAGCACTAGTCTCCTTGTTAAAAACACTGATGAAATAGATCAATATTTTAGGCTACTCTATCTAGGTCAATTTTTCTTAGATGAGAGCTTAAAAAAAAAGTTACCACTTTTTTCATTATGTTATTTTTATTTTGTTAATATTATTTTCTTTATTTTTACTTTCAAATTTTAATTTTATATTTTTCTGTTTTTCCTTTGTCTTATATTTAGCTCTCAAATGACCGACCCTAAAATTTAGGATTGAAAATCAGGTTGTTATTGTTGTTGTTGTTGAGAGCTTAAAATAGTTAAAGTCTCCTTTTCTGCTAAAACACATGTGAGGAACCAAAGTACAAATTCTTCCAATACTTTCAAAGTTACGGGACTATATCTACTACATGTTGTCTGCAATAGTCAAGCTGAAAGAGTTCATGACTGTTAATCTTCCTCCCATAAAAATTATGTGTATACACAGGGTATATCATCTATGCGACACAAACAAACAGCATGCACATTGTGAATGTCTTCATACAACCATTCATCACTTGGTAGAGGAAACAAGAAAAAACTCAAAAGAGAAGCAGGTCATTCCAATGATTAAAAGTGGTAAAACAGAAATGCAAATCATAATATAGAAATTCAAACGAAGGAAAACCTAATTTCATACAACATAACAAGATAAAACGAGCCACAAAAGACTACAGCAACAGACAAATGTTCCATTTGCACTTAAATATCAGTTCCAAGAAATTCTATTCTTCCAAAATGGATGTAAGCAACATGAAGAAATGGGGTCAAGGAAAAAGGAAGCAGGAAGCAGGAAGCAGGACAAACAGAAAAATAGAATAAAAAGACCAGTCAGTGCACATGTACTCTAGCTTTTCTGTGCCTTCAGAAGAGAATCACAGCATGACCTGTTGCATCTAAATTAAAGATAAATATAGATGAACAGTCCCATCTTGTTTCTCTTTGGAGGCAACGAGTCTAAATGGAATATTTCCAATACACCCCTTTTGGATGAATAACAACTAATAAGTTTGAAGAAAACTCGGAAAACAGTGCTACACAAAGCAGATTTTTGGCTATGAACACTGCACATGGACCCAACACAGAATAATTTAAAATAATAGGAACTGCACAGTGGACAAATGTATTTAAAATACAAATATAATCAAAAGCATACTATTACATAAAAATTAATTGATATTTTTACGATTAATAACCAAGATATTGCATACTTTTTAACTTACTCCTATATCTACATACCTGCATTCATTTTGTATACAGATTTTTTTTTGGCTCATCATACACAGTAGCTTCATTTTGAGCATTATACTGCCTTCTTATTTAACTTCACACATATATGTGAATTATTGTGCCCTTAGAGTGACCTTTTATTGTTTAGGAAGTTCCCTAGATGTTTCTAGCTGAAAAAAATGTCAAAAAAGGGATCATGGTCAACATGTGTGCCATAAAATATGATACAAGTGTTGTGTTTAGAGGGAGTGTCCATATTGAACACAAAACATTGGTAGAAGTCTTGGTTCATCAACGGTCCATGGCAATTATATTATGAACTTTGTGACTCCCATATGATGCAATCTCAAGATGTTATGCAAGCAATTAGCCTCTACGTATTCACCACCACACTTTAGAAATAGATAACATTTCTTTATCCATTAATGAACATTGTTTCTCCAATTGAAAGTACTCTTGGAAAATTATGAAAAGTTGCAGACAATATACCTTTCAGAAATATTCTCGGCAGGATATCGTTTCTCCAAGTCTCCAGAATCCCTTCTAATATCCAAATTCAGATCCTCAAGCTTAGAGCAAGGCTCAAATCAACTTCATGGTTTTCGCGCGTCCAACCAAGTTTTTAAAAAACAAAAAAAGAAAGGAATGGGTAAGTCAGAAAGTAATAGCAAGAAATAACAGAAACCTTATTAGTCATATTCGTATGGAAAGAAAGGTCTAGCACTTCCATAAGGCCACTTTGAACATTGAAGAGGCGTTGCAAAACATGGAGTAATAGGGAGAATAAAACTCTTAGAATACCTGCTATGTGATGGGACAATTTCTTCGTTATCTGCAGGAATACACAGTCTCAATGCAGAAGGAATACTAAGGGATTCTTGATAATTACAACCATCTGCTGTTGTAGTCCAAAAGCTCTGCCTAGTTCAATTGAAACAACATGCTGGGCCTAAGACACATATTAGACACTCATGAATACGTCATTGTAAACAGACTAATGCTACAGGGTTCCTCCCAATAAAATTAGGAGGGAGGCACGTTTTTCATTTCTATGTTCACAAAATAGTATATAAATTTACAGATCTCACACACACAAGGACTTCAATTTGTTGAAACTATAGCACAGTGGCACCAACACCTATATGTGCCAGTAAACTTTGAAGACCTTGCTAACATCAACAAAGAAGATCTAAGAGTGATCTCTACTACTTTCCAGAATTTGGCAGAGGTTGCATGAGTTTTGAATTCAAACAGTTTTCATGAATTAGATACACAACAATATAAAGAAAATTATACATTTCTCTCTTCCAATACATAATTAACTCACAATATTATAATGGTCCTCATAAATTTCTAATAGATAAAATAATCATTAAGGAAGAGAGAGACAAAGAAAATCATTAATAATGGCAGCATATCAAAAGTACCCAATGATCGAATCTCACTTTACTTCCACCATCAACATTTTCTAGATACCAAGCAGCAAGTTCAAATTCCATGCATTCAATTTGAGAATATGCGAATGTTGTAGATATTCATCCTTTTTCAGTAATAATCTATTTCTACTGTCAGTCTACTAAATTACTTTTGCATTGGCAATCCTAGGGATCTTCAACATCCACGTTGTCATAGAAACTCCTATCCATGGTTCTCACCAATCAGATCTCCAGGCCTTACTAAGTTGGACATGGCAAACGTTCTTGATCCTAGGAAGAGCCTTTCACGATGATCTAAAAAGTTTCGTCGTCAAGAACTCCAACTGATGCAAATAAGCTTCTCAAGGGTCAAATTAAGTAGATAATTGCTTTCAATCAATACATGTGTGTGTAACCCCTTTTTCCAGTCCTCTCTTCATCCTTCTTAGTCCTTTCTGCTTCAAAATTGGTGCAGGCACAGCTTTAATGTTCTTTTCTTTTTCTTCCCTCACTTCTTTGTTTTCTTCTTTTTCCTATACCATTTTTTGATCATCCTCACTTCTGCTGCCATTGCATCTCTTTTTCCCCAATATTTGTTCAGTCAAAATTTTGTACTTCAATAATTAGCAAAAAGGTAAGCAGCACGTTTCCAATTCCAACAACATAACTCTCAGCAGAGTAGTCCATCGACAGCTGCTAAGCTAGGTCAAAGCTAACGGAATCCCTTCCCTGTGCCCCAGGTGGTAAAAGAAAAACAAATGGTACAAGCAATTTATGCTATAATCCAAGGTGCAACAATTCTGATAAAAAGAGACCACTTTCAGCACTGATAAATTAGTGGAAATTGTAAGACATATTAAGCCAGGGCCATTTGATTGTATAAATTATAAAGCTTTTCTAGAACAACTCGATTCACTTTCTTTTAAGTGAAATTTTTTTTTGGGGCATATAAATGTACTTGGTGACATCCAATTTGATCCCCCCATAAAAGGCATCACCATCAGGTTAGATATTAAAAGTCTAACAAGTTATCGGCTCAAATCAAAAAACAAATAATAGCCAAATGGAGTTAATCCCCTCACAATGAAGAAGAATCTTGAACTAAATGCTATCCTATTACTAACCCGGCATTAAGGTTTTAACTCTGCCGAGCCAACATTGACTAGTTTAGTTCTTAATTTCAGGTTTAACCAAAATAATAATAATAATAATAAAATCTAAACCTAATTAATTCACATCTATGATTATGAATCAAAAACAGAGATAACTCCACAAATCGTATTTGATAAACGGGACGCTTTTCTGGATCCTATAAGAAGATCTTTTGATGTAACAACACATCCTCCACTCTGTCCATATTCACATCTAATCCATAACTGAAAACACAATCCACAAAAATTAAAAAAGATAAAAATAGGTCAAGATTCACAAAAAATCAACACTCTCCAAAATAAACGCCCCTCACATTCCCCTATTATCACCACTCTCGATCGAGTGATCAAGACTACAATACAACACTGCAAGAAGAGAGAGAAAGAGAGTGAGTGAGTGAGTGAGTGAGTGAGGGACCTTGGATGCAATTTATTGAAGTGAATGTCCACCCGTTCACGCAAGTCAGGATTACACATGGCCTCTTCAATTCCGGTCTCAATCAGGCGATTGTAAACATCGTCCTAATGTCGTGACTACTGAAACTCACAAAGCTTCGTAGCGGTGATGAACTCTCCCCCACTCCTTCTGCCGAATCCATAACCCACTCCACAAAATCAATCTTCAAATATAAAACTCTCATATCTCTCCAAAACACAAGTGAAAAGAGAGAGAGAAGAGAGAGTGGAGATCGGAGAACGGTCAGCGGCAAGAGAAGGACCTTTGACGGTTGATAGAATCTAAAAACTGGGAAGAAAATAAAGGAAAGACTAGTCGTTTTAGATGGAAGGCGAGGCAATTTCGTCCGCCATTACTGTAAATGCCTTAGTTCTTCTACTTTTCTAAAGAGAGAAAGCGAGAAAACGTCTTGCAGAATGTCAGGATTGAAGAGAGAGAGAGAGAGAGAGAGAGAGGATTGTTGTCAAGAAGCAGACAAGTTGGTGGTATGGTTTTTCTTTCTCATTGGATCCCTGTCTCCCTAGAAGACTAGAGAGAGAGGGGGGGTAAAAGGTAAGGGTAAATGGGGTTCTGAATTAGCACAAAAATGAAATAGCGTCTAAAATAACGGCAACGTCTGCTCTTTCGAACCAAAATTACGACTACGGGTTCTCAAAATTAAAACGGTGAATCAAGAAAACGAATTCCGTCTCATACCCAAGTCCCTTGAGCAATGATAACATCGATCATGCCTGCCGCATGGCAAAGATACAGTAACAGCTTAAAAATTTTCTTTCCGTGTCACAGCAACGGAATCAATAACGTGGCGGGTATTTGTTGGTGATGTTAAATCGGGCTGTTATCGTGCATTTTAATTCTGTTTATTTAGTGGGTTTCTTCTTTTTTTGTCTTGTTTCTTTCGAGTTTCTTCTTTTGTAATTAAAAAAAAAAAAAAGTGAACTTTCTTACTATCCCAAATTCTGTTTATTTAGTGAAATCTTAAATATAAATTTAGATTTGCTAGATTAAAAGAGTACAGCGCTTGTAGCCGAAGATTTAAAGGAAAATGACTAAAAGCTAGAAAATCATGTTAATTACAAACTACCAGCAAAAATAAGAAACCATAACACCATAAAAGCTATTGATAAAATTTGAAAACAATGTTGATTTTGATGAGATTAAGAACATATGGTCTTAGGCTAAATGAGCACGTTGCTTTACTAGAAAACTCTCTCTTCAATTATCCCTCTTTTTTTTTCTTCTTTTTAGTTTTCTTCCTTCTTTTTCTTTGGCATCTTATTATTAGTATTATCGATAAAAATAAAGATATTTTAGAATTGATAAGAAAAAGAAGATTTATCAAGAGAGATAAATAAATGAAAAAAGGAAGTAGTGGTGATTAAAAAAAAGAAAGATAATAATTGATCGAGAAAAATTAGAGTATCGATCAAGATAAGATTGAAAAATAAAAGAAAAGGAGAGAGAGAGGGATTGCCGGGCAAAGAGAGAGAGAGAGAGAGACAAAGAAAGAGAGAGAGAGAGAGGACTAGAAAGAGAGTTTTATGGTGGCACTTGGTCATTTTGTATAGTGCGATATTATACATAAAATGAATCATGATTTGTAATTTTACTGATGATTTAAAATATTTAAAAAATAATTTCTAATTTTGGATATTTTCTTTAGATCTAATATAGAAGTATTAACTTCCAAATTAAGATTTAACCTTATTTTATGCGATTGAGATGACATGAATGTAATTATTTTTTTTCTTTTTAAAGGAAAATATGAAAAAATTTCTTGAGTAAGAAATTGCAAGAGTAGTCTTTGTTTTATCATATCAATAGCACAAGGAAAGAAGCCGCAACTTCTCTAATAAACTTTATATTATAAAATTGAAGTACGGACCTACATCAATGATCAGTAAGACCCCACGAAAACTTTTTCTCACCAAGAGACAAATTACAAGTACTAGGATCAGTCCATAGTGCACAAAAACCTAAACTAGATACACACCACAAATAAGTCTTTCATACAAAATTCCCTAACCCAATTTTAAACTAGGCTAGACCACGCAAGATGTTACAAACAGCAAAAGCTTTTTAACTTGGGTATGGTCAAATATGGTTGAGAAATGTTTTGAATTAAGGAATGAATCCAGAGTTGTCAAAAGTGAAGCCAGGATCAAATGGGCCAAATGGGTATTCCAAATTGACCATTGGAGAACTGGAAGTAGATGTCCCAGCTGAAACAATTTCACTTAGACCAGATTCTGGACCCTGAAAATTGTGATTTCCTCCTAGAGAGAAAATATTGGACCCCGATGTTGCCGGCGACACATAGGACGGAGAAAAATGTCCCATAATATTGTTTCCTTGTAAATTGGAGGCAAACACATTGGTTTCATCCTTGGTGTTGGATGAGGAAGGGAAGAAAAATGAATTGGGGAATGTTTGTGTATTAGTTTCTAAGTTCTCTGTTTTGACTTTGAGGCCATTTCCAAAGTTAAAGAGTAGGTCTTGTGGTTGTTGGTCTTGGGGTAGTACTTGGTTTTGGTTTTGGAGGCTTATGGGCTCTTGGGTTTGGCCTGGTTTTTCTTGGGGGAGTGAATTAGGGGGTGTTTGATTAGGGGCTTGGTTACAAGTGTGCCATCCTCTATATGTGATTTCAAAGATGGTTGGGTCATCGTCTGATCTTTGGACTTGTTTTGTTGCCAAACAACCTTGTACGTTCCTATGTGTGCACCTATAGTAGCCCCTGCACGTTTCAAATCACAGCAAATTTCATCAATAGTTGTTCAAAATGCTTGTTGCTGTTTTGAAATGCTAAGTCGTTGATCATAAGAAAGTCAATGTTGGACCATTCTAAGAGACTCTTTCGTTGCAATATTTACACTAAAGTTTGACCCAAGCTAAAAAGAGGAAGAAAAAGGATGTATGTTTTGAAATTTAAGGTTAGGAAAAATGAAATCGAGAGACTTTTCTTTTTAATGAAAGCCGTTATTTAGGATAAAAAATTACTCATATTAAGTTTTCAGGATTCAAATAAAAAATGGTTGTTGAATATGTTAAAAATTAATATAATGAAAATTATTTAATACTTATAAGACATGTAATACAACACAAAGCTTATTTTTATCTGTTTTGGTCATATGATTCATAAAAGATGGTAGCTAAGCTAATTCTTACCTTGGATATTTGGCTCCAAGAATGGCCTTTTGCCCATATTTTCTCCAAACATACCCATCATCAAGAGATTGCTCCAAACCACTCCCTGGACTCACTGACACCTGTTTTGTCCACCGTGGCATAGACTTCCTGCAGCATTAACATACAAATTTTAGAAAACTCAAACTTCAAAAACAAATACACTGAGGACCAGCACTCAGACCTCTTCCCAGATGCATCTTTGATCTCATGTTCCTTAAAATCGTGGTCAGAGTCCTCGCTATGAGGACTAGCACTCAGAGACCTTGGAGATTCAGAAGCCGGAACATTGCCTATATGAGCAGTCACAGGTTCGGTACCAGTAGTAGCAGATAAGCTGCAATTGTACTTCAACATTGAAAGAGCCTTGTCATAGGAAGCTAAGATTTTCTGAACCAAAGATTCGCAAGCTTCCAGTGATGAAGAAGACACACTGAGATGAATTTGGAGTTGCTTAGCTAAATCTCTCCCATGCATGAGCTCCCTTATCAAAATTTTCTGCTCAAAATTGTTTGCATTCTCCATTGCAGATCACCAAAAAAACTAATTTTGGAAAATGGGTATTGCTCAAAAATGTGAACTACTTTATAGGTAGATAAAAAATGATCAAATATAAGTATTTGATTTTCAATGCAATGCTAGATCATTCTAAGTCCAAAATTCAAAAAAGTGAAAATTGGGTCATCAAAAAGAGACAAAAATAAGTGAAATGAAAATTCGTAGGATGATAAATTTGGGTATGTTTTGATATGTTTGGAAATGTTAGGAACATAGTCGAGGGACAAGGGAAAGAAGAGGAAGAAAGAAGTTTGAGTAGTGATGGAAGGAGGGGTCTTCAGTATATATGGGAATGCACTTTTTTGAATAAAGAAATTTGGAGAGAGGGAAAGAGAGGTTGGGTTGACCAAAGAAAAGAGGAGTGAGTTTTCCTCAAAGAAAGAAATTTTAGACCGGTCTATGGTCATAAGAAATGTGGAAGTGGTGTAGTCTAATTGCTGACCATTTCAACTCTTTACTCGTAAAAAAGAAAAAATAGAAGATTATCTCTCTCTCTCCTCTCTCTTTCTCTCTGGTACGCGGAAGAGGGTTTGAAGATTCTTGGTCTTCTTTCGGTGAGCTTCATCTCTGACTTTCTTTACCCTGATGATATTATTGGCTAATGTTACTGACTACCATTATTTTTTTTTTGAATACCCAAATATAATTATAAAGGTGCAACGTGACGAGTGAGAAAGGGGGAAATGACGTGAGCCTCTATCCCATTGCCTACTTTGACGTCGATTTCTCGCACATGCGAACGCGCTTGACTCGTGCCACGAGTACCGGTAAGTACCTCGCAATTGGCATGACAAATCGTATGAATAACGGTATACGTCGACGTACAATTAATTTCTTTCTATCGGAAATTGACCATTTTGAATCCAACCCCACACTAAACGTTTGGGTGGATTTGCTTATTTACTTTGTGTAGTCCCAAAACTACATATTCAAAGTAAAATTTTACAAGTAAATAATATTATTCTATTAATCAATAATTGAAAAGATGTGAAAAATAAATCATCACAAGTATAATAACAGAAAAAGAGGTGGCCACATATACAAAGAGGGAGGCACAACCTTTTTTGTTCCAACTCAAAATACCTACTAACCCTAACCACATTAAAATATAGCAATGATACTAAGTTTTACTCACTTAGACAATTAATAAAATAAGACATTCGAAAATTTTAATAAACTAATTAATTAAGCTTGGTCTAACACACTGACAATGTGTCACACTCTGGACTGACAATTGGGTTGAGCCCCCCGACCTCGACTCATTTTAGGATCAGACAAAGTTCAAACCTATTATTTAAATCTGTTTTAATTATAAACCGAATCTAGACACAAGTAGACTTATCCCATTTAGTAACCTTTCGTTTGTCTTTTGGAACTTCATTTTTACTAATTCTCGTCTCCAACCTCTCTCCACTCCACTACTCCACTCTATCCTCTATCAAACAAGTCACAGAGAGAGAGAGAGAGAGAGAGAGAGATGAAGCTTGCTACGAAAGTCTGAGAAGAAAACCAGACCTTTTGTTTTTGTGAACTGAATAGTCGCGCTTCCAGAACCATCTATTATTCCATCATCTTTGTTGTTGTCGGAGAATAAAAGCAATTGCTGGTGAAGATCAATCCAAGGATAAAGATCGATTCCTCTACAAACTCTTCAATTTCATCAATTTTTTATTGTGAATCTCTTCAAAATTGGCTATTATCAACAAGCGATGTGTGCCACGATGGTCTAGAAGGTTCCTCCATGCTATTTCCTCTTCAAATCTGCAATGAATTGATGAGATGCCCTTGATTCGCAAAAGAGGATAGCAAGCATGTCAATGGCAGACACCACAAAAGAGGATAGCAAAATTATCCTCTTCAACATCACATTAATTATACACTCTAGTCGATGTGCGTTGCCACTGTGATGTCGATGGTGGCTACCGATGCTAGAAAAGGGTGGCAAAAGTTGAAAGTGCGATTCCTCTCTCCCTCTCTCTTTCTCTCTAGGTTTTTTGGGTTTGAAGATTTGAGTTCGAGCTCAAACTTGGACTAAAATGGGCCCAAAGCACTTTTAATTTTTTGGACTAAATTCAAGTCTTGATTTTTCAAGTTTTCTCGAGTCAGATTTGGATTCAAGCCCATAAATTTTAAACCAGTCAAGCCTAAGCTTTACAAAGATTGGCTCAGAAAGCTCGATTACTAACCCTAGTCATACTCTCAATGCATAGGGGTGCATGGTGGATAACCTAGGAATAGACCAAATAGAGGTTTGGTATTTGGTGATGCAAGTGTTTGATTGAAATCAGACACTTGGCCAAATTTAGAGGGTGTCGGGGCATGGTGTGCACCAGGAGGGTATACACAAGAGGACCATGAGCGTAGACGCGCAATATGGTCGGATCAGCATGTGAAATGGGCTGGTTAGGCACACGGAAGACTAAAGGTGTTGAGGTATAGGTTTGGCGGATGTACATGTGGAGTGTGTGCGAGGGGTGCACACAAGAGGAGGCCATGTGTAGAAAGTGCAAAATCACCGAATTTAGCATATGGAGTGTGCAAGAATAGGTGTATAAATGGCAAGGGCATAGGAATGCCGGTTTGTAGATTTGCATTTGGAGAATGTAGGGAAGAGGGATGCATGGGGGGTGTAGCATAACTAAGTCAACATGTGACGGTGCACGGATGTAGACGCATTGACGGCCAAAAGCATAAGAGCGTGGTTTGGTGAAGTCTACATGTGATAGTGCGTGGGTGCACACAAGAAGAGCCATGCATGTAGGAGAATGCCATGGCATGATCATTGGACGTTTTGTGCAAGGATAAGCGTACGAGTGGAGTCGTGTGTGGGGGTATGTGCTACGCCGTGATCAAAATGAGTGTGTGGGGTGGGTGCGAGCGAACAATGTGCGGGAGGGCAATATGCGAGGTTAAACTTAACACATAGGAATTCACATTCTGGGGCTACACGCGTGGGTATGCGGCTTGGCATGTCTTCATGAAGACAAAATAAAAATGTGGACACTAGGAAGGTGTTTGCAAGTGTGTGGCTTGGGACATTGACCCTAGGAACGGCGAAAACACATGAAGGGGAGTATGTGGGGCAAGGAGAACAAGCATATAGGAAGAGCGACACATGAAGGGGTCACTATATGGTGGTCAACTATTAGACTAACCGATAGAGTGATGGTGTGGTGCCTACAGTGGGGCAATGCTTGCACATAAGGACCGACGACTCAGGGATGCATGGGGTCAAGGGAGAAGGTCCATTGGAGCGAAGCATGGCAGGAGCACATTGAAGCTGGGGGCAATTGAGTGTGCCTTCCTGTGCTAGAGTGCGGAGGGTGTTACGACACACTTGCGGATATGCAGGATGACGATCACATAAGGGCATGGACAAATCTCAAAAAAAAAAAAAAAAGTTGATGTAACATCCATTTGATATATTTTTCCCTAATTTTGGGCAGCCAAAAAACTAATCCAGCCCTGTAATAAATATCTCAAAATAATTAATACTTAGTTTTTGCCTATAACCTTTCCAACAAGTGTCTTGTCGTAGCGATCCGCTACTCCATTGGCTATGTACTGAGTCTGGTGGTTTCTTCCCACTTGGAAGATTTGCAAGCTCACAAGTATCATTCTTCTCAATTACATAAATTCCAATGTCCATTTCTTTCACCCAATGTGCACCACCAGACCCAGAGGCAAATGTAGCAAAATTTATCAAATCTTCACCGGTAAGACAATTAGTACAATCAATAAAATAGTCTTGCAATAAAGGAAGTTTTGCCTAGTGCAAGTTTTCTTCACAATTTTTAATCTAACAGCGATTAACATTTTGTTTACTTGATCCAACACTAATTTCTTTTTGTCCAAATGTAGTACAATTATAAACATATAATACTTTTTTTTCCCAAAAAAATTATTGCCTTTCCCCGCTCTGGTGCTAGAATGAGCGCCAAATTATTGTCTCTCCCTCGTCCTCTTGCCCCTGCCTCAACCTCTATACGAATTTCCACAACCTCTCTTCTTGAAATGCCAACCTCTTTGACTCGATTCTCCATGCCTTCTTCTCACTCCTCGTATTCAATTGGACCTGTAACGCTAATTTCATGGCTTGCAACAAATTATATTATTATTTCATTAATTAAACAGAAAATATAATTAGAAAGATACGATAAATAAAATATCATAACTCATCAGAGAAGATAAGATTCTATTACCCACTTAGGATATCAATTAAATATAATAAACTAATTAATAAGTAAACGAAGGTTCTCTTTTTTTATATAAAAATTTAAAATTAAAATTATCATGTTGAGGAGGATGATTTATATCATTAAAGTGTTCTCTTCTTGAAAAGTAAAAGAGATTCTCTTGCCGCACTACACTTTGAATCGTGAAAATATTCAAATGGAAATCAACTCAGGTACAATTCTTTGTACAGTGAATAGCATTTTAGCAGGACTTGGTCCGAGTCAGACAAAAGGAACTTGTCAATGGGAGATTTATTTTTGTAATTGTTGAAATTAACCCTTTCTTGATAACAATATTTCTTTACTTCAATAAAAAAACTATGATTTTAGAATTATATAATAAAAATATACTTTTCTTATATAATCATTAATAAAATTAATATTATTATTAAGATTTTTAATTGAGAAACTATAGTTATTTGTATTATATTATATTTTAACACATAGATTACTCGCGAGTGGTCGGTGTTAGGGTTGGTGGGTTTCTTCTAGACGTCGGACGGACGACCAAGGCGTGAATTACGGGCTTCAAACTTTGACGCCTTATGGACCACAAATTGATGCCCCTATTTGGACTTTTGATTGGGTCAAAAGGTTAATTCGGTAATTTTAAGACATCATAAGACAGAAATGGTCAATTCATTTTTTGATTTTTTTAAGGCATTCATCAACTCTTTAAATAATTTCATTACGACTAAGTTACTTTTATATGCCCAATTAGTTATTTTATTTTTTATTAAAATGCATTTATAATTTTATCTGACAATATATGTAAAGGGCAGGATTTTTTACAAAATGAATAAATCATTTTATTAAAAAAAGAGATAAAAAGGGAATAAAGACTATTTTTAAGAAAGAAAAAAAATAAAAAGCAGTTAAAAGCGAAAATTGCACCAGAATTGTAACCTTAAACCTACTCAAAATGGAATACCATGTTAACAACCCTTGAGGGTTCAATTGTAGTACTTGCATCGGTCTTTTTTCTTTTTTCTATTAAACTAATTGATATTTGAATTTATATTTTTATTAATACGATTAGAGTGCCTATCGAGTTTATTTTAGGAGTAATTTTATTAATTTTTTTATTTTAAAATTTTAAAATCAAAATTTAATTAAAAATTTTAATATTTTTATTTATTACGTCGCAACACGTCGTTTCAGGAACATAAATCTATCGGCAAATATGAACCGGACGCACGGGAGATACATTTAATTACGATTAATTATACACGGAGAACAACTAATTAGATATTTAAAGCACTCGTTAATGCGAAACCGGAGACTTCTGACTTGCTCTCTTTATTAACACAATTTTATATAAGGGTAATAAAGGGCAAAAAATATTCAGGTACCACATTGGTGACCATATGACTCACTCACTCTTTCCTTTCCCATATAAAGTTGAATAATTTTATATTAATAGACTAAATTACTATTACGATTCTACCCTTATATTCTTTTGTACATTTTCTTGTAAAATGAGGATAAATATTAATTTTTGCGGCCCGGAATTTTATAAGGAAATTAAGTTTATATGGATGGTAATACTATAAAGAGTGGTTTGATTTTGTTTAAACCCGGTCTAACTTTCCCTTCCTCGCTTTTCAAACACGTGGAACGAATGTCATATTAGGTATTTTGAATCATTACTTTAAAATTATTATATTTTAATTTTTAATACTCGTTCAATAATAATATAACAGCCATCTTCATTTATATTTATTATTCACTAAAATTATAAAATATTCTTATCATCGTGATTAGAGATGATTGGTCATATTCTAGCTTGAGTAAATTTTTATACTATTGATGGGAAAAAATTGTAGTTTTGAATTTTGATTAAGAGGGGATAAAACAGCGGATTAAGGTTAATATAAAAAAAAGTTTATGTTAATTAAAATTAGATATGATAATTTAATATAAAAAAATAAAGATATAGCAACTCCAGAAAAATGTATTTTATTTATATATTTTTTTTTGGTTTTTCTTGGTCATAAAAACTCGAGAGTATCCCTCCACTCGATTTCCCTCGAGTTTGTGTATTTCTCTGTTTTTTTTTTTTTTTCCTTAAAAAGTCCTATGTTAGTACGTAAGTCGCGCTGTTCAACTGGCTGTGAATACGCAACGTAAGAACTCCCAAGACCACCAGTGCCTTGGGTCCCGCATGTCACTGTAATATCTAAAACCTAATGACCGTCGCACACGTTTCAAGAGTGTCATCCATAACTTCACAGAAAAAATCAGCCTTTCCAGTCTAAGTTTGCCACTTCACCGCACAGCATGTCTTCTCTGCTCCACTACTTGCCACGACACCAAAAATTCAGTCGCTGACTATAATTTGTATTCGAGACGCGAGAGCGAGAGAGGGCCTGTGGACAGCATAAATCATCAAATGTATTGATGATATTTTTCTTCATTCAAAAGAAATATTTAAGAAGCATTTGTTTCTGTGAATCTGAATCCTTTGTTCTTCAGATACAGAAACTCGAGATTTGAGGAGGGAAAATCGGTGACAAATACTAAAACGAAGTAGTGAAGTTGATTGAATCTAAAGAGTCTACAGGTATTTGTCTCTCTCTCTGCAACCATTATTTTTATTTTATGCAGTTGGTTAATAGTAAATGCTCATTTCCATCATTTTTTCTTTTCTGGGTACCTTTTAATGTTTGGATATCTCAATTTTCCTTTTAATAATTTGAATGTGTTTGTTGTACCATGAATGTGATCAACCTATTGTGTGCTCTCTGGACTCTAGTTCAAGAAGATTCTGCTTCTGGGATTTTGATTTGGGCTCAATCCATGAATGTTCATGATTCTTATTGTTAATTAGACACCGAAATCCCTTATGTCCTCACCTAAGATTTAATTCTCCTTTGTACTTTCATGACTATTATACTTCAGCAGCTAATAGATTACGGGCATAAGCGCCAATATAGAAAACTGGCATAGGCTCAACCCTCACTCAAGAGGTTTGATGCTAGTCGCTCTAGAGACCAAGAGTTTGATGTTTTCATTATTGTTGTCGAATATTTGATCTTGATCTTAATTTTTACGAACCATGAAAGTAGTGAATGTTCATAGGCTTAAAACTGTGCAACAATGTCTATGTTGCAGAGATTGTGCAGTGAGAGATCAAATTAAGCAGATAAATAGTCCATACGTAACTTGGCATGGGAGTTGTGAGTGTGTCTTCTCGGACCCCGTTTGGATTGAGCACAGGATTCACAACATGCAAATCACCACCTAAAAGATCTGTCATTTTAGCCTTCAAGAGTGACAAAATCAAGACCACTGCTCTCGTTACACCCCATGAATCAACCCCTTTAGCCGTGAACACTCACGATGATCAGCAAACAAGTTTACACCTTAAAAAAAAGTCTTCTAAGAGAGTTAAAGCCGTTTCAACCGATGAGGCTGAGGTCTCTTCTTGCGCATTAGACTTGGATTACAATGAAGCTGCTGCCAAGCTCGAAAGCATTTACAAGCTCAGCCCTGCAAGTGATGTTTCAGAGGTTGAGGAAGCAAAGGGCAAATTGAGAAGAAGTAGAAGCAAGCGAGGAAGGAAGAGTGATGGTGTGGAGGAAGAGAAGAGTAATAGTAGCAATAGTAGTGGTAGTAATAGTAGTAATGTTGTGAGGAATCATCCGAGGAAGTTGAAGAGGTTAAGTCTAGATGCACGGGTTGCGATGAAGAAGAACAAGGAAAGTGAAGTGATTGTTTCTTCATCTTCAATTGGAAAGAAAGAAGCTGTCAAGGAAGAGAATGAGAAGATTGAGAGGCTTGTTAGAGAATATTCGGTTTCGACTGATTTGATTAGCTTGGATTGGAAAAAGATGAAGATACCACCGGTTCTTACTTCCTCAGAGCATACTTGGTTATTCAAGCTAATGCAACCCATGAAGGTGAGTCCTTAGTCCTCACCAAAGATTTCTATGTAGTTACATATTCAGTCATATGTTTGTCGCTTATTTGTGCTCGCCTTTACATTAGGCACTTCTACAAGTGAAGGAGGGATTGAAAACTAGTTTGGACAGAGAGCCAACTGAAACAGAGTTAGCTGAGGAAACAAACATGAGTGTTGTTCAACTGAGAAGAGATTTAGAGGTCGGTCACGCAGCAAGAAACAAGCTGATTAAGGTATGTCTTTCTCAACGAAGATGATGTTTTTCTAAGGTATTCAGATTGTGAGACACTAATGTACCAACCCTACATTTTCTGCAGCACAACCTTCGGCTTGTTTTGTTTGCGATCAACAAGTACTTTCAAGAATTTGTCAACGGCCCTAAATTCCAAGACCTATGTCAGGCAGGAGTAAAGGGTCTTATAACAGCAATTGATCGGTTTGAACCAAACAGGAGACTACGGCTCTCTACTTATAGTCTCTTCTGGATCAGGCATGCCATCATCCGGTCTATGACCCTCTCAAGCTTCACTCGTGTTCCATTTGGTCTAGAATCGGTATGTCAACTTGAAAAAGAACTCTCTTAGAGAGTCGTAAAATATTTCATTTAGGAAATCTGATGGATATGTTATGTAATGCAGGTTAGAGTAGAAATCCAAAGAGCAAAACTAGAGTTGATGTTTGAACTTCACAGATTACCAACAGAAGAAGAGATTGTAAAAAAGGTTGGGATGTCACCAGAAAGATACCGTGAAGTGATGAGGGCTTCGAAACCAGTACATTCTCTTCATTCAAGGCATATAACAACGCAAGAAGAGCTCATCAATGGGATCACTGATGTTGACGGTACTGTTGGAGGAGATAAGCGAAGGCAGCCTGCCCTTCTCAGGCTTGCTCTTGATGATGTGGTAATGAGCTTCTCTCTCTCTCTCTCTCTCTCTCTCTCTCTCTCTCTCTCTCTCTCTCTCTCTCTCTCTCTGTGGAAATACATTTATGCAACTTCTAACATGTTTTAGAATAATTTCTTACAGCTTGACTCTCTAAAACCAAAGGAGAGTTTAGTGATCAGACAGAGATATGGACTGGATGGCAAAGGGGACAGAACATTGGGAGAGATTGCAGGGAACTTAAACATCTCAAGAGAAATGGTTCGGAAGCACGAAGTGAAGGCTCTTATGAAGCTCAAGCACCCTGCAAGGGTGGATTACCTTCGCAGATACATTTTCTAAGTTATTTCACCTCCCTCACCACCTCCTAGTATATACCTTCTCCTCTTAATACCCTCTTTTTCCGTCACATTTTTGTCTATACAACTTTAATCTGTATCATCGTCTTTTAGCTTCTTTCTTAAACAATGTAATTCATATGTGCGGGCTAGAGGCTGCACCAATTGATTAAACAGATACAGTTTTTTTTTTTTTTTTTTTTTTTTTTGGTGTATATACATATGTAACAATGAAATGAATTTGAGACTGTGTAAAGGAAAAAAGAAAAAAATCATCTTAGCTGCTGCATTTTTTAACCCTACATAAAAGAAACATATACATCTATTTGACAAAGCTGCTGCCTTTTTTAACCCTACAAAAAAGAAACGTATACATCTATTTGACAAAGCCTTCAATAGCCTTCCAAATTTTAGCACAAGTCCAAGGAGCCAACTTCTCATCAATGCAATGGCCCATTCTAGTAAGATCCTCTGCTAAGAAGTCCTTTTTTATGGACATTTAATTAAGGGAAGGATTAGGTGGGGCTACTAAAAAAAGCCTTGCTTCATTGTTCTATCTTTAATCACCTTTTTAGGCCAAGTGAATCATGCTGAGTAACTGCAACAGAAGAAAAGGTAAAACTTCAGAATATATAAAGAAGGTAAGATGTAAAAGCACGACTACCAGACACCTCTAATGCATAAAAAAGATTAAATCTGACAGTTAAAATGCGTAAGGTCTGTCAAGCTCAAGATCAAATCCCACTTAAGATTGATTCTATTGATTGAAGATGTAGCTGTCTTTTTTAGAGATTCAGTAGAGACTGAATTGATGAGCTCTTCTTGAGTTGTTAGACCAGTTGTTTGTGAACTTCATAAAGGCATAGTGGAACTCTGTCCTTTTGGGTCTTTAAATTGAGGAAGCCTCATTTGCTCACTGGTAGGGTTAGACCTTCAAAAAGGCATAGTGGTGCTCTGTCCTTTTGGGTCTTTAAATCGAGGAAGCTTTATTTGCTCATTGGTTGGGTTAGACCTTCATAAAGGCATCGTGGAGCTCTGTCCTCTTGGGTCTTTAAATTGAGGAAGCTTCATTTGCCCATTGGTAGTTGTTTGTGAAACTACGAGACATCTCTTAAACCAGTTGTTTGTGAACTTCATTAAGGCATAGTGGAGCTCTGTCCTTTTGGTCTTTAGATTGAGTAAGCTTCATTTGCCCAGTGGTAGGGTTAGACCTTTATATACCGTGGACCATACCACATGGTTTTTCTGCATATCAATGGTAGGACAAAATAAAGAAGACAACTAAACAAAAATCAACGGTCAGTATTCATACATCAAATTTGTAGAATGGAGTTATACTCTGTGTGCCATGTTACCTAAAATAACTAACTATAAATCATGTATAAGACCAACAGTCAATCGGTTTGATGAGTAAATCACCTTATCTTTTAATCAACAATTTTGAATTCGAGTTCTGAAAATTAAGCAGTTTCGAGTTTGAGTTTTAAAAATAGAGCAAACTACGTTGAGATATCCCCCAAAGTGGGACCTGAGTCGGCTCGACTCGGTTTAGTCAGACTAAAACTCAAGATACCGGGTGGACTCGACTCAGTTTAGTTAGACCAAAACTCGGGTTACCGGGTGGTGGACCAAATCAAAGTCTAGGGCATGGGAAAAAAAAAGTAAATAATGTATAAGTTGGGATAATATATGTGATTTATAGATAGATTTTATATGATTTAATATATATGGTTTTAGTACTGAATTCCGTTCTTGGCTCCTAAAAAAAGAATTTTGAATGTATTCCAAATCAAAGGACATGATAGGCTTGAAGAACAAAAATGCTTGGCATGAAATAATAGTGGAATCCAATTAATGTTGTGGGTCACCAAAACTAACATCCTATCATGGGTTTGAAATTCTAACCTTAGTATATGTGTGGCAAGAGACGAACAATTTGGGATATAAAATTTATTTACTTTTTCTTAATAATTATCATATATTTCTCCTTTTTAAGAGAGAGAGATAGAGATAGAAATTCAAAAAAGACAAATACTACTACTACTACTAATAATAAGTTTTGCATGTATATTTACTTATTATTCTTTTGGTTTTTCCACCCCATTGAGGGTAGATGAGAGGGGAAAAAATTATTTACACAACAATTTAAAAAGGGTACAAATTTAAAGGAGCAATAATCTACCCCATTTCTCGTCCTACCGCATCTCCTTAAAAGTGCTATAGTTGCATTCACCCGCTCAAAATCTAGGTTGAAATATCAAAATAAATGGACCCGCCTTCCATGAGCACAAGAACAAATTCAAAATGTTTGCATCAAAAGAAAATGTGGACATTAATGGAGATAGAATTTCTGATTCGCATCCAGCTAGGGAATATATTCTAATGATTTTGCGAACTAAAATCATTTCCACATAAATAGCACCGGAGGAATTGATTGTTGATAATTGTATCAGATGAGCTAATAGTGTAAAACATGTTATGCATACTTTTGATCCCCGTGGTATAAAGTGTGCTCATCATGTTATTGCTTTCCAAAGGAGCAGGAATCTGATCATCTAAGTGAGGCAAACTTGCGTAGATAGGGTTCAGCTCATAGATCACCTTGGGAGAAGCTTCCTGTTGATTGCTGCCAACTGCAGAATAATGCAAGTGATGTGTATGAGGAACAAACATTCAAGCAACAGGAAGTACAGCACAATGCACAAATAGGCATAGTTGCACAAATAGACATAATCTAACAGTTATTACGCTTGGTTCCTTCCTTTAGGGGAGCACGTTTGAGTTTTAATAGTAATTTCTGCTAATTTACTAGTTGTATTAGAAAGGTTAACCCCCGGTTATAGAGCTTAAGGCCCACGGACCACCGGGCAAACTAAAATGGGACTGACATAATGAAGCATCAGAGAAACAAAAGTTGAGGATATAGTTTTAAACAATGGCTGAAAGCGGATCAGGATAAATGGGAGACTAAAGAGAATTATTGCTTAGATCACCAAAGTTATATGGCAAATGGTTTCTTAATCAGAAGGCCATTTTAATAAAGTCCAAGCATAAAATATTTGTGATGGGCAAAACTCCACCATTTTAAGTGGTTCCTTTTTCTTCCCATTTGTGTATTTCTTGGAGACTGATGTCAAAAGCTATGAGCCATAAAGCCCGCTTGAGAGTTTGATTGGCTTTATTCTCCCTCAAAATTCAAAATCATCTAAAGCTTCTGTTCAGGCATAAACTGGTTGCATTTTAAGAATAAGTCCACCACTCTTAAAAACAGAGAGGATGTATTGCTTAGATTGAAAGCTTTCAATATTCCATTTTAATGTTAAAAGCAAGGATTTTTGCATGTTATGCTGATAGAAAATCCTTTCCAACAATTTCTAAATCTGCCTTGAGAAATTATTCCTCCGACTACAAAGATATGGAGCAACAAGCTTTTAAATTTATGATTTTTTATGCTTACCTCCTAATCACTGATAATTGTTGTTCTTATTAGTTTCTTCTAAGGCCTCTCCAACAATTTCCAAATCTGCTATGAGAAATTATTCCTCCAACCTCAAATATATGGTACAATAAGCTTTTAAAATTATGATGTTTTATGCTTTCCTCCTAATTGCAGATAATTGTTCTCTGGTCTTGATTAGTTTCATCTAAGGTTTTCCGACAAGTCCATATTTTTCTACTAGTAAAATAATTTGTTTCACAATAACAACATCAACAAACTAAGCCATAATCCCAAAATTTTGGGCGGCATGATAGAGGAACATCAACAAGTTGAAGGCACGGCCTAAGAAAACTCTAGATTATAAGGTGAAATATGATATGTTCGATTTTAACTTAACCACTGACATCACTTTCAACACAGTTAGATGAAAATTGCAAATTCATATAACCAACTTCAACTAATTTGGGATTAAGAGTTGAATTGAGTTTAACATAGTTTAGATGATAAGATATGAGAGTGGGTCAGAGTGTGTGCTTTTGTTTTCTCGTATGAGCTAAAATAGTTCAAAAGTAGCAAAAAGGACACTTGTACGATAGCAATTGTAATGAAAGTGCATTTTGATACTGCACCAGGCAACATCTAAGATTTGTATCAAGTGGATAGTGGAAGTCCTGCAACAAGCTCCACTCACAGGAGAACCACGACAGAGCAATTCCCTTGGTTTCATTCCTTTATGATCTTTGTTTGTTTCTTATCTTTTAAGCCTAACATTTCCAGATGAAAAATATTTGCTAAATAATAGAATAATAATTCCATAAAGCCACCAAACGTTGTCAATTTGTATTCCTCCACAAATTTATTTAAGATACAGACATCACTTTTCCTTCATTTCGTGGCGTATTATTCTTTTCTTATCCAACTTTCCATAGCATTTATAGGCTACAAAGGGGACCAACAGTCTAATCCAACAGTCCTAACTAGTCCTAACTAGTCAAGTCCCTTACATTACTCTTCTTAGGACCACCACGAGACGATGGCAGAAAAAATACGTCTAGCTGTTGGAGTGATGGGTATGGTAAACTTCACTTATGTCATGGTTCTCAAATCATGAGTTTTGTGCTGATAAAGTGAACTAATGCATAAAACTTGCTTGGTGTTTCTTTCAGGAAACGCAGCTTCCATGCTACTCTATGCTGCACCCTTGTAATGCCAATACCACATAATGTCATACTTGTTCTGCATATATCAAGAATTGTTTCACCTTTATAATGTAAACTACGACTGTGATGACTTTGAGATGATTGATTGCCTCACTAATTTTTATCTTGGTGTTTAATGTTCTCAGACTAACATTTTCAAGAGTCATCAAGAAGAAGAGCACAGAGGAGTTCTCATGTGTACCTTACATAATTGCACTCCTGAACTGCCTCCTCTATACTTGGTATGGCCTACCCATTGTAAGCCACAAGTGGGAGAATTTTCCTGTCGTCACCATAAATGGCTTAGGAATTCTTCTGGAATTCTCCTTCATCATCATATATATCTGGTTTGCATCACCAAATGCAAAGGCAAGAAACTTATTAAGCTTAATCCGACTATATAATTATTTCTACTAAAAAAATTCTCTAAAGCAATTTTAATTGCTGATATGGTTTGATGATACTGCGTAAAGACTGTGCTCCTAAAACATAACCTCATTTTGCAGTTTCCTATAACACTGAACATGCATGAAGAAGAGAACTACATAAAACTGCATTGACAGTGCAGGTGTGAATATCTAGTAAAAGAAAGAACTTGACTTCTTGATGTTATGAGGCTGCAGGTAAAGATCGTGATGATAGTTGTACCTGTTCTTCTAGCGTTCGGCACCACTGCTTTAGTCTCAGCTTTTGCTTTTCATGATCACCGCCATCGTAAAATGTTTGTTGGCAGTGTTGGACTAGTAGCCTCCGTTGCCATGTATGGTTCTCCATTGGTGGCTGTGGTGAGTGACAATACCCTTCATCTGAACAAATGTAAGATTTCTGATGGGAGTGTATGTTGTTTCTCACATACTTGGATAAAGAAATTCAGGTCAAGTGACGCAATCATTCTGTATGAATCACATTCACTAAGCACCCAGACTTTCTATTATATCCAAAATAAATAAATAAATAAATAAATTGCATGACAAAGACAGCATTATAGGTGGAAATACAACTATAGTTATGAACATGCCTCTACATGATTCCATGTGCAATTGCAGAAGCAAGTGATCCAGACAAAGAGTGTGGAATTCATGCCATTCTACTTGTCATTCTTCTCATTTCTTGCTAGTTTACTCTGGATGGTCTATGGACTTTTAAGCCACGATCTCTTTCTAGCGGTTAGTGTAATTTCTTACTCATAAAGATATATATATATTTTTTCATGTCACTTTACAAGATATTTGGTTCCTTATCCTGAGTTTTAAATGGTGGCAGTCCCCTAATCTGGTTGGTAGCCCCTTAGGCATCCTCCAGCTAGTGCTCTACTGCAAATACAGAAAAAATGTAACTATGGAAGAGCCAGAGAAACCAGACATAGAAAAGCATGGGGAAATGCTAAAACATCAGAAACTCATGATCGATGGAGGTGACACCCGCGATGGAAAGATTTAAAGAAAAGCACACAGTTTTATGAGCATCCATGTATCTGTGCTTTGCTTTCCTAAAAGATTGTCTGATTTATTTCAAAGTGTATATAACCCAAGCATGCATGGATACAAAGTACATATGGATGCAAGGACATAGTTTGATGTTTGAGTAAAAGATGTTCCTTTCTTTTGGTTTGCTACATCTTTTCTGATGTTATTGAAGCCAAACTAAGTAATAAATGAAAAAAAATCACAAACTAAAGTAAATTTTCTTGTTACACCCGGCACTGGACTTGTTTCAAAAGCAATCATTCAATAAAAGCATCCACTAAGAGAATATGCAGAGACATCTTACTCAATTCTCTCTTCTTTTCAGCTGCTGATTTTCACTGGTGGAGCCCCATAGTTGCCGAATAGTCTAGTAATTATTCATGCATGGCAAAAGCAACTTTCACATCATTTCCATGAGCTTGCCTGATATTAAATTCTTCAAAAGATTTGAATGGCAGTAAGCCCTGGGCAACACTTGGTAACTCTTAAAATAAATAGGGTAACAAAGCCTACCGTGTTTAAATTCCCAATGTCAACACCTATAGCAATGCAAAAAGAGAAAAAATAACAGGGAGCAGGAGGCATAACCTACATCTTGAAATCAATAGATTTTTATAAGTCAATAATCTGCAACAATCAATATCATAGATCAGCCAAAAGATTAGTGACCACAACAGTAACAAGAACAATAACAAAGAAATGCAACAGTGATGGAGAACATACAAGATTCCTTAATGCTTTTAGTGCTGGTTGCTTCTCGTTCACCAAGATGATATGAAAAATGAATTAAAAGCATAAAACTTCAACAGAAAAGGAAACTCTCAAGTTAATGCTGATCATTCAGTTCTATTTCTTCACCACATTTTATTTACAATACTCTCAATGGATAATGACTGCATGTTTAACTCATCCTTCTAATTAACTTTCAACCAACTTCTTATCCCAAGCAGTCTGAGGTTTTACAAGATATCCACTGTCCAAGAGGGGTTTCTCTAAAACAATAAGAAAATTGCAAAAAGGGCATATGGAAGCTTAAAGCATCGCACTAAACACAAGGCCTAGGATAGATAGCATGTTTACATTCTTCTTTTTGTTAAGAAGAGGCCATCTCCAGGAATTGAACCTAAGAGTTCAAGTAAAGAAGCAAGAAACATTATCATCGTGCGATACAAAGGGAACATATCATAATAGTCAACCAAAAATGAAAGTTAGGGGTTCACAAATGAAACAGCAATCATCAGTACAACAGTTTGCAAAGTCACACAAGTTATATCTGCTTAAAAAGCTAACTTATTAGCAACATATTTGCACAGACCCTACATCTTTGAATTTCATGGAAAAAGATACAGGCGAGAAAAAGGAGTTAAATGCCAAATGAGTTTTCCCTTATGATTGTGCCTGCATCCAGCTGAAATCTGAGAATCTGGGAACTTCTAACAAGTTCCAGAAGTTAAAAAGCACCAAGAGATGCAGTCATACTGTAAAATTCATAAATTTTTAGTAAAAGAAAGTTTAAATAAGATAAAATACCATGGTGTATGTTTTTCGCTGATGATATAGTGCTAGTTGATGAAATTAGGGAGAGTGTTAGTATTAAACTAGAGCTATGGAGACTTACACCGGAATCCACAGGGTTTATATTGAGTAGATTGAAAACCGAATATATGAGATGCAGGTTTAGCGAAAGTTATAAGAATAATGAAGAAACGATTAGATTAGATAGACAAGATTTACCCAAAAGTGAATGATTTAGATATCTAGATTTCATCATTCAAAACGATGGCAATATAGATAGAGATGTGAACTATAGAATTCAAACAGATTGGATGAAATGGAAAAAGGTATTAGGAAATCTTTGCGATCGCACGATACCATTACATTTGAAAGGAAAGTTCTATAGAATCGCGATTAGGTCTACACTATTATATGGCACTGAGTGCTAAGTTATTAAACAAGAACAAGAGCAAAAGATGGCTATAGCAAAAATAAGAATATTTAGATGGATGTGTGAAAAAACTAAAAGAGATAGAATTAGAAACAAAAAGATTCGTAACAAGTTGGGAGTTAGTTCAATTGTGGAAAAGATGCGAGAGTGCCGTTTGAGGTGGTTCAGACATGTGCAAAGAACGCCCAAAGATGTACCGGTTAGGAGAATCGAGAACTTAAATATAGGAGATCTAATAAAACGTAAAGATAGACTGCTAAAAACTTGGATGCAAATTAATCGTAAAGACAAGGAAATTAAAAGTTTAAAAAAGAAAATGGTTTTGAATAGAAATGGATGGCGTATAAGAATTCGCACAAATTAAACCAATATATTTTAGATATTTATTTATTGATTTATTTATTTACTTTCCTTTTTCTTTGTATTTAATTTTTTTTATTTTACATATATATATATATATTTTTTTTTCTTTTCTCTATTTTTTTTAAATTTGTTTCTCAAATGGCTGATCCCAAATATTAGGATTAAAGCCCAATTTGTTTGTTTGTAAAAGAAAGTTTAAATAAGATGTAATGGAGTAAGAGCAAACCTCAGTTGCTCATTTCAGTTCGGACTAATAAAACCAGCAGGTGCCTTCCTCCCGGGAGTTCCAAGTATCGGAGCAGGATTGGAAAATTAGACCAAGAGAAGTCCCTGCAGTATCAAAGAAAATCATATGGAACGCTTGAATTTAAATTGGCCGTCAACTCATCCAAAACTGTATAAATCATATTACAGTTGGGATGTGTCCTATTTTCTACAGAAAATACATGAACTTTGTCATACAACTCAATCCAACTACACCCTGGATCTTTCTTCACATGTGAGCCCCTCAACGTCTTCCTCATTTTCATCTTCTCAGCCCATTTTCCCAACCCCGCATACATATTGGACATGATGATATACACAGAGATATGCTCAGGATATAAATGCAATATCTTCCTAAAAACCCTTTTGCCCATGTCCATGTCCATCCAAAACCAACAAGCATTGAGCAAGGCACCCCAAACAACAACATCTGCTTCAATAGGCATCTCCATAACTAAATATTCAGCCTGTTGCAGATATCCAGATCGTCCAAGAAGGTCAACTACACATGAGTAGTGCTCTAAGGTTGGAATAACGTTGTATTGGTTTTCCATCATGGTGAAATATTGCATTCCTTTACTAACCATACCAACACGGCTGCAGGCAGATAGAAGCCCAACAAAAGTAGCTCCATTTGGCTTTATTCCTTCCTTTATCATTTGTTCAAAAAGTATGATTGCCTCCAAACCAAGACCATGATGTGCACAACCATTAATTAAAGCTGTCCAAGCAGCAACATTTGGAGTAGAAATACTGTCAAAAGACCTCTGAGCATCAGCTATGTTTCCACATTTGGAATACATATCAACAAGAGATGTTCCGACAAAAACATTAGATTCAAAAGGTGTTTTTATCAAGTGGGCATGAAGTAACTGCCCCTGTTGCAGAGAGCCGATGCATGAACACACATGGAAAAGGGCAGAGAATGTTGACCTGGTTTGCTCTACTGATGTTCTGTGCATGCTTATGTATAACTTCAATGCCTCTTCATGCAGATCATTTTGAATGAAAGCTGAGATCATTGAATTCCATGTAACAGGATTCTTTTCGCCCTTGATTTCCTCAAAAAGCCTCAAAGCAGTATCAATTTCACCATTCCTGGAATAGATTGAAATCATAGTATTGTAAGTGAATGAAGTTCTGCATGGCATCCCATTAAATAATCTTTCCGAGTCCTCAATCCGTCCATTCATTGCATATCCATTAATCATCAAATTGTATGAGACTGAATTTCTTTCACTCATTCTATTAAAAACCAGCTCAGCATCAACAAGCCTATCCATGAACAAAAATCCTCCAATCAAAGAAACAGAAGAATTCAAACTAGGATCTACCATTCCGTCAAAGAATCTCTTTGCCTTATCAACTTCTTCACAGCTACAATAAAACTCAACGAGTGCAGAACCAACCGACTCATCGCATTCAAATCCGAGTTTTATTGAAAATGCATGAACACCTGATCCTCGACTCATATCCCTCAACCTACTACAAACCCTTATAACACAATCCAAAGTATACTCATTTGGGATCACTCCATCACCATCTCCTCTCATCAACCTAAACAACTCCAAAGCCTTCTCCAAGCCATCCTCCCTCTTCGAATAGCCAGCAATTATTGCAGTCCACGCAACAACATCACGCCTTGCCATGCCCTTCAAAACATCCATCGCATCACTCATCATATCACACTCCACATACCCAACAAGCATCAAATTCCACACCAACTCATTCTTCCCTTTCAACTCATCAAAAACCCTCTTCGCTTGCTCGATTTCCTCACAATGTGCATAGAAATACAACAAAGCACTACCCACAAACTCAAAATTCTCCGACCCAGATTTCAAAACAAGGCAATGAACCTGTTTCCCATGACACAATGACTTCACATGAGCAGAAACACTCAATACAGTCGAAAAAGTAGACTCATTTAGCATCATAGAACTACGGTGCATATCGGAAACTAAACAAAGGGCTTTTTCGAACAAACCCCATTTGGAATACCCAGAAATCATAGTGTTCCACGATACCACCGTTCTCGTTGGTATTTCATCAAATATTTTTCGAGCAATTTCGAGTTCACCCTTTTTGCTGTGATGGGTTATTGCAATGTTTGACGAGACAACGTTAGGGGGAACTTTTGGTAAGTTGTGTTGAATATGTGAAAGGAATTGGAAAACTTTCCGTCGTGGACGTTCGCGCGTTGTGAAGAGGAGAGATTTTGCTGGCATTTTTTTAGGAGGGAATAACGATTTTTCACAATCAAATTTATGAGCGGAGATCGTTATACGACAAGTAAAGCGGAAAGAACCCTTTCCAACCTGAGCCACATCTCCTTGTCGCGGGCCCATTAGCTCAGTTGGTTAGAGCGTCGTGCTAATAACGCGAAGGTCGCAGGTTCGAAACCTGCATGGGCCAATTTAGTTTGCTTCTCTTTTGTTTTGTGTTTTTTTTTGTGCGGTTTGTGCCAACCCGACCCATTATTTCTGGAAGCACAAAAGTTTGCAATGTATTTTATCTACATAAATATTTTTTTTTTTATAAACAAGAATTCAGTTTATTGAAAACAGATTAGTTTTCTAAATGAAAACCATGCAAAACTTCATTAATTAAAACTGTCAAAGAAATCCCTATAAAAATAAAAAATTGATAGATTGAATCATACAAGCCAATCATATATTATTATTATTATTAGGGATCAATTATTACATTTTTTTTCAAAATAAAGAAAAGAACAGAACTATAAAAATTATGTTAAAGAAATCTCATATAAAAGGGAAAGTTTGTCCTATACATACAAATTGTATACGTTTGGTCATATGTATCCTTATTACAGTGAGAGAAATAGTTCTGATGGAGAATTAATATTATTTAAATTAAATAATTTGTACACAAAAAAAATTCATATTGTAACGTATAAAAGGCATGAGAGGAAAATAATGAACACACCACTACTTTTCATTGGTAGGAAAAAACTTAGTATCTTATTTTATTGTACAATAATTTGAATATAGAATTATCAGGTTGGGAGAAAGAGATATGTACCACGAGACTGTCCCCTTGAGGACAAAAAAAAAATTATATCTGACTAAACAAATAATGTCAAATTTTCCCTCCAACTAATATTAGTAACTTTATTCACCTTTTATTGCTTAGAAATTAACACAAAGATTTGTCAATACCAGTCCTTTATTAGACCTGAGCAGCCGGATCCAATCAATCTTAGCCCTTTGTTGGGCCAAGGGTGAACTTGGTTTATTTTGCCTCTAATGAAAATTATTTCATAAAACTTTTTTTTTATAATCAATAGATATTTAGGAATATATTTGAATTAATTCGATTTGAATTTTTTCAGAATTAATTTAAAGAGAATTTTTCGTAATTTTTTTTATTATAACCGGTGATTAAGTCAATAGTGGGTTGGTATTATTTCATAAAACTATGTTACAACTAAATTTAAAGCGAGAAGACCTCCATGGTGATCATATAACATTGGTCCAAACAAAATATGTGATCAGACTCCGCTTCCATGGTCGTTTTGAGCACATAAGTGTTGGTTGGCGTCTCCGGAGAGAAAGACACATACTGCAGTCTGTATGTAAAGAGAAGAGAAGACCTCCATGCACGAAGCCACGTATCATTTTCTCTCTCTTCTTCCCATTCTCCACTTTTCACGGTGTTATTTGTACACATACGCGCTGACTAATTCCTCTCTCACTCTCTGGGAGAAAGCTATCAATCACAGATCTCTCAAAGTTACTCACGGCCGGAAGCCCATAAAAATGGTGAAGCTAGCAACGGCACGAGACAGCAGACAATACGGGCCAAGGCAGGGTCGAAACAGAGCTGAGTATGTTAACGCAGGGCTCTATATATTTGCTACTATAGTTTTATTGGGTGGATTCGTGTCACAATTATCAAGAGAAGCAAAATCCGGGTTAGTTCTATTTCTCATAGCCTCAACCATCATTGCCTTCGTGAACATTCACGATCTTTTGGCTCATCTCGCCGGCATCGATTTCCGGTTGCCCTTGATGGAGCTCGACACGCAGCTTGCCCTCGTGGAGTTTGCCGTTCCCATTTTGCAGGCTGCAGGGTCCGCTCTGTTTTTTATTGGAATTCTTTTCTTGTTCCTCGAGGTAAAAGATTTATATGTTGCTGCTTTACTTTAGATCCCTTCAAGATAATATACATGGGTACTAATATGGATCCGGGACTGCAGCAACACCGGGATATATTTATTCCTTAGGGCTGCCATTGTTGATTACATAGGCTAGGGTAAACAAAGACAGGCCGCAGCAGGCCTCTCCCCACGCTAAGTCGGTTATTTCTGGCCCCCTCAGATGGGGCATATACTAGTGCCATTTTTACCGGGTTTTCAACTAGGCTCACCGGGTGCTTGTCAGAGTCCCAAATTTCCTGTAGGTTAAGATGGAGTTTGATTTGCTACCCGTACAAAGTTTAGTGTTTTGGTTGAAATCTATAAAGTACAAATGTGATTTTCGTTTTTAGTGGCCAATGTATAATATTGGCCCCCCTCTCCCAAAATAAAATAAAATCCTCCTGTCCAAGTTTCCTATGCAACATACTTATTTGACTGATTGCTGGTTGCAGAAAGAGTAATTCCTGCATTAACAATTTTGTTACACCTTTTGCACACCATGGATTGTAGGAAGAGAGAAAATATATGCACCATGGATTGGAGAAGCATGCCATGAACATGCTAGTTGCGGCACCTGTCTTATGGGTCCTTGGATCAATCCACAACTCGTGTCAGATTTATGAGAGAGCGGATGGCCATGTTCAGATTTTGCAACAAAGCGTGTATATTCCTTTCTTGATGGGAAGCTTGTTGTTCATGGTTGGTTCAATTCTAAATATTCGCGAGCAATCCAGAGCCATTCATCATGGGATGCACTTGTTGGTAAAGTCATCACTAATCCAAGACTATATCTTGGTAGACCTAAATAAAAAGTTTACTATTTTCTTTTTTTTTTAGCTGCTTTTGTATTTGTAATTGCTTTCGCCATTAAGAGTCTCATGTAGAAAATAAGAAAATGATTATCAAGCATATGATTTGAATTTAATCTTTTGATACAAATCATAAATACTGGCATAGTAATAAATTAACTTCACAAAAGTAAATTATGGAGAATAAAAGAATTAGTATCACTATTCATGCTTGATTCGCAGGGATTCACTTGGATATGGATGGGAATATTTGGGAGCTTTTTATTCTTCATTGGGGGATTAGTAAATGTAGTTAAAGTGTTCAAAATGCAACAAGTAGACGATGGATTGCGTCTAGAGAAATTGCGAGGAGGAGCACAAGAGCAGCTTTTTCAAGCAAGAGAAGGCCAAGTCCCATTCATCCTTGAAGATCAGAGAAGAAAAATTGTTGAGCAAAGGGAGCCAGCTCCAACGGTTCCTTTAATTGCTCCAACTCCTTACAAAGATGTTCTTGTCGGTGGTTCTAGTGCATGAATCCGTTTTTGTTTTGTTTTTTGTTTTTTTTTTTTTGAGAGGGGGGTGCTGATGTTTCCTTGTAGTGATTGTAATTTAGATTCATCACTTCCACTTATTTGGCTTTTCAAAAGTAATGGGATGCTTAAAAATTGGGATCCCAATGAGATTGGTTTGGTGTCAACTTATGGAATGAAGAATGAATCCTCCCCGTTTTTGACTGTAGAAATTTCTACTTATTAACACAAAATGTTAGTAAATGTTTATGTTGGTAGTCTTCTCAGAGCATATAGAGCAAGTGATTTTTTCATTAATGAGTTCGTTTTCTCCCTTTTTCCAAAGAAAATAAATATTTATTAAATTAAATCATCACAGAGAGTATCCACAAAGAATAAGAGAAAAGAATATGATCTACTTTTATATCTAGTATAATATTTTAGATAAATTTTTAATTTAGAACTAATATGGTCTATTTTATAATTTAACCAGTATTATTTATAATTTTATTAAAATATAGACAAAAATAACATACAATTTTTTTTTTAATTCAAAAGATATTAGCTTAGCAAAGTTCAAAGTTCATATTCCGAAAAATTCTCAAAAAAAAAAAGGCTCATAATCCAAACAATTGAAAAAGAAAAAATTCCACCCAATAATACAAATGGCCACAAATAATTTCAAAAAAAAAAAAGAAATCTAAGAAACGTGAGTATTTTTTTTCAACAGCTTTGAACCCGACCGGCGGTACCAGGAATAAAAGCAGGTCATTAATTTTTTATTTTATTTTTTCTCAGTTGTCTATCGTCTTTGTCCGCCCCTTCCTGTGCCTAAATACGCCTTATCTCATCTTAGGTCTATCCTCCGCAGGGTGCGTAGTTACGCCCACTCAGCACCAAAGGGCCTTTCTCTCTCTCTCTCTCTCTCTCTCTCTCTCTCTATCTAACCAGCGATATAATCGGTCAATCGTAGAGGAGAAAAATCATTCAGTTCCTTCTTCGCCGAAACCCTAATTTTCAGGCGTTCGATTAGAAAACAGGTGCTTCGAATTTCCTCGTTTCTCAGGTATTTCAATTTCAAATCTTTCAATCAGTTTCGGGCTAAAATAATTTTAGGGTTTTATTTTTTACGTTTGTTTGTTTGTTTTGTTTATTTGGATCTCGTCGTGAAACTGATTGAGAAAGATTGCTTTTGGGTTTCGGTGGCTTTTTGGGCTTTCGTTTTCTCTTTTGTTGCTTGTGAATGCAGTTTGGACGATTTGCATCAATCTCTGTCTGCATATATTGATATTCGATTGCGAATTCCTTGGGGGGGGGAGAGAGAGAGAGAGAGAGAGAGAGAGAGAGAGAGAGAGAACAATGGAGGAGTTGCGTAAGTGGAGGTTCTCCGATTATGGAGGTGGTTCTTTTGAAATTTCATATCGATTGTATTGCTTGGCCTTAACATAGAAAATGGATGAGTGATTTTTGTAATGTTAAGTGGCCAAATCTCCCGAATAAAGCTTCCTAAAGTTGAACACCTAAACTCTGTCGGCTTATTTTATTTTGTCAAAGTGGAGCATGAACAAGGTACCGTGTGAATGAATTTTGGAACTCTAATGCTTCCGGAGGGCTACAATGACAGGCCTCGCCTGAGGTTGTCTAATTATGGTTCAAATCAAATACTTTGTAGCGTGTGAGGTTTCTTACGGATGGTCACACCTTAGGTTGGGTTGTTATGCTCAAGAGGAGTTACTACATTGGTCACACCTTCCATGCTATTCACCTTAGCTGTAATTTGTAAAAGATACTTCTCTCTCCAAGTCTAAGGTTCAATATTTTGGTTTTTGTTCAGAGAGATTCTGTGACTATATTTAAGGTTTTTCTGTCGTGTTTGCTTGGTGAATACGCTTGTGGGGGTATTATGTGCACTTGAAGAGTAGTTTGGAGATTCCCACTGTTATTCTCCTGCCCAAAAACCAAAAAGGAAAAGGAAAAAAAAAACATAATTAGGACTGTCATAGGTGGTAGAAAGTTGAATATAAAGACTTGTTATAGAGAACTCCAAAATAGGTCCCCAGAGGCTGTGGCATTCCCAATTTATGTCTGATGGCGCTGTCATGTGATTGTGTATATGCCCGCTACCAGAACATGTAGGCTTAAGCAGTTGTACAATAGGCCTTTTGTGGAAGGTTCCTTGTCCAAAATTCTTTGAGGCTTTCCTCTGTGAAAAGCACTCATTAAAGCTTGTGTGAGGAAAGTTGAGAGCGCTTATTGGGAGGTTGTGTTTGTAAAAATTAAATTTGACAACATGGTTTTTACCTTTCTAATTATCTCTCTCTTTGAATGTTATCAAATCCTGCCAACCCATGTGAATTATGTCCTTTTGCTTGCTCTTTTTGCTTTTAATTCTTATTAGATTGCATCATCATTTCTTGTATTCTTTATCAGGTTAGACTACTTGGTGAAATGGCATCCGTGTCTAGTCAGCCACAGTTCCGTTACACCCAACCACCATCAAAGGTTCTTCATCTGAGAAACTTGCCTTGGGAGTGTACAGAGGAGGAACTGATTGAGCTGGGAAAACCGTTTGGTAAAGTTGTTAACACAAAGTGCAATGTCGGAGCAAACAAGAATCAGGCTTTTATTGAATTTGTAAGTGTTTTGCATTTTTTAATTTTTTGTTTGCCCGTTCATCGCCTTATTAAACTGTTTGATTTACAATTCTTTAATCTCCTACAGGCAGATTTAAATCAAGCGATTGCAATGATTTCATATTATTCCTCCTCTTCAGAGCCTGCCCAGGTTCGTGGGAAAACTGTCTACCTGCAATATTCCAATAGGCAAGAGATTGTAAACAACAAGACTACAGCTGATGTTGCTGGGAATGTGTTGCTGGTAACAATTGAGGGTGCTGATGCACGCCTTGTCAGCATTGATGTTTTACATTTGGTAAGCCAACTAAATTCCCTCCAACTAAAGTTCAGGAGGTATAGTTTCCTTTAAAAGCATGTTGAAAAATGACTTTCTGTCACTAGGTTGTAGTTTTCATGCTTTGTAGATCTTCTTGTTGATATGAATGTCAATGGTTAGCAGGCCCTTTTCAAGGCAATATCTTTGATGGAAGCCTACTGCATCGGGAGATAGGGCGCATGTGTGTTTGTCTCCTTTCTCCTTTCTCAACACTTCCTCTTCTTCCTTCTCTTCCTTCGCACCTTCCTATCCTACCTTGTTTAGAGTTATGAGTGCTTTCTTTCTTTACTCTTCTTCCTCTCGTCTCCTTCTGCGTGCTTTTACCACGATGCTATGCATGGAGTACAACTATGTATGTTATGATTCATCGAATGAAGTCATATTTTTCAAATAGTTGTGTTTGGTTTGCATGTCAGATATATTGTTGTCTTTTGTGTAATTAGGGATGAACAAGGCACTAATTGTTGATTACAACTATGTTGTGTAGCCATAACTCCTATTGTATTCATTGAGACCTATCGATTGTGCATACCATTTCGTTGTAAATTAATTGTCTACTATTTTTTTCCCCTCTGGCTTTGTGGAAAATTTTCTGGCCTAGTGCATTTGCCTTTCGGAAAGCTTCTTTTTTGTTAAGAGTTTCAAGGACGTGTGGTGGAGGTTTTTGTTGGAAAATGTGGTTAATGTGCCGCAATATGGTTTGTTTAATGTGAGAGAGTATTAGGTTGTTAGGGATCAAATCTTTGTTGCTTTGGACAAAGTTGTTTTTGCCAGGTGGTTATGGAGATCTATGATTGCTAACTTGAAGCATATATTTGATTAGATGTCTACAAATGTTAATAAGACCTTGGGAGCGGGGATCTGGAAGGCAATAAAAAGCGGGGGAAGGACTTAATATTTGCTTCTTGTAGGGTGTAAACTCATATTTTTCTTTTGGCAAGATATATGTTTTTTTCCCTCCCTTTCCTAGTATTTTTCTCTATTTTTGAAGATAAGAATGTAGTGGTAGAATCAAGTTATTGGAACTCTAGGATGTTAATTTTGGTCCTAGGAATGGGAACCAGGGGTGGTTAGGCTTTTGATTTTTAAGAACTTGCGTTGGTCCCTAAACTTCTACAGTTGTACTATTTATAAAGTTTTAATATCTACAACCCATCTACACTTCATATAAATCTTAATGATATTTTCAGTTGGAGAAAATTTTTTTCCTGTGATTTTCGGTTTTCAATTAAAACTTGTGTTTGCGGACCTTATGCAATACAGAAGAAGAAATTTGTATTATTTGTCCTCTATGCACATTCATGTAACACTTACTGGTCTCCAGTTTGTGCTACTAAGACTAACATAAATTAAATTTTGTCAAATGCAATTCTCGATTAGAAAGGTTAAATTAAGAACCATATTAGAAGTGGAAAGAAAATCCGGGGACCAAGTTCGAGAAAAAAAGTTTGGGAAAATAGAGCAAGTGTAAAACATCGAGGAATAAACTATGGTTTTGGCAATGTGTATATGTTTGAGTTTGTGTGTTCCTTTGAGGGTCAGTTTGGACCAATTATGCAGATGGTTGTGAATGGGGTTAGGAGGTGGCATATGAGGGAAGTTTTAGGTTATTGTGTATCAGAAGTTCAGGAGTTGGAATCTGATGGTGAGCCCTTACCCTAGAAATTGGTTTGGAATGACCAAGCTGGTTTTCTTTTCTTGCTAAGACGTTTGGGGGAGAAGTAGATCATAGACAAGTTGCAATGGGAGGAGCTTTGTTCAGGTGGATGGATATTCCATGTGTGATGAGAATTTGGAAGGTCGTAGATTGTTTGTTAAATCAACTGCCATTAAATGAAGAAGCTGCGGGAACTCATCCTTTTCCATGTTGAATAATTTTTAGTGTCTTTCAGGTTGGTCTTCAGGGAACTTTGGATATGGAGTTGAATGTATTTTTTTTTTAATCAGAAAATAAAGTAAATTTATTGACAAAAAAGAAAGTAGATAGAAAGAAGGGGAAGAACCCAGGGGGTGCAAGCCCATCAAACCTTTAATGACCAAAGAATCTATGATGTCCATCTCCTCTACAGGAGAAATAAATGACTTGGGAAGCAGTCCAAAAATGCAGATACTAAAGAAAAATGTCCATAAAAGTCAACAAGGACCTCGCCCCATCTTTTATATGTTGCCTTCTTTGAGACAGTATCTGAAATTTTAATGGATACTGGCAACAATCATTGATGTTGATTGGCATCATCCAATCATGTCATTGAGACCCGAAAATCAATGTTGCTCTCTACTGATGAGGCGATCCTGGAAATTTCTCATTTGTCTGTTTAATTTTGTAATTTGTGTAATCACGTAGGTGGATTTTTGGTGTGTAAATATATAAATCTGCTGTTTGAATTGCATGAGACTAACAGAATATGCTGGTTGATTTGTCATATGGTGCATGTGTGGCTGCTGTGTTCTTCACAGCTATTCTACCATGCATTAAGGTTATGTTCCCAAATACTGACACCTGGACATAGGTATTAATCTTTGTATTAATTATGGACTACACTACTAATAAGTAACCATGAAGTGAAAAAGCATGTGACCAATGAGAAGGATGCTTATGGGCCTTGAGAATGTGGCTGGATTGGTGGATGGGAAATGGGTATAGTTACAAAGTGTCTACTGCCTCTTCCATACCCAATAAAAGCTGTTCCTCGGGCTAACTGAAGGCAGGAGAAAAGAGGGGAAGATCAGTGAGGGAAGAATAGAAAAAAGCTGTAATTTATTTGCAACACAGTTTAGCTCTAAACCTGAACTTCCTTTGATTTTACTGTTTCCTGTTTCTGTTTCTATCTTACATGGTGAAGTTATCTGTGTGAATATTGCCTCTTAAAAAGATCCGGTCATGCAGGTTTTTTCAGCTTTTGGGTTTGTGCATAAGATCACCACATTTGAGAAGACTGCTGGGTTCCAGGTAGGTTTATGAACTTAAGTGATTTTGCTTCTTTAATTGGTTAGTGAACTTTCCCCGCCCCCCGGGGGTGGGGGAAGGAACTCCTAACTGGCTTCTTCTGGCCCTTAATGGAAGTTTGTCTTCTTTTGGTGTTGTGCTTAGGCATTGGTGCAATTTTCTGATTCAGACACTGCTTCTGCTGCTAAAAATGCTCTGGATAGCAGAAGCATCCCCAGGTGAAGTTGGATTTATTTTTGAGCATGCATTTTATTTATTTCTTTTACCATGTTGCTTCTTTATGTGCACTTTGATGGGTATTGATGGGCCCTTAACTAAGATCCCATGTAATTAATAATCTTGTCAGCATTCCAATTGTTCAGTGGACCTTTTCCTTCCTTCCATATACTGTGGTTCCGAATGGTAGCACCATATTTGTAGCTATAATACCGTATAGGTTAATTTTGTGCAAATGCTATGCATAATGATAGTTTTAGTTCTTAGATGCTCTTTTGCCCTTAGCTTTTCTAGACATGTTAGTGTTTTCTTTTATTTTATATATGTTGTACATGGTTTACTGGAGTAGCAACTGATCGTTTCTGTAATGAATCAGTTACTTGCTTCCGGAACACATGGGACAATGTGCCCTGCGGATAACTTATTCTGCACATACTGATTTGAGTGTCAAATTCCAGTCTCACCGGAGCAGGTCTGTATTTGTATGATGTTGACTTTCTTTACTACTTGTTTTGCATTTTCTTTTCCTTTTAAGTCATATGTTAGTTTGCACATTCTTGATCTAGTTTTTGAGCTAGATCTCTTTTACATGCCTTTTTACAAGCCATCCTTTTGCATAAAACACATGTTCCCCTGCCTCTGGATAGCTCATAGATAGTCACCCAACTGACCATATTTGCAGCTTATAACTCCTTTTAAGGCCAGAACTTTAAACTTAGCTGTGCAAAACCAAATCCCCCCTCCCCGCCAAAAAAAGGTGAGAGAAAGAGAGAGACAGGAAACACACACACACACACACACACACACACACACACACACACACACACACAAAATGCTGCTAGGAATTGAATTCCTTGTGACATTAATTGGACGGTTTCATGGAATTGAATTTTATCGGAACTTTTTCCAGGGACTACACAAATCCTTATCTTCCTGTTGCTCCTTCAGCCATAGATGGAAGTGGTCAGGTAAGGCATCAGCAAATGATGCAAATAATAGTATAACAGATCTGACAAACATGCCAATTGAATAGTGATTTTTAAATTAGGGTCTAATTGTTTTTCAATGTCTTTTGCTTGTTGCAGTTTGTTGTGGGGTTTGATGGGAAGAAATTAGAACCTGAGAGTAATGTTCTTCTTGCGTCTATTGAGAACATGCAATATGCTGTCACCTTGGATGTTTTACACATGGTGCCTGCCAAATTCCTTTTTATGAGTTTTTGACATATTTGTATTGCTTGTTGTTTCTTGGTCTTTTCTTTTTTCCTTACCTTTTTGTCCACTTTGCTGCCCCCATGTATAAATTTGGAGTAGGTCTTCTCTGCTTTTGGACCTGTCCAAAAAATTGCCATGTTTGACAAAAATGGAGGACTTCAGGCTTTGATTCAGTATCCAGGTAACTTCTAATTTTATGACGACGGCAGAATTCTAGTTGTAAAACTCTTAAATTGTTTTGATTGCATAAGCCAGACAGAAGGTCAGTGACTTGGTAGCCTGCGAATTGTTTTTCAGTGTGGTTGCTTCTCACGCAGAAAGTGGCATCTGACATTTGTATTTGAATACCACAATTTGTGCAGCCCATGTAACACCGACTGCAACGTCTGTGCATTAGACAATTCTTTTGAAGCAAATTTGTATTCTTTTTGTTTCTTTGCGCATTGAATTGTAAAATTATTGTCAAGTTCGTAAAAGCACAACCATGACACCAAACAGAAACAGCCGGTGAATTTCTTAGCTTCATGTGTTAGGCCATCATTCAGTTTCATTTTGTCTGTTGTGATTTGTATCTCTATTTTTTTTAATACATCTTATAATTAAGAACATATAAAACAAGTTGTCAAAGAATTAAGAAAGACATAAGAATACCATATCAAGATGTTTTCAATCTTTCAGCTGCCCTACTTTTTGGCTTTCTTTGTGTATGAATACACTAGAACAATTTCTTTATCTTATTTGTATGAGGTATCTCTTATTTGTTTGGTTTTGTTTACCTGCTTTTGTCTCTGCTTAAACCTCTTTCGTCATCTGTTGAGCCATGCCATTTCCCATTTCGTTATCCTGATCTTTTAATGACACCATTTCTTTGCTGACAAATGTTCTGATGATCAATTAGTTTCCTGTATGCATGTATCTGTTCTTCAAGTTTTCTCCATCTAATCTCAATGGGATATTATCTATCCCTTTTGGACCAACAATGAAACTTGAATAGCACATCAGATTACTCTTTTGAATTTTATGCTTTATTATCTTCACCATTTTTTTTTTTTTTTTTTTTTTGAGTTTAGTATTGAGCCCGTTGTCCAAATTTCTTCCAAAATTAGGATTCTAAAGTACCTCGTTCTTTTTAGATTGGTTCCTGTTCTAGTTTCAAAGACTTATCATTTTAGCCAACATGGACCCTAAGAGCTTATTGCACATATCTTTTGCATTTTGAATTTAAACCAGTGTGGAGAGTTCAATGCCTGAAGGAGAATGACCGAGGAGAATGAACTATTGTTGAAGATACTGTTGTGTTTTGGAATATTGCTTTAATCCAGTCACTGACCAATATATTTATTATCCGCAAAGGTGCCCTACCAATATGTACACTGATATAAATTGAATATTGGTCTCTTTGTTCACCATAATCTCCTATTAAATGCCTTTTTTCTAAATCAACAAATGCCACACTGAATGAGCACAATGTTGATAAGTACTGTTTATAAATTTTTCTTCTGCCCATAAACATTTTTGTTTAGCTTGTATAGGTAATTTAAGAATTAAAGTTATTGTGCTGTCATTTGTCAGAAGTTGCAAGTGTAAGTATGCTACTATATATGAAAAATCCATAGCATGTTTAGTTCTCTGTTGCCCCTGTTTCTCTTCCTCCACTTTTCTCCACTTATAGAATGTTCTTTTTCTATATTGACAATGTTGATACTGGACCAAAATCTGATGAGCCATGGTGGTAGCTGTACTGCTTAAGAATATTGTATCTACCACAAGGTGGTGGTTGTCATATACAATGAGTTAGTTTAGCTTTTATGGCATGTTATTGATGGTGGATTAACTTGCAGATGTTCAAACTGCTGTTGCTGCAAAGGAAGCTTTGGAAGGGCATTGTATCTATGATGGAGGGTATTGTAAGCTGCATATCTCATATTCACGCCATACCGATCTCAGTATAAAGGTAATCTTGAAGCATTTGATTTTCATATTTAGAAAGTCTCCTATATACACATAATCAAGTGGCACATAAAGTAGCAGTAAAGGAAAAGAACTGCTATATATTTTTATTTTGTCTTTCTGCCTGTTGTAAGATATGAAGTCTCAAATATCATGTGCTATTCTGAGGATTTGGACCAATGATGCCCACAAGGCAAGTGGATCTGACAGTGTCACTTCTGTGCAACTTAACCTTTCATGGCTACAATCATATTCTGAATGTCTTGGTATGGGCAAAAGATTTGCTGTCATAGGGTTGTAATTTTTTTAGTCATCATGTCTTCCATTCTCCCTGACATGACAAGGTTCTTCCTTGGTCCTTGGGTCACTTGTCACCCTTAGGGTATCTTTGAACTTTTATACCTAGTGGCAGAGCCAGGATTTGACTTTGAGAGGGGCAAAATATATATATGTGGGTTTATAAATACGTAGTTTGATGGAATAATGGCAAACAGTCATCGGTCTAATAAAAGAAAGAGATTTGTGAGAAAAAAGTTAATAAATGATAAAGGTTTTAATAGTTTAAAATCATGTATCTTATTGGAAACATAAAAAAGGGGATCGCAATAATTAGATAAAGTAAACAATTATGTTTACTTTATTAGAATTTGGTCTTTAAAAAGTGGGACTATTCTTTGAAAAAGATGAAAATCATGTGAGTTAGATATTACATTTGTCTACGAGGGGAAGAGGGGCAAAAATTGTTTTCATATTTTATTCAAGCGTAATAATAAGAAATTAAAGGTGGGGTCTATGGATTCCCTTTGGCTCCACCTCTGCTTATACCTCAAGATTTTCTCAGACTCAACTACTTTCTGACATTGCCCTTAGATTGCCTCAACATTGATAGAAACCTGGTGGAGTGCATGCTTATATGTGGCATGACAATTTGGTGCACGTGATTGTATTCTGGTATAGATCTATGTAAATTGCATGGCCGTAAAACTAATGGTTTGACCAAAATTTGAACATGCTGCCATTGTTGATTACTTAACATATTGATTTCAGGTCAATAATGATAGAAGCAGAGATTACACCATTCCAAATGCTCCAATGATGAATGCACAACCATCAGTTCTTGGGCAGCAGCAAGTTCCCATGCTAGGTCCTGCAGGTCATCAATACAGTCCATACCAATCAGCTCCTGAAAGTGTTTCTGCACCTCAGCCTTCAGCAGGATGGGGGCCTGGCATTGCAACTGCACCTCTGACAATGCCAATGCAGAAGCAGAACTATCCATACGTGCTACAAGGATCCATGCCTCCTGAAATGAGTTCTGGGATGATGCCACTACAAAACCATGGTGGCATGCCTCAGACATCTATGGCTCCTCCTTATAGCCAATGATGCATTGCCAAATTCAGCCTCCGCAATACCTAGCTTTGGGTTCTTTTAAAATGGCAACAAGCTGCTTCTGAAAGTGTGGAATATAGAGATAATCTGTGTAGGAGGATGTGCCTCGACAATCCGACCACACAATGCAGGTTATTGTCCTCGGATTCAAGGGTTTATGGAGGGTTTGCTTGTGTCATAATTTGGTGGAGATGGATATGTTATGTTGAGTTTGGATTTTTTTTTTTTTTTCTTTGGGGGGGGGGGGGGGGGAGGGGAGCTGTACAAGATTGTCATCTGCTTTCCAATTATTTACTGCATAATCACCTTTAGCAATTCCAGTTCTTGTTTAGAAATTCCCCCATGTGACTATTAGGAGAATGTAGGGGTACTATACAGTATTATGTTGGTTCTTTGAGCCTCAACTTTACGAGATTTTTTAAAAAATTTTTTTTAGGGGGGTTGTAAAAGCAAATCACAGGCCTAAAACGTATAGGACGCTAGAAACACGGATGATAAAAAATGGAGTAATATTTCAATTTTCCAGGAAAGTAAAAATTAAAAAAAAAAAGAAAAGAAAAAAAACGATTCTTGAAATATTCTGAAAAAAAGAATTTGGTGCTCAAAAATAAACTTTTTCAATATGAAAAATAAAAAATTCAGTTCTCCTTTAAGAAGGCCAAGAAGCTCACGAGCTTCTCCAGAATATTACGACATCCATCTTTTTTTGGTAATGAATAATTGGTAGCATTCCACCATCACCAAATCATGGTTTACTCCCTCTTCCACGACCTTTTCATCATCTGCAATTGTCGGCTCCTTTCTCCTTCACCATCAACTCATTATCAAAAACTTCCTCCTCTGTATTCTCGGCTCCCAATTTGGTTGACTCCCAATTCATCATCGACCAATCTCTCTCTCTCTCTCTCTCTCTCTCTCTTATTAGAAATGTTTTCTCTTCTCTCTCTCTCAAGCTGCTTATCGTGGTTTCTTCCATCTCGATTTGGTCTCACGGCGTTACAATGGAAATGTGGCCATAATTTCCATGGTATGCTTTCTGCTTTCTCATGATTGTTCGAATTTGATGTTACTGTCCGCTTTATTCTTGGTCTCTTCTCTCAGGAATTTGACGCCATTTTCAATTTGATATCCTCAAAGCCATGTGTTTGATAGTTTGATGTCATCGTCTATGGTATGTGGGTACATGTGTATGATGATTCATCTCATCATTTGCTTTATTTTTTTTTTTATTGTATAAAGATTTAAGTTTAGAATTATTATATTAGAGAAAAAGATTTGTATGACTGAGTTATCAAACATCATTTGCTTTATTTGTGTTTAGTGATTTGATTTCATCGCTTGTTTTATGCGGGTACCATGATTTAGTTCAATGAAAAACTGAAAAAGAGAATGGAAGTAGAAAATTTGGAAATGATTTCTAATTCTCATTGGAGAATGAAAACCGGAAATGGAGAATACAATTGAAGTTGAAAAAGGAAAAATGTTATAGGTGGTCACATCCGAGACCGTGTCCAAGGAAACCAAGCCTGAACAAAGATTTTTTTTTTTAACCCTTGGACTTGACCACCGTTCATTATTTGAAATTTTATCTTGATTAATCTGAATTGACTGTTACAAGACTCATTTTGTAAAGCAGATCTCCTAATATTATTTTTTCGATATCCAAAAGGAATCAAACTCTCGACCTGATTAAGAAATAAATATGTCTATCTCATTTATACCTACAAGTGTCAGTAAGCTTGAACAAAGATCCAGCAATGCTCAGTACCTATTTGGTTTAATTATTTTTTGACCTAAAATCAAATTGAAACTAAAAACTAACAGAAATAGATTTTCGACAGCAATTTAAAACAAAAAAATATATATATTTTTAGCAGAAAAAATGATACGCTTATTGGAAAATCTTTTGCTTTTCTACCGTGTGACTTTTTTCAATATAAAATATTTATGCTAACAGAATTTTTTTTTAACTATTTCAACTATTATAATTTTGTTACATATGTAAATTAAAAAAAATTATATATTTAAATATTTATAAATATTCAAAATATTTTAAAAATACTCAAAAATATTTTGTCACATATACATTTGATTTAACTAGTTATGAAATTGTCCATTAGAAAATATATGAACTTTAAGTATTTATAAATATTTTAGAATATTTATGAACTTAAAATAATAGTTTAATTTATGAATATTTTATAATTATTTGATAAAGCGATTTATTTTATAAATTATTGAAAAATTTTAATGTCAATTGCCGTTTATTATAATTTCATTAAATATTAGAGTTTACTCTACATATAAAAAGGAGATTTTTAAAATAAAATTATTAAATAGTCTATTATTTAAATTTTAAAATTCTTATTTTCACATTAATTTATAAAAAAAATAAAAAAAATTAATAGAAAAAAATTAAGCCAAACAGGGTGTTCAAAAAATAGAATTAACCCTCTCCAAAGGCCCTAAGAGGAACCAGCACAACAAGGTCTCAAAACAAAAGCAACCTTATGTTTATCACAAAAAAAAAAAAAAACAAACAAACAAATAAAAGCAACCCTAGACGAAGGGGCTGAGATTGACTTCATATTAGAAATTTCACTACTGTGATTAAAGTTGTGTCAACTTTTAGCCTCGGCACCGTGGATGACACTCATGGGTGTGAAGTCCTTCCTCCTCCGTTCTATCTGAATATTTTTTCGTATGTTTTTGGTTTAACTATCGATATCTAAAAATTTGATTAATTCGACTCGAATAATTATAAAATCCAATTAGAAAGTTGACTCTCTTAATATCTATTTTTTTATTTTTAAATTTCGAATTCGAGATCTTAATTAAGAAAATTTAGTATTCTCCTACTGGATCCACTTGAAACCCTATTTTTTTTTTTAACTTCAAGTTTATTTTTTAGATAATTTAAGAAATATTAATTATTTTTTTTCAATTTTACTCTTATCTCCTTATATCGTACTTAATGTTTAATTTTAATATGATAAAACTGACTTTTTAAAATATAATCTAATCAATTAATTCTATTTTTTAGAATATGATAATTCAATTTTGTTTTAATTTTTGTATAACAATTTAAAAGACATTTGAAGTGGAATTGGAGTGTATTTTAGTCTTCGGATTACCATGAGGACGGGGACCAGCTATGCCTCTTGTGCCTAATGGCTGGGGATCACTGATCGATGAGCCCACTCCAACAATGCTGATAACGCTGGTGGGCTTTGGATAATCTTTGGGATAACCATCAGGATGCGGACCACCGATGCACCGTGCGCTTGTTTGTAATCCTGCTTTCTTTACCAATTTTCGGGACACTCAACTTATACTATCCAACCCTTTTATGAAATCTTTTGCTTTTCCCTCCACCAACCCACCCACCCACCCACCCACCCACCCACCAACCAACCACCGTAGGTATTTAAATTCATTTTCTAATTAATTTAATTTGAATATCTATGAAAACTCTATTTAGAAAATTGTTTTCTGAATATAATTTTTTTTATTCTTAAATTTTAAATTTAAAATTTGATTAAAAAATTTAATAATTTTATTTCACTAAATTAATTATTTGTTAGTTGTTACGGGTTCTTTTGGTTTTCTTATTCTTCCTTCCTCAAGCTTGGAATGGGGGTGGAATTAAGTTGCAAGGTTTAGACTTCGATAAGCAGAGATGACACTGTTGGAGTGTGATCCCCTTCGTTGGGGATTAACTTTACCCTACTCACCTGGTGCTCGCCTATCAAGTAGGCCAGGATAATACATAAATTTGAGAAGGTAAATTCCAAACATGAGTGATATCATTGTTTGGCCCGGGCTTTTTAAACTACCCTTTGTACCCGAAATAATCATAGTAACCAAAAATACCCCCGATATTCTCGCTTATTTACAAAAATTTTACTCACTTATAGAGTACTTATCTTTTGGTCCGAGGATGTATTTGTCAATTTTCAAAAAGTGTATTCCCATGGGTGAAATAAACTAATGTGCAACGCGACCCTAGCTACTCTCTTCTCGTTTAGACTCTCGTCATTTCTGGCTTGCGTTATCTATTCTATGGTCAAAATCTTGGATTAAGTTCATGCTACTGTTATTGTTATTGTTGATACTGATTTCTCGCGGCCATCTTCAACGTCTATTTTGCATTTGTTGGAAATTTGTTGATTAGCTTTTTTTTGTAATAATAATTTGTATTTCTCATTTTCTACTACTGGAATTGTTGCGAATTGTTCTTTTGTTGTTGTCTGAGCAATTTAAAGGATTTAATTGTGTGATATTGAAATTTTCTCTCTCTATGGGTTTGAAATTCATACATTTTGGTTTCTTTTTTTTTTTCTTTATATCGATCGATATCCAAATTCATATTTCGATTAATTCAGTTCGAGATTTATAGTGACCCATTTAAGGAGCTACCATTCTAACGTAATTTTTTTCATATCTAAACCGCGAATCAAATTCAAAAATTTGATTAAGAAATTTAACACTATATCTCATTAGACCTATTGTCTGTTGGCCATATATTTTTGTTTCTAAGGTCTTCAATCAAACACATTTCTAAACTAAACTACAAGACAAAAGTTAGTTTCTCTCGATTCTTTTTTGGTAGAGGATTTTCCTTGTGTTTTTTTTTTCAAAAAGTGTTCTATGAATTTTGGGTTTTTAGGGTTTTATTTGTTCGATTGTGTATGATTGAGGGTTTCTGAAATATTTGAAAAACTTTTAAATTCGAAACATGGTTTGTTTTTAAATTGAAATTTGACTTATATTTTTATGACAGTTTCATTTTGTTTTCATCTAATAATAGTCACTCTTAAATTGTCTGTAGGATGCATTGATCTCGAAGAGGAGGAGGATGATGAAAGATAAGGATCCAAGCATTAGCTATGGAGAATGCAAAATGTGTGGAAATTCAAAATACACCATTACCGTACCAAGTTTGGGCCCTTTGCCATCCCTACCCTCCATCCATGAGATTCCCCCCGCCAATTTGAGCTTTCCATCCTGGCTTGGTGTCTAGCATTTGAGTAAGATGAACGACCTTCTCCCTGGGTGGTGCGTGCTTACCCTCCATCACATCTATTCCAACGTCTTAAGATGCGGCGGTGGCGAGCGGGAAACCATGGCAGGAATGTAGTTCCCTTTTGATCAAATTTTTGAATCCGCTTTCTAGCCAATGCCTTTTCATCTTTGTTTAGGTCCTTTTAGGTCATTGAAAATCGTGAAGTGGTAAGCCAAGATCAACGACTAGGATGAAGAAATTATTGGGATTGTTTTCCTGGAGAACTTTTATTGCATTGGATTGCAGTTCCTCATTTCACCCATTTTTGAACCAATGTCCAAGAGCTAAAGCAATCCTCATCCGATCCATTTCCATTGAGGTTGGCAAATATATGCCACATTGGAAACAATCCGGATCAAGACACTCATAAACCACAGGTTGCCAACCAGCCCTAACCCAAACCGTTGGCACAAATCCAATTAATGGTTTTCCTAAATTCACCTTGGCACAAATCCTCGAATATATATCCCTTAAGGCCAGAATAGATGTGGAATCCATTCTTGTACAACCTACCTGGCCTCCAATCAATCCAAACACTTTATTGTTAAAATATTCTATTGGGAGCTTGGGACATCTTGACCACATTGTAATAGTCGTGGCTGAGGCTATAGATGAACGAAATTCAGTAATTCATTTTTTGATAAACACGTAATGACCCATGATGACCCATCACCAAGAATTTGTGCAAGTTTATTTTGATGTTAATCTTTACTAAATAAAATTCTCATTCAAAATCAACCAACTGAAAACCCTCAATTAACTTGTAGAGATCCCCTAAGTCTGGATCTCAATAAGTTATACTTTAACTAGTGTGAAGGAATCTTTTTTGACACTATATAGTTATTATTGAGGCATATATTTACTACAACCCAGGGGGAGTTTGTAGGTGGTGGGAGAGAGGCCTCTAGATCCTTCCCTACCGACGAGCTTATCTAAAGAAGTTGATTTAATTTGTTTCCTAGAGGATCCCTTGACTTGAAGGTATAGTTTGTGCAGGCTTGCAAGCATACAAGATCTCTTAGTCTCTAAGCGTTCCAAGCATCCTCTTTTGCCACATTGCTACCTCTCTTTTTTCTACATCCACTTAGCTTATTAATATTTATTACAATAAATTAGGTTTTTTCTATTTTTCCGATGTTTAAGTTTTCATCGTAAATATTTTTAAATTCCAAATATTTATTGCTAAAAACATCAAAATAGTAAATATTCTTGACGATTAAGAGAAAAAACGACAAAAGAAAATACCACAAAAATTTGAACAGGCGAAAACTTTTGACGACATTTATGTGAAAGTAAAGAAATGCAAATATTTTTACTTAAAAATATCAGCATGTTTCCCGATGTTTTTGAGAAAAACATCATGGATGGCTTTTCAAAAAACCTTGCCCTCTCCTCTTTCCTCTTCTCTCTCTTTTCTCTTAATCCTTTCCTACTTTCTACAGTCACCATTGCCGTTGAAGGTGAACTTTGTTTGCTAACTTCACGCAAGTGTTCTGCCCCGCAGTTGAAGGAAGTTGCTAGGAGAGAAGTTTTGCTGTAGAGACCATCTTCTGCCAGGTAAATCTACTCTCTCTCCTCGCCACGAGCACCTTTAGCCGGATGTGAGTTCTTCAAATTTCTACAACGATTCATTTATGTATTAAGATTTTTGGATACTAATATATAATTATGGAAATATTAGGGTATAATTGTGGCAAAATTAGGGTGAAATTAGGATAAAATTAAAGTATTATTATCTCTTGTTTTGAGTTGACATTAGGGCAAACTATATTCTATTTGTTTTTTTCGACTTGTTTGATGCTACATGCTTTGGCATTGTGTGAGATAGAACGCCCATTTGTATCTGTCGTATCTATTGAGAGAGTGAGCCAAAGAGAATGAGAGAGAGAGGGAGGGAAAGAGAAAGGGAGAGAGTGAGAGAGCAAGCTCAAGGGGAAAGAGTGAGAGAGTGAGCCAGAGAGAGTGAGAGAGACAAAGAGGGAAGGAAAGAGAAAAGGAGAGTGTGAGAGAGTGAGAGAGGGAGGGAGGGAGGGAAAAGGAAAAGGAGAGACCGAGAGAGGGACTGCTAGAGAGAGCGAGGGTTGGAAAGGGAAAGGGAAAGGGAGAGACTGAGAGAGTAAGCCAGAGAGAGTGAGAGAGGGAGGGAGGGAAATAGAAAGGAAGAGACTTGAGCCAGAGAGAGTGAGAGAGGAAGGGGGAAAGAGAAAGGGAGAGACTGGGAGTGAGAACCAGAGAGAGAGGGAGGGAAAGAGAAAGGGAGAGAGTGAGAGAGTAAGCCACAAAGAGTGAGGGAGGAAGGGAGGGAGAGAGAAAGGGAGAGATTGAGAGTAAGAGCCAGAGACTGAGAGAGGGGAGGGAGGGAAAGAGAAATGAAGAGGCTGAGAAAGGGAGAGACTCAAAGAGTAAGCAAGAGAGAGTAAGAGAAGGAATGAGGGAAAGATAAAGGGAGAGACTGAGAGTGAAAGCCAAAGACAGAAAAAGAGGGAGGGGAAAGAAAGAGGGAAACACTAACAGGGGGAGAGATCGAGAGAGTTAGCCAACGAGAGTGAGAGAGGGAGGGAGGGAAATAGAAAGGGAGAGGCCAAGAGAGTGAGAAAGAGAGGGAGCAAAAGAGAAAGGGAGGGAGAGAAAGAGAAAGGGAGAGAGTGAGCCAAAAAGACTGAAAAAGGGAGGGAGGGAAAAAGAAAGGGAGAGCCACAGAGAGTGAGAGAGACAGAGAGTGAGGCAAAGAGAGTTAGAGAAAGAGAGGGAGGGAGGGAGGGAAAGAGAAAGGAAGAGAGTGAGAAAGTGAACCAGAGAGAGTGAGAGGGGGAAAGAGAAAGGGAGGGAGTGCGAGATTGAGCCCGAGAGAGTGAGAGAGAGGAAGGAAAAGAAAGAGAGTGGGAGAAAGAGAAAGAAAGAGTGAGAGAGTAAGCCCGAGAGAGAGGGAGGAAGGGAAATTGAAAGGGAGAGAGTGAGCTCGAGAGAGTAAGAGAACAAGGGATGGAAATAGAAAAGGAGAGAGTGAGAGAGGGAAAGAGGGAAGGAGAGAAAAAGAAAGGGAAAGAGGAGATATATTTATATGCGTATATGTATATATAGTTTGTTATATATTTGTATAATATTATCTTTGCATGTATGAAATGTTCATTCTTGTGCTAGAAACATGTCTCAAGGAAGAGGTAAACTTAAGAAAATCAAAATTAGGGATTCATCCGAGAAAACACCTCTTCCATATGTTGATGAGTGCCCAATTGGAGAAAGAATCTCGGCATTGCAGGAGGCTATATTTGGTAATGTATCAAAACTAGGTATTATTTATAATTATATTGAGTTTGATCGTTTATTAATATATTTTTTTCATATTTTGTAGTTGATAATTTTTGAAATATTTGAAAGGAGGGAAGACCACTCTCGGTAGCATATGAGATTTAAGATCTCATTGAATTATAGTGTCCTTTAATGTTGAGCTATAACCCATTAGACGGGAGTCATGGATACTAATAAGTTTATATGGTCTTTTTGCTAGGAGTCTGTGAATTTACCCTCTTAGTCGCAGGGACTGGTGCAATATTCTTGTGGTATGGAATGAACAAATGAAATCTTTCATTAAGGTAAGGATGTATTTGTTTATTTTTGCATGATTTCTTCTCAACATTGAAATAAGAAATGTCCTTCAATTATTGTAGTTTATTATTGCAGTATCTTCTAACTCAATTGTTTTCTTTTATAGTAAAAATTTATTTTTGAAATAAAAAATGAGAGCAATGATGGTGCATTCTTTTTCAGATCAATTTTAACAAAATTTAAGAAGTATAGATATAATTTAAAAAATATTATGATGTGAAGAAGATTGATGAAGAGATTTTAGTAAATGTCCCATAACTCTCATAAGTGGGGGGACATTGTTGCTTACTGGTACTTAAGGCATGGAAAGGTAATTAACATGTTTTACTTAATAATTAATATTTTGTTTACTTTTATATATTTACCATAATAACTCAAAATGTTTGTAGAAGAAGTCTGAAGTAGAGAAACAGAGCCGAATGTAGCAAACGTTTACACACACTTGCAGCTCGAAATCATTTGCTAGGCTAGCGAAGGAGTTGGTAATTATTTTAAATACTAATATTGTATTTAATTATATTTTTTTTAGTTAACAATTTTATTTTAGGAATTAGAGACAAGATATCCCATTGGCAAAATTGAATTGTACAAAACTATCCACAAGAAAAAGGATGGTTCATACTTGAATGCAAAATTTGCTGGTATTATAGCAAGTCACATAAACTTTAGATATTAATTATTTTTAAACATTTGTGTTCATATTTTTATAAAAATTTATGTTGATAATTTTATATTCATTTTCTATGCATAAAAACAAGTTGATGAGTTGATGGCAACTCAATAAGTCGCTTCAATATCCATCAATCAAATTGAGGATAGAGTTTTCCTCCATGTGACTAGCCAGGAATGTTTAGGTAGAGGTAGAGGTAAAGGGAGGAACGTTTGGATAGAGTTGGTGGTAAAGGAATGGGATCAACACCTACCAACTATTATAGAAAATTATCATCTTTTCATACAAAGGTTAGCTCTGCCCAAGTGTTGTTCAAGGTGCACTGTGAATTGAGCAACCAAAAGTCAAATGTGATAAATTGTGTCAAATATTGATTATAAAATTTTTAGATATGGAAATATCTCCTAAGATGTGACAGCAAGTAATATACTAACTTTTATTTTTCACATAAAAAGAATTATTTTACGTGTCAATTTAGGTCTCACATTACCTTTTATTTTCTATAGGATGATGATGGTTTCACGGGTGAAGGGGGTAGCTCTCATTTCGTCCAAGAGGGTAGTCCTACGTCTTGAGAGATTCTATATAATTTTGTATATAATGACACATTTGGTACATAACCTTCTTTTTGTAAACTTTTTAACTTGTTTTTAATAAAATCATTTTTTGGTTTCGGTAGTTATTTCTTTCTTTGTTTGAATGGTTAAATGATGGTTGAATGGTTGAAATGGTGAAGGTGGTGACATATTTGATGGATGAATAGTTATTTGTTTGAAATATGAAATATGGATAAAATATAAAATTTGGAATTATTGTGATTGATATTTGATATTATGATTGATGACAATATAATGAATGGGTTTGGATTTAGGAGCATGTTTTGACGTGAAATGTAAATGAACCCTACATTTTATATACATGTATAAAAGCTTCTGCCGACGTTCTACGGAAAAACGTCGGCAAAGGATATGTATTTTCTGATGTTTAGATGTTGACAAATCTTGCTATTGCCGACGTTTGTCTATTAAACGTCAACAATTTCCCAACATTTACAAACAAATGTTGGGATATTCCCGATAAAATTTTTTCAGACATTTATTTTTTTGTTGTCACGTGCTTTAATGATACGCAAAAAAAACGTCGGGAATAGTTAACAAAATGTCAAAAAAGGTATGTTTTTTTTTGTCCTCTACATGAATATTCATGCAGGAACACACATCGAAAGGCTGGCCTTGAAAAAGAACAATGCTCATTTGTCATATCATCCAATATATAGGAAATATAGCCCCTCAAACATACATAGCGGACCCAGTCTCTAAAATTAGCATCATTAACTCCTCTCGGTATGCATCGTATAATATAATAATATAAAACCCTAATAATCTATTATTTTAATAAATTATTACACTAAATTGTATTTATATAGAAAATCTATTATTATAAATATAGAAATAAAAAAAATCAAATATTTTCAAAATCAAATCAATTATTGATTTGTAATCTATAATATTTTTTAATAATTGATTTAGTTTTGATACATAATATTTTTTAATATATTCTCTCAAATTTAATATGATATAATAAAAATTATTTGAATTAAAAAAAACGATATACTATAAAGGGGTCGTTGGATTTTATCAAAACTATTAATATTGTAATAGAAAATCTCTAATAAAAATATCGACAGAGAGAATCTAATAAGAGCAATAATAGAGACTTTAATAAATTCTTATTACCAACCGTTGCTTTCGACTTCAAAAGTAGTAAAATTTGATATATATATCTCACGACTATCAGATGATTGAACGAATGATAAATAATCAGAATTTGGTTATCACCATTTCGATTTGAGAAGTAGTAAATTTTAATATAAATCAAACAACTTCTGAATGATTGTATAAAAAGTAGAGTCGAAAAAGATGAAATTAGTATAGAGATTTGAATGAATATTGTAGAAGTTTTTGGTGATGTGTAGAAGAGTTTTTTTAGATCTGATTTTTGTTTTTATGATCGTCTTGAATAGTAGAAGCTTTTGATATATGCCGGATAATTACTAGATGATCTAATAAATGATACTGCATCCAGATAGAGAACCTAAAAAATCTATAAATGTTTTTTTGTAACATTTTTTCTCTGATACTATGTTAAAGAGATTGTAAACAATATAATAATATGGAGTTATTATAGCATGTTAAAGAGATAAAAAAAATATAATAATATAAAATCCTAATAATCTATTGTTCTAATAAAATATTATATAAAAAACTTATTATTATAAATATAAAAATAAAAAATCAAATATTCTTAAAATTAAAATAATCATCAATTTACTTTAATATATAATATCTTTTATTAATTAATATAATTTCAATATAAAATATTTTTTAGGACAATATAATTTTTTATTGTCTTACCTTTGAGCCGAGGTTTTGAAAGTTAAAGAAGGGTTTTACATTTTCTTTTGGAACCCGGTTACCCCAAAACCGAAAAAAATCTGGTTATAATTAGGAGATGTTGGGACGTTATTGGTCTTAGTCCTGCGGGGAAAATAACAAAAATAATTAGAGCGGCGCCAATATTCAATCAATCGAATAGGGTTTATTTGGAGATAAGGTTTTTGTTTCTCTCCCCAAATCCTTTGAGGAAACTCTTGATTCAATCTGTGGCTTATAACACCCTCTCTTCCATTAAACCCCTCTGTCTCTCTCTCTCTCTCTCTATCACTCTTTGACAAAGAAAGAGTTGGAGACAGAGAGAAGAGGAAGCAAAGAATCTTTTAGTTGATAAACCCTAATTTTGCATTCAGATCATAACAAACGCCATGACTACTCTTCAAGCTTCTCTCTTATCCAAGCCTCCCACTCTTTCCTTTTCCTCTTCTAAGCGTTTCCGTGTTTTCTCTTCTTCTTCTTCTTCTTCTTCTTCCTTCATTCACAGACATTCTAAATCGCTCTCTTTCTCCTCCCTTTCTCGCTCTTCATTTAAATCTATTCGTTCCTCTAATTCACGGCTTCTTCGCAACAACGGCTTTGTAACTGCCTGCACATTGCAACCAGAAAAGGCAAATTTGAGCTCTGAATCTGGCTTCTTCTTTGAGAATGATGATTCGGTTTCGGATTTTGAAGCGTCCAAGAAAACCGATGAATTCGATGCGCAAGAACCTAAAACCGAAGTTCAGGAACTGGAAATTGAGCAAGAAGTAGAAAATAGTGTGTTTGAAGCTGAAGTTGAAGTGAATTCGAGAAAGAGAGAGGAAGATAAGAAGAGTAAGCTTCCAATTGTCGTGTTCTTTTTGGGTTTGTTTGCAATGGCGAGAAAAGGGTTTGAGAAAATTGCCATGTCTGAGTGGTTTAATTGGTGGCCTTTTTGGAGACAAGAGAAGAGATTGGAGAAATTGATTGCTGAAGCTGATGCTAATCCAAAGGATGCGGAGAAGCAAAGTGCCTTATTGGCTGAGCTCAACAAGCACAGGTTTGAATTTTGATATTTAATGCTTGTTAGGTATATGATAAAATGTATTGGTTTGGTTAATGGGTTTATTACTCAATGGTGAGGTATTGACTAACGGAAGTGGAAAAGAGAGGTATAGTGCGGGTATGCTTTCACCGGTGAACTTTTTGCTTGTGCCATGAATTGGGTATTTTAGTATCTAGTAGAAATGCAACCATTAGCATTCTCTGTGTTGATATCCTAACTACTTACGTTTTCATGTTATGTGAGCTATGTAGTCGGCACTTAGAGCATGTTTGGTAAAAGTAAAAAGGATTGAGAGCCATATTTTTGTCAGCCCCAAAAATACCAAGAAATCAATAAATACAACACCCACAACCAAACAAAATATAAATAATGAGAGAGACATTAATCTAATTAACTTAATATAAAATTTCACTATAGAACCTTTTGTTCTATGGTTGTGAGGTATAGTGTGGTGACATTCATTTACATGATTCAGTACCTTTTGTCTATGTTCGGAGGAGATTGAGGTTCTCTACTTGAGAATAAATCGATACGAGAAGTAATGATCTATTTAAGAGCCTACCCAAACCCAAATTCGCGTTGTGCACAGTGTCACAATTTCTAAAGAACCTTTACCCCCCTAGAATAATCAGAGAAAATTATTGAGCCCCCAAAGATTTTTCCAAAATTCTAATTTTTCCCCCAAGTACTTTCAATCATCTAACATGGTTGTATATGTTGAAATATGAAATAAAGAATGAACAAAGTGTATTTGAAGAAATCAGAATTTCATTGCAATTTTGAGAGAGTTTTTACATACAATTCTTGAGAGTGTTTTTTTATAATTTATAAGAAAGAAGAGATAAGCTATTTATAATACAAGACCCAAAACTAGTTGTTAGAGACAAGGAAAGAGCTGTTGGACACAAAAAACTAGCCAGTAGAGAGAAAGGAATAACTAGCTGTTATAAATTTTGTCCAAAATGCCCTTGCTTGCTGGGCTACCACGTGGGCCTTCTTTAGCCCTTGTTTTCTGCTTCATTGAATGGACTTTTAGGCTTCCAAACTAAATCTAAATACTGCTTCTTGGGTCGATTCTTCTAAGTTTGAATTCTGCCCAATTTTACTCCAGAATTCTGGGGGATTTTCAGGACAGATTCTGTCTTTTTTTCTTGAGCTTTGGTTATGAGACCCAATAGCTTTTGTTGAACATTTTTGATTGAGTTAATGAGAGGAGTAATTTGTTGGTATGTTAGGTGGGGATGAGTGAAACTTTCTTTCAACACTCCTCAAGCTGGATACGTAGATGTCGATAGTGCCCAACTTGCTCATTATTTCTTGAAGATGAGCTGCGGTTCCCCCTTTAGTGAAGATGTTTGCAAGTTATTCTTTTCCATTGATGTATGTTGTGGAGATTATCCCTTCTTTTACTTTTGGCGTATGAAGTGACAATCTACTTCTATATACTTTGTGCGTTCATGAAATACTAGATTGGAGGCAATATGAATGGCGGATTGATTGTCATAATACGGCTTGATTGGTGTTGTGAATTTGAGCCCTAGCTCCTCTACTAAGGCTTTTAACCATACTATTTCAGTAGTGGCAGTTGTCATGACTCTATATTCTGCTTCCGCGCTTGATCTAGACACAACACGTTGTTTCTTGCTCTTCCAAGCTACTAAGGGGATTGTTTTAATCCGTAGATGGTCTTGTGAGGTTTGCATACTTTCCCTTCATAAATTTGGAGCCCTTGTGGTAGTTGTATATAAACCTTTTCTTCGAGATCTCCTTGGAGGAAGGCATTTGCAACATCCATTTGATACATGCTCCATCCATGATTTATGGCCAAGGACATTAGCACTCTAAGTGTGTTCATCTTTGCTACGAGGGTATTAGTTTCTTTGTAATCTATTCCATAAACTTGAGTGAACCCTTTAGCCACCAATCTTGTCTTGAATCTATCTATTGAGTCATCACTTTTGTGTTTGATTTTGTATACCCATTTGCATCCTACGGTTCTTTTGTTTTTGGGCAGCTTGGTGAGTTCCCAAGTTCCATTCTTGGGGAAACTATCTAGCTCCTCTTCCATAGCTTTCCTCTACCTTGGATGCCGCTTAGCTTCTTCAAATGATCTAGACTTCTGTTCTTTGTCTATGTTACTCAAGAATGCTTGATGACCCAAACAAACATGTGAAATAGTATAATAATCATAGATAGGATATCTATGGTTGATACATTCTGATGGTGGAAACCTCAATCTAGTTGATCTTCGTAAGGGAAGTGAAGAATTAGGAGGCTCTTCAGATTCCTCTGAATTTTTTTCCTCATGTTTGGCTTCTTCTATTTGTTGAACTCCTCCTGAATCATTTGATGGTTCTTCCTCCGAATGACATGATTCTTCTTCATTTGTTTGGGTATTTTCATTAGCTCCTTGAGTTTCAGTCATAGGGGTTTGATAAGAAGGAACTAAGAACTCCCATAGTTTTGTTTGAATCTCTTCTTTTTGTGGTTCATGTGCCTCATTTCCTGTAAAATAGAACTCATCCTTTATAAATATCACATCCTTTGACGTGTATGTTTTGTTAGTTTTTGGATCGTAACATCTATATCCCTTTTCGAATGGAGCATATTGTAGGAATAGACATTTCCTTCCCTTATGGTCCATCTTATCTCTAAAGTGTGGTGGGATATGGATATAACATACACATCCAAAAATTCTACGATGTGAGAGGTTTGGTTTCTTTTTTAAGACTAGTTCCAAGGGAGATGCACCCTTCAAAGTTTCGGTGGGCATTAAGTTTATAACATGAACAATGGTTTTAACTGCATCATCCCAAAATTTCTTTGGCACATTAGCATAGAACATCATGGATCTAACTGTTTCTAATATGTGTCGATTTTTGCGTTCGCAACCCTATTTTGTTGGGGTGTGTAAACACAAGACTTTTGGTGGACAATGTCATTGTCTATCAAGAAATTTTTAAATTTGTGGCTCGTATACTCTCTACTATGATCGGATCTAAGGACTTTTATTTTTGCATCATACAATGTGGTCACATATTTAATGTAACTTTTGAATGCTTCAAAAACTTGATCCTTTGTATGTAGAAGGTATATCAAAGTATACCTCGTCCTTTGGTCATTAAATGAAATGAAGTATTTGTAGTCTAAGTGAGATACAATATGAGAGGTCTAGATATCTGAACGCACTAATTCAAAAGGAGCATTATATCTAGTTTTTGAGATTGGATATGCTGCCCTAGTTTCTTTTCCTGGAATGCATGCCTCACAATACTTATTTTTAATTCTCATATTTAGAAAAAAGATGTTTTAGAGTTTGACTATTAGGCTGACCTAAATGTGCATGCCAAAAAATGCTATCATCATGAATATGGATAGCAAATGCATGTTGCTCTTGATCTAAAAAATACAAGCCTCCTTTCCTAAATCCTTTTCCAATCAATTTATTTGATTTCAGATCTTGAAAGGAGATGGTATCCGGATAAAAATGACTCTACACCCTTGATTCTTGGTAATCTTACTTATGGACAAAAGATTGGATGTGAGTTTGGGAACATATAAGGCATTTGTTGTTTTTCCAAAAAGATCAATTTCTCTGATTTTATTCACTTTTAATTTCTGTCTATTAGCCACCCTAACCGTCACATGATTATGGAGATTTTTAAAATATTTAACTTTTCTTTTATCTCTAATCATTTGACAATCGGTTCCGAAATTTATAAGAAAATTTTTCGAATTTGGATGAGTATAAGTGTTTTGATTGTTACCAACTAATGACGATGATTGTTGGTGCCCTTTCAAGTAGCCGTCTATGTAGAACATTCGGTAATCATAGAGGTCTAAGTGGCTGCACATTGATTTGTTGCTTGCGAACCGAAATTGGATGGAACCTCGGGAGTATGATGATCTTTTAGTGCCGGCTGCTGCAGGCCTTTTATGCATTCATTCAGCTTGATTTGAAGCTCATCACATTTGGCTCTTATTGAGGATAGTGGATTTACATTGCGTGCATCAGCTTGGTGGCCGCATTTGAGAGGAATTGAAGGATTTTATTGCAGCTTCATTGTTGTGTTAAAGATATTTCTTTCGTTTAGATTCTGGCTTTGATTTTGAGGCATTTCGGATGCCTTTATTTGTTGAATGATGGCCTTCATCTCTTTATAATGTGGAAGTGCTTTTATATCGGAGGTATTTTGATGCAACTTCCTGCATAGTTCTAAAAATTTGAATGCTTCAAATGGCTCTTTCAAAAGGAGACTTAATTCATCACACAAATTCCGCAACTTTTGCATGAGATCCATCCAATTTGGGTGATCTTTGATATTCAGAAGATGGAGTATCACACGCTCTGATACCATGTTGAATTATGAAATAAAGAATGAACAAATTGTACTTGAAGAAATTAGAATTTCATTATAATTTTGAGAGAGTTTTTACATATAATTCTTGAGAGTGTTTTACATGATTTACAAGAGAGATGAAATAACCTATTTATAATCCAAAACTCAAAACTAGCTATTAGAGACAAGGAAAGAGCTCTTAGATACAAAAAACTAGCCGGTAGAGAGAAAGGAATAACTAGCTGTTATAAATTTTGCCCAAAATGCCCTTGCTTGCTTGGGCTACCACTTGGGCCTTCTTTAGCCCTTGTTTTCTGCTTCATTGAATGGACTTTTAGGCTTCCAAACTAAATCTAAATACTGCTTCTTGGACCGTCTCTTCTGAGTTTAAATTCTACCCAATTCTTTTCAGAATTCTGAGGGGTTTTCTGGGCAGATTCTATCTTCTTTTCTTGGGCTTTGTTAATGAGACCCATAGCGTTTGTTGAACATTCTTGATTGAGTTGATGAGAGGAGTGATTTGTTGGTATATTAGGTGGGTTGAGTGAAGCTTTCTTTCAACAGTATACATACTGTATATAAAATTACCATTTGCCTAAATAAAAGACTGATTTTAAATGGGGAACATTATTATATTCAAATAAGAAAACTTGGAACCAAAAAACTTTCTATTTTCAAAGAATATGTGCCAACCCTAATATTTACGAACTCTAAGAACTCAAGCCAAATACTAATGACTATCATGAAAAAGTCTGGAAAAATTCATTGGCCTTTGAAAATGCCACAACAGCACACAACTCCCGAATAAATCAATGGTCCATACTTGATTGTGATCAATCTATAATGTGTAACTGCTTTCAAGTCAATGGCACTATTTGATTTTGGAGAGCAGTCTCAATCTCTCCATCGTAATACCAACAAGTTTCTTCCTTTCACAACCATTTATAACCTGAAAACAAGTTCTGTCTGAATTTTCTTTGACGGTACAGCTGTTATTTCCAAGGCATGTATTTTGTTTTGAGCTTGAGACTTTTTCTTTGTCTTTATCAAGATAGTATAAATCTTGATGTAAACTTCCTTTCATTAGAATTATGCAACCACATGTTACCTTTAGAATTACACAGTGAGCTTTGTACCCATAACCTCGATATTCTACTAAAAGAAATTAGATTCCTACACAAATTTGGTATATAAGCAACCCTCTCCAAAGTACATACCACTCCATAAAACATTTTGATTTTGTAAACCCAATACTCATGATTTGCATAGTTAAGTTATCATCTAATTTGAACTTACTGGTCATGCTGTCTAAGTAAAGAATTAAAATATTCTTTCCTACAGCATGCGTAAGTGACACAACATAAATCTAGATACGAACCATCGTGAAAAATTACATCATTACGTTTAGTTACTTTTTTCAATGAATCATTACCTTTATATACTACAAAAGCATCTCTATCGCCAACATGTGAATGAACATGCAAAACTCTTCTTCCTTTTCTGTGCAGGCATTGATATGTTTTGCATCTGAAACACTAAATATCATCCAAACTTTTAACTTTAGATTTAAATGTGTCTCCCTGAAATCCTCCTTTTTCACCCTAAGCGACCCATGCCTCATTATTCTCATCAATGGATTTAGATTTTCCCCTAGAATCATAGGCTACCAAAGTTGATGATACTTTTTTCATGGTTATTATTTCTTTTCCACATAATATCACTATGCAATTTTCATATGAATCGGGAAGTGATGCTAGAAAGAATAGCACCTTGTCCTTATCTCTGAGTTTTACCTCAATTTTCTTGAGTTGATCAAGAATTCTATTGAATTTGTCCAAGTGCTCCACCGCATTTTGTCTTCCTCCATCCAAAGTTTATATAACTTTTTCTTTCAGATGCAACTTGCTGGTCAAGCTTTCTTCCTCAAAATTTTTCCAAATATTGGCAGAGGAAGTATCATCATTATCATTATTAACAATGTTATTAGAAATACAAAACTGAGCCACACTCACGCACCTTTCTTCAGAGTCCTTCTGGCCCTCATCACTCATTGTTTCCGATTTGGTTTTTAAATCTTTCAAGACTCTTGCCATTCTTGTTGAATGAGAAGATCTTTTAGTTTTTCTGCCATAGTGCAAAACTATTTCGACCATCAAAAATTTTCAATTGTAAGTTTTGGAGAGATACCTGCCATGTTTGTGGCATTTCTTAAACAAACGGAACCTTATTGTGATACCACTTGTTAGGAATAAACCCACAAATTAAGAAATTAACAAATATGACACTCACAACCAAATGAAAAATAAATAATAAGAGATATCTATTTTTATGTTATTTGGCTCTATTTGTCTGTTCCTAAGAGACTTAAGTTCTTTATTATGAGAATGAATTGATATTAGTAATGCTCTGATTGAGAATCCACCCAAACTCAAATACTACTTATACTTTCTCTAACAAATTTTAAAGGACTCTCTTTACCCTCTAAAACAACTAGAGAAAACTATGGAGTTCTCCTAAGTGTTTTCCACAACCCTAATTTTACTTTTAACCACTTTCACTCGTCTAACTGAGTCATATATTGAGTATACCTAGAGTTGTCCTCTTAAATAAATAACTGATTCTGAATGCAAAACATAAGAATACTCAAAAAAGGGTACTCGTATCCAAGAAAAACCTTCTATTTCTTAAAAATATGAGCTAAACCTAAGAAAAGGTAATAAGTTACCCAATGCAAAAACGTGGGGTATGATAACCTAAATTCAATATGCATCCTGCTAATCTCCTAAATATTAAAGCATGGTCCTCCATACTTCTCCCTGTTGTCAAACCTGCCTGAAGAACAATGATAACTTCTTGTTGACATCTATGTGTTATTAGTATGAGTTTCAACTGCTGGTTATTGAAGCGCTGTTGTAGTTTAGCTCATTATGCCATGCCTATGTTTTTATAGTTTATCCCTTTATCTTAATATATAGTAATACGTTTCTCTTTCCCCTATAGTCCTGAATCTGTCATCAGACGTTTTGAACAAAGGGAACATGCAGTAGATAGTAAGGGAGTTGCAGAATATCTTCGAGCTCTTGTGGTTACGAATGCTATAGCTGATTATCTTCCAGATCTGGAATCTGGAAAGCCTTCCAGCCTTCCTACATTGGTATGTAAAGCCCATCTTTAATAACCTGCTGTTATCCATGATTTTTTTGTTTATATTGCATTTGCAGTAGAAATGGCAGTTCTTTCAACAACAGCCATCTCCCAGAACAACGGCACCTTCTTGATTGGTATCTGTCTAGTTGATTGCAGGAAGCTCCTTAATTTTCATATTCCTATGTAGTTTCTCCGAAATGTTTCTTCCAGTTCATCTTATGTGGTTTTGTGGCACATAAAACTGCAGACTCTAGCCATGCAAGATCAACAGAGTGTAAAAATTTGTAATATCTTTGATTTCATTGTCAATTATCTAATGCACAAGATATGTCTCAGAGTTTCTTTTGCGGTTGTGTCGATCATTTTGATTGAAAAGTGGATTTGATTGAAGTCCTCCAAATCTCCGAAATCTTGTGTAAGAAGTATTCTTGTGATCTATAAGCTTTTTTGCAACAATGTACTCTGTGGATTTTCCTTTAATCCAGTTTAACAAGTTGAAAAATTCTAATCTTTCTTTACTGTTGATGAAATTGGAAAGTAACCCCCCAGCTGAAATACATATTCCTTACTCACGGTGAAAGACCAGTAGCGTGATCAAATGTGATTGTGTAATATACCTGTGATTCCTGTTTTCTACATGTGGAAGCACTACATTCTTGGTTAGCTTTCCATGTTCTGCCTTTTTAGTCTTTTCATGTTTAAAAATGTGAAAATTTTATGCAGTTGCAAGAGTTGAAGCAGCGTGCATCTGGAAATATGGATGAGCCATTTTTGAGCCCTGGGATTTCTGAGAAGCAGCCATTGCATGTGGTTATGGTAAGCAATGGTGTACAAAGTCTTCAGTCAAACTTTTATCTCCATTATTTTGAGTAACTGCATTGCATGCTGGTATTTTGTTCCAGTTGCAGAATTCTACTCCTTTTTAAATTATAGCTGCTTCTGTTCGAAAATTAAGGGTTGTATTTTTATGTTAGGTTGATCCGAAAGCACCACACAGACCAACACGTTTTGCCCAGGAACTCATCTCAACTATTTTGTTCACAGTTGCAGTTGGACTTGTATGGTAAGTTCTTTCTTTTTTCATTTTTCATTTTTCATTTTTCATTTTTTTTGCCATAAAGTTTTTTGATTTGATGTTATTCTTTTGATATAATAAGAAGGAACTTTTAGTTGAATTCCAGTGATAAAAGTTTCACTCTCAATTACATAGCATGCCTTGAGTGTCACTCGAAGATATTCTGATTTTCATATTTATACTGCTTAATATTGCTATCAGGTTGATGGGTGCTGCAGCTCTTCAAAAATATATTAGTGGTTTAGGAGGAATAGGAAGTTCAGGAGTTGGTTCAAGCTCTTCCTATGCTCCAAAGGAGTTGAATAAAGAAGTCATGCCTGAGAAAGTAAAACATTATTTTCTGTTTCTTCTATTTCTATCCCTAAATTAAGGCACAAGCAGTACCTTTCCTTTCTCAATTATCAGGGAATTGGCTTCATATTTTGATGCTAAAACATTTCTTTGTGCATTTTTTAATTTAAGTTTGGTTTGATTAATTTCCTTGATATTGCCGACTACATTTAGCTGCTTGGGGTTGGTTGCAGAATGTTAAAACTTTTAAGGACGTCAAAGGCTGTGATGATGCAAAACAAGAGCTTGAGGAAGTGGTAGAGTACCTAAAAAATCCAGCAAAATTTACTCGTTTAGGGGGAAAGCTGCCAAAGGTTTGTTCAGGATTTTTATACTTATGCATTTCTTTTGACAGCATGACTCTTTCTGCTATCTTTTAGATGGGACTGTAACCTGATTGTAGCTCATGATGAGGTGTCTGGTCCACCATATATTCCCTTGTTTCTGGCTAAAATAATATTTATTAAAATTGAACTTATATTTATTTGTGCATGCTGAATACAACACTGATTTAATTTTTTGTCTTGGATCCAGTGCATAGATTATTTTGGTAAACAAATTTTTACCCTTGTATATTTCTCAGTAATGTCAATGATTGGTTATTTAACAACCTTAATTATATGCTTGCTGCAGGGAATTCTTCTAACTGGAGCACCCGGTACCGGAAAGACTCTACTTGCCAAGGTGATGGTTTGATCAAGGAAATAAAGGTTTCGACATCTTGAATGATTGTGGTTGAGATATTGAACTTAAGCTTTGCATATATTTCTTTAGATGAAGATTTGTCTTTGATATCTCTCATGCAAACTTAATATATTTTTTGGCCCCGAGCCTGCTAAATTGCTCAAGGATCATAAGGGGAAATGCTTATTAAGAGTCATTGTGGAGGTTCCACTCTGATTGCTTCTTGTATGGGAAAGTATCAAGCTCTTTCTCTTTCTTTTTCACATTTTTCTTGGTGCTACCTTCAATTGCTGAGGGAGTCTATTCTTCAAAAATGGCTTTTAGTCCTCCTGCATGTACTATCAGTAATTTAATTAGCAAAGTTGGAAGAAGACACAACATGGCTTCTGACTTTGACACTCGTGATCTATATATTGCTAGTTAGGCACCTTCATTAGGTCTTGGGTTTCTCCTGGCATATTTAGTTTGCAAATGATTGACATAAGCATCTTTCTTTTCCATATCTTAAGGGATTTCATTTTCTTTTCCTTTTTCTTCATATAGAAGCTCTGACCATTGCTGTTGCATGATGAAGGCTATTGCTGGAGAAGCTGGTGTTCCTTTCTTCTATCGAGCAGGCTCTGAATTTGAGGAAATGTAAGTAGTCTAAGCTTGCTGAATAAATATTTAGCTTTTTAAGTGCGAAAGAAGATTCCCTTAATAGAACTGTGCTTGCAATAACTGTTTTTGCTTGCCTCTCATGAGGAATAAGGATTTCTTAATGCTAATTTTTGTTCACACTTCAACAATTCCTGTTGTGGTTCTATATCAATGATGGTGGTGGTGGTGATGATGATGTTTGGTTTGTTTCTCAAATAATTGAGTTATGCTTTTCTTCCCGAAGAAACTGGCCTCTTAATTGGACCCCGAGTACAAACTAGGCATTTGGTCATGTCATACTTGAATTTGTGCCATCAAACGTAACTCTTTCGTATGTTAGAATTAGTTGTTTGTTTGTGGTTTGCTTACATTCTTCTGTTTAAGAAAGGGATCATTTAGCTGAATAAGGGAAAACAAGAGAAAAAAGGGAACTGGATCTCTTGTTCTTGTGTTGCTGGGCTGGTTTACCTGATCATATATGGCATATAAAGCCACAAAGCTATTTGCATGACGGCCAATAATGTATGAACTATGTAGCAATATGAGAAATATATTGATAAATGATAGATATTATATGAGGTTGTTTCCACCTAGTGGAAATGAATTTAACATTGTTGTCTAGGTATGTTGCTAATATTGTTTCCCCCTGCGTCTTTTCTGTCTCAATTTTTGAGTCATACTTTTCTTTATCTCCATGGAAGCTTTCATTTTCTTAGGTGTCTGCTTGAATGAGCTTTAATTACATGCTAATATGAACTGATAAATATTGTGGTTTTGAAATTGGCTACTGATAGTCTTGGTATGAGATATCTTAGCTCCCTTAGTGTGAACTCTTACATTGTTCATATCTTTTATCCAGGTTTGTTGGAGTTGGTGCTAGACGTGTAAGATCCCTATTCCAAGCAGCTAAGAAAAAGGTTAGTTGATTTTGATGCTTTTGTAGGATATTGCTCTATCTTCAATGAAGTTGTGAAATTTAGGTAGCATTCGATCTCCCAGTAGTTTGGCCCAAGATAATTTTGTTAAAGCTTGTTTATGATGATTGAAGAAGGCGTGTATGTTACCTGTTGGATCTATCTTCAAGAAACTTAACATATAAATATCTTTCTTTATTTCTTTTTCCTTTTTTTTTTTGTGGGGGGGATCAGTGTTTTTTTTTTAAATCTCCTTTCATGCTGAGATTGTGGATTTTGATATGTATCTTTTATGTCACTATAAAAAGCTTAAGTGCCTTTTAGAACAGCTTTGGCCAAGTGGATTTTATTCAGAGAAATCAAGTTATGTGACACACTGTTGGTTCATATATTAATAATCTCTGTTTGTTCAGATATTAGTAGCTAGTGCTACAGTGATAATTAAGTTTAACAAGAAATTCAGTATGATGTTGAGAAATTACAATCCTTGAAAGAAGGATAGTGACACAGATAAATCATGTACCATTTGCATCTTGCACAGACCATTTCTTTTTTACATACTTTTCAACTAAGTGCTTCTAAAATTCAAATTTCAAAGGATATTGTTTATGGCTAGTTTTAACTTCACATCATTCCTGTTCTGAATCTGTGAAGAACGTCTAATGCAGACGTGATGTTGCACTTAAATTGCATTGCTTCCAGCATCTGTCCTTGTAATGTTGAATCAACTTAACAACAGGAATTTAGGATGGTCAATCAGATGTGCATGCATGGCTCAAACAGATTGTGTCTATGAGGATGTTTTTCATATAATTTTCATTAGATTTAGATAACTGCAAGCTCCTTGTTCCTGAATGCCCTGTTTCTGTGTAACATTGGCTCCTTACATTGTTCCCTTTTCCCAGGCTCCTTGTATCATTTTCATTGATGAGATAGATGCTGTTGGATCTACTAGAAAACAATGGGAAGGTCATACGAAAAAGACACTGCATCAGTTGCTAGTTGAAATGGATGGGTTTGAACAGAATGAGGTAAAGTATAGTATAGGACAGCTTAGTGTCAAGAATTTGATGATATTTCCTTTTTTTAGTGGCTGAATGGGATTCTATTTACAGGGCATTATACTGATGGCTGCAACAAACTTGCCTGATATACTTGATCCAGCCTTAACAAGGCCTGGTAGATTCGACAGGCATGTAAGTTTGTTTTTGCAATTTGTGTAGATCTCTTTTGAAATTTGGAGATTCTATGTGCCATGTTCTGCTTATTATAGTTGGCTTTTTTTTTTGGGGGGGGGGAGGATGCTTGGATCATATCATTGATTCTCCCTGGTTATGCTTCTTGTGCACTCTATCCTTCATGAAGGGTTTGTAACTGGGAAAATTTTGTTTCTCAGTTGCTATGATGGTAAAGACAATCAAGGAGTTGAACAAGAACATAAAAAATGATTGTTTCTATCTAGTTTCTAGAGTTCCACTTAGTCAAAGAAAAAAAATTAACTTTGTTGGGAATCTATTTTCAGATTGTTGTCCCAAATCCTGATGTAAAGGGGCGTCAAGAAATTCTTGAGCTCTATTTACAGGATAAACCATTGGCTGATGATGTGGATGTTAAAGCTCTTGCTCGTGGCACCCCGGGGTTCAATGGGGCAGGTATGACTTTCTATTATGCAGAAACTATTTCTTAAATTTTACATTTGTTAGCCATAAGCTACATCTTGTCACCAAGTCAATGAAAGGCTTTGAGATGAGGCGTTCTACATCTGCTTTGTTGTTTTCATTCAGATCTGGCAAACCTGGTGAATATTGCTGCCATTAAAGCTGCTGTTGAAGGTGCAGACAAGTTAACTGCTTCACAGCTGGACTTTGCAAAAGATAGGATAATCATGGGCACAGAGAGGAAAACTATGTACATATCAGAAGAGTCAAAGAAGGTGCCCTTCTTATACTGTTAATGGTGATCTGGATTATGCCTGTATATGCAAGTGTAGCTCACTTGTTTGTCAGTTCTCCATCTAGTTAAAGAACTCATGGTTTAAAACCTAGGTAATTACCTGTTTCTTCCCAATGTCTAATGTGGGGAGAAAAATGTTTTCATGAAATAACTCTTGATTCTGGTAAATGATTGTCAACTGACTTTGTTGTGAGGTAAATGAATCATATGCTGAGATGAGGCTTGGATCACAAGGTTTGGTCAAGTTGAGAACCTTTGTGATCATAATGAACTGTCCTGCAGTTACCTCATTGTGGTTTACTTGAATGCTATATGATATGCTTCTGTAATTGAGAGGCTAGGTGTTTAGTTTAACATTCCTTGACAAGACATCCTGATGTTGAAAATGAGGTGTATGCTTTGCTGCATGAAAATACGTGAGAATTTTCTGTTGTTTGATTTGGTTCTCCTTGTTCATTTTACCATGCAAGCCTGTTTAAAACTGAAGCCACACTTTATCCTTATTCTATTCAGCTCAATCATTTTAGCTGACATCCTGATCTATATTCAGCTTACCGCATATCATGAGAGCGGCCATGCAATTGTTGCCTTCAATACAGACGGTGCAAATCCAATTCACAAAGCAACTATTATGCCTCGTGGAGCTGCGTTGGGCATGGTTACACAGCTCCCATCAAGTGATGAGACATCAATCAGCAAGAAGCAGTTATTAGCACGCCTGGATGTTTGCATGGGAGGACGAGTTGCGGAAGAGCTCATCTTTGGTCAGGACTCTATCACTACTGGAGCAAGTAGTGATCTAAATACAGCTACAGAGCTTGCTCAATACATGGTAGTCATTTTCTATCATCACTCCTGCATAACTACCATACATTCTGGTTGTAAAATGGGCTAAGAAGTTTCTGGAAATTGATTCTTCTTGATTTTCATTTCTTTACTCTGCAAGGTATCAACATGCGGGATGAGTGATGCAATCGGACCTGTTCACATCAAAGAGCGGCCAGGTTCAGAAATGCAATCACGAATCGATGCTGAAGTATGTAGTCCGGATCTTAAGTCCCTCTCATGTTTGGCTGATGAGCAAGATTATCTTCTTGATTGGTGTCTCCAATGTGCAGGTTGTTAAACTCCTCAGAGAAGCATATGACCGTGTAAAAGCCCTTCTTAAACAGGTTTGTTCATGAACTTAAATTTGATTTTTTTCCCCTTTCTAAATGCCAAGGAAAACTCTTATCTTTGAAAAATAAGCTTAGAAAGTTGTCTGAGCTTTGTTAGTTTTTACGGTGATTTGAGGACTTAGACTATAAAGCGGGGTCCCTAGAGAAAGTCTCAAGTTCAAATAACTCCATGTTTCAACATAATTGCCTATTGAAAGCACTCTATATGGATGCCTTAGAACAATTTTTGTTTTATTCCTACATTGATTTGAAAGGAATAGCGTGCTTAACTAGCTCTTATGCTAATATTTTAAATTTCTACATCCCATGAGAGATTGGCTTTGGATGAAAAATATGTATATATATATTTTTTTTCAGCACGAGAAAGCATTGCATGCTCTGGCAAATGCACTCCTAGAGTATGAGACACTTAGTGCTGAAGAAATCAAGCGGATACTTATGCCATATCGCGAAGGACGATTACCAGAGCCACAACAAGAGGAGGAAGGGGAGCTTGTATTGACTTGAAAACCAGGTCTTATTTTTGTAATTTACTCCAATTGTGAGGGAAGAACTGTACAGTGTATTATTCAAAGCAATACAGGTAAAAATTATTAATGCAAAGTCTTTCCATTTTTTCCTCTCCTAATACTTTCAACATGTTCCTACCGATGTGATTAAAACTGTGCCATATTTGCTCTTGATAGGTCAATGAACCACTGTTACCTTTCCTAGTTTCAATTATTCGATATGATCGTATGGACGGATGGTACTGAATTCTTGTCTCACTGAAAAAACACAAAGTTCCTTATGATGAATGGATTCATTCAGTTGGTGCATGTACATGAGCCGAAAGTGTCTTATCGACCTGGGTGGGGATGACTGTTTGGGGCATTAAAAGGGTAAGAAAAATGTTTGGCTGACAATTTTATTCATCACTCTAATCTGTATTGATCTATTTGGTTGCAGCTCTTAATCTTAACCAATTAGCAATTCTCTCGGGCCCATCTTTCTTGCACCTATCTTGGACTTGAATGTGTTCTTCAATGATCTCACATTACCGAACCCAGTGAGAAACACCTATGAACCTAGTGAGAAAGGCACTGTCCACCAAAGTTTCCACTTGCCCTACAATATTCAGTGGTTTATAAAGATTCTCAAACTGGTCTAGTTAATGAAAAAGCTCGGACGGACTTTTGCCATACCTAAAATGTTGAGTTAGAATATAATGTGGAGTAGGGGTCTTAAAAGACATTTTGGCACTGAAGATTTGGCCGGTTGAAAATTTTGATGGCAGATATTGTGATCTGAGACAAGTTCTCATATGTTGTAAGAACTAAGTTTTGCAGCTCGTATCCACTTTCTTTCATTTTGTCGGAAGCTACTGAAGTATCAATTCAACTCAATCCGATCACTGTCACCTAGAAGAAATCTAGCCAATTTCAAGGCTCTTTGGCAGCAAAATTTAATCAATTTTACAAAAACTGTTAATTCAAGAGAATCTTCTCAAGCAATGGCGCGACAACAGATATTCAAGAAAGGCCTTGGGTAGTAGCAGACGACCAGAATTTAAAAACGACCAATAATGAAAAGGAGCACAAAACAAGTGAAAATTATGAGCTTCAACTAGAAAGTGAAGATAAGGTGGAGGAGAAATAGCATCTGAGGTGGGCCTAACCAGATTTCCCAAGCTTTTTCCCTCCAAAGCAGACAAGAAAGAGAGAATCTATGGTCTCATGGCTAGTAACCATTCACACAAATGTAGAATCACATGATCCAACTAAAATGACCAGACGATGTGGATGGTTTCAAAGAGAGACGAGTCTTTTAAGCAAAGCTACCAACCCACCCCCGGCCCCTCGATGTTGACAATTACTCACTAAGAACGTGGTTGGGTAGATGAACACTCGAGAACGAACTAAAATAAGAAAATTTATACCACGAAAGTGACTCGACTGGTATTCAACAAAAAACAAAATTCATATCCTCCAGAATGGAGCACAAAATGGATAAAACTGAAGCTGTAAGTATCTATCCTGAGAGGTCAAGTCCAAATTGATACTGGATACCCAATGCTGATGATCGCGACAACAAGTGCCACCCTTGAAATGAAAAAGAATCTGCACCCAAATGGAATAAACCTATAGTGCCATAAAGTACAAGGAACGATTGTTGTGGATATAGATTTATGCATGAGTCCAAAGCCAATAAAGCTAAAACGAGTGATTTACAAATAGCAACTCTATTGCAGAGAATATTTACAACAACAGAGCATGGCAAACTACAAGAGCCCAATCCCTCGAAAATACAGGCAAGAGATCAGTCTTTCTTTTATCCTTCTCATTCGTGGAAATTTTCATGAGCCTTCTTTATAAGACCATGATTCTCTTGGAACTAGAAAGGTCTAGAAATCTTCAAATGAAGTTTGAATGACATAGGAGATAACAAATCGAAGGCAAGAGAAAGCAAGCGTATCCCAAAGACGGTGGAAGAACGGCTACCAGTCTGTATCCAAAGCCTCCAGGATGTGAAAGCCTTGGAAGCTTCATCCATGGCAATAGTTACCCCCAGTAGACTCTCATTTGCAGTCAGACCCGATCAATCGGTTCAGTTTGGTCCTGCACTGCCAACCGCTCACAAACTTCTGCAAGTGATTTGAGATTGCACTTGATTAAGGCTTCAACAAAATAGCAAGTCTCATCTTTGGTATTCCCCTCAGGCACATCGACCACAAAAGACTCAACCACCATAGTCCCTGGTCTTCCATCAATGATCTCTGGATGGAGAGAAAGGACTGAAGAATAGTTCTGAACAAAGTTTAAGAAGAATACATCATTAGATTAAAACATGGAAGCAATTTTTTTTTTTTTTTTTTTTTTTTTAATGTAAACTTTAGTTTTGAAGGGAAAAAAATAGTATATGAAATGAATTCATACTCGTCTCATTTATCTAAATTATGTTTGTAAATAAAAGATACTCATCTCATTTAAGAGAGATTGCACAGAACCAAAGTGTTCTCATCAAGGAACCAGATGGCTTTCTCTGTAAAATGATTAGAAAGAGATCTAGCTACTCTGTGCTCACAAAGAAGGGAATTAGCAGGATGAGACTAGACCAGCGTTCAGAGGACTAGGAAAAAAGAAGCACCATGTGGCCAGAACGTGCAGCTTTACAAGTGCTGAAGAAACATGATTCATTTATCTGGAGCAAGAATCTTGTGTAACAATCAAGTAGCGTTTCTCACTTGCATTATAAGCAGGATTTTTTTTTTTTCTATCATGAGTTTCGGCTGAAGGAATTTTTATTCTCTTGACTCCCATTCCTGTATTCCTGTCATGCAAAATCAACCAGAAAATGGATGGCAGACTGTCATGCAAGACAGAACTCAACCTACAATCGACTAGAGCGAGTGAACAGGGAGATGCTTTAATAAAGATCAACACCTTAAAATTGCGATACCTTGATCTGCACCCTATGGACATGGAGAAAACCGCAAGAGTTGTAATGCCAAGGGCATTCTAATTGATTAATAACTTACACAAGAAACAGAGTTGTAGAGAAGTGAGCCCTGTTTTGCTCCAATTTGGGCGACGTTGAGCAAGTGTTATCTTCTCCTCTTATCTTTTTCATCTTACATTTGTTTTCTTTTCCTTCATTAGTTTAAGCAACAAGACCAATGAATTGCGTGAAACCCACACCCGACCTTAAGCCTTCCAGCTGCTGCTCATGAACTGGATTTCCATGGCCTGTGGGATTTTTAACTTGCATCCATCCAAACAAAGTCTAACTTTACACCCTGTCTCTCATTATCAACCTTGTTGACCCAAGAAGATGCCACTACTATTCTGCACTTAACTTGATTTATATTAAAGCTCCTATAAGGTTAAATGCCAATTGGACAATAAATAAATAAATAAATAAACATTTCCAATTCTGTTAGGAAGCGACACTTTGTACGAGTGACTACAGTTTAAACTTTCAAATAATAGACAGTTAGATTAGCAAAATGGAATTAATTTCAACTTCAAGCACAACTAAAAGCTTTGAGAAGCACCTTCATGACACTTTCAGTTCTTTACCAATATTTATATTAAAACCAAAACGAATTACAACAAGCATACAATCAATCCCAGTGGTGTGAAATAAAAGAAACATGCAATAGTGGAGTGAAGTGAATTTTAATTTTCATTTTCTAACTTTAGGAGCCTACCATACCACCACCACCACCTCATTTTTTATTTGAGACAATAATTTGATGTCTAAACAAAAGAAGAAAAAGATAAGTGAACTAACTGGTGCCGGAGCAGAAAAAGAGGCACAAATTTAAGGTCCAGAGCTCCCATCATAGAAGGAACAGAAGACGGACTCACCACTGTCAATTTTGCAAAAGCAAAAGAATAACCACAACAAGATTCTTAAGGAAATTGGCCACAGTATAATTTTGTTAACAGATGCTTTGAGCTTGCATTGATGATAATTTAACTTCATGTAGTGAAAACAAAGCAGAAGAAAGTAAAAGGAAGAAGAAAGAGCAAAGACTCTCTGTAATATCACCACGTCTTAAGAGAACCAAGCCACCAAAAAAGGGGCACAACACTTGGCTATAACCCTTTTGGCACAAATCTCCCAACAACCACTTGATACATAGATTTTAATGCTTATAAATTTCAAATGTTCTATTTAGAGTGTTTTGTGCGTGTCACATTTTGGTTGGAGAATTCAGACAGACTATTGGGATTAGTACGGAAATTATGCCCCAAAAATATGCAGCAAAAAAACATGAGGTTAAAAAAGAGAATAAACTCATTCATTCATCAGGAAACAACATTCTCCTATCGCTTATGAAAATGCAACAACTGGTTCAAGTCCAGACAACTGAAAGATTCGAAAAATGAAACAGGAGAGAATTAAATACCCTTAGTCGATGATCACCCCCGACGATTCTGATGCTGAGAATGTGTTCGTCATCATCAAGAAGTTCCAATCTTTCGGTACTTGTAGTGGCGGGTAGCCCAGACTTTACATTCACTTCTCTCAAGGTCCCAATCTCCAAGTCTCCTCTTACCACACATCGACTAACAAATGGCTTATACTTCTGGGGCTGATCGAATCTCCTAACTAATGACCATACCTAATTTCACAGAGAAGAAGCATAATCAAAACTTAATCAAGAAAGCCATAATCCAACAAACGGTTTCTTCATAAGCGCCTCAAGTTATATTGCGAATAAACACTAATCAACAAGTAATTAGTCAATGCGCGCCCGACATTCACTACGCCAATACCAGTAAGCAACAAAACGACACCGGTTCGGTAGTTTTACCATTTCCGTCATCCTTACCGTTGAGAGAGAGAGAGAGAACTTGAAAATTGCGGTGAAAGAAAACGATGAAACAAAAAGAAGTGGAAAAACAGATATCACATCATAGGATCAGAAATGCTACTCTAATCGCTACACGTAACAATCATCAAGTCCATCAAGAAATGAAAAAAAAAAAAGAAGAAAATAACAAATCATAGAGAGAGAGAGAGAGAGAGATACAAGATGAACAGGAGCTTTGATGTGCTTGATGAGATGCGAAGTACATTGATGGTCAGCAGGCTGATGCTTGTGATGTCTCTGTATGTACTCCGTCGCCGAATTCACATATCCATTCCCGTTCATCATCTGCACCAATCATCCACAAATCAAATCCATAATCCTTTTATAACACAAACCCTAATTCTTGTTTCCATTACAAATTGAACATCTGAATCAAACTCACCTTCTCTTCTAAATTATCAATTAGATCTCTCTCTCTAGTTTGTCATCTGCTCGGACCATCTGAAACAAAAAGGGTTAAAACCGCAATATTTATATACTTTTATTTCCCTTTTCTTTTTCAAATTTCATTTTGCTGGTTTATTTGGATCAGGCTGTTATCCCCGATCGGTTCTCTAAATGCTCTCACTTCCTCAACAATTTACATGGATCGCCACTCATTTTGTCCGCTTCTTCAGACATCTTACGTTCCCAGAATGCCCTCGTCGTAAGTAGCTAAAACGAGGTTGCAGATTCACCGAACTAAATTCCACTTAATTTTCTCAATTGATTAATTTAGTTATTGAGTTAGTATTAATATGATTTTTTAACTTAACAATCCAATTTTTATATAATTAGTCGGCTAATCTGTTAAATCATTTAATTCATTTTATTTATTTAGATAATTAATTGAAAGAGAGAGAGTTGTTTGCAAGTAACTTTTTAAATTAAAATTTAAAAAAATTCCTATAAATAGGTCGGTTAAAGATTTAAGTGATGCAAGCGATAAATAATGAAAATACGAGGTTTTGTTAAAAACTTGTAAACTACTAAGAATTTAAGTTCCCTTAATTTACTTTTATTGTAATATTTCTGAACTTTGATTTTTTAAAGTATACATAGATTTTTTCGAGTAAAAACTAGAATTTTACATAAAAATAAAAATTATTATTATATTAATAATTTACATTTGATGCCAATTGATCCACTGGAATTTTCTGTTCCAAAAATGTCCTGACCTAATTCTCAAGAGTGGAGGAGGGAAAATAAAGAACGATCAAAACTATGGTTTGGTCCAGACGTCGGTGACTAAAAAATCTATGTATATTATATCATATATTATATATAAAGGTGGTTTGTGGTTGTGTTTTAAAACTAGAGTGCTTTGGAAGTAGGGGAAAGAGAGGAGTGTGGGACGAGGGACGGGGGGGTCTACCACCATGTGATGCTCTTGGGATATAGAATTTATTCGCTCCTTTATTATTTAATAAACCAAAGTTTGTTGTGCTGACAATCTTTACCCCCATATATTATAATTCAATCACATGTGGGTACATTTTGAGCTTTTATAAATTTTTATAAATTTCAATTTTTTATTTTTATTTATCAAATCTAAAATTTATAATTAAAAAAATATAATATCTCATCACCGAATCCTAAATTATGATTTAAAATAATCAATTAACATCACATCAATATTACGTATATGTCGCATCAACACCAGTTTGAAATTATTCTGGCAAGAGAAATCATATATGCTTTTTTGTCTTTTTACTAAATATATATCAGAGTGTATGACACCAGGTTTGGGGTTTTCATTTCTTCTCTTGGGACCAAATGGTCCGTTACAATTTGTTTCATTGATCTAGTTAAAGGAAAAATTAAATTAGGTTAGTTAAATTTATGGTACCTGTGAGGTTTCCAATCAAGGCATATGCATTAAAACTAAAGTAAAAGTGTGGGCTCGTCGCAAAATTATTTTTCCCAACTGTTTTGGTATATATGACCCGGAATGCCATTTAACAGAAATTTCGTGTTCCAACACAGCTCTTCAGAAATTGAAGGGACATTTTTCGACTTCTTGAGAAAACTCTCCATTGTACCCAGTTTCGATTATCATTAGATATATATATATATATATATATATTCGTGAGAAAAGATAACATTTAGATTTATATTTCTGAAATTTACTTTAGTATCAATAATTCAAGGAAAAAAAAAAGAAAAACACCACATAAAGACTCATCATACCTATTTAACTTTTCTCTATTGCTTATCAGAAATAATTTATGATGCGAATAAGTATTCCAGGCATCATCTAATGTGAATTGACCTTAAAAGATTTTTTTTTTTGGCTTATGGGAAAACCTGTACAAAAAGCTGAATTTTCCTAATACATATTGCGTTTGCTCTGTATGTGGAGTCAGAGTGTGTGTGTGTCCGCACTGAAAAGGCGAGGTGAAGAATCTCATGAAGCCTAAAGGTTTAGGCGGAAAGCAAACAATTGGTGGGTGGTACTCGCCCTTTTGCCTAAAAGAAAAATGTTGTTATGTGGTAACCCTCTGCACCCTTTTGGCTGAGATCAAAGAAAAAAAAAACACAATCAGAAGGATATAATTTAAATAAAAATGTGTGTACAGAATGTTGGATAAATCCTGAATCTTCATCATGCAACAATCGCATGAACATTTACAAGATTCATTGCTTCTTCCTTTTTTTGGAGATCGATAGTATTTGGTCAAGATTAATCAAAAAAAAAATTTTAAATATGTGATGATGGATGAAATTTAGAGACAAAAAAGAGGAAAGATAGCACAATTTTCCATCGATAATGTCCCTGCCCAGTTGATCCTTACGAAGGTTAAGGTTGAACTTTTTCTCCATACCTACGTACTAAAAAGGCAGACAATTTGTCCTTTTACCAAACGCGTGGGGCACTGATCTGATACAGGGAACGGGTGCATCGTATTTCTGCCGCGCCCGCACCTGCACCGGACGTGACGGGAGTTGTTAGAAGGTCTTCTTGTAGGGTAGGCTTTTGTGGAGCCAGTCTGTCCTTTTGACGGCTAACTCGACGAAAATAAATGTCTACACATCTAATGGGTATCCAAAGGTCAACTCCTATATTATCAAATTTCCTTTTTGTTTCTTTTTTTGTGGAGATAAAGCTGGGATCCAATTGGATGGCCCTGACGACTGATGATCAAGATTAATATAATAGAGCAAAAGACTTGTGTAAATAATTTTTTTTAATGGGTTGTGTTTTTTGGTTTGGAGTTGACAATTTTGCTTGTCGAGAACTAGCCACTACGGCAACGGTTAAAACCCACCAGTTCTGCTTTTTTTTTTTTGGTGAAAAGGTCCAGTACTGCTTTTGCGAAAATTAATCTTCGGACTTGAACACACCTCTAAAATCCTAAGGATTCTTTTCAGACCTTTTAGGTCGTTTATGGATGTGCTCCGAAAGAAAATATATAAATATGATATAAATTTAATCTGAACTAATCCATAATCCTTTAAAATATTCTGTCAAAGACGTTTTTCTGTTTTTTTTATTTATAGTGAGATTTGAACATGATCATATTATAAAGAAAATGATATTTAATATCATTTAAGTTGAAATTCATCGAAGAATAAAGACTCTCTCTTGCAACACGTTCGGACCTTAGACAATAAAAAGAAAAGTCAGGGATCACCTTTTGAGACGCCATCGCATCTTGGTTGGGTTTCCATTTGCCAAAACCGAAACATAGGCAGTAGAAACACACTCCTTTATTTTCCAACCGCTATTTTGCTCGAAATCCTAATTTCTCTATCATGAATATCAAAAAATTCCAAGTCACGCTATTATATGCATGCCTTCTCAAAATCAACTTTAAAGAGAGAGCCTTCCCTTATCTTCTTCTCCACCTCTTCAAGGACTTAATTTGCAATCACAATACTCTCCGTAATATGTCTGGACAAACGCAGATTGGTTATTAGTGATAATCGAGTCCGTCACCTCTTTCATCCTGACCAATAGACGTGCATGGGTAGCTGCATTCTCTTGTGGGGTTTATCTTTTTGACAATTAAGGTGCTCAACCAAGTCCAGCCCACATATGTCTATTGTCGGGTGAGTGAGAGTGAAAAGCTGATCTAAATGTAATAAGTTTATGGAAGAAATCACATATTAAGCCACGAATTCAGGCGAAATATATCATTCCATAGAAATATTCCTTGTGATATAAGAAAATTTATACATCTCAGACTCTATGGTGTTCCATAATTACATGAACCGAAGTATGCTTTCAACTTTCCAATTTTAAACTATAAACCACTTATTGAGGGAGAAAAGTTCAATTCAGACTCGAGAGTCGAATCTAATGGACAAACGTTGAGACAATCATTTTTCTTGAATTGTTTATTAAGCATGGCATCGTTGGTAATGGAGCCTATAGTCTCAAGTCTACTTTCTAAATCGAAAAGACGGTCTTGCTTTTATCTTTCTTAATCTCTTCAAATTTTCATTATAAAAGTGCCTACCTATCATTCCACAACTATTTTTAATGCTTAAGTTGTAACAACTCAAAGTCCAACCCCTATGCTTACAAAAGTAAAAGAAAAACAAAGCCTAAGCGCGCATTTTATAATTTTCCATATAAAACTAAACGCATTTAATTTTTTTCTTCATAAAAATTAATTATTTTAATTGATTCACATTTTCTCTCGGAAACAACTTGGTATCAAATATTATATCCGTAAAAATATCAAATTGAGTTTTCTCTGTTTAAAATTAAATACATCAATTTTTCTGTCTCATAAATTAATTGCATTCATATTTTCTCTTTTTAAATATATTGGTATTTGAATTTTCTCGATCTAAAATTGCCAAATTCAGTTTTTCTCCCTAGAAGCAAGTATATTAATTTATCTTTTTAATAAATTAAAATTTTATTTCTCTAAACACGTTAGTTCTAAATTCTCCCTATAAAAATTCGAATTCAATTTTTTACCTTAAAAATCAATTTAATTTACTTTTTTCTTTCTTTAAACAAATGAATTTTAATTTTACTCTTATTAAAAATACAAATTTAATTTTTACTATCTAAAATAAAATATAATAATTTAGTTTCTTATTTTATCATAAAAAGAATAATACTTTTAACTCTTTTAATATGGGTATGGGTATACTTTTACTCCATATTTGAGAATTCTTTTATTTCTTTATAATATATTTAATTTGAATTTTATATACAAGCGTGGGAAAAGGGAGTAAATGGAAAAGGCGAGCCGGAAAACGATGAGTTTAAAGCGGGCATCACTCATTTAGATGTCGTCTATTTTTGGGAAAGACAGTGGTCCTGCCGGAGGAAAGAGTTTATCGCCTTTTTCCGCATTCTGTGTCTCGAAAACCTGGCCCAATCAACTTAAGTGGGCGCTAATGGAAGCAATGATGCCAATCCCGAGACCCTCTCGAACTCTCTAAGGCAAAAGCTAACAGCTACCTGCAGCCTCCCCCCCAAAACAAAAAAAACACCACTCATGTCTGGCCTGCCTTTCAGTTCACTGCCCCTCTCAAGCTGATCCCCACATGGTGTGCTTGTTTTTTATTTTTGATTTTTTTAAAATTTTGCTGTACATACTGAACCTGCTTTTATTTCTCATTCAAATTAAAAAAAAAAAAAAAATTGCTATTGATCATTCAATGATTGTAGCAATCTCTTGAGCATACCTATTTTACAGAGTATTAAAAGATCTCACAGAGTCGATCCTGTGAAAGCCATGAAATCTTTTTTTAGTATCAAAATCACAGCTAAACTCAGCTCTATTAATTCTTGAAAATTGCATTTGGCGCTTGGTGCATATCCAAAAATTTCTCATATCACCACCATTCTTAAATATAGAATGGTTCTTTTCATAGTAAATCTAGTCATAAGTAGCAAAGAGCCACTAAAAAGGAGACGACAAGAATTTGTACATTCAGCTTGCTTGTCGCTCTGAGTTAAAAGCGACTCATCATCCTAGACTAATGCTAAGAAAGCAAATCTCTGCAGGAATATTTTCGAATGAGAGAGAAAGAGAGATTGGGAAAAGAAAATAAAGGAAAAAAGCAAAAGACAAATGAATTTCTTGAAAAAAATCATAAGAGAAGAAGATAACTCGTTTTGTTTGATGTTTGGACACCTGTCCCGTGTCCTAGATACTGCGGAGGCAGAAGCATTTTTGTGGAGAATCTGTGCGTACAACAATGTAAGGTGCATAGCATAAGTGGTACTAAAAGTGACAGAGCTTTTGTTTAGGTGTCATGCCCACGATGTTTCTTTTGGTTGTACTAAAGATTTACAGTGTTGAGCACCTCAATGTACCGTAGCGAAGCCTTTTTGTTGGGTTGAGGATGCACGTCTGGATATTTTTTTAAAATCAATTATTACTAAATTTAATTTAGAGTAAAATAAAATTTTAAAACATAAAAATCTCTTAACATTTATTTTTTTATAAATAAAATTTAAATTTAACATTTTATTTAAAAATATCGATACCACATAATCAATTAAACATTGATTTTAAAAGAGTAAGATACAATATGAAAATTATTTTAGAAATCACCAATTTTAATATTACTCTGCTTAACTATGAGTTCTAGTGGGATCTGAGAGAGATGCACGTCGGACCAATATTTTCTTTACACATTGCTTACAAGATTTGAGAGCCTCCAACAATGCTATTTCAGTGCGTTTTGGGCATTTGAGCTGTCCAAATCGTATTCGTTCAAGTTCAAACTTTGCAGAGTATGCAACATCCTACTTCATATTCGTGATCATTGCTCTGGTTTTGGAAATAATGTTATTATATCAGAATCTACAAGGATTATTCAATCCGTGTAATAATTCTTTACACAAACAAATATAATTTAATAATTATGTATCTTATAATAGAATTTTAATAATTTCAATTTATTTAACAATTATACAAAAAGGATTATTTTATTATATAATTTTAAACTTATAGATATTCTAAAGAACTAAAAATAAACACGAAAATTATTTTAACTTCGCAGGTGATATGATTTTTTTTCCAAAATACTTTACACTTTGTGAGTATAAGAAAAAAAATTGAGATATGGCATCGCACATGCCCTATCAATGGGTTCTATGCTGCGTATTCATATACAAATCATGTTTAATGTGTAAATAATTTTTTCGTTGTAATTATTTTTTTAATTTTTACGTTTCAAATTTGAATTAAGAGACCTAATATTGTATTTTACTAAATTTATTATGTTTATCTATTTAATGTGTCAGTAATGCACCTTTATTTGGTGGTTAATCGCGAATCGTGTCTCAAAATCTTGGCTACCTTGTTAGGACAAGAGCATCAAAGAGAAGTTCTTAAGGAGATAGTTTAGCGGTATAAATTTTTCTTTTCTAACATGATAATCATAAATTCAAATGCTTGTGAAAAAAAAAAACAAAAAAAAGCATATCCGTACACGTATGGGAGCATCCATAGATTCCGTTATATTGCTACCGTGGCCATCATAGCCGAGGATAACTTGGCCGAGTATAAAATGTCCTGTCAAGATATAAAAAAAAAAAAAAAATATATATATATATATATATATATATAAAATAATTAAATTATTTTTTTATAAAATATTAAATTTTATTTAGAAATTTTATATTTTTAATAAAAATATTTAATTTTAATTAAAATATTACGATTAAAATGAGATAAAATAACTTCAATTGAGACTCATGCAAACTTCCTCGATCACGGCCACGGAAATGGAATGGCAAAGGAATTTTTTAACTCTCAATCAAATCGGCAGGAATCATTTGTTCAGTGGAGATATATATGCCCACAATGACAGTATCCACTTAATCAATTTATAATTACCTTTTCTTTTAACCACAACAACAATGATTCTTCCTAAATAAAGTTTTCAATTTTAATTCTGTGTGTATACGATACAAATAGAATTCATGAGAGTTTTACGATTCTAACTAGAATCGATTTAGATTTAATTAAATTTAATATAATTATAAAATAACGATAATTTATTAAGAAAAAAAAATTACAAAAGCTTAGATTTTTCTCATTCTAATGCGCTATTAGTCATTACATGATTGTTCTTAGGAAGATATATCTAATAATTTTATTCATTAAGAACCCGACTCTGATTTTATATAATCACTTAATTTGTGGAATGAGCTGATAAAGCATTTGGAAATGGCTCCAAAAGGTCTCATAGGAAGAATCTCTAATGCGATTTAGTGGGACTTCAAAGGGAAAAAGAAGCTTAATCAACTGGTGAAGATTCTTTTTCAAAGGAAAAATATTTGGAAAGAATCCAATAAGGAGTCTTTAATTAAACCTTAATTCCGACCTTATTAGTCAACATCATACTTTGTATTTTTTTTTTTTTCTGTCCTAGCATTTGCATTTGTCCTTGTCTTTTCAACTAAAAGGTTGTTTCTAAGGTTCTTGGGAGAGCATAAAGTGATTTTAAGCTTTTTTCTTTGTTTTTTTTTTTTTTTTTTTTTTATTTCTTTGAAAGGGAGGGGTGATTTGGACAATCTTGTTAATTCTTCTAGAATTAGAACTTTTCGTGAAAAGAGATTATGGGTAAATATCTGTTAAACTATTTTTCAATTCAAAAATATAACTACAAGAAAATTCACAAAAAATAGCTTTATTTTTTATACGTTTTTTTCAAAGGGGAAAATTTTGTAATTTTCTATATTTAATTTACAACAAAGTTATAAAAAATAATTTAAAATAGTTGTACTTATTTTCTAGTACAAAATATTATTTAATTTTCTCAATATTAGAACAAAATTTCCAATTTTACAAAGAAAATCAATTTTCTATTATCCGATACAAAATACAAAAATGATCTCCGTAAGCAAAGAGTTCTATAGAATCTCGAGAATTATTGCTTCTACGGTGTATTCCTAACCACAACAACAATTTTGGAATGCTGTAAGATAAATATGCTCAATTGCCCATGCAGGAAAAAAAAGGATAAGAGTATATAATGCTACTCGATTCTATGTCTTGTTTTGGTATTAGATTCTCCCATGCCCCATTCTAAGGATAAGTGTATATAATGCTACTGGATTCTACCAATACTTGTTGGTGTAAGTGGTATATGCACCTTCGTCTCTTAATTAAATCGAGAGTTTGACTTCCCTGAGTATAGAAAAAACAATATTAGGAGACTCGTCTCGACAAAATGAGTTTTGTAGCAATCGATTCAAAGCCATGATACAAAAAAAATAAAAATGTTGCTTGATTCTGCGTCTTGTTTTGGTATTACCTTTTCCTGTGCCCCATTCTAATTTAAGTAAAAGAAAACCAAAACCATCCAACTGTAAATTCCTTTCCATCATCAACCCAGTGAGATACCTCTTTTCTTAAACACCGAGTTTGACATTTCTTTACTCAAATGGGTATAGAAGACTTGCTTCACTGCCTTTGAAAAGAATATTGGGAAAATAGGGAAGCCCTCTCTTTGCGGCTTTGGGAAGCATCTTGTTCTTATTTGTTAAAAGTTGAGATTAATTTAACTGAATTTTAAAGTTTACTTTTTAATTTTAAAGATTATTAATATAATAATAATTTTAAATTTTTTCTAACAAATTTTCATTTTTCCCTCATAAAATTTTATATTTTTATAAAAATTTATTTATATTAAAAAATTTATAAGTATTTAAAGACCAAATAGTGATAAATTAACCTAAGTTTGTCGTGTTCTTCTATTGTAATACGTTGTCCATTCACACATAAAAGGAAAAACTATCTAAACTCTGTAGATTCCTTTTTATCGCCATCATGTATAATAACAACAACAATAATAATAACAACAACTATTATTATTATTGCTTCATAAACTATGAAATTATTTGTTATTACATATGTTATGTTTATTAAATAAAACGAAAAAAAAACGTACTGAAAAGGCAAATCTTTCGTCGGAACTAGAAGCCATCTCCTCTCGTGGCCAAAGAAAAAAAGAGTAACGATACTTGTTAGTGTAAGTGGAAAGGATACATTCGTCCCTCAACTAAATCGGGAGTACGACTCCCTCTGGACACAAAAAAAAAATATTGGGAGACTTCTCTCTTAAATGATACCTGATAGTCAAGTCAGTCCAGATTATTCGGGGTAAAATTTAGGATATCGGAAGAGCATAGCCATTAGGACCAAAAAAAAAAATAGAAAAAAAAGGGTACTTAGAACTGGGCTTGTCTCTGCAACTTGATCCGTTCACTTTTGGGAAGAATGTGGTACTGGTCTTTCCAAATCTAGCATTCGGCCCATAATGACCCATCATCTTTTTGGTTGCACGAAATTTCAACTCCGATCACGGGATTATGGGATAAAGTTGTGATTACTAGATTGTTTTCTTGGGAATATTTTTTTTTGCTTTTACCATCAATATCTAAAGTCATACTCTGACTAATCGAATTTGAAACTTTACGGTGGTTCTATTTAGGGACATCTCTTCTAATATAATATTTTCTATTTCTAAGTTTCGAACTCAAGACTTTAAGGGATTTAGCACCTCATCTTACTAGACCGACTGTCTATTGATCATAATGACCCATCATTGAATCTCACAAAACAGTGTTATACCATAGTGTGAGTCATACCAACGTTTAATTGATCCGTGAGACTTATATACGACAAAAACAGATATTGCAAAGTTTTATTCTTTTAAGCGTCAAACTTGGTAAAATCAGATTTAGTTAAATCAAATATAATGAATCACGGTCCGAGTCATAAAAATTGTAGTCATTCATCATGATTCTGGGTTGGGGTTTCTGGGATTGGTTTGTCTCCATATGCGTGTTTGAAATTGTTCTTTTTATTTGGATTGGCCAGGCTTTCTACTTCAAATGATTTTCCAATTTTTAGTACTTCTAACTCAATTAGTTAACATGTTTAGCTTTAACATTAGTTAAAAGGAAAAAACCTATATATAAAGAAGTCTAGGTTTGGCTCTTTTATATTTTATATTAAAGGGCTTAACATTGCTCGATGAGAATCTCCCACTTTAATATCATTTTATATTTTATACAAATATTATTGACTAAAAAAATTTAACAAGTAAGAAAAAGTATTATTAATTATTTTGTGTGTTATGTGGTCGAGTCTCATTTTGAACATGCACCGCCTCACCCATCTGCAGCTTCGTTACTCGCCAAGCAAGCCCATCACGAAATCGAACCTCATGACTATGGATCTGTTCCAACCCAACAATTTTTACCTTCTTGACTTATTTTGTGCTCTTGGAGTTGCATTCAATTCTAATTTTCTCAGGAGCATCCCGAGTTTGTAATTTCGAAATCTACTGTTTCCTGCTTCTCACCATGTGCCTTTTGGAAATGCATGAAACTTATTTTCATACATACTTCCACTTTCTTGTGCTAGGAATTCGGCTGTTAATGCAAAAGTACTTCGCGTAGTTAAAAGATCAAGTAATTTGAAATTAGTTGATGAATTCTTCTCATGAGAAGAAAGAGAAAATTTACTCATTTGATTTTCCTGGGAACTTGTTATGTATCATATATTTAGTATGGGGGATGGATTTGGTATTTGGATACTTTATCTGTACACATGATCTGGACAAACATGAAGGACTGGGTATGAGGTTGTTGAAATTAAAGTTTGCTGCGAATCTGAAAGGACAAAATAATAAAAGTCAAACAAAAGCAATTCTGTTATTCCTATTCTGAATGTTGATGTTGCCCGGATTTGATTAGATAAATGTCCTTCCTGATGAAATGCGTAAGCACAGACAAGTTGGCATGGATTCTTTCTGGAAGGGGTTGTAGCCTTAACTTTTGAGGGGCCTATGCGTACTGCACAGAAAGAACGTAGTTTGGATTTTTTCTCATTTCATGACAAGCCATTCCTTGAGATATCAGTTATTTCTCCATTTCTGGCTCTTGTTGATCTTTTCCATTCCCCCCCCCCTCCATTTTGTGGTTTAACTCTCTCTATGGATATTTCATTTCTTTGCCGGATGATCTGCCTAGAACTCCTAGAGTCTATCATCTGGAGGATGTGTGAAACGGATGATGGAGAATTCAGATGAATTCAGATTAAGTTACTGACACACAGGTGGGCTGTTTTCTGAATCTTACTTCTGTAGCCCCCGGCTGATTTTGAAGAAATATGGCAAAACATGAGGAGACATGAAAACGTTGAGGGTATAAAGGTGCATTCTTCTTTTCCATTTTCTTTTACAAGAGCTTATTCTCTCCTTGATGAAATAGATTTAAGGTTCTGAATTCTGGCAAGCCTTTGGAGGATTGTATGTGTTTATATGCCTTGCTTTTTATATGGAGGTTGTAAGGACGACACATTAGACAATGAATTAAAAAATAATTAATTAATATTAGAATATTAGAAAAAGGATGACTCCTATGCCTCTCTCCATGCATATTAGAATAATTAATTCAATACTGACTTGATCTAGGTAGGTTCAATGCGTTTTGTAGCAAAAGTAATGAGGAGAGTAAAAAAAAAAAAGCACCGACGACAATCAAACAGATAATAAATAAGAAGATCATAGATCATAGATCTCCATTATAGAGGCAAATTTTGAAGACATCTCTGGATCACACAAATGTCAAATGCTTTGCCGCCTCTTCAACAACCAGAGAGTAATGTCTTAAACCCATCTTGGATTAAAAATGGTTATTTTAATAATACGAAACTTAGCATATGCCTTCTCTTTTTAATAAAATTACTAATTAGGGAAAATATAAAATACACTTCTTATTATATGGATAATGGTTGTTGTGACCATGAAGATGGTAGCTGAGAAAGGTTCATGAATAATATGTCCAAGAATAATAAGAGGTTCACCTGTAATATATATAACCTACAGAGAAAGATGCTTCTTGAGTGGGAATATAAAAAATCTTCTAAAAACTAGAAATATATAGAAGATCAATGGAAAAAAGACTGATAAAATTTTGGGGTCGCAGACATGAGAGTTAGGTAAACACTATTGGCCCTGTGAACGGTTGGATTTATGTATTTATTTTTTCTCCTTAATTTTTTTGTTTTAAAATTTGGGAGAAGTCAAAAGTTCCTAGTTGATTTATTTAATTGTTGATGTTGTGGCTTAGGTTGTGAACTTCAATTGAATATCTCCATTTAGTATCGATAAATGATTACCCTAGTAAACAAAACCTGGAATCTTTTTCCAAAGGCCGCGTGTTGCTGTTTCCTAAATTACATTTCACGTTGAGCTGCATTAAAATTTTCGAATGAATTCTTAACATTCTTTTTTTTTTTTTAATGTGTTTTGTTTTTCTTTTTTGTGAAAAAAAAAAAGCAAAAAGAACAAATACAACACTCGCAAGACGCCCTGAAGGAGCGGTCGCACAACATAGGAGCTGCTCCTCCTCCTAACAAGTGTTTTGAATAATCTGATTGAATCGAAATTTTGTTTGAATGATGTATTGGAACCCATCGAAGTCGCCATCTTTAGCTTGCCACAAACTGCTGCCGTGAACACCGTCGGAGGAAATCGGTGCCGGGGAAGATCGATAGATCATTGATAAATTCAAATCAAGCGTTCTGATTGAATTATTTATGATTGCAGGAGATTAATTTCCGAAAATACCGATCGTCCACCTCCTCGCCAATTCTTAAAATTTCCAAAATTCGCCTTCGTCGACGACTGTTGTGTGCCGCAGTCTTTCCGGAAATCTCATCCACGTCCTCCTTGACCTATCTATGCCGGTTTCCTCGATCGATTTTACAGCTTACTACAACAACGAAATTGGATTTCGCCATTGTTCGTGAACCGCAAATTCCGATTCCTCCTCCTTATAGCGGTAAACAGCCGGTCTTGGGCAAGCGAATTGTGTAGGCGATGGCGGTGTTCCGGCGGCGGAATACAGGTTTTGCCTAAGATTCACCTTGTTTCGCCTTGAGGAGAGAGAAAAAGGAAAAAAACCCGGGTTGGCCGGTTCAATCCGGTTCCTGGTCCAACCCCAAGTTTTGACCGGTTTTTCAAAATTCAGTTATATTAAGAAACTCGGACCGGTTGCTAGTCAGGTTCCTGATCGGACCAGCTGCTCCGGTCCGGGTTTCAAAACACTGCTTCTAACTCGGGAGGTGGCAGAAGCATCCAGGTTCAAAAGCATTTCCAGAGCTGCCGGGGTGATGATGGCCTCATGCAAACCAGCTTCGGCTCCCTGCCTCAACTTCGCCAACTTGTCCGCACATTAACTTCCCTAAATATTCAGGTACATCCGATAAAAAAGAATCCTAACATTGGTAATATAGACAAATATCAACTATATGATCATAATCTAGATGGATTCAAGGGTGAAACCCAAATTGTTTGCGGACCAAAACTAAAAATCCTGAACAAAATAGTAGAAAGGAATGAAACTTTCCATTAATCAAACAAAGAACAAAATTGGAGAGGTGTGAAAACAAGTCGGTGCAACTCTTAGCAAAAAAGAAAGAAAGGCAGCCATATTCACAAAAGGGTGGGCGCACACCTTATCGTATCCCCTAGCACGATCTCCTATATCAACTAGTTAAAAAAATAGAAAGAGCTTCATTTTTCCCCGATTTAGAAAACCAATAAATAAGACACACAATAAAAAAAAAATAATAATAATGAAACAAAAATAAATAAGTAGGCTTGATTTAATATCCTACAATGCTCCTGAAGGGAAAGGACGTCAGTAAACACTCACAAGATTATATTATTCTACGATGCTAATAAAAATGGTTAATAATTGAGACGTTTTAGAAACCTAGAAAACAACAATGATAATTAAAATAGCAATAATTTTTAATTAAAATACCTAATCAAATTGTTTAACGTTTTCAATTCAATTAATGGTATGCCACTTTTGTTAATAATTCAATAAACAATCCTGATTTCATCAAAAATTCTCTGTGAAAATGTTTTCATGTTTTTTTATTTACAGAGACTAAGAAACCAATGCACAAAGACCGACAAATCTACCCAATGAGAGCTCGAGTCAATTGAAGCTATTCTCCAGGAAATCAAAATAAATAAAGAAAGGTTAACAAGTGACAAAACACACAACCACGTGTCCCGGAAAAGAAGAGGACGTTTACACGAAATTACCCATGATTTTCTCGACATATCACAGTTTGTTCGTGACATTTGTTTGGTGTTGTGGGTATAAAGTATTCCATTAACAAAAATATAAGAAAATCGCAATCAATCTTTAGTTCTAGATAGAGAGAGCAGGGAGAGAGTCAAGGAAGGGAAAAGGGCTAATGATTATGATACATAGCTTAGGACCACATTACCTTAAAACGGTCTAAAACATCCTTCCAACTGTATTTCGGGTAGAGTTCAATTCATTGAATGTATCTATTCCACTTGCAAGTCATTTTAAGTTGATCAATGAACTAAGAGTGAGAAAGACAAAGAAGAGATGATGAAAGTTCCTTATGCTTCGGCCGTTGGTAGTTTAGTGTATGTTATGGCGTACACAGGCCAGATATCGCTCGATGTTAGGGAAGTCAGTCGGTTTTTCTTCAATCCTGGTAAAAGAATATTGAAATGCTGTTAAATGGATACTCAGGTACTCATCAGTGATGGCAAGACCATGCTAGATGGAAATACAGATGCACACATGGCCAGTGATATTAATAAGAGGAAAATCCACATCTGGGTACTTGACATTTACAGGGGGAGCAGTGTCTTGGCAAAGTAAGCTCCAGAAGATTATTGCTTGGTTTACTACGGAGGTCGAGTACATCGCAGCTCAGAAGCTTGTAAAAAAAAAACTCTATGGTTGCAGAAGTTCCGCCAGCAATAAGGTATGAAGCAGAAGAGGTATGCTATTCACTGTACCATCAGAGTGCTATTCATTTGTGCAAGAATTCCACTTTCCACTCACGGTTTAAATATATTGATGTGAGATACCATTGGATCCGGAGTGTTAGAATCCAAGATGTTATTCCTTGAGAAAGTACACACTAATGATAATGGTGCTGATACGTTGACTTAAGTGTTGCCTGGAGAGAAGCTTATATTTGCCGGCAGCAGGCAGGTGCGGAGGTAGCCCCTCATCTGAGTTGAGGGGGAACATTGTTGGGCCTGTTCAACCCATATGGGTTGGCCCAAGAAACATAACAAAACAAGGAAAAAAAATTAAAAAATAAATGGGAGGCAGAAACAGCAGCCACGAGAAGCGAAGAAAAGAAGAACGACGAAGAAAGGGAAAAATGGAAAAAGTTTTGAGGGAGATTGCTTCGATCGGAATGCGAAAAGAACTTCGATCTTGACGAAATTTTAAGGGTTTGTTTCTCTCATCAAACTCTTCACATTTACCGGTTCAAATTTTCAATTTGCTTTCAGTTTGGTAACACCGTTTATAATCCTATTTTATCACAAAGTTGTGGCTTTAGGGAGATTTAATCTGATGATTCCATCCTTGGTGATGAGATAGATATTGTAATCATTTGGACTTCTCAAATAGACGTTGTACTCCTATTATTTTCATGGACTAGATCCTGTGATTTTCCCAGTTGGGTTTTCCACATTAAAAATCTTGGTGGCTTTGTTGTTTTATTTTTCTTTTATTATCATTGCTTGTTAGGTTTATTTTATCTTCTCTTGCGTGAGTACTTAGCAAAAGAGACTTGGGTTTTGGTTGTGTTATTTTCTTAGACTAGGTGTGACCCTTTTCCCAAGAGATATGTGGCATCTTCCACAAAGCTGATTCTCCTCGAAACATGTCCAATCCTCAAAAATCAAGTCCACTGCCTTCGGCCTTTTTCTCACCGCTATTGTCTATATTGTATTTGTCCTCATGTTTAGGACACGATTGTGTACCTCACTTCAGTGGTCACACACAACGATCCGCCTTCATGAAAGAGAGAGAGATACCTAATATGGGTCAATGGCTAATCAAGAAAGCACTTTTACATACCATTCCTTAGTCATGTACTTTGCAAGGAATCAGGAAATGCCAGAAACTGAGAATTTTAAAGCTTTTCCTTGCAAGTGCTTGCTGCCGTGTCTTCTCTCGCACCGGATTTTTCACTTGAACACATCTATGTCGATGACAATGTAAAAGTACTCATTAAGTGGTAGTGGCCACGAAAGTGCATAATGGCAAAACCAAATGATGGAGTTTATCCTTATAGACAAATTTCTAAAGAAGTATCTAATCTGTAGAATAAAACTTAAAAAGGTCCCCTGTACCCGTGGGAGTCAGAACTAGTTATGATACTTTCTTCCTATAAGTGCTATTTACAAGGCCAAAACTTCTAGTTCTCTTCATCTTTCCTTCTGGGTATCACGCTGGATTGTCTCCAACTTGAAGAGTTCTCTTTCCATCTTTTGAGGCACAATAAAAAGGACAGCACCTCCATTGGATCATGCAGTGAATATGAAGCTCCTGTATCCTTTGGGATGGAAGATACAAGAATTGGATACCCTTGTCCTCTACTTTGTATAACCTACCATGAGAGACATTATTGGCACACTGTTTCCGAATAATTTTCCCAAATTATAAACAAATTTTAGGCACAAAGTTTCTGTTAGTTAAGAATATGAAACTAGAACCAGCCTAAAGGAAGCTAAGTTTTACATCCAAAACTTAAGTTTGTGTAGTTACCTTAAACGCATCTTCATCTGTTTGATCATCTCCAATGTAAATGGGTAGAACGTCGTTGAAGTTTCCAAAACCTAAGAATTCCAACAGATACTCCAGGGCATGACCTTTATCCCATTTTATCAATGGCCGAATCTCCATAACCTGGATAATATTTTCTATGTTATAAATGCAATATATGGAAGCCTCAACTTGATACACAGACAGACAGATGATGGATGCATTTTTACCTTCTTTCCACGTGTTAATCGAAGGAGTGGATAGTCTTCAAGTATTGCTTTTACTTTCTCCTCCAATATGGTATAATCCTGCTCATTGATATCCAACCCACGTAAAAAATTGGTACTCCTTGCGGAATACAGTGCTGTATATTTTGAATTTCTTGCAATTCTGGACATTGTATTAGATATTCTAGAGTACCTTTTCTTGAACTTGTCGAAAATGAACAGAGATGCAAAATTTGTTGTTTTCTATTATGACTCCAGGTATCAATTTAGTCTCTTCTTCTAATTCACGCAGCACCTGTAACGTCAGTGACCATGTTGTTGAGCAATGTAAGAACCAGAAAAGAAAAGAAAAGAAAAGAAAGAAGGTACACACATGTACAAAAACACATTTCTTTACCTCTTGAATTGCAGGCAAGAACTCCTGGGCAGGTTGGAAAAGGACAACCTCATCGCCCTGCAAAATCGAGGTACTTTTAATTTTTCTTAAAATGGAGACTTGCAACCTTTAGTTTGTCTTAAACTTCTCGATTGTCATGGCTCTAAAAGCATCCAATTTACTCACCTTGATATCGACCGCTTGAGTTTGGTACTTGGTGTTGTAGGAAGTCTTCAGTCTTGTTGGAGCCATAATATCCATTCCATGGCTCCCAGCATAGCACACATTTGTTAAGCGCACGAATTCGTACAACTATAAAAAAGAGAAATTGGCAGCAGAGATTCATAAGTATGTTTCATGTATAAACCTGTCCTTGTTTTTTCCAACTTGAAAAGTTCTTGGTCAAAAATGAGATTTCACCTTGTCCAAAGACCTTCCGCTGATAATGGCAGTTGGAAACCAACTGGCAACATCGTTTACAGCAGAACGCATCTGGGAATGAATTTTATATGTTTCAGGACACAGTTGCGATAAAAGTGAGATTTTTCAAAGATCGAGATGGAGGCTTTTAGTTTCTGTTAATGGAGGAACAACCATGTTGCTTCTAAGAATGAACAGGATGAACTTTTACTAAAATAAAAAAATAAATAAAAATAACCTTTTCAGACATGAATGCTTGATCTGGATCAGCAACAATGGGTGAAAGGGTCCCATCATAGTCCAAAAAAATTGCAATTCTCTTCCCCTTTGCAGCAGTCATCATGTGATCAAATAAGCTCAATGCAGAAGGATGTTTCATCCAATTGAGAAAGTGACAAACCTATCAGGGTGATTAAATCAATATACTGGTTATCTCCTCGTTGATTTAAATTGCCACAGCTTGCACGACGTGTGAGTAGAATGTTAGTCATAGATTTTCATGTACCTAATGAATGTAATTTATTTACTGAACTAACTATGAATCAGAGAGATGACAAGGACTCTCACCAGCCATGAAGTATGGCTTGTATGATCGTAATTCGCTTCGTTGAAATAAACAGGGCCATTTTTAGCTGCTGGTACAGGAGTTTCATCATTCAATGATTTGGAGATGGGCTCTATTTTCGGAATGGGAATATGTGCAGGCCTTCTCTGAATTCCTAGGACTTGGTAAAACCATGCAAAACTTCCCATATTGTCTGTTGATAAAAACTCAGAAACAATGAATCAATGATACTGGAAAACGAACAGTCAAACAGCAACCACAAGTATAGGAAAGAGCCAGCAGAAAACTTGTAGGTCCAACAACAAAAGACCATAAGAACTCTCACTGCATTTCTTAATTTCCTATGAGAATTCAGCTTTGGTCATATAGCATCATTAACAATCTAATCCCTGGTGGTGAAACACGAGGGTAGATGACGATGCTGGCCTCTTTGATCACAAGAAAGAAACGAAAGTACAAGGAAGAATGCCAATATATATATATAACCTTGTGAAATTTGTTAAGAGAATTGTATCAAGTCTTGGTTCAAGTGGCTTCCTAATTCTCTTTTCTCTTTTATTTTGCTGAAATCATTTTTGTAACCATAGACTCTCAAGTATTTGTAATCAACTGAACGAGGTCCACACTTACATCATCCCTTTTGCGAGTAACGGGGCAAGCAATACCGATTAAAATGAAGTTCGAAGTAGACTTTGGAAATAATAAAATTCTCAAACTGGGAGCGATGTCAATAAATATGGTGCAAATTACTTTCAATCAAGCATCAATTATTTTATCATAAAACCCTTTTAAACCTTGACCCTTTGTACAAAAATAGGCTATTAACATCTCACTTTTCTCGAGTTGTGGGAGGTCTGTTGATCAGAAAGTAACAACCCCACCAAACTAGGAATCTAATTATTTATTACAGAATAAGCACCAAATTACGATTAATATATGTAAGGTCCCAACCTTTACAGGGCATTTCGATCATCCCTATTCAGAGTTGGGGACACTGTCATAGGACCAATAATCCTCAACTTCCCATCATCTAAAAGTTTGTCTACAAGATACACAAAGTTGATCTGCATCATAAGCACACCACAAGCTCCAAGACAGAAATATTTGCCAATAATTCTAATAGACCATCGACCTCCTTGTACATAAATCATATCGATCACAGCTAAAATTAAATATTTGCTACCAAATATTAAATGGGAAAACATGCATTTTATTTTCTCATTTAACTCATCCATTCAAGTCATTTTCAAACCCAACAAGGTGCATAGCCCATTGTACTAAAAACCTATAAATCATTGCCGGGAGTTGTTAGTTTAAAGTCAGCATCAACCTAAATTTTCTTCTAGGTGACATGTGAAGCATCTTGATTACAAGTGTTGTGAGTTCACTAGTGTGTGGAATTGTCCTCATGTCCCCACCAAGTGTGTGAGTAGTTTTGGAAAAGGGTCTCGACTAGGTGTGTATTATGATAATGAAATGTCATGACAATAACTCAACTCATACATTTTTTCAAAAAAAAAGGGCCAAGTAAATTATAATAAAGCAAATAAAGTCAAATTCAACTGACTCATATTTACGTGACTAACATGAAACATTTTCAGCTTATTCAGACGACATGGATGTGTGCTTTTTGGATCACACATATGTCAAATGCTTTGCTGCCTCTACAGCAACCAAAGAGTAATGTCTTAAACTCACCTTGCTTTAAAAATGGTTATTTTAATAATGCGAAACTTGGCATATGCCTTTGCTTTTTAGTACAATTACTAATTAGTGAAAATATAAAATACTCTTTCTTATTGTATGGATGATGGCAGTTATGACCATAAAGATAGTAGTTGAGAAAGGTTCATGAATAATATGTCCAGGAATAATAAGAGGTTCATGTGTAATATAATCTACATGGAAAGATGCTTCTCGAGTTGGAATATTAAAAATCTTCTAAAATATATAGAAGATCAATGGAAAAAGACTGATAACTTTTTTGGGGTCGCAGACACGAGAGTAAGGTAAACACCATTGGCCTTGTGAACTGGTTGGATTTATTTATTTTTTTCCTCCTTAATTTTTTTTTCTTTTAAAATTTGGGAGAAGCCAAAAGTGCAACTCTTAGCAAAGAGAAAGAGAGGCAGCCATATTCACAAAAGGGTGGGCGCACACCTTATTTTATCCCTTGAACAATCTTCTATATCAACTAGTTAAAAAAAATTGGTAAGAGCTTCAATTTTTACCTATTTAGAAAGCCAATAAATATGACATGTAATAAACATAAAAAATAAATTAAACAAAAATAAATAAGTAGGCTTGATTTAGTATCCTACGATGTTCCTAAAGGGAAAGGACATCAGTAAACACTTTCACAACGTAATATTATTCAACAATGCTAATAAAAAAGGTGAAAATTTGAGATGTCTTAGAAACCCACGAAACAACCATTGATTCAAGTATTTATTTTCAAATATGAATAATAATATTCGACAAAGATGAATTATTTCCATTGGAGGAATGTGACATCAAAGGTAAAAACATTGACATGCATACAAAACACACGTGAAATCGACTTCCTTTTTTTTTTTTTGTGCATACATGAGGGCTCGAACTCGAGCATATTACATGAGGGGAGGGGGAAGGTGCCATTTGAGCAAAAGCTCATTGGCCACGTGAAATCGTCTTCAACAACCTTAGCAGTAAATATATTATTATAATCGTATGAAAATAGCTAGAGAAATATTTTCATCCATAAAAAATAATATATTTATGTCACTGTCTGAAAGTTCAAATTGTATAAAATTTTTAAAAAAAAAAAAAAAGAAAGAAAGAAAAGAAGAGGGCAAAACTTTTGTTAAAAAAAATCATAAGTAAAAAGAAGAAAAAGGCACACAAAACGTCAAAAAGTAGGTAAGAAATCAAATGAAACAATAAATAAATAAAATTAGAATAGTACTTTGAAATCTCTACTATAGTTGTTTTGTGAAAAAGGTTGTCAAACTAATCGTACCATTATTATTAATTAAATCAGACATTCTTTACATTAAATAAAGACCCTCAATATAATAACTTTAAGAAGTTCACAGTGTTGTTGGCTTCCTCCCAAGAAAGTAAGAAACCACTCCCACCCCCATAATGCACTCCCGCGGATTTGTTACTAAAACAATGTTCGCTTTATAAGAAATGCAAAACAAAAAAAAAAAAGAAGCTTTAAAACAAAAAAATTGATAATTAAAATACTTTTGTTAATAATTCAATAAACAAACTTGATTTTACCAAAATTCTCTTTGAGAATGTTTTAGGGGTTTTTTTTATTCACAGAGACTAAGAGCCCTGAACAAAAATAAAAATAAATACCAACAGTTAGTTGGTTTAATGAAATATGACGTTAGATTTTTTAATAAATATTTTGAGTTCAACTCGTAATTTGATTATAAAGCAGATTACGTTGGAAGGATAACTCATCTAAATGGACTATTATAAATATCGATTTGGATTCATCAAAATATAAATTAGATATCGATTAATATAATAATAAATAAATAAAAAATAAGACAAAAGACAAATGTACCCGATGAGAGCTCAAGTCAATTGAAGTTATTCTCGTGAATAAAATTTATATAATATCGCGTGACAAGAAAGGTGAAAAAGTGAGAAAAGAACAGAACCACGTGTCCTGAATAACAGTTAAAACTCTCTCGAAGCTTTGGACATGTTTGGTGACACGTGGGAAGGCAGGAAAATGCTCTAGAAGACAAGACTGCATTCAAACTAGGAAGTGCGACAAAAAGAAGAGGGCATTTACACGAAATTACCCTTGATTTTCTCGACATATCAGTCTGTTCATGACATTTGTTTGTGTTGCGGGTGTAAAGTATTCCATTAACAAAAGTATAGCAAAATCGCAATCAATCTTTAGCTCTAGAGAGAGAAAGAAGAGAGAGAGAGAAAGAGTCAAAGGAAGGGAAAAGGGCCAATGATTATGATATGTAGCTTAAGACCACATAACCTTGAAACGGTCTAAAACATCCTTCCAACTGTATTTCGGGTAGAGGTCAATTCATTGAATGTTACTGTCTATCTTAACTTTTTCCACACCGACCGATTAGAAAAAGTAGACTGGGGCGGGCTCCAACCTAAGATTAGTCGGTTGTGAAGTTACTGGTGGGTCTTGAACACGTGTCAGTTACCGGATCTCTCTCTCTCTCTATGTTTATTTATGGGCTCTCTGACTTGGCGCCCTAGCCCAGGTTGGCGGTTCACATTCCCCACGTGTACGATTCACATACTCGAGATCCTACACTTGGAGAAACGGGAAATCCTCCCGCTGACACGAGTCATCCCCAACTTCACCCTCATTCCAAGAGCGTGATGCGAACGCTCTCTATCTACGCAAATCATAACACTTTTAATTTTTTTTTCTTGCTTTTCGTTTAGGTTTAAAATGAAATTTGAAAATATTGTGATTATTAAAGGTCCATATAGGCTTAAATAATGACCGACCTAATGTTTTAATTTCAAAATTTATCCCTTTTTTTTTCACAAAATATACAAGTTTATCTTATTTTTCTATCATAATTAAGAGAATAATATAAGATGCATGCAGCAAATAAAAGTGCATTAAAAAGGGAATAATGCTTATGAAAAAAAATAAGAAATCTAGTGAAAAGTACAAACTTGTTAGAAAAATCATTTTTAGAATCTTTTTATATTATCTCATTTTTTACGCAAAAATCATTTTATGAATTGAAATACAATTTTTGTCTACCTCTTCTTCTAACTTCTATGCCATATGAACACAAATTCCATTTACGAGTTCCACTTGGCCTAAACATAATAAAAAAGAAATGTATAAGTTAGAAGTGAACAGAGTAAGGCATTCCACGCGCCCACACCTTACGTGGGCCTAAGTTTGAGAAACAAAAGAGAGAAAAACTAACGACAACCGTTTCAACTTATCATTAGTGAAGACCAAGAGTCCTAAGTTTAGTTTCCTAAACCCAAAAACCGCAAAAAGTGCAAAAGAAAAGAAAAGAAAAGAAAAGAAAAATGTCCACCGAGTTCGCCGGTTAAACCGCGGGATTAACTAAATTAAATTCCAGCCTAAAACACTAGATTTTCGGTTTATCAATAGTTCATGCATTCAAAATTCAAGTACAAACAAAACAATATATTGTAATATATTGCCTTAACAAACCAAGATAAAATTCATTCACAGAGCATATAGGAGAGAGAGAGGGAGAGAGAGAGAGAGAAGATACCAATCTAGGAAGAGCTTCGAGGGAACTTGCGATCACCGAGTGAAGAGCTTGGTGAGAGAGAGAGAGAGAGAGAGAGAGAGAGAGAGAGAGAGAGATAGAGAGAGAGAGAGAGCGAGAGAGAGAGAAAGAGTGAGAAATGGAAGGCTATGTGTGAGATAGAGAGTGAGAGACATGAAGGAGAGTTGGATTATTTATAGAGGAGAGGGGGGTTTTGCCAATGCTTGGAGCTCTTGGCAGATGCCAAGAATTTAAAAACAAATGTTACCTCATTTTGACCAAAATGACCTTTACTATTTGTCAAATGAATACGGAGTCCAAACACGATTTCTAATTTAAATTAAAAGGAATGCTACAATTTTTTACCCTCCTAGTTTCACGCGTCAGTTTAATAAATAAATTTAGTTCTGACTTAGAGTTACCAATCACAAATTAAAGAGGCCTTTTCAAATTAATGAATAGTTAAGCTAATGAGATGGAATATTAGACTCGTTAATCAAGTTTCAGATTCGAAATTTAAAAATAAAAAAAAACTACGCTGAAAAAGTATCCTCTAAATAGAGCTCTTACTGACGCTTGAATCGGATTAATTGGAATATGATTTTAGACACTTATGAAAGAAAAAAAGAACAAGGAACTCTTTTGCAGGGTTATTTACCATTCATATCTACCACTTTAATGGTAGATCAAACCTTTTTTTTAGTGGGAAATTTGTAGTATGAATTTTGGACTATTACTACAATGGTAGATCGAATTTATACATTAATCTCCGTTATTATTAGGTATATATATGAGAGCATTTTCATAAAACTTATTATAGATTGGAATTAATGGGTGATCTCAAATTTTACCCGCAAAGAAATTGGTTATATAATAGCATAACTTAGGAATATAAAATTGGGTTAGAGTCTATATTTTTTCTAAAAAAGAAATTGTGGTCAACAGGAAAAGTGCTGGGGAAACACCTTTTTTAGATTGGTGTAAATTTCAAATCTTTACTATTTCCCTAATTATCAAATTAATACTTCACACTCCTTCTCACTCTCCCAAATCAATAGTCTCTTTTATAAAAATGCCATCTCCTCTTAAAACAAACTTACTAAAGCAATTAAAAACTTGAAAAAACATGTGACCTATGCCCTATAATAAGATTCGCATGCTAGTTTATTACTATCATTGGTTAAAGATATTATATCAGTCATACTCTTTTTACAATAAAAAGGATACTCTATTTAAGAAGACTGAATTTTTTACGATTTCATAATTTCTCTAATTGGTTAGGAACAAAAATTACATTGATTTATTAGTGTATGAAACGTTTACCATTCTTTAAGAACTTTTTAGGCTTTGAAATCCCTTTTTATTTACTACCGATATTCGGATTTTATCCGTTAATTCGATTCAAATATTGTAGAGTCTATTTTAGAGATTAATTCTTTTAAATCCTTTTTTATCATTTCAAAACTCAAATTTGAGATTTCTGATTAAGAAAATAGAATACTCAATCATTTAATTTTAAAAAATTTGATATTCTTTGAATCTATATTCAAATGTAGTGAGAGCTTGTTTTAGGGAAAAGCTTTACTCACCCAGAAGTCAAGTTCATATTCCATCATATATTAATGTGAAGGGGCGAAAAAAACAAAGACATTCAGCATGATGGTGAGTGTACGATATTGGGAGTAGAAAAAGTTTCACGTATTCATACTGTTAACAAATTATTATTATTTTTCTTTAAAAAATAAAAGTAAAAGAGGGAGTGGAAGGTGTCTTTCTCTTGGAATTCTATTAAAAGTGACACTTCATGAAACTTCCTCACAGTTTCATACGTGCATGGCGTGGAAGAAGCTCATTAGTATTTGCCAAAATGTAGTGATTCTCTCCTCGGTTTTCTCCGTCTCTGGTGGAAAACAAATGTTGGTATTAATGCGTATGGTTTCCCGGAAGAGACCCGGAAAATTCTAATCATATTTTATAAGGGTCTTGTTGGGCAAAGTTGAATTTTTAATATAAAAATGTTCTTTGAAATAATAAATTTTTTAAAATATTTAGTTTTACTTATAAAATATTATATATTCTACTAAAATTTTTTAATTTTAATTATAATTAAAAAATAAAATAAATGTGCAGTTGATAAACAATTGTGCAATTAGTATTAGATTTCGATCATAGAATATTAGTCGCGTGCAATATACGCGGTTTAGTTAGTGTGGTGAAGGCGAAGTTGGAAAGAGAAAATGGGAAAGCTTGCAAACAAGAAAAAACGGAAGTGTTGTTTTGCCATTGAATTTTCTTAAAGAGTCACGATTTGTGCATAATTATTTGGATTATTCTTAGTAGGACTTTAGTCAAATGATCCAAAGACTTTTGGTTATCACGGACGAGGTTGTTTGCATTGCATAGTTTTCACATTATATTGTTCAAATGTATACCGAGAATGGTCTTCGCTATTAGTAATGTTCAATGAATTTAAGCAAGTGCAAAACGTGGGATTGATTTTAACGTTAGTCCAAAACCCACCGAGGCACCGCACCGATTTGCCGGACTGATGTCAGCTTTAAGAGGGAAAGAGATTCAATGTGAAATGCGGGGTTGCGCTGAGATTAGAACTTCAAGATTCAACCCTCAGAGTATTCTTAGAGAGAACAGCAGAGCAGCACCGGCGAGCCAGAGAGAAAGACAAGAGAGAGAACACTCACCCGTAAGAGGTTATCTATGTTGTACTCTCTCTTAGAAAACACCGGGAGAGCTTCAACAAAAAAAATAATAATAAAAAAATGAAACACACCTGGAGAGCGAGAGAGCACGCGGGTATACACCGGTGGAAAATGAGTTGATGAGTTAAGTTGACTCGGGATAAATTTAGGGTTTGATTTAATAATTGATCCAATACGCTGAGTTCATGGACCAAATAATCAATATATGAGCCAGAGCCAAACTTTTTAATTAACAAAAAAATATAAACAATCTTTTAAATCACTTAAATATAAATAGAATTTGAATTCGATGTTTGAGTTGAATAAGGTTCTAATACATTTGAATCATGAACCTCTCCACATATATATATATATATATATGTGTGTGTATATACACAAATGTGCATATTTTTGTATATTATAATTTAAGGTTACAATATGTGTTAAAACCGATTAAATTCATTTCAAAATATATCATTTTTAGTAGGAAATAAAAAATTATAAATTGAATAGAGCCATTTGTGAGTCTAGTGTGAATCAAGTCTGAACCAAATAAATTAACCCATTATAGAATGAGCTGAGTATGAACTAACAAAATGACCCAAGTCTGAGCTCATCTCCACTCAACTCACCTCAATGCATCTTCATCCCTGCAAACAAGAGGATTATCTTTCTTACATCAACGAATTTCAAAATTTACTGTGTCCAATATAAACACAATCCTTGTACAACAACAAAATATAGCATTTTCTAGCTTATCATAGTTTAAAATATTTGTAACTTTCCATGCCATGGTATCCCCCCGTGTCGTATCACGTCTGGTGTGTGTCGCATATGCTTCAGGTCAAGGTTGTCCTAATATTGTAAAATTACGTAAGATTTCTGCAAGTATAAAGCTCAACCATGGATTGCACATATAGCCTAACAACATGCTGCTTCCAAGGAACAAGTAAACATAATAGGAGAAATGATACAGAGACCCACGTTCTCATTGAACATGGAACCTTATAAATTACCCAAAACCAAAATATTGTCAGACAACATAAAATTCCCGCAAGTATAAAGCTCAACCATGGATTGCACATGCAGCCAGACAACTTGCTGCATACAAGGAACAAGGTAAGTAGACATAATAAGAGATGACACAAAGCCCCAAGTTCTCGTTGAACATGGACACTAATAAATCACTGAAAAATGGAAATTTGCAGATCACCCAACCGATCTCCATGAGAAGTTCAGAGTCAGAATTGGTTTCCAATGCATAATTCAGGCCTTAGGAGAATGAAAATAATTTCTCTGAATGAAAAGCCGAATTAAGAAATGAATATTAACCCACTATGAAAAGGTGAAATCATCTACATTTGTAGACGTTTGCAGCATAATGTGAATATAAGGTTGCTTAACAATTTATAAAACTTAGAAAAAACAAAAAATGACAAGTTTGTAACACATTCAGAGTTGAGGTCTTGAAAGTCAACTGTAACAAAAACAAAATACAAAAAGCCAGCCAGGGTGTTGTTACGAGCAAATAGACTTGGGAAGTACATGGTGCCATCACCTTTTCTGAAATTGTCTCGTGCCCATTGCTGAGAAAACTGTGGTTAAAATTTGCTGACAGCCATGTGATTCTCAATAAAAACTGCAATATCCAAAAAGTCATATCCATGAAATAAAGAAAATGCTGTATCTAACCGCAGATACAGTTTGTGCGCCAATATGTGAAACCAAAAAATGCCACTGTTGGTGGAGGTGCTCAGCCATCTCCACATTCTACCTCTATGGTCTTGCTTGCGCTATCTACCACCTCAGCTCCCTTGATTACTTTGGATTGCCCGAACATCTTCTCTTGCTCAGTTTGATCGCCTTTCTCTAGCACATAATCCATGCCTTTTGAAGCACTCTCCATCTCCTCTTCCATGATACTCTGTCCATCCTGCAACATCTCATATGGAATTTTGCCATCATTCTCCGATGTTTGTTTCTTACTGTCTTCTGAATCCGCCTGAAGAAGCTCCAAAGGGGTAGCTGCAGGATCCAACTCCTTGCACCCCCTTGGAGCATTTTGAGCTTCTTCCCCTGTAAGGAAGTAGTTTGGGACCTGATGCGAAAAGCGGAACATCTCCTCCCTTGGTATCCTCTTCACTTCCTTGGGGTCTTCATGCCGATGAAAGACTGTTCTGAAACCAGCAACCTTCCCAAGAGGAGCAACAGACACACCTAGGTCTTCGTCATAATCCTCCAGAACTTCCACCATGTCATACTTTTGAATCACATCATCAGGGGTATGCTCAGACCACCCAGGAGACCAGTTTCTGTAAAGAGCCCAGACATCCCCCTTTTTGGGATATATCTGAATGACGCCACGCATGCCTTTTGTATACTTAACTTTGTGCGAGAAAGCATTTAAAGTTTGGTTAATTTCATGTTTCCCAATTCTAAAATCCCCACAAGTTTTTAGAAAACCAGAACCCACCCAGTCCAGGGAACCAAACTCAGAAGTAGTTTTTGAGTTGAGCCAACTAATACGAACTTTGAAGGGATTTGTGGATATCACCTTGTGAATCATAGCATAGTAACGGGGCATCCCGTCGTCGTCATCATATGCAGCCCACACCTGATTTTCGCCAAAGGAACCTTCTGTTCTATCCATGTCAAAATTGTGAAAATCTGGATCTGGAACAGTAATTAACATTGGAGCAGGGGTCTCAGTATTCACATCAGCAGCAGCAGTATTGGCAGATACACCACTCCTTGTCTGGAATCCTTTCCTCATACCAGAGGCACCATGATTGCTCATATCTTGTGCATGCACATTTTCTGCATCTTTTTGTTTTTCCCTTTCCTTCTCTTTCACCCCTTTCTCTTTCTCTGCAGCCTTTGCTGCAGCTGCCAAATTCCAATCATTTATTTTCTTGCAAACATCTGTTCGAGCCTTGAGCATCATCATATTTCGCCATTCAATCAAACTCAACTCTCTATTAGTCTTATTATTGTTGACACCAGAAATACCATAGTTACCCATGGCAGATGCTCCATATCCCATTCCCATTTGATTCAGCATGTTGCCTCCAGCAATGTCCATAGAGTCATCATTCATTCCTCTACTTTTCTTTAAGGGTCTTTCTCCTCTGGGAACAGAACTAGAACCAGAATTCTCAAATCCAGCAGACAGATGGTTCCTTCTCTCCCATCTACTAGCAGCCTGTGCCTCTTCACGCTCTCTCTTCACATTTTTAGTTGCCTGCTGAACCACACTAGCTGCTTGAGCAGCAGCTGAAGCTGAGTCCACTCCAGGGACGTGACTCCAGTTTGTTGTATAGTTAAAGGTATTCACATTAGCAGAACTCCCGGCACCCCAACTGCTGGAAGCAGAAGCATTTCTTCCCGGTTTTGACTGGGAAGGGTTTGGCACCTTAAAGTTTGATGCCTGCTGTTGTTGACGATGAAGCCACTTCGATGACTTCGTAAAATTTGGAGGTGGAGGCGTCTCTAAAGCCATAAATGCTTGATGACAATTAGGGCAAAGTAGTGTATGATTAAGATAAATCCTCATGTATTCATACTGCATCTTACATGAATTGCAGACTGTCCAAAACGTGTCCCTTCTTTGAGAGGATGGAACAGGTCCTGAGGGTACCTTCTGGGGAGAATGGGTTTGAGATTTGGACTTTGAACTGGTGACAAAATTATGGAAACCATTTGCATCAGCAGGTGCTGAGGGACCTACAGTTTGTGTTGAAGCTCTTTGTTGGAGTTCTACTGACTTTATCTTGTGATTATATGCAAATCTTTTAATCTTGTCAGATAGCAAGCACCATGCCTCTGAAACAAGCTTAAATGCACCATCTGCTCCTATAGACTTATTTTTATCAGGGTGAAGCGTGAGAGCAAGCTTCCTATATTGTTTCCTCACTGTCTCATCATCCGCTGATGGGTTTGTGCCAAGAATCCCATACCAATCCACCTCACCATTTATTCTATTCTCCGCAGCAATATACACTTCAAATGTTGTCAGCATTTGGGGAAGACCCTCAAGTCCTGGATACAGATTTTGGGCCTTCAAAACAAATTTCTTAGCACCAGCAAAATCTTTCTCAGTGAACTTTCTCTCAGCAATATCTCTAGCCCTGATGGCTTCATCTTTGTTGCACTCCATGAATTTCTCTTTTTCTTTCAGGTATGTTGATATATTTCTTCTACAACTATATCTTCTCTCAATTTGCTGGTGCAGTGTCACAGATAGCAATGAGCTAACCACAGTTCAATAATTCAAAGCTCTTCCATACAATGAGAGAGAGACCAAACCTCAGTTGATCTGCAATGAAGCCAAAAATAAAAAATAAAAATAAAAACAGATTTTATAACACCTCCCAAAATAGAGGAGAAAAGAACAAGGTGGTCATGATATTGCCAGAAAACATTTCAACGACAGGCTTTATAATATATTTCCTCCTAAGCATTTGCTTTTATTATTTTATTAAAAAAAAAAGAAAGAAAAGAAAAAGTAACAGTCCTGACAGGCTAGGATATCTAAAACAATCTCTTCCAAAGATTTTGCAATGTATTTTTTTTCCAACATCTCGCGGAAACAAAATTGGCAAATTATCTCATTTTTCCAAGATTAGAAAACCCACAACTAAATCTTCCAGCCCCAGCATAAACAGCTCTATTTAGGTACCTTCCTCTACTCCAGGCTGATGTACTTGGTATAAGTTGCCCAACATTTAAACCTTAAATTTATTTATTCAATGGCCACAAAGCTTATTATGAAAAGGCCCTATAGCATTTAGACTTAGATAGCCTTTCATATGTAGCAGAGGGATATATGGTAAGCAAGACAGGTATGCCACAAACCTATGGGTCAATTTGAACTGTGTATACCTACATGTAAACTGACATTCATGCACACTCATATTTACATCCATACATATATGTAGCACAGACATGGACCATGACACAATACAGATACAAGGACACCTCAATAGAAAAGAAAAAAAAAATGTTCACTGTTGTAAGTAAGAAAGTGCAATATGGTGTTATACTTCAAGGATGTGTTCAACATCGACAAGTTCATTCCTAGAAATATTTGTGAAACATAATTCCGAATGAACTGGCATATCAAAAATAAATAAATAAATCAGTACCAAATTGAAGATGGATATCACATTTCCAAATCAAAACTCCCTGAAACAGAATTTGAAACCTCGAACCATAATTCAGAAAATAAAATGTTACAAGTCTAGGACTTTGTACATGCAACATCAATAGAAATAGGGGGAAAACACACACACACACACACACACACACACACACATGCATAGAGAAGATCATGTTTCATTGTGATAGTTAGGCCATCTCAGTATTCTTTTGTTTCTACAAAATATTACTGCATTCTATTTAAAAGGCAACCTAATCATTAGAAAGGGGGAGAAGGATCTAAAAACTAGATCTTCCTTAAGAATGCAATAGAAAACATTCGAATTTTATACTACATCTACCATGGAAAACCTTAATGAGGTGCTTATTTTTCATTCTAAGAATGCATTATGGGATATAACACATTTCATATAATGCATCCTTAAAATTGATATAAAGAGATTCCTGTTCAATAATTCTTAAAACCTAAATATTTCATAATATGATTCCTCATATTCATTGTAATCCAAATCTAAGTAGATATGGCAAGGCTAGGACTCTGAAAAACACACAATTTTTTCTAATTGGCAATGACAGCCTACTGCTGAAGGCATTCAAGCTATATGCACATGATGAAATTTATTCATTTTTTTTCATTGTTTCCTGATTGAGGAAGACGATTTACATGCCAACAAACTCCTAATGCCATTAATACAAAATGAGGTATCAGCAACAAATACCATAGGATTAAACATCCAATTCTTACACAGGACCTTAATATATAAAAATTTCTCATCAATCGTTTCTGTCATGTAATAAATGAATGCTAGGAAATACTCTACTCATTTCCCAGATTGAACTCCCTCCTAAAAATGCAAACAGAGAGACTTTCAAAGGGTGCTAAATGCTAACAGAGGACAACTAGGGAGTTCTTTTTCTCCACCTTTGCTCTCTTGTTCTTCTTAGGTAATCACTATCATTTGTCTCACTATTCAGCACCCAAGAGGATTAAACAAATGTACAAATCATAAGTTCTCACCTAAAATCAAAAAGAATTCCAAAGAAAGGTTCTTTTAACTCTTATTCTAGTCCATATATAGAGATTGATGAGCTTGACTTCAAGTATGTACCGCAAAAAATCTTTCATTTCTTCATATTCCTCTTCTTTCTCTTTTAGTTTTTAAAGAACTACACCATGAATCTAAATTAATTATGAAGTTGGTATGTCTTTATAGCAGTTTCCATATTACACATGATAAGGCATAGAGAGAATTAAGAAGTGCCAGAATCTGCTGACAACAATCCAATGAAAAAGTTTCACTTATAAACCTATCAGCGAGTTGCTTTACCTCATGGGTGGACATAGAAAGCTTGAGAATCATCTATCAAGCATGAGACGCAATGTGGGACCACAGAATTCAAATCCAATTATGAAATTAAAGCCATTTTAAAGAAAACAAAATAGAAACCAGAAAAATGTAACAAAAAAGGACATTCATTTATATAATTACCATCCCGCATGAACGATTTGCATTAAAAGCTTTTTACAATTTAACAAAAACTAGATCGTCCATTTACGGATATATGTGATTTTATATCAATTTTTCTTCAAAAGCATGATGCTTAGGAAAATAAGATTAGGGCATTAAAATGAAAAATTGCGGGATAGACTCAAATAGAAACATAAAAATCTTCAATCACGTTCTTTTGCAGCATCATCTGTTCATTGAAACAAAATCGTAAGTCAGGGCTAATGATGTCCCACTTAAAGGAAGAACAATGCCTGCACTTTGCTAAGGAAGGAGCTATGGAAGAACAAAAGGATGAGTAGCAGCATTATGTGTTCATTGAAACGAAATGGTAAGTTTGGTCTACGGTGCTTAATAAAATCAGTATCAATGATCTCCTCTAAAAAAGGAGACCTCACAGGGTTATCTCTCCAGATGTAAGTATCATGTGCTATAATTGTTTTAAGAGCAGAGATCCCTTATTTTTTCATTGTTATGTTGCTCAAGAGATGTGGAACTGGTAATTTTCCATATATAGGAATGATTGGGTTAGTCATAGGAACTTCTATGAGGACAAGCCTTGGCGCAACGGTGGAGTTGCTCTTTTGATGTCCTCGAGGTCACGGGTTCGAGATATGGAAATAGTCTTTTTGCAAAAAAATACAAGAGAAAATCTGCGTGCAAATATGCCTCTCCCCTTACCCCGCACTATGTCGGAGAGCATTTTTTGCACCGGGTGAGCCTAGTCATAGGAACCTCCATGATTTATTTCTCACAGAATTTAGGGGTTCTCAAGGGAAGAAGGTTGGTCATGGACTTTGGAAATGCACATAGGAAATGTGCATTCCTAGTCATTCCTTGGTGCATTTGGAGAGAGAGGAATGCCTGAATTTTCAAAGACCAAGCTATTAATCCATTTCCTCTTTGGACAAGATCATTTTCTATACATATTTATAACTTCACCCGTATGGAATCTTCAATGAGTATAATTTAGAAAATTCGAAAAGGGATCAAAGTACACTATTTTGGTCTTTCTACTTATATTCTTATGCCTTCTGAGGATTTCATCCTTTGTGTTGGAAATAGTAATGAAGAATTAATATGGAGTCTATTGAAAATAGAAAAAAAATTAATAAAGTCCTCTAGAAATATGAATAGAAGTCTTGGGAACTATATGCCATATTTATTATTTTGGGAATGCTTATCTTTTATACGTATAAACATAAGTGTGTTGAGCGTGTTTGGGTACCCAAGTCAATTTGTCATGAGTTCCCAGCCATTCAAGTCTAGTCAACTTCCAATCAAGCTCAAGTCGTCGCTTGTCGACCTTCCCCCGGTCAAGCTCATCTGCAATCTGGTTTGGCAAGAGCTTCCATGGGATTGTCATTCAGTCAAGACATTCTCAATATCTCCATCAAATATGGTCTCCATCCGAAAGTTTCTTCTGCCATCCCTTCCGACAAAAGCTTCAAAATGTCAAAATTATGGTTTAAATCAATAAAGTGACATAAACCATCGCCACAGACATCACTGGTCAATAGGTTCATGATATAAGTTATTTTACTTGTATAAACTTGGTGCATCATATGCATATGCTCCAACTTAAGGGGGAGTATTGTAATTAGCAACAAAGAATTCATAGGGTCCATCGGAAATAGGTAAAAATTAATAAAGTTCTCCTTTAGGGAATACAAAAGGGAGTCCTAAAAACTTGGGGAATGCTCCTTTTTGATATATATAAATATAAGTTTTTAATCCACCTCCATCCTCAACACTTTTAAGTCCTTGGACATTATTCTCAACCTCTAAAACAAATTTCTTTTCTATCAAAAGAGTAAAAAAAAAAAAAAAAAAAAGAGGAAGACTAGCAGGCTAAAAAGGATTAAAGTTAGAACTTTTTCCAACTTCAGAGCCTGCCAGGTTCCTTTTTGCCCTTTTCTCTCCCTTACAATTAGCTCATTCTTCCTTCAGCTTCTCTATCCTCCTCCTGCGCTCAATATGATCTCTTGACCCCTTTTGATCTCGACCCCTTTTAGCTCAAACCCTCAAAAAATTTGCTTGTTTTCCCTCTTCTCCTCATTATTTGCCAACCATGGAAATATTCATTCATTAGATCTCATGGTTTTGTTGTTTGATCACATAATAATCACACCTCTATGGTGCATCTTGGTCGCAACCACATTTGCAAAACAGTTGATGAATAGGAAATGCAAGACGGCATATGAATTCCGAGTAATCTTTTGACTTTGGATTAGAGTCTCTATCATTCTGGTAGAGAAAATATAAACAACACTTGTATCTCCACAGCAGATTGCAATTCAATGCAACTAGTGATTCCTTCCGATAGAGTAAATTTAACAAAATTTCAAACAAGTTTTAAACTATGAATCATGGACGCTTTGAAATGGAAGTTGTGACCGTGTCTGACACATACCAACTCCAAATACTTGTGGGAGATTTGATGGATGCAAGTTGGACACTCCACCCAATTGCTTTATTAAGCTTTTAAATAATTCTCAAACATTTTCAAATGCTCAAAAGACACTTTACATAATTATTATTGTTAAAAATAGAATATTTATATAGCTATATTTAGTTATAGTTCTTTTGTTCAAATGTTGATTTTAATATTGGAAATATGTTGTTTATCCACTAAGTACATATTATTTATAGGCAAAATTTATTGACACTATTTATTGACCTATATATAGTGTATAATTTTATCATGTGTCCTAACCTTGCATGAATTTGTGCATCATAGCTTCTAAGAAAAACAGAAGATTTTGAAGATCAGAACACCTCAATCACTGAGCACAAGATGAAGAGGAATGAGATTTTTTCCCCATTTTCTAATAATAGATCACACTAAAAAGAACGTGAAATAACTGATAAATATTTTCTTGGATTTCATTTTCCCCAACCAAATACCAAATAATTCCTATCATCTGCCTATGAAATCTCATCCTTTCACGTTACGTAGAGACGCTTTAATTTTAAACATGTACCCTTGTTTATAATTGCAAAATAAAACTCCATAGAGCTTCAACATCAACCCTAACAACTACAGACAGTCCAGCATGCCAATCCACATTTTTATGTAGAAAAGGATACAAACAAGGTATGAGGTGGCAACAGAGGAAAGATGTACCTCTTTAAGCAAGAAACTGATCTCAAATCTCATATTAATACCCTAAACACTACACTAATCTACAATTTTTTCCCGCATCATTTTCCAAATGATTTTGATCTCTCAAACACTAAGTCTGTATGCAGACTTTCTCCAAAGATTTCCTTCAGCATGATACTATGCCTCTCAGAAAGGACAAGCACTATCTCTCTGACAGATTAGCAAGTCTGAATCACGTAAATTTTCACCTGATTCAACAAGAAACACCTCCCAGTTTCATGGTTCTGATTTCCAAAAGTGCAGATAATAACTACCCTTTAATATTCATTGTTTTGAGAAAACTGCATCACTGTGCTGCTCGCTGGGTTTAGTTGACCTCAACTGTTTCTATCACTCTCTTCATGCATTGCCAATATGGAATGCCATGACATATTATCGACATCGGAGAATCAAAAAAAAAAAAAAAACCTTTATTAACTAATATTCCAGAGCTGAAGGAATCTACCTGGGGTTTTCCATCCATTACATCAAATGCTCAAATTAGTGAAGAAGCTATGCTAGATATATTATCGATATCAAAGCAGACACATATGTACAGCCTCACAAGCATAAATGACTACTTCTTATGGCTTCCTCCCTTTAGGAAGAGTACCCATTCCAAGAGGCTTCTCTCACTTTTATAACATTCCAATTGGGTCCTCATTTCAACATTGGCCATCAAACTAATTGAATGGCCCATATCAAATAGACCTAGTATAATTCTTAAGAACAAGCTATTAGAGCCTCATATGCATTCTAATGAAAAAGAGGAAATAAGCACAAAGATTTTTACATTGTTTCCCAGTCCAAATACACAAGAAAGTGCAAATAAAAAACTAGTGCATAAGGTCATTAAACAACCTTAATGACCTTATACACATCATCCATGTAGCTTATGATTACCTGTTCCAGTCCCCGCCCCCATCAATGAAGAGCCCACATTCACTATAACAGTCCACTTATCAGCGAATCGCACATTCACCACGACAGAATCTGCATGGAAGTCAACAATCAACAATCAACATATGTCAGGGCATATATACCAATTTTTTGTAACTAACTTCTAAACAAGTTTAATAGCTTTGTTCTTTCAAGCACAGATCATTCCAATCAATCATGCATAAACCCTGAAAAAACAAGTGCAAACTGTTGGTGCGCAATAATTTAGTAGTATATTCCCTAAAAAAGAATTTTTTGTCAAATTACTCAAACAAGATTCATTTTCATTAATCATATTTCCATGTTCTCTCTTCATGGACATCTTTCCTCACTGTACAGACGCATTCTCTTATGTTGTAGGAACTATCTACGTTTCATTTACATCTGAGATATGAACATAAAAGTAGATTCAGCGTAGCTGGCTTTTGTACATTTCGATCTCAGTTGTCAGTAACCTCTCTGGAACACCCCAGTACTCAAAATCAAACCCAATTTTCAATTGAAAACGAATTTTCAATAAATTCCTAAATATTCTTAGATTTCAACGCCAATTCGCACAAAATTCAAACTCAAAACATCAGATGCAGTATAATTCAAACATAGACAAACAGCAACAGTCTCTCGATCAAGCAATTCCAGAGCATCTCACATTCAATCAAAAAGAAGAAAAACGACAAACAAACACACACACACACAAAAAATTCAATCTCAGAAAAATCACGAAGAAAATCAACATTCCACGTGCACCTGAAGTTGATTCCACAAAATTACGTACCAGAAGAAGAGAATCAAGCACAAGTCAACGACTGTAGAAGAAGAATGGCGGAGGATTCTCTCCTATTACAGTCGAAAACCGGCAAAGTTGAAACCGAAGAAGAAAAGGTGAGAAAATTCGGCGGTGTGCACGGCGTTGCAACGACGGCGTCAAGCAATGATGACTCAGGAGAGAGAAAATTGGAGGGAGTGGGGGGAGGAGAAAGAAAGGGGTTGAACCCTAACCTCAGAGCAGTAAACCGCAGTAGAAGGCAAAAACCGAAAGGGCAAATGAAATGAGAAGAAAAATTAAATCTCAGGTCTCCGGAGTTGAAAGGAAAGAATTTCAGAGATCAGAATTTGGCCCCTTTTTTTTTTTCCTCCTAATAATGTATTTTTAATTACCAAATATTCGATATTCATGTGGTTCAACCGGTCCTCGACACGCATCAACATTCGGGTCTTAAGATGTAGACCAGATGGTGGACGGGCCCAGCCCATCAAGCCGGCGGGTAGAAATGTTAATGCCAAGTAAACAATACGAATTACCTTAGATGTTGATTATTATTAACATATTGTATGATAATTCCATAATTCAGTAATTACAAGTACAGTGAAAAATCAGTATATTAATTCCTTTTATTTGATTATAATTCAAAAATCAGTAAAGCAAAATTTTTTATTTAAAGATCAAAATAATAAATCATATATCAATAATTTACGAATTTAATGGTAGAATACGAAAATCGTTTAATCAAAATCTTGGGTTTGAATAATGATAGTGAAAAAAGAAGGCATTGTGAGAGTTGGTCTCTTAATTGCATCTCACAATTGTTCGAATCAGATTAATCGAATTTTTGAATATCAATGATAAATACTAAAAAATTCATATTATAAGATTATGAATGATATTATATCACAAATGAATAGCAACAACAAGGAAAGAAATATCAAGAATTATCTATTTACACTTGCAATAAAGTTCGAACTATTTTATTGTTCTACGATAAGAAAATAAAAATAATACCAAATATAAGTTAAGCTTGCTTGAAAATAGAAAATGGATCTCTGAGTTTTATTTTTCTTATTTTTTAATATTATTTATTTTATTTTATTTTCAAACTTAAATTTTATTTTTTTCTTTTCTCTCCTATATTTTTCTTTCAAATGACCAACATCAAAATTTGAAATTAAAATTTAGGTTGTTGTTATTGGTCTCCAAATTTTATTGATTATATTTAAAATTTTAATTTTTATTAAAAACTTACTTTAGCTAAAAAAATTTATTAAAAAGGCTCCGTTGGGTCAAGCCCAATATTTTTTTTCATTACCAGTATTTGGAATTTATCTAACTAATCCGGTTTTAGTACTGTAGGATTCATTTTAAGGGTTAGTTCTTCCAAATTTTTTTTTATTATTCACATAATTTGAACTCTAAATCTCTGATTAAGGGGTCGAGTGGCAGAATCTGGTCAAGCCCAACCTTTATTTCCTAATTTCACATAAAGTTTAACCTGAATTCAAATCAGGTCATGCTAAAAATTATTCGAATTATTTGAGACCAAAATTATGGTTCATTTACCTGCAAATCTTTGAGTCCAATTAATTTTTATCACAAGAGCATCTAATGATAGCAAAAGTTATATTATGCTATTCATACATTTAAAAGAATAATAATAATAATAATAATAATAATAATAATAATAATAGTTTCTTAATATGATATTGTATATATACATGTTATATACAGAAAGATAATATATTAAAATAGTAAATATATAGATATAAATGGACACTTTACATAGGATTATGTATATCCAGAATATTTTACATAAGCAAGTTTTAGTTTCATACATTAAAACACATAGGAAAAAAACCAAAGGTTACCTTTAATATTAATATGTATATATATATATTTATATATATTATGAAAAAGCCTGATTGGGTCAGGCTCAACTTTTCTTTGCAGTTTCGATCATAATCAAATATAATGGAATTATATGAGAATAAATCATTAATTTTAATATGGATATTAATTGCAAATGTTTCAATCCTACTATTTTATCATTGGAGCATCTAATAGTTATAGTAAAAGTAATATTCGACCGTTTGTTACCAAAGAAAAAAATACAAATTATATACACAAATAACAAGTTTTAATATCATATATTGAAATAATATATAAATGGATACTTTATTGGATGCTTTTGATGTAGATATAGGGATTATGTATATACACAACATATACATGATCAAGATTTAGTATCATATATTAAAATAGCATGTATATGAATGGACAGGATGCATTTGATGTATTATAGGGAAGATGAATGCTATTATTTCAAAGTATAATTAAAAAATAAAAATTACAATATTCAATTTCTTGATTTAGCAAATTTGTTAAAGCCAACTTGAGAAATGCTAATACATGTATCATGTATATGTACGTATGTATGTACATATACATACGGGTTTCAAGATTCGGCCAGCTTTTGCTGGTGTTCTTTGCGGTTGTCTGCTTTGTTTTTCCTTTCTGTGGTGTGTCCTTTTGGTTGCTTCTCATTCCTTGAACCAAGAAAAAAAAAGTTCATTGGGCCAGGCTGAGCTAAGAGCTAAGATCCAACTCTACTATGTTATCTCCACCTTTGTACTTAATTGACCCGGCCCGACCATTGGCCAAATTTAAATGTAAACCAAAAATACAGTTGTGCGTTGGGCATGAAGTGTCATATTTATTTTAATTGGGGAAAAAACACGTGAGAGAAGACTTCATGACTAATCATTTATCATGTATCATGAACTAAGGTAGTATTTGGTTAACGATATAAAAATCAGGAATAAAATTAAAATTTATATAAATTATTTGGATTAATAGAGTGATAATAAAGATTTAGAAATGAAATCCACAAAATATAGCTTCCGTAAAACCCAATTAAAACGGAGAGTTTTGACTGCTTAAGAATAAAATTTGGTCCCTTTTTGCTCTTCCACCCTCCTTGCCACCGCCGTTATGTTCATTTGACCTAAGGGAAAAGCTTTTCGAACGCCTTCAATGGCAGCCCAGCAGTCTTTCTTCCTTGCTCTGAATAGATTCTCTCTCTATTCTGACTCTGTTAAGTACTAAACTCACCACAAGCGTAGACCAATTGTTTTCTGATTTCTATTTGTCTCATAAAATGGAACAAATTCTCTGCAACCAAAAGATCGGGACAAATTCTCCGATTTCGATTTTTGAATGCGAACCAATCTGCACCCAACTAAAGATCTCCAAATTCTTAAAATCAAAACAATTTCAATAAAATGAAAAACAAATGGGGAGCATTTTAATTAGTTTTGTCATACTATAACAATTAAATAGGTTTGATACTATTTGAAGGGTATTTTGGAATGTAAAAGAGTTGGATACTATTTGGGAAAGTTGAAAATAATTTTGCTACTAATGATTTTTAATAAAAAAATTAATATATTTATAATTTAAATTCATTTAAAAAAATCACATCTAATTGCAAAATTCGACATTTCTATTAAAAATATTTTGCTTTAGCTAAAAAAGTATTCCATGCAGAATCAAGCAAAACAAGGATAGATTAAAACAAATTGAGTTCGATCAAAACTTTTTAAACACGGCCCTCTTTGGCGTGTAATTAAATTTATTTTAATGTATTTTCATCTTGATATAACGGAGAAGCCAATCGACTCGCGTGAGGGGGTCGGTCGATCTGTATAAAAGAGAGAAGAAAGCAGTGTTCATTTGCACATGCTATTTAAGTAATTATTTGTTTTCAATCCATTTGTTTTTTATTCTCTCTCATAATACACTGATTGAGTAATTCTAGTTATTTTCTTTTAAAAAGATCATTTTATGGACGGATCTATCTAATCATTTTGATTTGTTTCCATTGGAGAGAGAGAGAGAGAGAGAGAGAGAGAGAGAGAGAGAGTGAGAGAGAGAGTGAGAGATATCTTTGCTGTAATTGATCGATCGATTACGGCCGATTGCCTCCTTTAGCAATTGATGTTGATGGTGTATATTGAATACGTTATAATACCTAATTTTTGCCCGATCATGAGCTTGTTGGATTTTTGATTTGTTATTAAGTTTAAAATTCTCTTATTAGAAATAACTTATACTTAGACACAAAAATTTATGCATCTAATGTTTAGAATTTTATTTTATTAAATTATGATACGTAATAATTAGAAAATTTATACAATTGATACAAATTTTTTTTTGGTACCATGTCTTTGACACCGTTCGTTATCTGGGACTTTATCCTGATTAATCTGGACCGATCACTACAGTGGCTCTTTTCGGAAAATGGGTCTCTCAACGGGGAACGTTTCATACACATGAGCGTTCAATACTCCTAACGAAAGTCAAATCTCGAACATGCTTAAATAACCTAAGTGTTACATTCTAGTTACATGTGAGTATGCGAGCAGACCATGTAAAAAAGGTCATATGATTGATAAAAAATAATTAAATATTTTAAGTATTTAAATTAGCATTATTATTTCCTATATTTGAAAGAAACTTATAGAAATTGCTAAATTCATTTTTCTATTATTTAATAGGAGATTTGTGTATTTAGGTTATAACTATTAAATAAATCAAAGTCACCTATGAAACTTAAATATAACTCACTTAAAAGAAATTTACCGAATACACATATTGTCCGTAATATTTATTTGTTGCACTAAATTATTGTCCGTAACAAGGTGAGAACTATTTACCAGTTTCTCTTAAAGAAATCACATTACTCCAATTTATGGTACTGCGTAAAATGCAAGAAGTCAATGAGTTTTGACTCAAGTGACACCTTCTCCCCTCCCCACGTAATAGACTCGGTTTGAGTCCCGGTATGTATCAAAAAAAAAAAAGTGCAAGAAGAAAATGAATTTCAAAAGATCCCAATAGTGCCTGTGAGAGAGAGAACGGACTCTTCTTTCTTCACTATGGTATAATAGGTTTAAGTACAAAGAAAAACATCTCAAATCGAGGATGCAGTTGGACAGGAAATTGATTCAATCTTTTATGTATGGAGTAGGAAGACTTAACAGCAATGAGCTTAACAATCAGACCATTGACTTTCCATATCCTCAATATGCTTCCCTCAAGTCTGAGCATGTAGTTCCGCGTCGAATAGAGCTTTGGTGAATATATCAAGAAGTTGGAGATAGGATGAAAAATAAGATGTGGTTATCAAGTCAGATTTTGATGCAGTCTCGAATGAAATGATAATTAGTTTTTGATAGTTGTAGTTTGTAATAATACAAACTGATAGTTTATAACTCATAAAACAGAATTTGGTGGAAAAGATAAATTGGAAGCAAAGTTTAAATGGTAAGGGCATAATTTTGAATAGTTGACAAAAAAAAAATTTGCCCATCATTTGAATTTAACGGCCTCTTTGAATTAACAAATTTTTTAGCTGTTGTACCATTTCATTTCATTTTCTATAAATATGACTTCTTCAATGGGAAAATCACTTCAGTTTTTTCATTCATTTTTTAGTTCGAATCCTAAATTTCAAGATTGAGGGAGAGAGATTGTGACCATCAGACTATCCCATTGAGGACTCAATTTTTTCATTCTTTGATAAGTAAGCATTCACAAAATTTCATTTTGTTTTTAGAAAAAGTTTAAAATTTAACTGTCTTAAATTTGCGTATTAACTTGTATATTTTGAAAGAATTTATCAGTAACATAGTGTAAACATAATTTTCTTAAAAATAGTGATTATTTCACGTATAGATCATTCATTTTTTCGTTCCGAAGTAATACAAATTTTCCCAACAGTTTCATATGTTCATCATAGACACGATTGACTGCAATATGCATAGCAACGTAATTGTCAAAAGCTGAGCTGGCAAGTTTTGATGAATTATCATAAGAGTTTTTGAGTCAGATAAGTTAGACGCCATGGAGAGATAATTCAGCTTCCGCGGAGCGCGGGGCACGGCTTGTTTCTTGGTCTTGGAATGGCGAGCGAGCAGGCATGGCTTCGTTTGGCATCTTTAGGAGAAGTGTTTTACTAGATTTGATATAACTGGCTGGAGCAAATTGGCAACTATAAACTTTAAAATTTGCAAAAAGAACGAAAACAATATTAATATTAGGAAGGGGAAAGGTATAAAGTCTCTAACATTGGATCGGATATCCGACCTTCACCAATGCATTAAACAAACCTCAACCAATCTCAAGAGCCATGTTATTATTAAAAAAAATAAAATATATAGTTTTGCAAACGATAAAAATTTATTTGTTTAAACTTTTTCTCAAACAAAAAAATTAGCAAGTGAATATTAACAAAGTATTTACTTGCTTTTTTCATCAAATATTCAATTTTTCATTTTTTTTAGTAAAACAAAAGGACAGTTTTTGAAATTTTTAAAGTAAATACTTTGCCATATAAATAAATTTTTTATTGTGAAAAAATATATTTTTATATATAAAAAATTGATCACAACTGTCACCAAACTCAAACTCCATCCATTTAAAGTCGGTTGAATTAAGGTGTATTTGCTCACTAAAGGGGGCAAGAGCTGAGGAGTGAGAGGAAATGAATAGATAAACCTAAAAGTAAATTTGAGGTAAGGCTAACTCTTTAAAGCTTGTGTATTCATAATAATTTAGTGAAGGAATGTGTTTGTATTTCACTCAAAGTGTGCTCACACACTCCTCGTTTCTTCATTAGGGAGGAATAGAATGAAGGAGAGAAGAGGGACAATTAACTTCTCTTAATCTTTTAATGGTTACCCTAATCTTTTAATTAGTTTAAATTTTAAATTTAAATTCAAAAATACCTTTATGGACATAACAATCTTTATAAATAAATTTATATATATATATATATATATATATAAGAGATTTAAAATCGAGACATCTAAAAAAATATATATATAAAGTAGAGAATGAATAAATTTAAAAGTAAATTTGATGAAGGATAAACTTGTATTTGTATAAAAGAATTTGTATATAGTCTGTCTCTAGTGAGACGCGATGCTGTATCCCAAAAAAAAAAATAATAATAATGTATTTGTATTCAACTGAAACCGTGCGCTCATCCAACTCCCATTCTCTTCTTATTCTTCAATAAACCCCCTGCAATGCCATCTAGATCTCACTCGTCTCACATCTCTCCCTCTGTCATAATCTCTCTCTTTTCTATTTCTTTCTCTCTCTCTTTCCCTCTTCAAATATCCTGAAAACCCCGTTGCCCACCGCCACTGTTCGGGCTCTAATCGTCTCGGTTAGCATGAATCTTCTGCTTTTTTGCTTGAATGTGATAATATTCCCGCTCCTCTTTAATTTCATCTTCCGATTGGGAACCGTTCTGGTGTCCGCCGTCTGGATCGTGGGAGAAGGCCAAATTATCAGTTCATGAAAAAAATTCCCTTTGTAGTTGTCTTCTACATCTGCTCGTTCGTTTGATGTCTATCCCTAACTCGAGAACCTCTATGTTATGCAGAGCTTGCAAAATGGGAGATACGCAATGCAATGGACACAGTGACAGGCAAAACCATATGTCTGGTTCAAATAACAACAGCATTAACACCACAGAATTTATTGATTATGTAATAATACAACAGCAGTTTCTTTAATATTGTTTTCTTCGAAATCATAATCTTTTGAGTTGTTTGACTACTTTTTATGGCGGCATTGCAGGTGCATTATTTGATCGAACAATGTCTAGTAAAATATATGAGTAAAAAAGAGGCCGTGGAGATCATATCGCAAAGCGAAAGAGTCGATCCTGAATTGACGACTTTGGGTAAGCTTGCTTCTTTTTTTGGGCTATTAAATAATAAGAAGAAAAAAAAATAATTATAACATAAACGCATATGTTTAGGTAGATGTATGATAAGAATAGAAAAGATAGAATTAGAAATGAAAATATTCGTAACAAGTTGGGAGTTAGTTCAATTGTGGATTGTAGATAAGATGCGAAAGTGTTGTCTGAGATGATTTGATCATATGTAAAGAAAACCCAAAAACGTATCGATTAGGAGAATCAAGAACTTAAATATTGGAAATTTAGTAAAGCGTAGAGGTAAACTACTAAAAACTCGGATACAAATTTATCCGTAAAAATATGATAGTTAAGAGTTTATATGAGAAGATAGTTTTGGATAGAAATGAGTCGCGTAAAAGAATCAGTACAAATTAAACTAACATATTATATATATATATTTTTTATTATTATTATTTTTCATTATTTTAATTATTATTATTTTGATTACATATATAATTTTTTTTTATTTATTTTTTATATCTATATTTATCTCTCAAATTATCGAGTCCAATTGTTGGATTAAGAATCGGATTGTTGTTGACGTTGGTGGTGACGGTAGTGTCTAAAATTTAGCTACATCATGTTGAAAAATACGTTTCTTAATTTGTCCTTAACGAAGGAAAATCATAAACCGGCCCATCATGTAAAAATTTCAGTTCTTGGCTGAAACAGTGCCATTCTTGATGTTTTTTCTCGAGGCTTTGACCATGCTTCTGCAAAGGAAGTTGTAGACATTTAGATGGAAATTTTCTAGAACTTTCAATTCATTTGGAAGGTGTATAAGTACAGAATGAGAAGGATTATATCCCTAACTTGCCGTTGGTTTTGTTGATAACTACTCCTATGGTATATGATAGCCTCATATGAAGGCTCATTTTGGTCTGCTTCCTCTGCTATGGTAGAGTAATGGGCTAACAATCTTTGATGTAGTTTGGCAGAAATTGGAAGAAGACAATCCAGAATTTTTTGCTGTGTACAACATCATGCTAAATTTGAAGCTGCAAATTGTTACATTCAATCACTTGCTCGAGAAGCAAATCACCATGATGAGCTTTCCAGTGCCTTCAATGCTATCTGCAGCTCCCATGCAGAAAACAACTCATTCCATGCCCCGTAAGCTATAATACATGAAAACTTTTTGTTCCTAGCATTTCCTGTTTTTTAAATATTTCCTATTTTTAAAATGTTTTAACATATTAAATTAATTAATATTTACACAAAATCTTTAAAATTTTATATTTACATATTTTCTATATTTAATAAATTATTTATTTAATTAATTATAATTATAATTTTTATATTATTTATCTTATAATTAATAATTACCTATTTGATTATTTTTTATTTTTATTATAAAATATGGTTATTCTATTATTTTCATAAAATAATTAATATTTATATAAAAATATTTATATTTTTTATATTTATGAATTTGTTCACGTTTTCATTTTTTGATATTTTTGCAAAATAATAGTTTCTCGTATCATTTCGTATCCGTTTTCATTTTCCGTTTATCTTTCCGTGCAACACAGCCCATAAGTTCTTGCCATTTAATCTCAATCTTTAAACCAATTAACCATATAGTTCTAATTATTTGTAATGCAGTTGAAAACTCATTTGTGAGGCAACTACAGCAGCCTGCTTCTGCCTTAGCTCCGGAACATTGGTACGTAGCAGCAGGTGGTCAATCTGCTCCCTGCATCGCACCTGAGAGCTTTCACCATCACACACAGTCAGCTCACTGAAGGATCAAAATCTTTTCACCCGGTGCCCCTGGATGTTCCTGTTTTGATAGCAGTAGCTAAGAGTTGTTGATAAATTACACATTTATGATTTCTCATTGCAGTGCCCAATCTGAACCAGTTCCAACTCCTGTGTCAATGGATTCAAATCACAATTTTACCATGGATACCTCAAAAGCAAGAGTCATGAACAAGGACGCATTAGTAAATGATGCAAACTTCATGTCTCTGCTAGAAAACCTACCGCAACTGCATGTTACACCACGCGCAGCTAATGGCAACACAAGGGACCATAGTAAAACACGTTCTTGGACACCTGGCGTCACAGACCCACCAGAAGACTTGCATTACGGGGAAGGTAACATGCTAATGTGACTCAAAATATACATCTCTCTCCATGGATACTCAAAATATACCTGCAAGTTGCCACGCTTGATCCCGTGCTAATAATGATGATTCATAACTGTCATGTTACATCGCAAATTAAAATAGTGCAACAACTTCATAAGCTATTATCTTATAGGAATTTTCATCCTCACTTTTAATTGGGTATTCTCTATTCTCAGAGGATGCAAGTTTTTCTCCTTTTCCTTACCATTGTTTCAACACTGTAACAGGCTCCACAGAACTCAATGACAACCATTTTCCCTCCATCATGGAGCCTTCTATCCGGGATAATTTGTTTACTACGGCAGAATGCGACGATATTGGTATGCAGTGGTTGTTTTTGGAGAAGATTTACCATTCAATTTTTTTTTTGGTTATCCTTAGGTGATGTTTGTTATCATCTTCTTTCAGTTTCGGAGTTTCTAGTAGAAGAACCTCAAATGCATGCTCAGAATGGAGAAGTAATGGACCCACAACAGTAGGTAGGCTGATAGGGCTTAAATATGTGTAATATTTACGATTGATTTTGTATTATTTTTTAATAAACATTACACTAATATTTATGCTTTGTGATATTTGATTTAGGAGGAGACTTATTATAGAAAAGAGAATAAAAACAACCTAAATTGGAGCAATTTTGTAAAGTATGAAAAATTAGACAACAATACTCTTTCATTAGCACGTGCGCATATGGATCTCAAGAGATAATAAAAGATTTACTGTAGTAAAAATTTTCTTTCCCAGTTACATATTCAAGAGAAAATTGGAATGGAATTGGAATATTGAAAATTTTGAAAAATTTTATTTCATTTCTAATATTTAGGAAAATGAATTTTTAAAAATGTAAATTTTTTAGAATATTATTTTTAGGAAATTTATTTTTTACTTTTTTTTATTTATTTAGTAGTTATTTAGGGTTAGTAAGGGACTACTTATATATATTCTCTTTATTCTTGGCTTAAGGGAGACTTTTGGAGGCAGTCCAAGGAGGGGCAGTAGCCCCATGTCCACAGTAGCTGGCAACTTAAAGGCTCCTTCTTTTTCCTTGCCTTTGCACTAGAAAAGTCATAATTGCTGGAAAGGTAGCAGCAACCAGCGGAGAAACATTTGCGATAATGTAGTTCCAATATTCTCATTCCATTTTTATGTATTTGTGAGTTTTATTTCTTTTATGTTTTGTTTTTAATTTATTTTTCTAATTAAAAAATTATTGAAATCTTGATAAATGATGATTGTGAAATCTAAATTATCTTATTTGCTTGATATTTGTGGGTATTTATTTAATTTCTATATTTAATATTTATGATTGTTTTGGGATTGTTAAATAGAGGTATATGTTTAATAACTCTAAAATAATCCATAACTATTTAAAAACAGTAACATTTGTGTGTTTTTAATAAAATGGTAATTGACATAGTATTATGGTCTCGCAAGCGGAGATTAGATAATCTAATTTAAATAAATTCAGTTTGGAATTTACTGATTAGAATTAGATCTTTCTAAATGTTAATGCTGTCGGAACATTAAATCCAATAAGAGTCTTTTGCGTTGTCTTTCGATTAGAGAAGTAATTAATGATGGTATCTTGATTATCGAAAAAGTAATGAGAGATTGGTCATTTCGGGGTACACCGACAAATCGGCCATTGCGGGATGATATGACCACTGGGGCATCATGCACGGGAAGCATTTCCATCTCGGCATTGATGTTCATGAGATTCGACATTGGGTAGGATCTTTCTAGTCATGCTGTTTAGTGGTCCAATGTCTTGTTGTGATGAAATCTAACCACAATGCAGGTTATGCCGTCTGCACTGCCACACGTGAAAGCTGTCTCAGTCAATCTACGAGCAGCAGTATCAGGTTCTTCTGTCTGGGCAAGCAAAATGGCATCCTGAGTGTTATCAAGCACATGAAAATGGTTATTTCACCAGAAACTTGGAGGTCATTTTTCTGAAATTATCCAAACCTCGATATGAGTTTGTAAGAATGCAACATGGAGCTGGCATCAGTGTAGGACGCACTTTGACGATTATGTAGATCAAACTGTGACAATCCCACCCGTCACAATGAGCTGGATGATGGGATAATGCACGTATCTGTGTCTACCCCTGCCTCTAGTTTGAGGTGTGGAGTGGGACATGTCAGCATATTAATATTCAGACCAAGCATCCAGCCAGTAGGGTAAATTTGTTGCCCCTTCTTTGTTCTAGATTTTTTTTTTGGGCAGGCATTTGTGTAATCCATGTTCAACTAATATCAAACAAGTGTTGTACAAAAACTCCGAACACATCTTCATATGCATAATCATCTCCAAGGATTGCTAGCCATGATAGTCATGGAACCCCATGGCTAAATCTGAAACATGAAGTACCACATTTCCCAACACCACTTTTTTCTGATATACAAGTCCGAATCACTCTCTAAAAGCTTAGTGGAGCCCTTTGTTCGCCTTTCTCTTTCCTTTTTTTTTTTTTCTCTTTTGTTTATATATTCTCCCATTTTCTACATCGATTTTGCCATTCTCTAGTAGGAAGCCCAACCTTACCAGTACTGTCTAAGATCAACATGGATTGACACCAAAAGGGTACACTTTAAGAAGGTTTGAGACGACCAGGTTTGCCACAGAGAGGGTAAGGATAACTGCAGTTATGGCTCAGTAGTCCTTTGCATTTTGCTTGGCTCTCTAACTCGATCTCCAACTCCTCCTGCTTACGGAGAGTTTTATGGAATCTTCACGGCCTATAACACCAAATAAAATATTCACCCCACACAATATTTTCATCGATTACAACCCTCCAAAGCAAAGCTGATTATGGTGAATTAGCAAGAAGTTCGCAAATGTTATAAATAGTTTGAAAATATTTGCAGTACTCATGGTTCTTATCAGCAGATTCTTGGACATTCTATACTGCCAGATGATGGCAACTATGGGGCCCTTTTTTTCTCTATAGATATGATGAGTGGCAGGTAAAAAACGAGGCTTGCATAAAGGCAAGGACATAAAACAAGCAGTTTCGGGGGCCTACCTGAATCTTAGGTCTCCGGCTACAAATTGCTTTGGCATACGATTTCCAAATGCGCAGCACATTGCTAGCACACCTCCTACCCTCCAGGTCCCCAAAGTACCGAGAGAGAGAGAGAGAGAGAGAGAGAGAGAGAGACAGAGCTGAAAGTACAGTTGCTTATAATTGCAGAAAACTGAACAGTTCATTAGTATTAAGCTATATTTCATGGCCTTAGTTATTTCTTCCCCTATTTTTTGCCTTTTTTATTCTTAAACTTTAATGATGGAAGAAAAAAGAAGAAAAGAGCTACCAAAAACTGTTTCCACTATAAAACTCATTAAGATGTAAATACCTGAACAAACAGGCATTAGCTTCTTCCATATAAACAAAATTCATCAATTTAACATTATAATGAATTTGTACCTGCCCACATTACGACTCCTCCATCACTTTCAATTCTCATCCGCACATCACTTCTATTTGGTTTGTGATCCTCTAACAACGGGATTGCTGTCCATAATGGTCAGAAAAAGTGCTTTTACACTGTTAATTAAGACCAAATTCATGATTCTTTTTCACAAGCATAAGTTGGTAGTCTCAGGTTTCAAATGTTTTTAAGTCCCGGAAAGAAAAAAAAAATGATCATGAAGTTATATATAGTTGGCTGACTACCCCAAAAAGCAAACAAATTGAATAGAAAGTCAGAATTCTTGGTAGAGATTTGAATTCATTAACTAGTGAAGTGTAAATTTCTTATTGAAATTTCTGGTCTTCAAACTAGTACTTCTCAAGGATGAGACAGAAAGTTGATCCATTATTTCAGTTTTAGAACCCATAACCACTTACACTTATTTACACTTACCTTGTGTTAGCAACTGAAAGTTGAGTCTTCTTCAACAATTTTAGATGCAAAAGGCATGTGCAAATACTATAATTAGTTAAATTGGTGTGATGACACCATATGATGCAGTGCAGTGTCTTAGCGGATATGAAAACTTGACATTTTTAAGCGAATATGATGACACCATACATTGGCTCGCCTGCATTTGGTAAATGAATCAATCATACTAGACATGGGCATTAGATGTTGCTTCATGATATGATTTGGACATTCTTATGAGTTATAAACTTACATGTGAGCATCCTTATTTTTGGGGCAGAAATGGTTCAAAAATGCCCTTTCAAAATGAGCCACATTTTCTTAACCATTGGGTACTGTTCATATATTGGGATCAGTTCATCAATCATGCATCTGATGAGGACAGCTCTAACTTAGCTGTCCTTCTTTTTCTAAGTGCGGAAGGCATCTTGCTCTCATTTTCCCTATGCCGTGGTGCCCATCCAGGGTCTACCATCTCATGCATCAAGACCTCTATGAACTCTTGCTCCTCAAGGATAATTTGAACTTTTCGATACAAAATATTATAATTATCATCGTTAAGATTGTCCCCCTTGTTTAGATCGGTTAATATTTTTCGATGCAACCATATATTCTGGGACATATAAAATGATATAAATGACTTCAATGCCTCTTATTAATTACCTCAATAAATTTGCATATCGTTCGGATCAATAAATATAAAACAATTTAATGTAAAATTCAAATTCAAACAAATAAATTAAATTCATTCATTACCATTTGAATTCCATATCTCATTATTTTGTATTTGGACTCAATATACAAATATCTACACTAAAAATTACACCAAATTATAAGGTTGAGAATCTCAATTTAACCGACCAAACTCCCATTGGAGCAAAGTCATGCATATATACATATATATAGAGTATAGATTTCATGAATTATCCTTGAATAAAAGATTATGCCATAAATTTAAAAAAATATTTATGAATAATTTTTTATGCTTCCTAAACACAGTGGCCTAGTGGTTAAGGCCACTCCTCGAGTCACTCGGTTTATGGTTTCATGGGTTCACGCGCTTCCCACTGTGAGTTTGGTTCAGATGCTCTGGACCGGGTCGGCACTGGATTCGGGTCAGATCGATTCTTTCATGTGCCTGCGAGTCTTCTTCTTCACTTGAATGGGTTGACCCGACAGAGTTGCAGAAAACTCATTTCTTCACCCTTTTTTCGTTGTGATTTTGATTGGGTTTTGTAATTCACCTCTCTCCGATCATCGAGTCTCAACGATCATCGAGTCTCAAATCATGGTAAAAGACTAATCCAAAATCAAAAATCTTGCTAAAAAAATAAGCTTTTTTTATGACGAAAAACTCAATGTAATGGACGTATTATGTATTTAGGATATGAGAAACTTATTTTTTACTTCAATTTGTCCCCCAAAATAAAAAAAAAAAAAAAAAAAAAATCATTTTTGACATGTATCTAAAGTTTTTCTCCATAGGTCACAGTGAACAATATTCAAAATTGGGTCCCCCAAAGTTGGGTATTCTGTACGCATTACAGGCATTCACATGAGATGATCAATTTTAGGAAAGAAAATCATTCTCAAAAATCCGTAAAATTCTATCATGGCAATTTTTTCAGAAGAAAAATAAAATTAATCATACCCAAAAAATTCATAAAATAATTATAAATAAACCCTAAACTTGCTAATTATGTACCTCAAATTATGATTAATTTCTTCATAAATTTTGATTGATTTTTTCACAAATCTCCCGGACCAATTGAAATATTGACCATAAAACGAACCAGTGATATATTCCTCACGACACTATGCTCCAAATCTCCAGTGTTTCAATACCCAATAGTCTCAAATAACGAGTACCAAAGTCGGTGATTTTTAAATTCATTCATCTCTCACACTCCTCTTTCTTCGTCAGGGAGGAATAGAATGAAGGAGAGAAGGAAGGCGGTTAACTTCTCTCAACATTCCCCTAATTTTTTAATTAATTTAAATTTTAAATTTAAATTCAAAATGCCCTCATGGGCATAACCATCTTCATAAATAATTATATATGTAGAACTCGAGACATTAAAAAAAATATGATACATTAGAGAATAAATAAATCTAAAAGTAAATTTGGGGGAAGGAAAAAGTTGTACTTTAAAATTAGTGTAAAATAATAATAATAATAATAATAATAATAATAATAATAATAATAAAATAATTCAGGGAAAGAGCGAATTTATATAAAAGTGTACCTAGTAGGCTTAAAAAAAACAAACGTATTCAACTGAAACATTGCGCTCTTCCCACCGCCAGGCCAGAGGCTCTCTACTTCTTATTCTTCAATAAACCCTCTGCAATCCCGTCAATTTCTAACTCGTCTCACCTCTCTCCGTCTTTTTCTCTGTTTTCTTTTTCTTGGTTTTCTTTTCCTTTCTCTCTCTCTCTCTCTCTCTCTTCAAATATCCTGAGAACCCCTTGCCCAACGCCACTATCGAAATCCGCCATCGTTCGGGCTCTAATCGTCTCGGTTAGCATAAATCTTCTGCTTCTTGCTTGAATGTGATAATTTTCCCGCTCCTCTTCAACTTCATCTTCCGATTGGGAACCGTTCCGGGGTCCGCCATCAGGGTCTTGGGAGCAGGGAGAATTATCAATTCAAGAAAAAATTCCCTTATAGTTGTCTTCTACATCTGCTCCTTCGTTTGCTTTCTATCCCTAACTCGAGAACATCTATGTTATGCAGAGCTTGCAAAATGGGATTTATGCAACGCAAAGGACACAGTGACAGGCAAAACAATAAGTCTGGTTCAAATAACAACAGCATTAACACCACAGAATTTATTGATCATGTAATAATACAACAGCAGTTTCTTTACTATTGTTTGCTTCGAATCACAATCTTTTGAGTGGTTTCACTTCTTTTTATGGCGTCATTGCAGGTGCATTATTTGATCGAACAATGTCTAGTAAGATATATGAGTAAAAGAGAGACCCTGGAGATCCTATCGCAATGCGAAAGAATCGATCCTGAATTGACTACTTTGGGTAAGCTTTCTTCTTTCTTGGCTTTGGTGTCTGAAATTTATCCACTTCATGTTGTTTCCTTGTCACTTTTGGCCAGTATGAAAAATACGTTTCTTAATTTGTCCTTAACGAAGGAAAATCATAAACTGCGCCATCAACATGTAAAAATTTCAGTTCTTGGCTGAAGCAGTGCCATTCTTGATGTTTTTTCTTGAGGCTTTGACCATGCTTCTGCAAAGGAAGTTGCAGACATTTAGATGGAAATTTTCAAGAACTTTTAATTCATTTGGAAGGTGCATAAGCACTGAATGAGAAGGATTATATCCCTAACTTGCTGATGGTTTTGTTGATAACTACTCCTATGGTATATGAGAGCATCATATGAAGGCTCATTTTGGTCTGCTCTCCTCTGCTATTGTAGAGTAATGGGCTAACAATCTTTGATGTAGTTTGGCAAAAATTGGAAGAAGACAATCCGGAATTTTTTGCTGTGTACAACATCATGCTAAATTTGAAGCTGCAAATTATTACATTCAATCGCTTGCTCGTGAGGCAAATCGCCATGATGATATTTCCGGTGCCTTCAGTCTTAACTGGGGCTCCCATGCAGAAAACAGCTCATGCCATGCCCCGTAAGCTATGATGCACAGAAACTTATTGATACTAGCATATTTTCGTTTCTAAAATATTTCTTGACTAAATTAATTAATATTTATACAAAAATCCTTATATATTTTATATTTACACATTTTTTTATATTTAATGATTTATTTATTTAATTAATTATAATTTTTATTTTTTTATTATCTGTTTTATAATTAATAATTATATTTTTTATTTTTATTATAAAATACGGTTGTTCTATTATTTTCATAAAATAATTAATATTTACATAAAAATCTTTATATTTTTTATATTTATACTTTTGTCATATTTCCATTTCTTATATTTTTATAAAACACCATTTTCTCTTTTTGTTTCGTATTCGTTTCCGTTTTCCGTTTATGTTTCTGAGCAACATAACCTGTAAGTTCTTGCCATTTAATCTCAATCTTTAAACTAGTTAACCATATAGTTCTAATTATTTGTAATGCAGCTGAAAACTCATCTGTGAGGCAACTGCAGCAGCCTCCTTCTGCCTTGGCTCCAAAAGCAGAAGGTGGTCAATCTGCTCCCTGCATCGCACCTGAGAGCTTTCACTATCACACCGTCAGCTCACTAAAGGATCAAAATCTTTCTACCCGGTGCCCCTGATGTTCCTCTTTTGATAGCAGCAGCTAAGAGTTGTTGATCAATTACTCATTTATGATTTCTCATTGCAGTGTCAAATCTGAACCAGTTAGTCCTGTGTCAATGGTTTCAAATCACAGTTTTCCCATGGATACTTCAAAAGCTAGAGTGATGAACAAGGACGCACTAGTAAATGATACAAATTTCATGTCTCAGCTAGAAAACCCACCGCAACTGTGTGTTACACAAGGCGCCGCCAATGGCAACACAAGCGACAATAGTAATACACATTCTTCGACACCTGGCATCACAGATCCACCAGAAGACTTGCATTATGGGGAAGGTAACATGCTGATTGTGACTCAAAATATACATCTCTTTCTCTATTATTGCCCTATGCAAGTAGCCATGCTTGATCCCATGCTTACAGTCATGTTACATCCCAAATTAAAATAGTGCAACAACTTCGTAAGTTATTGTCGTATAGGAATTTTCATCCTCACTTTTAATTGGGTATTCTTCATGGAGCCTTCTATTCAGGATAATTTGTCTATTTCTGCAGAATGCGACGATATTGGTATGCTGTGGTTGTTTTTGGAGAAGATTTACCATTCAAACTTTTTTGTTTTTTGGTTATCCTTAGTTGTTGGTTATCATCTTCTTTCAGTTTCGGAGTTTCAAGTAGAAGAACCTCAAATGCATGCTCAGAATGGAGAAGGAATGGACCCACAACAGTAGGCCAAACCAGGGGTCTTGCAGTTGCCCTGGGGGGCCAAATTCTCTCCGCATTTTAGCAGATAGCAGATTATAGTTCAGGTCATGGTCTAGGTCACAGCAGTGAGAAACATACGTGACATAATAGGAAAATTAGGGCATCAGCCGTACAGAATTTCTGGAATAAGATTGTTTACTTTGAGGAAATCAACATATAAATGCTTCAAATACAGAATAAGCATCAGCTCAGCAAATGAACCCTGTGAATAAATGCGATGTGGGCATATTATTCCATATACCTCTGGTCCGTGCAATTATTTTTCCACAAACATGAAGACATAAGCCACTGAAATAATAACATAAAATAGATTTTGCAGCAGCAAGGCACAGGAGTACATGATCAACAACAGGGCAATTTGAAAGCTAGCATGCCTTAGATACGCCCGATAACCCAAGCTTATACTTTGAGAGCCTTGTTTGAACAGCTAAGAAACCAGTCACTCTGACACCCTTAAACATGTGAGCAATGCCATAGCAGTCAATATAGCGGGTAATTGTCCGAAAGACCTCAAAGAAACTTCGCCACAACAGCAAAAAATTAAAGGGCTACATAGACAAGTACAGGGATAATCAACTAGTAAGTCAGTACACTTTTCCCCTCCAAGAGCAGGATGATGGGAAACATACCAATGAATTAACAAATTGCGCATTGCTGGATGATATGAACATTGGGACATCATGCAGGGGAAGCATTTCCATCTTGGTATTGATGTTCCTGAAGATTTGACGTGCTGTTCAGCGGTCCAATGTCTTGGTGTGATGAAATCTAACCACAATGCAGGTTATGTTGTCTGCATTGTCATGCATGAAAGTTGTCATAGTCCATTTACGAGCAGCAGCATCAGGCTCTTCTTCTGTCAGGCAAGCGAGATGGCATCCTGAGTGATATCAAGCACATGAAAATGGTTACTTCACCAGAAACTTGGAAACTAATTTCTACCAGTCATTTTTGAGACCTCGATAAGAGTTTGTGAGAATGCAACATAGAGGCGGTGCATCAGTGGAGGACGCGCATTGATGATTATGTAGATCAAATTGTAACAATCCCACCAGTCACAATGAGCTAGGAGATGGGAGCACGCACATATCAGTATCTACCACTCTGCCTCCAGTTTCAGGTGTGGACTGGGACATTTTAGCATATTAATAATCAGACCAAGCATCTAGCCAGTAGGGTAAATTTGTGCCCCTTCTTTGTCCTAAAATAGAACAATTTTTGGTGGTAGGGCAATTGGGTAATCCATGTTCAACTAATATCAAACAAGTGTTGCACTAAAACTACCAACACATCTTCATATGCATAATCATCTCCAAGGATTGCTAGCCATGACAATTATAGAACCCCATGGCTAATCCGGAACATGGAGTACCACATTCCCAGCACCACTTTTGCTGATTCACAAGTCCAAATCACTCTCTAAAAGCTTAGTGGAGCCCCCTTGTTCGTCTTTCTATTTCTTCTTTTTTTTCTTGTTTATATATTCTGCCATTTACTGCATTGATTTTGCCATTCTAGAGTGGGAAGCCCAACGTTACCAGTACTGTCAAAGATCAACATTGATTTAGACCAAAAGGGAACACTTCAAGAAGGTTTGAGACGACCAGGTGTGCTACAGAGAGGGTAAGAATAACAAACTAGATCAGAAATTAAATGTACCTCTTTTGGAGCCACATCCCAAAGCCCATCACTAGCTAGCACTAGCAGTTTGAATTCCTCATCAGTCATTTGATCCTGATAATAAAAATAAATAAATAAAATAATAGAAGAAAAAATTACACTGTTATATTCCAGAAAGCTCAATGATGAACTTGGAAAGAGTAAATAAGTGTTCCAAATTTATTCCTGTTCGTCAAATCCTTTTACTGGAATTGGACGAACCCTCTTGGAGTTAATGGGACTCACGTTGACCTTGCTAGGAACAACTACGTATGATTTTTCATAGGAAAACAGAAGAAAACTAATAAAGAATGAAAACACCAAGGCAATAAGGCCAACCAAAACTAAAGCACAAGAGCATCCACAAATTGTCCCTAAGGAGACAGTCTAATGGTACAAACCATGCTTCTCTAATTTGATAATTTCATGTTTAAATTCTTGTAAAAAAAAACAGAGAGCATCCACCACAAAGTCAATAAACCCTTTTTAGGATGAGAACAACTTGGAGGAAATCAAATATTGCAGGCTTTTCAACAAGCTACTCACAAAACTAGCCAAGAGACTTTCAACCCCATAAAAGAAAAACAAATTCCTCCTATCCCACTCCCTCCATGTTAATAAAAAAAATTCACTTTTTCTTATATATGTTTAGCTAGGGTCCTGTTGGGGAAACCTCCACTTGTCTCAATTTTCCTATGCTAATCTCTGTTTTGTTTTATTCTACTTGTAACATTTGTCAACTAAAAAAATTAGTAGAAAACATTAAATTTTGCAGCAAAAATGAAATTGCCTCATAAAGATGACTCAAATTATCATTACAATAATAATTTTTCAAATTCAAAACCTCATCTACCTTCTTCCAAACTCAACCTCTACTTTCTCAAACACCACTGCGAACTACTAATTTGCATAATGTCTAACATTACTCAAAAAATTGAAGGCATTATCATTTCCTCTATCTCTAACCACCTCACTACAAAATGGTGTAACACCAACCAACAGCAATTTCCCATTGAAACACAACCTAAATCCACTCTGGCACATGGTAGGCTCCGATTCCCATCAAGGATCTAAAACTCAGTAATGTATTTGACAATTTGAAAATTGTCATCTGAATATAACAACTTTAGACAATTGCCGAGTGGAAAAATAGAAATCACATGAGAATCTATGGCACAAAAACTTCTCAATAACCATAATTAAAGCCGCAACCCTTGTGTGTACTTTCATCCCTCCTTTTTGTGAAATCTTTTACATTTGACAAATATTTTTAATGAAAACAATGCCATGCCGGTGCACAAAAGATTCACCCGGTACACAAAGTGTAAGGGTAAAAGGAGGGTGAGCGTATATATACGCAGTCTTTCCCTTGCATTTTTGCAAAGATACTGTTTTCACGCCTAAAACCCATGAGCTCGAGGTCACCGAAGGAACAACTCAACCGTTGTGTCAAGATTCGTCCTCAACAATAAAATAACTAATTATCCCATTCCTGTTCAACATTAACTCTTTAAGGAAATTATCACATTAGCTAAATAAAAAAATAATTATACATTGAAATGATACCAAAACATCACACGATAAAACAACCAATTATTCAAGATAATTGTTGTGTTCTCGAATGGTTGCAATTGTGATCAAGATATGCAAAAACTACAGTTATGGCTCAGTAGTCCTTAGCATTTTGCTTGGCTTTGTAACTCAGTCTCCAACTCCTCCTGCTTACAGAGGGTTTTATGGGATTGTCACAGGCTATAACACCTGGTAAACTATTCACCCCACACTATTTTCATTGATTATAACCCCTCCAAAAACAAAGCAGATTATGGTGAATTAGCAAGAAGTTCACAAATGTTATAAACTGTTTGAAACTATTTGCAGTACTCATGGTTCTTATCAGCAGATTCTTGGACATTCTATACTGCCAGGTGATAGCACCTATGAGGCCTTTGTTTCCTGGATAGATATGATGAGTGGCAGGTAAAAAACGAGACTTGCATGCAGTTTCGGGGCCTACCTGAATTTCAGGCACTACCTGAATTTCAGGCACCGCCACTACAAATTGCTTTAGCATACGATTTCCTAATGCACGGGACAGTGCTAGCACACCTCCTACGCTCCAGGTCCCTAAAGTGCCCAGAGAAAAGCCATTAGAGAGAGAGAGAGAGATAGAAAGAAAGAGAGAGAGAGAGAGAAAAAAAAAAACTCTGAAAGTACAGTTGCTTATAATTGCAGTAAACTGAACAGTTCATTAGTATCAAGCTTTCTTTCATAGCCTTAGTTCTTTCTTCCCCTATTTTTAACTTTTTCTTTTCTTTTTTTCTTTTTTTTTTTGGCTTAAACTTTAATGATGGAAGAAAAAAGAAGAAAAGAGTCAAGACCTACCAAAAACTGTTTCTACTATAAAACTTTAATGATGGAACAAACGGGCATTATATTCTTCCATAAAAACACTTGGCAGCAGACCTCCAGAGACAGGCGAAGAGGAGGTTATGACGTGTTTGAGAGGGGCACTTGCAGCACTACGGACAGATGGGGATAGGTTTTACAATACCACACCGAGAGATGGTTAGAAGAATTGGTTTGGTTTAGGTTGAGGGTTTGGTTGAAATCGAGAGTTTAAAATTTTTGGAAGAAGTTGAGAGAGGTGTGTTTGTTGGCCAAAGGGGAAGAGCCAAAGGAGTTGGACAAAAGAAATAAATCTAAAAATAAATTGGAGGGAAGGCTAAAGTTGTACTTCTCTAAAGTTACCGAAAGGATTTGTATAGAATTAGAATAATAATAATAATAATAATAATTTTGGGGAGGAACGTATTTGTATTCGACACAAAGTGTGCGCTCTTCCGACTCCCTCGAGCTCTCTTCTTCTTCAACAAACCCTCTGCAATCCCATCAAGATCTCACTCGTCTCACCCCTCTCCCTCTGTCCTTTTCTCTCTCTTTTCTCTTTCTCTCTTTTTCTTTTCCACTCTCTCTTTCGCTCTTCAAATATCCTGAAAATCCCGTTGCCCACCGCCACTACCGAAATCCGCCATTGTTCGGGCTATAATCGTCGTGGTTAGCATAAATCTTCTTCTTTTTGCTTGAATGCGATAATTTTCTTCTCCTCTTCAATTTCATCTTCCGATTGGGAACCGTTCCGGTGTCCGCCATCGGGATCGTGGGAGAAGGCGAATTATCAATTCACGAAAAAAATTCCCTCGTAGTTGTCGTCTACATCTTCTCGTTCGTTTGCTGTCTATCCCTAACTTGAGAACCTCTATGTTATGCAGCTTGCAAAATGGAAGATATGCAATGCAATGGACACAGAGACAGGCAAAACCATATGTCTGGCGCCGATCAGCCCAATGCAGGCCGGTTGTCTGGTTCAAATAACAACGGCATTAACACCACAGAATTTATTGATTATGTAATAATATAACAGAAGTTTCTTTAATGTTTTTTTATTATTATTATTCGAAATCATAATCTTTTGAGTTGTTTGACTTGCTTTTAAGGAGGTATTGCAGGTGCATTATATGATCGAACAATGTCTAGTAAGATATATAAGTAAAAAAGAGGCCCTGGAGATCCTATTGCAACGCGAAAGAATGGATCCTGAATTGACTATTTTGGGTAAGCTTGCTTCTTTCTTGGCTTTGGTGTCTGAAATTTACCCACATCATGTTGTTTCCTTGTCACTATTGGCCAGTAGAAAAGTTAATACGTCTCTTAATTTGTCTTAACGAAGGAAAATCACAAACCGGGCCATCAACATGTAAAAATTTCAGGTCTTGGGCTGAAGCAGTGCCATTCTTGATGTTTTTTTCTTGAGGCTTTGACCATAATTCTACAAAGGAAGCAGTAGACATTTAGAGGGAAAATTTCTAGAACTTTTAATTCATTTGGAAGGTGCATAAGCACTGAATGAGAAGGATAATACCCAACTTGCCGATAGTTTTGTTGATAGCTACTCCTATGGTATATGATAGCCTCATATGAAGGCTCATTTCGGTCTGCTTTCCTTTGCTATAGTAATGGGCTAACAATCTTTGATGTAGTTTGGCAGAAATTGGAAGAAGACAATCGGGAATTTTTTGCCGAGTACAATATCCTGCTAAATTGGAAGCTGCATATTATTACATTCAATCACTTGCTCAAGAAGCAAATCGCCATGATGAGCTTTCAAATTCCTTCAATGCTATCTGCAGCTCCCATGCAGAAAACAACCCATTCCATGTCCCGTAAGTTCTTGCCATTTAATCTCAATCTTTACAACAGTTAACCATATAGTTCTAATTATTTGTAATGCAGTCGAACGCCCATCTGTGAAGACAACTGCAGCACCCTGCTGCTGCCTTAACTCCAGAACATTGGGACGTTGATTTAGCAGAAGGTGATCAATCTGCTCCCACATCGCACCTGAGAGCTCTCACCATCACACAATCAGCTCACTGAAATATCAAAATATTTTTACCCGGTGCCCCTGATGTTCCTGCAGCTAAGCAGATTAGGAAAATTAGGGCGTCATCTGTACAGGATTTCTAGAATAGGTTTGTTTACATCGAGGAAATCAACATACAAATTCTTCAAAAACAGAATAAGCATTACCTCAAATGATCCATGCGAATAAATGCAATGAGAACATATTATTCCATATACATCTGCTTATGTCATATGTAAACACAGATTCTTCGTCAAGCATTTGAATAAATAAGCCACTTTTTCTGACCCGTGCAATTACTTTTGCACAAACATGAAGACATAAGTCATCGAAACAATAACATAAAATAGATTTTGCAGCAGCAACACACACGAGTACATGATTAACAACGGGGCGGTTTTGAAAGCTAGCACGCCTTGGGTACATCCGATAAAACCAAGCTTACACTTTGAGAGCCTTATTTGAACAGCTAAGAAACCGCTCACTCTGACACCCTTAAACATGTGAGTGATGTTATAGCAGCCAATATAGCGGGAAATTGAATAATAATTGCCCAAAAGACCCCCAAGAAACTTCGCCACGAGAGTCAATATTAAGGGGCTATATAGACAAGTACAGGGATAATCAACTGGTAAATCAGTACACATTTCCCCTCCAGGAGCAGGTTGATGGGAAACAAACCAATGAATTAACAAATTGCCCCTTGCTGGATGATATGAACAGTGGGGCATCATGCAGGGGAAGCATTTCCATCTCAGTATTGATGTTCCTGAAGATTTGACGTTGGGTAGGATCTTTCTAGTCATGCTGTTCAGCGGTCCAATGTCTTGTTGTGATGAAATCTAACCACAATGCAGGTTATGTTGTCTGCACTGCCACGCGTGAAAGCTGTCTCAGTCAGTTTACGAGCAGCAGCATCAGGCTCTTCTTCTGTCCGGGCAAGCAAAATGGCATCCTGAGTGATATCAAGCACATGAAAATGGTTACTTTACCAGAAACTTGGAAACTCATTTCTACCAGTCATCTCTCAGAAATTAGCCAAACCTGGATGAGAGATTGTAAGAATGCAACATGGAGGCTGTAGGACATGCTTTGATGATTATGTAGATCAAATTGTGACAATCCCACCAGTCACAATGAGCTGGGTGATGGGATCACGCACATGTAGACCAGGACATTTCAGCATATTAATAATCAGACCAAGCATCTAGCCTGTAGGGCAAATTTGTTGCCCCTTCTTTGTTCTAAGATAGCACGATTTTTTGTGGCAGGGCAATTGTGTAATCCATGTTCAATAATATCAAACAAGTGTTGTACAAAAACTACTAACACATCTTCATATGCGTAATCATCTCCAAGGATTGCTAGCCATGACAGTCATGGAACCTCATGGCTAATCTGAAACATGGAGAATCACATTTCCCAACACCCCTTTTGCTGATACACAAGTCCAAATCACTCTCTAAAATCTTAGTGGAGCCCCCTTGTTCGTCTTTCTATTTCCTTTTTTTTCTTGTTTATATATTCTCCCATTTTCTACATTGATTTTGCCATTCTATAGTCGGAAGCCCAACATTACCAGTACTGTCTAAGATCAACATGGATTGAGACCAAAAGGGAACACTTTAAGAAGGTTTGAGACGACCAGGTGTGCTGTAGAGAGGGTAAGAATAACAGACTATATCAGAAATTAAATGTTACCTCATTTGGAACTACATCCCAAAGCCCATCACTAGCTAGCACTAGCAGTTCGAATTCCTCATCAATCATTTGATCCTGATAATAAAAATAAATAAATAAAATAATAAAAGAAAAAATTACACTGTTGTATTCCAGAAAGCTCAATAATGAACTTTGAAAAAGTAAATAAGTGCTCCAAATTTATTCGTGTAAAGAATGAAAACACCAAGGCAATAAAGCCAACCAAAACTCAAGCACAAGAGCATCCACAATGTCAATAAACCCTTTTTTAAGGATGAGAACGACTTGGAGGAAATCAAATATAGCAGGCTTTTCAACAAGGTACTCACAAAACTAGCCAAGAGACTTTCAACCCCATAAAAGAAAAACAAATTCCTCCCATCCCACTCCCTACATATTAATAATCAAATTCACTTTTTTCTCATATATGTTTAGCTAGGGTCCCGTTAGGAAACCTCCACTTATCTCTACTTCCGTCTGCTGATCTCTATTTTTTTTTTATTCCACTTGTAACATTTGTCAACTAAAAAAAGATTAGTAGAAAACATTAAATTTTGCAGCCAAAATGAAATTGCCTCATAAAAATAACTAAAATTATCATTATAATAATAATTTTTCAAATTCAAAACCTCATCTAACTTCTTCCAAACTCAACCTCTACTTTCGCAAACACCGTTGCAAACTACTAATTTGCATATTGTCTAACATTACTCAAAAAATTGTTAAGGCATTATCATTTCCTCTATCTCTAACCACCTCATACAAAATGGTGTAACACCAACCAATAGCAATTTCTCATTGATACACAACCTAAAACCATATGGCCCTTAATAGGCTCCAATTCCTATCAAGGATCTATAACTCAGTACTGTATTTGACAATTTGAAAATTGTCATCTAAATGTAACAACTTTAGACATTTGCCAAGTGGAAAAATAGAAATCACATTAAATTCTATAGCACAAAAACTTCTCAATAACATTAATTAAAGCCGCAACCCTTGTCTGTACTTTCACCCCTACTTTTTGTGCAAATCTTTCACATTTGTCTGTTCTACATTAACTTTTTAAGAAAACTATCACATTAAGTAAATAAAAATAATTATGCATTGAAATGATACCAAAACATCGAACAATAAAACAACCTATTATTCAAGAAAACTGTTGTGTTCTCAATTGGTTGGAATTGTGATCTAGATATGCAAAAACTGCAGTTATGGCTCAGTAGTCCTTAGCATTTTGCTTGGCTCTCAATCTCCAACTCCTCCTGCTTAAAGAGAGTCTTATGGGATCGTCATGGTCTATAACACCTAATAAAATATTCACCCCACACAATATTTTCATTGATTACAACCCTCCAAAAGCAAAGCTGATTATGGTGAATTAGCAAGAAGTTCACAAATGTTATAAACTGTTTGAAACTGTTTCCGGTACTCATGGTTCTTATCAGCAGATTCATGGACATTCTACACTGCCAGATAGCATCTATGAGGCCTTTCTTTCCTTGATAGATATTATGAGTGGCAGGTAAAAAAAGAGGCTTGCATAAAGGCAAGGACATAAAACAAGCAGTTTCAGGGCCTACCTGAATCTCAGGCTCTGCCACTACAAATTGCTTTAGCATACGATTTCCAAATGCACGGGACATTGCTAGCACACCTCCTACCCTCCAGGTCCCTAAAGTACGAAAAGAAAAGCCATGAGAGAGAGAGAGAGAGAACTGAAAGTACAGTTGCTTCATTAGTATTAAGCTATCATTCATATTCTTAATTATTTCTTCCCCCATCTTTAAGTTATTTCTTCCCCTATTTTTAACCCTTTTATTCTTAAACTTAAATGATGGAAGAAAAAAGAAGAAAAGAGTCAAAACCTGCCAAAAACTGTTTCTACTATTAAACTCATTAAGATGTAAATACATGAACAAACGGGCATTGTATTCTTCCATACATACAAAATTCATCAATTTAACATTATAATGAATTGTACCTGCCCACATTACGACTCCTCCAGCACTTTCAATTCTCTTCCGCTCATCACTTCTATTGGGTTTGTGATCCTCTGACAACGGGATTGCTGTCCATAATGGTCAAGAAAGTGCTTTTAAGCTGTTAATTATGACCAAATTCATGATTCCTTTTCACCAACATAAGTTGGTAAGTCTCAAGTTTCAAATGTTTTTAAGTCCCAGAAAGAAAAAAAAAAAAAAAAATATATATATATATATATATATATATATATATATATATATATGATCATGAAGTTATATATTGTTGGCTGACTACATATAAAGCAAACAAATTGAATACAAAGTCAGAATTCTTGGTAGAGATTTGAATTCACTAGTTAAAATATATATATATATATATATATGATCATGAAGTTATATATTGTTGGCTGACTACATAAAAAGCAAACAAATTGAATAGAAAGTCAGAATTCTTGGTAGAGATTTGAATTCAATAACTAGTGAAATGTAAATATCTTATCGAAAGAAATGTTCCTTTCTGGTCTTCAAACAAGTACTTCTCAAGGATGAGACATAAAAGTTGATCCACTATTTCAGTTTTAGAACCTATAGCCACTTACCTTGTATTAGCAACTAAAGTTGAGTCTTCTTGAACAATTTCAGATGCAAAGGCATGTGCAAATACTATAATTAGTTAAATTGGTGTGATGACACCATATATACAGAGTCTTAGCGGATATGAAAAGCCAAGCCTTTTTAATATAGTCTATTAACAAGTAACTTCAGAGATGCCATTTGTTCTGGACCATCTGCCCTCGATTCCTGAATGTATGCATGTTGGCATCACTCTTCCAATTATAATCACAACACAAATGCTGGACAAGCATATAAAAAGAGAAACAATACCTTTTCCACCCTTTGATATTACAGTCCTTGAATCTCCAACATTCGCAACATATAGGTGGTCCCCTACCAGCACTGCTGTTGAAGCAGTAGAACCATCATCACGGTATGTGTCTCTTTCAGATTCCAAAAAATCCATATCGGTCTGTTGATATGTTTCACCTGCAGATTCAATCATGTTATCGATCATCATGCTGTTTATATATATGCAAGAAGAAAAGATAAATTGAGCCACTCAATGAAGGTGTCCAATTACTTTTGACTTACTTATTGCCAACTTGGGGTCTGCCAGAAATTGAGGATGCTTCATGAGATTCTCAAATAGATGTTCCTTCAAAAACTCAGCAGCACGAGAACCACCATGGCCTGTTGAGATGGGCAACATATATTAAACTATACAGCCAGTTATTCCATAAAATTTCTAAAAGAAGATTAAATACTACATATGTTTTATGCAACATGTCTTGTCTGTGCACGTGGATATGGCTGCTTGTCTATATGCGTACATTTGTGTTCATGGATCTGAGGAAAAAAGTGTGGACATGCAGCCATTGTGCAGAATGCCTGAACGATTTGAGTAAACGATCACAACAAAGGGCACAATGATACAAGCAAAGGTCTGGAATTTGAAAGTTACTTTGTTCATTTTCACCAACAGGCAACAAGAAGATGCGAAATTTGCTGCAATTATTCAAATTAATTTACATAAAACTGCACATGGTGGAGGACCAACTATCAAAAGGCGCCAACTTCTTAGGCTGAGTCACCTAACTTCCTAAACTGCGTCCGACAAACAACAATCTATTTGATATGGCCTAGTTAGAGAGTATCAGAACAGTTTATTAAATCAGATGCATGCACTTCAAATAAAATTTGTTACTAAGACAGGCACATCAAAGATGTCGTCTTAGTTCATTTAGTGCGCATGTTCACCAATCCAATGCCTCCTCTTCTCTACAAGTTTAACTACATAGACATGCAAGGCGAAGAGTAATACGTGTAAAAAGAAAAGGATAAGAAAAGCAATAAATCCAACCATCAAATATTCCAAAAAGGCAGACTGTTTGCCCATCAATATTTGATGATTTAATATCAAAGAAATCCTCCATGCTAGCTCTCTTTCCTCTGAAACTTGAATAGCCCCAGCTAAGTTTCCCATCTTCACTGCAATCAGAAAAAGGAAGAGAAGATAAGGAAACTTGGAGAAAAACTATACAACTGAACACAGTCAAAAAGCACACATCAAACCTACACAGATCCTTGAATGTGAAAGATTTGCATCCACATCACATAACAGCATACAGCACTATACAACTTTGGTGTAGTAGAGACATTCAGTTGGAAAATGCAGCTCAGACATCAGCAACTGTATGATTCAGTGGCTGTATGATTCAGTGGTTACACCACAATGCGTGTTTAAAACAAGTAATTCATGCATGTTTGAATCAAGTAATTCAAGTAAGCTACATAAGAAATTTCTGCATGCCAACATTCTTGTTTCCATTTCAAAAGATTAATTTTTTTTATCTGATGTCATGGATAATCCATTTTAATAATCAACAAAAAAGAGATTTTACAGGTTAAATCTCAATTTAGTAGTCAATGACCATCTTCAACTATCCAATCTGCTTACTAAGATGACAAAATAAAAGCACAAAACACTAGTAAGAACTGCAAACAGACCAACACTAGGAAGTCAGCTGGCAGATCAACCCCGGGGGGCCAGATTGGGGGTTATGTTCTAATTTGGTAGCAGAAGTCGAGAGACAGCTATCAAAAGGTTTATCTTCAAGGGTGTTACAAAAGTGTTAATTAATATATTGGTTAACAACATGGAAGTGCCTTCATGTATGTCTTCAATAATAGCATATATCAGGAACTTCCTTGTCGATATTAAAATTTACATTCTATCTGCAATGGGAACATAATCTAAAGAATAGTTATATCTGAGAGATGCCAAGTGTTGGTGAAATTTATAGCATATGAAACGCTACATGCACATGCATACATGGAGGGAGATTGTGTGATCAAAGGTTTCCAAATAAACAAAATTACTTTGAATAATAAGAATAACAAATTAACATTTTGCCATTGTAACTTCCTCTTAGAAATTTGAATCTATGGGTTGTCTTTGTCCATGTCGCTAGTGTTGATAGTTATTTGTCCAATGGTCACCTTGCAAGAATGCAGTTTTATAATTTGAATTGAGTTGTTGGAAATGGACACGAATTAGTAATATAGATGAGAAAAGTAGCTGGCGTCCATGTACTCTTTTGAATTTGTTGAGTTGCAACACTTGCCTTAATCCTTCCATTACATAATCACACATGCAACACCAACGGACAGTTGGCCTAGTGGGATGTGGTGTTAGATCCCTTAACCAAGTTCCTGAGTTCGACTCGTAGCTTAGCTATGGAAAAAACTACGTTGGAAGGATAGCCCCCTAAAATGGGCCGTTACAAGTCCCGAACCAGATTAGTAGGAATATAGCTCCCGAACCAGTTGGAATAGTACCAAAAAAAAAATAATAATCACACATGCAACAATACTTCTACACTATGATTTTTGAATTATTCTCTCGAAAGCGTGGAGTTATTAGTTCTTGTTGTGCAATTGTAAGAATCGAAGGGAGTTGTATTAGGAAATTATTTTAGAGCATTCATCAGCAAGGTAGGAATGTAATTGTCCTCAAGATAGTGATTAATTTGACATACTTGTTTTCCCCTGTTTAATATGGAACAAGGATTTCAAGGATTTGTAGCGTTTTCCCAACAGACACAACATAACAAAACCATAATTTTCATCCTATTTCAAGTTATGAAATGACGAATTTAGTCTCTTTCCAGAGGATGCATCTCATGCAGACAAATAGAAGTATTTATACGAATAGAATTACTAAAGTTCAATCAATATTCTATTCTTCAAAAAAAAATGATAATAAAGTGACCTAAATTCTTGTGTAACATTAGCTAATAAACATAAGTTAACATGTATTCAGAAGATAAACAGCACAAGTCAAATATTCAAAAGCATCTCCATCTTTATTCTCAATATGGAGGGAAAAAAGGAAAGGAAAAAAAATGTTGAAAGGATAAGCCTAGTATCTCACTACAAATTGGAGGTTGCCATCTTCTGTGTCTCAATAAATAGAATTTATTCCAATTGACCATATTCCTAATCGAATCTCTCTGCAGTTTATCTTTCTTACTAATTCTCTACCCATATCAAGAAAGCATCAGGAAAGCATAAGAAATAGAATAATGCTATATGAACAGGGAAAAAAAATCACCACAAGGAATACTGAATTCTATGTGTCATAATTTCATTGGTTCAAAAATTATATTACACTCCAATAATCAAGAAATCATGTCACATCGCGCTTTTACTTTTTAGCATTACTTTTTAACAAATATTCTTAGAATCTAATAAATTATGCAATCGAAACAAAATAGTCAAATATATTCATCATACTGATTACCTTCTCCATCCTCCACTACTAAATCCTCCATCGTCATCTCTCTCCTGCAAAACATCGAGAATTGGTCCTCTGTTCCCCTCGGTAGCACCGGAATCAACCATCATTTTCGTGGTAGACGACCTAAATTTCCGAAACAGAGGATAACTCACCCTTCGAATGGCATTCGAATTGTTGCTGCTTCTCTCTAAGCAACTCGATCTCACAATATAACCAGCTTGAACAATCGCATTCCTCAATCCGCTGTTGCATATCATCTACAATCCACACAGGCTTCAATTGCCAGATCTATATATAAAAATAAACTGAAATCAAACAAACACAAAATCAATTCAAATACATATTCCAAATTCACGTGTTTGGTGACTGAATTGAAAACTCACATAAAGCTTAATTTAGCCTAATCTTCGAATCTGACATGATCGTATACTTATTTCTTCGATTTATTAACTATAAATTACCAAAGATAATTGTAAAGAATGACGCTCGGATCTGATATTTGAAGAGATCGAGCTTATTTTAGAGAGAGAGAGAGAGAGAGATTCGAAACCCTAGAAACAGATTCAGAAAAAACTAATGTCGCTCGAATGAGAAATGACGAGCCGTGGAAGACATAGGAGAGAGGGGGGTAAAATCAGGTGCGGTAGGGTACAGGGGCACCGAAGAAAATCGCAACGTGGCGATGATTGAGAAATTGAGTGTGAATTGTTCTTTTGTGCATTGAATTGAAATACGCGAACAGCCAATTAGCGAAGGGCACCTATTGTGAAGAAAAATGCCACGCAGCATGAGGCTATGGCTTTGGTGAGTTTTGGCCAGTGGAGACCAGTGCACGTGTCAAATTACTAGGTTTAAACTAGAAGGTGGTTGAAAGGCTGGTCGTGAGGTGAGATGAAAAGGTATCTATCATTCAACCTATCGATTGGCGACAGGTTAAGGTTTAGTTAATCATTGGTGATACGTGTCAGATTATAAAAATATTTTCTTTTACCCATTTTCCCCCATAGTGAGCTTCTATCCGGGCCTTAGTCTGGGAGCTGGGAGAAGAAAAGAGATAAAAAAAAAAAAAAAGAGAAAAGAAATATCATGCTCCAATGAATATAACAATTGAGCATTGTATTTTTATAATTATAAATTTTGAATTTGAATTATAAAAATTAAAAAATAAGATTTAAGAGGATCAATTTTTTATATAATTTTTTCGATATTTATTAGAAAAAATCTAATTTGCATATGATCCGTGAAAATAAAAAAAAATAAAAAAAATAAAAAAAATAAAATGAATAAAAAGGGAAAAAGTATACCATTTTATTTGGGAGTTCAAGAAAAAGAAAAGAAATAAAATTTTCATGGGAAGTTGGAAAGAAATAAGAAAAAAAATATCTAAAAATGTATTATTTTTACTTTAAACCCTTTTAATTTTTAAATTTACCAAATTTTGACAAAAGGGGGAATGACATAAAGTCTTAATACGTGGTCTTCACAATTTTATAAATATTGATTTGTTAATAATTGATAAAAAATTGAACGATCCAATGTTATGCTAGTTTTATAGTGATGAGTACCAAATCTATTTGAGTGCTCTGAAGTTTGCAACCTTCACTTTGAAATGCTAGTAAATTGGACAATATTTTATACTATCTATAAGATGTATTGCGTATAAATTTATTTTATATTAGTTTTTTAAGGATAGAATTTGTATATTAAAATTTTTAGTCCGCCCATCGATCTTTTCCTCCATTTCTCTCCACTTTTAAGAAGAAAGTTTTTAAAATTTTGGAAGGAGCTCTCCAACAAAAATATCCAATAGTTTTTCTTTCAAAATCTTTTCCTTTCTATCTGTTACCCAAGCCGAACAATTTCAATGAGGTGAGATTTTTGTTTTTTTGTTACTACAATATTGCATTTCAGCGCTATATTCTAATGTTTATATACATATGAGATAAAAAAATAACTTAAATTATGCAATACAAACACAATATTAATTATCTAAAAAATACAATTGTACTGAACTGATTATGGACATTAATTAGTCCACACAATCTTTATTTATTTATTTATTTATTATATTAAATTACGAAAAAGATAAATTGTACTAGCCTTGCTTTTTTCTTTTTCAAAATGTTAAACGCAAAATTAGACACCCTCCCTAATAAATTTCATTGATATGCCTAAAAAAAAGGCAATCCAGGAAAGCTTAAACACTATCTTCTTCTTCTTCATCTTCTACTTCTTCTTTTTTGAATTCTCGGTTTTTTAATTAAAAGATGATAACTCTCAAAATAATTTATCAAAAACATTTTAAATCTAGAACAAAGAATAGTACTTAACAAAAAAATTTATTATGCTAGTGGCAAATTTTACATTTTCTAAAGAATGATGACTTCTAAACCTTCCTTTTGAAAAAAAAAAAAAAAAAAATCCAACTGCACTAGCCTTTCTCTGTTTGCCCTCTTAATATTGCCTGTCCTAATTAAATTCACAATCACAAATTAGCTTTGTTAAATTCTTATCCACTTTTCTTTCCTTTGATATCATGAAAATTTTATTTTAATATATTGACAATCTGCGTAACAAATAAGTCTAATAAGAATGATCACTATTGGCAAGTCAATAATTATGTGGGTGAGTCGAAGGTTGTAACATGAAGTAAGTAGGATGTGAGAGTTAAAGAAGAGGTAGAAACGGTTGCGGTCTTGAGAATTTTAGATCCAGAAGGGGGGTACCTCCGAGTCCTTGGGCAAATCTCACTACTGGTATCTAAAAATCGATGCATGCCGGTGGGGAAGTTTTGCCTCTCACTTGACCTGGATGAAAAATCTCGATTTTTAAGAGCCTTTTGCGTTCAACTAGTGATGATTGATGGTGAACGACGAGATTTTGTTACATGAAGTTGCGTTGTACAAGCTAATCATACGGCACATGTTAAAGGGCACGTGCTCTCAAAACAGGTAATCTGGAGGGTCATAAAATAAAACTACAGATCAAAGCATTTACAGTTCAAACAAATGAAGGATGTGGGCTCCATAGGTAAGCCAACCACAACATCATGTTAATAAATCCACAAGTACAGCAAAGCTTGGCTACATGTGGTATCATCCATGCACATAGGCGTCCCATCTATTCCATCCCCTCGCGTCTCGCAAAACCCAAAAAGAGGCAAAGCAAAGGATTAACTCAGGAAAACTAAGCAATGACATGGTATAACATATAAATATAAAATAGTGGTAAATATTAATTTAGTGCGGTCATGCAAGATTATAAGTATAAAATAGGGGACGGGACATTTATCAAAATTATCCCATCAACATAAAATGCTCATTAGTTGGTCCCTAACATGAGACATCAAGTAACAAATCAAGCTATAGATCTTCCTGGCCAAGAAGTTGCAGGTTACCCTAGTTTCACCTCGCAGAGCTCTCTAAATAGAATATAACATGGTGCAATCAACATTAGATAGATATCATTTGCACTACAAATCGTATCACATATCCCTATCTCCAAGCATATAACAATATTATAATATGATATCAAAATATCCTAAATGGGAGAAGAAGAATAAAATTAGATCATATTAAACCAAAGTAAATCACATACATGCTTGTTTTTTACTCGGCAAGAAAGAGAGAGTCACAACACATCCACAACATAAAACACACGTCCTACCGACGGACGGTTGGCCTAATAGGATGTGGTGTTAGATCTCTTAACCAAGTTTCCATATTCGACTCATTGCCTACGTATGAAAAAAATTACGTTAGAAGGGTAACCCCTTAAATGGGTTACTACAAGTCTCGAACCAGATTAATCAGAATATAATTTTAAATATCGATCGGTATATTATAATAGAAAAAAATCACACACACGCGCGCATCTTGTATTATCAACACATGGTATCCACGAATCCACAAATAGAATGTGAACAAGATAATTGTAACCGGGTCCAATGAGGGGTCCAATGGACCTCGGCCTATTAAGACTAAATAGGCCAGATTGGGTTAAGCAAGTCAAATCAGGTTGAACCAGGTCAACCTAGGTCAAATTTGATCAAATTGGTGAATTCCATAAAAAGTAGGTCAATTTGAGTTAAATTAGATTCCCCTTAATCAATGTAGGCGAAATCAAACCACTTAACATCCGATAAATACACGTTAGGGTTTCTCACCTTAGGTTGTCATTCTAACTGTGACGAGGGTAGACAAAATCCAACACAATTTTTTTTTATTATATAAGAATTTGAATATGAAATCACCAGATTGGAGAAGTAGTGTTTGTACCACTATACTGTCTTCTTGCCCCCTTACGACCCAATACAATTATCGTAATTATAATAAGAGTATCATTGTCACGAAAACTTATCCCCAAGAGAACAGTCTGGTAGTCACAATCCTCCTCCCCAAACCCTGAGATTCAAGATTTGAATTTTTGTGTAACAAAAAAAAAATAGTCACGATAAACTTAGACCAGATAAACTTAGACCACATATAACAACCTCTATTGTGAACCATGATAAGCCTGTCTTAGTTAAGATGCGTTCAAAGTGTACATAAGAGACCTCATCGCGATTACAATAAACACATACAATAACGACAAGAAATCCTAGAAACTTGTTTTCGAACCAAATTGCTTCTCACCCTACTCATACTCCAAGATCTCAACTTTAAAGCTAGGCCAAATACCGAAGGACACTAGTTGAGCAAGGATCAAAAGCATGGAAAGGCATGCAGGGCAAAGAGGCAAATGCTAGGGTTTGCAACAAGACATTTGCAAGATTACCCACCATTGGCGATGAGGAGCAAGTATAAGACGTATACTTTGGCCAACACTTAAGCAAATTGATCGGTTCAAAGATGATATCTCTTGATCGAACCATGAACCAAAAGGAATGCATCATCATTACTAAAAATATAAAGATCTAAGAGAGATGCACTTACGAGACAAGCTTCGGAGAGAGATACCCTATGTGGTTAGGGTTTTCTTCTTTAAGAGAGACAAAAAAATGAAGGATAGATAGAGACTAGCTTAAATATAAAAATTTAAAATTACGTTTGCGTATCACTGACTAGATGGACATCCATCCACAAGAATGGGCCTACAAGACTCAGCCATAAATAAAGCTCATAAAAACTCAAGTTAGATTTGATAAACCACACAGCCTAAACCCTAACCAGAGAAAAAGGTCACGTATAGAATTTCAGGAGTTATGGAGAGGAAATCGACAAATGAGGGACAAAGCTCACATAATCAACCATCTAGGGTATAATCAAAAGAAAAACAACAAAACACAATCCTTGGGTTGGGTTTAGCACAAAAAAGTTAGGGTTTACAAACTTTGAAACCTTCCAAAATGAATTGAGTGACATCCTTAGTTTTCATGTATGCTCTTAAATCCGAGAAACATTGATGTTACAGAAGTTGTCGTATGAGGTGGTGCTCGTCGTGCCGCTATGTTCGGGTGTGCTATGTCTTCCTTAGGTTTTCTTGACTACCTGACAATTTTTTTAATGTAATTTTCTATAACCTCCAATTTTAGTGGACAACTTTGTTCTTTAGGTTAGTATTTCTGTGCGTCTGCATTGTGGCAAGGTATTTGCCTTCCTTGTGGACCAATATACATATGTGTGTATATCCAGATAATGATAATTAAAAATATGTTTGTAATTTCCTTTTCATAATATCTTTTGATATTGAAATTTTATTTTGTATGAAAAAGTAAAACGTAATATGAAAATTTAAATATCTGTGTAAAATAGTAAGAATTTTTTTCTTTTTTCTTCTTTCAAAATATCCAGTAACTTCTCAATTTATCACCTATAACTTCTCCATCACATGTTTTTCTCTAAGATTTACTTTTATTTAAAAATTCTATTTCTTCTCTTTGATTAATTTTAATTTCTTGCACATCCTTACAGGAATAAAAGGGACGCTGTTACTCAATTTGGACTTTCAACCTCATAATTGTTAATGATTACTGAACGAGAAATATTATACTTTCACTCTTTAATTCATACAAAACCAATTTTTTACTGGTTTTTCTTCTTGTTCTAGAGATTATAATATCCGTTGCCCCTCTAAATATTATTATAAATATTATTTACCTATTATACTATATTTAATTTGAATAATAATTAATTTTTCAAAACAAATGCATTACTATAAGACTTCTCAACATTGATATTTCTCCGTTTTCAAAAAGTTTCGACATATTAAATTAATTAATATTTATATAAAAATTTTTATATTTAATTATAAATTTTATATTATTTATTTTATAATTAATAATTAGATATGGAATCATTTTAAATTTTTATTATAAGAGATGACTATTCAATTATTTTGATAAAATAATTAATATTTACATAAAATATTTTTATATTTACTTATTTATTTACGTTTTTATTTCCTATCTTCTTATAAAATATCATTTTTTTTTTGATATACTCGGTATCCGATTTTATTTTTCAATTAGTTAGCTATAAACTACAACTAAACGCACAGGAGCTCTCCTTAACCTTTCCAGCACAGCCATGTGTCCATGTGAAAACTTTCTCCTTCTTTCTAACTTATTTACAGATAACATGACCTACCCCAAGAATTTTTCAAATAGCTTAACTTTCCAATTCCATTTTTTTTTCAATTTAAAATTCCATTTTTCTCCTAATTTAGTTTTTATCAAAAACTATTTTAATTTATTCACTTGACCAAATAAAGCAAATTCTCCCCTATAAATATGATTTTCTTTTTGGATTTCTCTCTATGATTTTTTTAAAAAACTTCACAGTTGTGCTAAACACAAATTTAAAATAAATTTTATATTTATTAAAAAACACTGATGTAAAACTAATTAGACCAAGTCAAATCAGTAAAAAAAAAATAGTATTTAATGACAAAATAGTACAAACATGAAACATGGAATGAGTCCACGCATATAAATCAACGGAAATTCCATGGAGCAGAAGTGCAATTAAAAAAATGAGGTAATTCAAAGTTCGAGGTCCGAGAAAGCAACGTTTTCCAACTCGCCAGTACAAACCGAGGACGAGAACCAGGACCAGGACCAGGACTCTAAAAAGGCAAACCAAACACGGCCCAGCGCTCTTCCATTAGCCGGTAAGTAACTGCTATTTTTTCAGATTTTAAAATGATGATAAGAGAACCGAAATAACCGGAGACAAAATAACCGCAGACAGAAAAAAGAAGAGACACAAAAAGTCCCCCCACCCCATTTCTGTGGGTCCCACTACACGGGCAGTTCTTGTTGTCTCTTTCTCTCTCCTGCTCTTCAATCAACCTCTCCCCCCCTCCCCTTTCTCTCTCTTTCACCAATTTATTGTGTTGGATTTTTAAAATATCCTAAATAAAAAGAAAAATAAAGAAATTGCAAGTGACGACGGTCTCAGCCCTAGAAGTCTCCGCGAAATTTCTCTCTCCCTCTCTCTCTCTCTCTCTCTCTCTCTCTCCCCGTGTAATTTGTAATAGCGACCGGTTCACAGAGAAAAGCAGCTTGTGCTTTGTTCTGCTTCGGAATTCACGAGCCTCTCTCTCCCTGTCTCTCTCTTTCTCACATCGTCAACTCCAATGATAAGTTCAACACGTAAGAACACTTCAATCTCTCTCTTTTCCGTTCTTTTTTGTTCTAAGTTTTGATTCCGTTCTTCCCATTTTGCATATACTTGTTGAAATTTTAATCGGTTAGTTTGACTTCTGTTGCTTCTTTTCCTGTAACCGTAAGTTTTGGAAATTTTCCTTTTTTCAATTGTTGTTTCCTAATTCAACTTGTACAATCTTGACTTAGAATATGTTTTTCTTGTTTCTGTGACGAGTTCATGGGGGTAATTTATAGTTCCTCAATTTGGATTGTTTAATGCAACTGTTTGTTTGCATATCTTATGTTAATTGTGAAATCAAATGGTTACCGATTTGGGTTTAGTTAGTCATTAAGGTTTTATTTGCAATGTGTTCAATTTTTATGAATTGCGTACAATTCATTAACGGTAGCATCAACAATTACGAATTTTTTGTCATAGTAATTGGTGAGAGAAATTGAATGATTTCGAACTTAATTTTTGTGTATTTTTCAGGGTTTGCGTTTTGCATGTTGTGGAAGAGGTCAAAGAGAATTTTATAGACAGATCGTGAGATAATGGTCGGTATTGAGAACTTGTAAGCTGATTCTCGGATTTTGGGCATTGCAAGAAGTTTGAATTGAAGATATGAATTTTAACCAAAAGAAGTTTGTCAGGTAGCAAATTCCTTCTGGTTGTTGAATTGTCAATCTCTTTTGACAACTTTTTTGAAATTTTAAGTTGCATAATGAAGGGGTAATATTTTGATGAATAAATGCAAAGTATGAAATGGGGATTTGGATGTGGAAAGAGATGATATGTGGAAAAGGAATATCAGTTTACTGGGTAGGGCTGTCGGAAATTTCTTGGAAAAGCTAAACAAAATGGACAACTTTGAATAGAGAGTTTATGCAGATGTTAAAATGAAATTGACATGTTAGAAAGACTTATCTTGGAAATAGCGCTATCCTTAACACTATGTATTCTCTAGAAAGGAGGAAGAAACTTTTAATTGAAGTTTGAAGTTTATAATAGAAATTTGTACAATAAAGATATAAAGGTGGAGAAATTAGTGATAAACTAGAATTGTACCACACACTTAAATTGTGTGGAAACTTAAAAAGAAAAGAAGAATTAAAGAGAGAGTAGTTTTTAAACTATAAAAGGCTTAAAATGGTAAATATCCCCTTGAACCTCACGTGTTCTCTCAAATCAACCCAAATTTTTATTGTAGTCAATTACTTTCAAAATTTTCAAAATAAAATCCAATTTCCCCTGTAAATGAAGGCAATAACTTTTTGTTGAGGAATTCATGAAATTTCCAGCTAGCATCCGTTGCTTTGATTTCATCCTCATTCGGTGATGATTTTTCACCAAATATGACCACCAAACTTGACTGTTTGTAAGGATTCTCCAAATTTCTCGACAAGCCTCTACTCTTTGGGATTTGCAATTTACTCAAAAGCGAAATGCTTGGAGATGAAGCCTTATCTCAGATGTCAAATTTCTACAAAAAGTAGACTGATTGTCAAATTTGGTGCAGAATTATTGCCTGGGAGAAGAGAAATTAAAACCAAAGGGCACTTGCCATAAATTTGTGAAGATTTAGCTTGAAAGCTAACATTGTCCACTAATGAGACACATTGGATTTTGTTTTAGACATTTTGGGGGTTAATTGATTGTGATATTAGTTCAAGGGGTGATTTGAATATAGGTATAAAGTTTGAGGGGATATTTGTGGTTCTGGAGGAAAATGAAATGAAAGAAAGTGGGGTAGTTGTGTGGGAGGAGTTATCATTTTAGGGTCTAAATTCATAGGGATAAATTTGTCTAGAAAAGTATTGTGTCACACTTACTAGAAGCTCTGAGCTCCTTTAATAATAGGAGAGATGAACCAGGTATGAGAAGCAAAATGGGAGAAAACACATTAGTTGCATTAAAGGCAAGGATCAAAAGATATTTGGCAATAAAATACATCAAGGAAGTTATTTATACAATTTATTCATATAGCAATTCCATGAGAGCCAAACAAGTCCTGCAAAATAGAGTTTTTTGCTTGTCAGGAGAATCATAATGAATAAAATGCAAAGAAGTTTTGAACAAGACGAGAATAGATAGAGTTACATAGCTTATGTGGTGTGAAGTTTGTAAGCATTTAGGTGATCAAATTGGTAATGTGGTTGAGAAATCCAATGTTATAATAACGAAGACTAGTGAAATACCTTATGTCCGGAAAAAAGAAGCACTTTACTGCCAAAACATAAGAATAAAAGTGATATTTGAAAATCTTATAACCATAAAGTGGTACTCATGAAGAATCACATAATCAAGTAATGTCTGATGGGAAGTATTCTTTACGGTATTTAGGAACTTGTTTTCATCCCGTCTCAATGAATAATTATTTAGTTGTGAGTACTAATCCGATCATTTGAGCTGAACTTGTTTTTTACTAACGTAGTATGTTCTACAAGGAGTCTTGCAAGTATGTGGTGATGATGTCGTTGAGTCAACAGCTCAAGATTTACGTTGGAAAGAAATGAGGTGTGAGTTCTTATCTTTCTATATGATTTGACTAGATCTGTAGAATTTTTAGGGGAGACGGAGATTCTTGAAGAACAATTTGAGATGGAGACATGCATTTGGGCATACGTAACAGACTTATCAAGTATTGCCTGATGGAGTCTTTGGAAGGCGCTGACACAAAACCAACATCTAGATGAGAGGCAGCAATCTTGTGAGAAGATGTTGAGGAACCAAATTGTCGAGATGAAGCCATGAAATCAAATGTGGAAGCTAATTGAGGAGTTGAACAGAGAGAATCAAAAGCTAACATTGTACAAAAATATTATTTAAGTAAATAATTGGAGGATATTACTACTATTAACTGCAGAACAACGGTAGTTAAGGGTGCGCTGGCCTAGTCTTATTTTTGTATTTTCCACTTTGCTTGCTTTCGGCAGTCTTAAGTTGTATTAGACATTCTACCCCGGGATATAAAATTGTCGGGTTGAAGTTATTAAAAATTTTATGAAGTCATATTGTCTACTTATACCAATCATGAGATTATACTAATTATCCTTATGTAATTATGCTTTGTTTAGATTTCAGGATTGGTCCTCAAATAAAAGTAGTGATGGGCAATTTTCAGCAAAAGATGGTGCTCATTTTGGGAAACTAGGACAAACAATTAGTTCAGTTGCAGAGCAGTTTAAAGGAGGTTTTGAAAGCAGTTCTATAGGGCTTAGAACCCTCAGAACTTCTTTGAGATCCTTCTCCGTTGGTGGTGCGATGGCAAGAGGCTTGGGTTCGGGGAAGAAAATTCTTGACCCTCAGGGGGCATTTCTTCAAAAATGGAATAAGATATTTGTATTGTCATGTGTACTTGCTGTTTCTCTGGACCCTTTATTCTTCTATATCCCAATAATTGATGATTCAAGGAAGTGCCTAAGCTGGGATCGAAATTTGGAGATAACGGCTAGTGTTTTGCGTTGCTTTACTGATATTTTCTACATAATTCACATTATCTTTCAATTTCGTACGGGTTTTATTGCTCCACCTTCTCGAGTCTTTGGAAGAGGGGTTCTGGTTGAAGATTCTTGGGCAATTGCAAAGAGATACTTGACCTCGTACTTCCTTATTGACATCCTTGCTGTTCTTCCCCTTCCGCAGGTGAGAGACCTTATTTTCTGCTGTTTTCATTTGTAGCAGAAGGTTAAATTTTGGGGCTGGTGACCTGATTTCTTACTTCAACCAAATTGATCTGATGATGGTGAATGAGATGATTGCTCAGAACACGAAAGTTGTGCACAAGGAATGTGGTCATGAATCTTTAGCATCATTTTTTGTGTGCTATACTTTCTAGTGATAGTTTAAGTTTTAAATTTTGGGACACCATGAACTTCACGTATGAGCTTTATGTCAATTTCTTGAGGACAGTCTGCAAATATCTGTACCTTAATGGTTTTTATAATTCAAATGGATCTTGATTTCTTGCCTTATTTGGGAGATTCTTTTCTTCTTTCCATTAACTGCTGGTTCATACTAGCTTGAGTTTGTCTTTCTGTGGTGCTTATTGGAACTATTGCTTTGATTGATTTTCTCTTGGATGGGGACTGACTTTTAATCTGCAGGTGGTTATCTTAATTGTTATACCCAATCTGAAAGGCTCGGAATCACTGAATACAAAGAACTTGTTGAAGTTTGTTGTTCTGTTTCAATATGTTCCAAGAGTTCTTCGAGTCTATCCATTGTACAGAGAAGTCACTAGAACCTCAGGCATATTAACAGAAACTGCTTGGGCTGGAGCTGCATTCAATCTTTTCCTATACATGCTTGCTAGTCATGTAAGTTTTTTCACCTCCCACATTAGCAGTACTATTTCCCATTCAATTTCTTTGCTTGATTGTCCATTGCTTGGTGGTTTCTTGCTTTGACAATGCCAAAATTGAGATGTGTGTTCATGTCTGGGGGTTGGGGGTGAAGAGGTGTTGGATGCTTCATGCACTAGGTAGTGTAAGAAGAAGCTACTTTCACCATCAATTCACTAACGTGTGCCTTATTTTGCTGTATAAGCATACATCGTACAAATTAAGTTATTTACATGTCTATTTATCTATTTGTTCATTTATTATTTTGTTGTTGTTGTTGTTGTTGTTGTTGTTACTATTATTTTACATATATTAATATTTATGAACTGAAATTGATTTTAGTTTTCTTGTTAGGCATATTTTGTTTCTAGTTCATATGTCCATCGAGTTTTGCTCTTTTCAAGCTGTTTTCACTGATTTTATGTGCACTTTTATCATTTGGTTTTTTCTGTGTTTGCAGGCTGCTTATTTAGAATGATATGAGATGTAGTTGTGAGCCAAATATTTAGATTGAGCTCCAGGAATTTCCGTATATAGAACCTTTATGATTTTATTGTATTCCAGATGCTCACAGATCCTTCATGATCCTAGCATGAGTTGCCTCTATTTCAGGTGCTAGGTGCGTTTTGGTACTTGTTTTCTATTGAACAAGAGACGACGTGCTGGCAAAAGGCTTGTGGAAATCAAACTGATTGCATCCTTAGTTCTTTATATTGTGGTGATGACAAAAATTCATATGATTCAAAACTGAATGCTTCTTGCCCAATAGCAACACCAAATGCGACACTTTTTGATTTTGGAATTTTTCTTCCTGCTCTACAATCTGGTGTTGTGGAATCAACAGATTTTCCAGAGAAACTCTTTTACTGTTTTTGGTGGGGCCTGCAGAATTTGAGGTTTGTGAATTTTGTCCTTTCCACTAATATTAGATCTAATTTGGATTATGCATTTCATATTAATGCATTATTCATTCTTATATTTCTTCCTTTATGTTATTTCTGCATGATTTCTGAAACCTTTTCTCATTTTGCAGTTCTCTTGGTCAAAACCTTAAAACAAGCACTTATGTCTGGGAAATCTGTTTCGCGATTTTCGTTTCCATTTGTGGCTTGGTATTGTTTTCATTCCTCATTGGAAATATGCAGGTAATTTTAAATTTCTCCTCTTAGCTTTTTTGGTTATTTGGATCATAAGTTTGAGCTTAGTTGTGATGAACTTGTAATCAGGAAACTGATGCATCTAATTATTATTGAAGTTACTGTACCCAAGTGACACTTTGTTTACCTTGGCTGCACAATTCATGGGGGTTAAGGAGATGTCATCCTTGACCTGCCACCTTGATTTAAAGACCTTTTCTGTGTCATGGGGACTGTATAAATGCTCTATTTTACTGCATTTGCTCCAACAAGAACTTCAAATGGGGAAAGTTTGAGACTCTTGCTGAAGCTGGGACAAAGAATCTATATTTTTCTTATAGCGATCCTATATACTACGTTATGCCATGCGTATTCTTCATGTCATTTTTTGGCCTTAGAAGTGCTTCCTGTATTTGTGTGGCTTGAATATACTTGTTACATTGAGTAACTTTATGATACCCCTATCAATATAGTTATTTGACAGCATCAGGTAAGAAAGTCTTGACTGATGCTTGCTCCTGCACTCTTTCCAAGAGGCTAACAGGCTTATCTCACAGACTAATTTTAAAAGATTATCTTGTTGTTAATCATATGACTATCTGGGATTGTCAAATGCATTATTTCCAACTTTTTGATGTTCAAATTTCTAATTCACGAGATTGGTTTACCTCTTAACAGACATATCTGCAATCTACAACTATAAGATTGGAGGAGATGAGAATCAAAAGACGAGATGCAGAACAGTGGATGTCACATCGGTTGCTCCCTGAGACACTGAGGGAGCGAATCAGGCGATATGAACAGTACAGATGGCAAGAAACTAGAGGTGTAGATGAAGAGTCTCTACTTCGAAATCTTCCTAAGGATCTCAGGAGGGATATAAAGCGTCATCTATGCTTGGCTTTGCTTATGAGAGTAAGTTCTCCCTTCATATTCTCGTGGTTCTATAATTGCACGGTATCATTCCATGGCCATTATTGGAGATTCGGTCCCCTTAAAATATCTTTCTTGCCAAATATGGCTCGTTTTTTCCCAGTTTTGAATCACCATGATTCTAGTTTTTATCTTTATTATTCGTCATATCTCTAATGACTTTTGGGGTGGATTATCTTTATCGAAAACAATGATGTTAGAAGATTTTAAGCAACCATGGAAGGACTGAGAAAATGTGGGTATTTTGCAAATAATTTATGGGAATTTTGATGTTAACTTGGGAACACCATGCATCATCTAGTGACAGTTTTGAGTTCTGATGATTTAAATACATGAAATTAGAGGCTGGAAATTGGGAATGGAAATTTTTGTCCTTATTTCTCTACATGCATATAACACTTATTTTGTTCCACAACATTATTAGTCTTCTAGATGCTGTGTAAATACAGTTATACCTGCTTACCCATCTTGATACATGTATTCATGCACATGCTTCGAATTTCTCTCTCCAATGAATGTTGATATCCTGTAATTGTGGAGATTATGAGCCATCATCAGAACGACTTGATTGTATCTCTCCTCATTGAGAATGGAGGGTGTGTGAATTATTGATCCAGTGAAACCATGTTCAAGACCTCACCTATGGTTGTCATCAGTAATTCAGTAGCTTGTTTAATTGATTTTTGTATCTAGACATGACTTGGCATGTAGGATGGCTTCCAACTCCCGAACATGGATATATCTTCTTTACAGAACATTAAGGTTTAATATATGACAGTGGGGATACAAAGGAGAATCATAATTTCCAAATCCTTTAGGTGGCATTCAATGTAGAGATTTGACAACGGGGATCTCAAACACCTCTTCATCAATTTCTGTAATGCCAAATATGTTTTGTTTCTGAGAGTGAGTAATTACTTTTGCAAATCTAGCACGAACAAGTGCCTTTTGCAAATCTACCACGAACAAGTGCCTGTTGTAGGATAGGGAGCTGGAAAACCCTGCGCTCGTATTGTAAGTTTTGCAGGCCTTGTTAAAAGTAAGCTGTATTTACCGAATCTGCAGTAGCTGTTGCAAATTTTGAGCATTCTCCTCTCTGCTAATTTGTTTCCTCCATGTCTTCTTGCTCTATTTAAGCTTGTATGTGTTACTTCTGGATCTCATTTCATCATTGCCTATTGATGCCCTTCAGGTACCAATGTTTGAAAAGATGGATGAACAATTGCTGGATGCGATGTGTGATCGTCTAAAGCCGGTGCTCTTTACAGAGGGTAGCTTCATTGTCCGTGAGGGTGATCCAGTAGATGAGATGCTCTTTGTCATGAGAGGCAAGCTATTGACAGTTACCACAAACGGTGGAAGGACTGGTTTTTTCAACTCAGATTATCTCAAAGCTGGCGATTTCTGTGGAGAGGAACTTCTTACATGGGCTCTGGATCCAAATTCACATTCTAACCTCCCCATATCAACCAGAACAGTGCAAGCCCTTTCAGAAGTTGAAGCTTTTGCACTGAAGTCTGATGACTTAAAGTTCGTTGCCTCTCAATTCCGCAGACTTCACAGCAAGCAGCTCCGCCATGCTTTTAGGTTTTACTCACAGCAGTGGAGAACTTGGGCAGCTTGTTTCATACAAGCAGCCTGGCGCCGTTATTGCAGAAAGAAGCTTGAAGAGTCACTACGGGAAGAGGAAGGTAGGTTGCAAGATGCTTTGGCTAGGGGTAGTGGGAGCTCACCGAGTCTTGGTGCCACCATATATGCCTCACAGTTTGCTGCTAATGCTCTCCGTCTTTTACGACGGAATGCTACACGGAAGACAAGGTTGCAGGATGGTATATCTCCAATATTGCTTCAGAAGCCTGCAGAGCCCGATTTTACTGCTGAAGATCAATGATAGGTATGAGCTTTCCACCCAAAAAAATAATAATAGGTACGGGCATCATAGTAGTTGGTGGTTTTGTTGTGTAAAATTGTAATTTATGGCAAATACGTCATAATTTATTCAAATGTATAATGTTAAGGTGTATATTTGTTGTATATCGAACTGCATGTTTGTTTTTCTACGTGTTAACTATGTATTGCTTAGCTCCTGATTTTGATTGACAGATGAAGCTCTTTATGTTTATAACTTTAAGTAGAGATATATAATATATTCTTTTGGTGTGGATCTCAACGATTACTCCCTTTCAAGTATATAGTGGTAAATTTAGGGCGCATACATATTCACGGTGGAAGCATGCTAGGCAAGGTTTGCATATAGCCCCTTATTCTCTAGCACTTGTAATCATTGAATGTTAAGTTCTACCAGAAAAATAAGTGTAATTTTTCAGTTTCTTGGATGAATTTAAGAAGATTTTACAGGTGGCTGCACCCCTGTTCATGGGCACATTCGACATGTAGGCCGGAAAATCTCACTTGTCTCCGTCTCCTGTCAGGGGCCCCAAGAGACAAAAGTGTGTAATGATACTCATGCTCGGCTATGAAAATGGCGCTATCTGAATCGGGTAGAACCATTCTTGTCCTTCTAAATCCAGTCAACCGCGTCTAAGCAGAAGAAGGGATCATCTCTGATTTGCCAAAAACAAAAGGTTGGTCCAGAAAAAATAAACAGAAACACAAATGACTACAACTTCGTGCGAAATTTGAAACCAGGATAAACCAGATGGCAGTTTGTCAACACGTTTAAGATTACCGTGTCCGGAAAAATCTGAGACTTAGTTTCAAAGATGTGGGAACCATAAAACCAAACCCCTGAGATCACATCTATGTTTAATACGTACAAACACAATAATTCCTCGAGTCTGTTTCCCACATGCATATATCATCGCAGTGGAAAAATAATAAGAATACCATATATTTCAATTAAACTAAGACACGCAAATTCGCTTTTGTGGGCTGGAAGCATCTCGAAGCAACTTCACCTCCCTCTTCAAAAATGATGGTAAGGCGAAGGCAGCGGTATGGATCTGATATATCAAACAATATAAAATCAGCTGATTGACATATAAAGAAGATAATTCTCACATGAATGGAAAATTCGTGCTAAAAAAAATCGTAGGCCAAATGCTCAAGCATAGAAGGTGGAGGAAACAAGAATAAACTGGTAGATGCTACATCTATATGAGCTGTAACATTAAAGGCACAACTTATGTATCATAATAGGAAAAGATATATACCCAAGCAGACCAACTATGCCCATGGAAAATATCATTATACATGCTGGTGTACATAATAGAGGGCAATGACTTCGAAATACTTAATTAGCATTTTGACAAGTTATTGCAGTTTATATCACTGCATCAGCTTAATTTCAGGGTTATTGACACAGTTCAGAATAGGAACATAAGGCTGTCTTAGTTTCACAAGGTTCTCAGGGATGGAAGTTCCCCTAGCATTCAGATATTGTCCATTGCTTAAGAAGCGAGCCAGTACAATTAAAACTTTGGAAGTACAATAACAGAATGCAGTGAAATGAACACTAGATGGCCATCTTGTGGCCTAAAGCACATGGATCATTTTACAAAGGAAATGTTTTTCACATAACATGTACTCATCACTAAGGGAGAGAAAAATACGAGCTGTAAAAGCAATAGCACAGCATGGGTGGATATCTTTTTCACAATAAATAAATTGAATCATGTTACAGAACAAAAAGATCAAATTATGATAAAGAAGTATAGACATCAAAATTTATGATAGATATTTCAATCAACAGAGAGAGAGAGAGAGAGAGAGAGAGACCACTAACACACAGAAAAGTACATGTATATCAAAATATAATATAGAAGTATCCTCTCCAACAATAAAATGTCTAAATTTAAGTCATAACATCAACATCAAGAAGAACATAATGCAATCATGGTATTTTAATTTTGCAAATCTAATTTTCCAACCCAAGATCGTTACACAAAGATGAGTCAGAAAAGAGTAAAAGATTTCATGAAGTTAATGCTCCATAGAGATCAGGTAAGAGATCTTACATCTGAGTTGTAAAATTTAAGCTCTCTCCTATAATTGAGAGCTCCTTCTAACTTCTCAATTGGATTAACAGGGTTTAAGAAATCAACAGAGGGCCCCTCTGTTGAGCATATCAAGAATCCAATCACACCACTGTTTGAATAAAATGAGGCATTGTCAGTGAAGCTTATAGAACTAAGTTTACCAATATCATGTTGAAAAAGTGAACCTAATTACCAGTCCATACCAAAGTCAAAGAGAACAAGATTATAATTCAAGAAAAAAGGCTCAAGAGCAAAACAGATTGCAAGTGTTAGAGAAGAAAGAGGAAAATACATAATGGAAGCAATAGATGATAAGAAGACATGCATCGATTACATTTAACTAATACCTTGGATATGTAGGAACATTAGCCCATGCATAATGAACAGAACCCTTGAAAGTTTCAAGGCATATGGCAATCATATCTTGTATTAGATGTGTATGGAGCCACATACTCTCCGCCATGTTACAAAGAACACCACCTGGCCGCAGTGCCCTTGCTGTTGATTCCAAAAATGGCCTCTCAACAAGCTCCTGAGCAGGACCTAGACGATAGAGAGAAGGGGGGAAAGAATCACAAGAAATCAGCTTTTGAAAGTTCAAAGGAAACATCTAGGACATAAAAGGTTCTAAATATTTAAAGTAAGGGCACAAACTAAGGCCATTACTGCATTCTGTCACTGAATTTGACATTTCTAAGATTTGGAATTTCACATAATACAGATAATTAAAGTGAGACATCTTTAAGGCTATAATAATGACAGTTTGACTATTACATAGAAATCCATGCCATAATATACAAATTTATCCAAGACCATCAATTTTTTTATTTATAACTACCTTAAAATAATAAACATTTGTAAAAGCTGGCAAAAGGCCTCATCAACCATAAAAACTAAGGAAACATAAACTATGAAGCCTCATCAGAACTGAACTTGCTGGAAACTCTAATTAAGGCATTGAAGCAAGCTACATCAGTCAAACCCAGAAGACAATAAATATATCAATTAAAGAAATGAGAAGCAGCAGATGTAATCCAAACATACCCACAGGGTCCGATGAATCAACTATAATTGCATCATATTTTCCTTCAGGTGCATGCCATAAAAACTCAGCAGCTGCAAGGACAGATAAATGAGATTACAAGGGGATTTGACAGAGAATTGAAGAAATATGAGACTTGGATGAAAACCCTCAGCAACATATTTCCAATGTCACAATGCAAATGGATAAAAAACAAGAAGAAATGTTACACTCAGAATATACCATCAGCAATGTGAAGTTGAACACGAGGATCCTCAAATCCAACGGATAAATCAGGAAAGAACTTCTTAGAGATCTGTTATGAGACAAAAAGGACATTTTCAGGAAAAATCCCCCCCCCCCTCAAAAAAAAAGGCATACACAAGCATACACTAGAGATGAAGCACAAGCACCAACACAGAAATAAGACATCAAATTTCCAAAAGACAAGACCAGGACTTGGAGATGAAATAATTTATGGATAATAATGATACTAATAATAATAATAATAATAAAACAACAACAACAATAGCTACAATAATAATAACAATAATGATGATAATTTCTTACTGATCTAGTAACAACAACAACAAAAACAATATTTTAGTGATCATGTAATGTTTTTAACATAATAAAGATGTCAAATTACAATTCTAGCAACCAGAGAAAAGGCATTTCGTCAAACCCCCTGAATGTAGCGAATTGGAGAAGGAAAAAAAAAAAAAGGCACAAGCTTTGTCATAAGAACCATTTCATAGAGAATGCTAAGTGCATAATGCAGACACTCACATCTATAACCATCTCATCTATTTCACAGATATCAATAAGCTTCACAGAGCTATGTCGAGAAATTTCTCTGAGAACCCCACCATCACCACCACCTACAACCAAAACCTGAAACCAGATAGTTCAACCAAATCAGTAAAAGATGAATCAGAAGTTAAAGCACAGATGCCAGGCCAAAAAATTCTCTTCTCAATAGTCAAGGGACTTAAAATAACACAATACAGAAATTTTATGACTATTGTCTTAAATTGAATTTACTGCTTTGTGCTGCGGTAAACAATCAGAAATCAGATATGGATGAAGCTACATTGTCAACACATTTTCTGTAATAACAACAATAAAAATGAAGTCATCACCAAATAACAGAACCTTCTGTAACTGACTCATCACAAATTTTGCTTTCTCAATTCTATTTCTCTAGGTTTGTAATCCTCCTTCGGTTGAGGACCAATAACATTTATTCTTATGAAACAAGGCTCTGGGAAAATAAAAATAACTAAGTCAAATTACAGGGTTGCTAACTACTTCCATGATCGCTCTTAAAATGCAAGCACTGGTCAAACATTAGAGCCTAAGCTATGATTGGGCAAATAAAATCAAGCATACAAAGAAATGATGTGCAATCATTCACCTGAAGGGACTGAAAGAGAACTTTTTTGTAGACAACCTACAAAGAATGCATAAATTACAAGTATCGATCCTAGTCAATCATTCAAACATATTAAAGGCTATAACTGGGATTTCACTAGACACAAATGCAATAACTTCATCCATGATCCAGAAACTTCACACCTTTAGCAATTGTCTAAACGCAAAGTCTAACGGGCAAAACCTCATACTTCAGCACTTCTTTTTCAGATCGCACTTCAGTCATTCTTAATCACATGCAATCTATAGTCAAATAATCAACTATATACTTGATAAGCAGTTCAAAATTAGTTACCATATTTCCACATGGAGGGGGAATAGGTAAAAGCACTAGACTATGGCAATAAATACAGTACATAGGCAGTCATCTAAAACATGGCAGGGCAGACAATCAACTTAGAAATTAACATGCCAGAAACTCAAAGCATGTAAAAGGATGCACAGAAGCTGGAGTTGAAAACAACAATATTTTCAGCTAAATGAACTAACGATGATCACTGAAAATTGTACATTACATTTTTTGGTGATGGAATTGAACAAAGGGGGAGATGAGCTATCATCTCCTGATATGCACATTCATCCTTCTCAGTCAGCTGAACAATGCCATCAAGCACTAGCACTTTTCCATATGCTGCAGACTGAAAACACAAGATGGCATATTAATGAAGAAGTGTTGAATGGAAATGTTACAGTGCAAGGGGATCATGAAGTTGAATCTGTTAAACCTCAAAAACCAGAATCTCCTGAAATTTTGACTTTCCTTGGTACAAGATCTTCTCTACTTTCAGTGAATGTGCTTCTCCTGCACAATACCACAAGAAGAAATCTATCTTACAAATATTGTCCATTGGCATCATACTAACTTCCAAATTCATAAGATAGTGAAGGAAGAAGAAAGCAGACATATACACATAACAAGTGTAAACTGTGGTCTCCTGATTAATAAAATCCATGGACCTAAACCTTTCATTTATATTATTTTTTAAATTTTTAATTTTTTTTTTAATCTTATGAGCTTTCATATTATGAACTTAAAAGGTACACCAGAGATATATGTAAGTAGAGATACATATGCGTGTAGTAGATTCTTTAAATCCATATCAGAACTAATAGCACTTAGTGCAAATGATAGCAGCAACATCTAGTAAGAAGGTTTCCTTTTCAGAATTTAACTTTGAAAAATCTATATTAACAAAAAGATGACGATGATCGCATACAATCTCCTTAGATTACAAACATTGATCATCTTATTTCGCTCATAGTTTGAGGTAATGCTGAGAAAATTATTTAACCATGCCTTTCATGGTACTACAAAATATAGCTCAAGGTAGCCACCTAGCAAAACAGTAGGGGAATGAAGCTTGGCATTAAAAACGCATCAACTAGTACAACTTACCGGGCCACATTGGGTTGTTAAAGTAAAGAGGTTTGCCAGCTGTACCTGTATTGCAACCATAAGACAAATAAAGCAGTCAATAACCAAACAAAAAGCATTAGACATGCCTAACCAGCAAAACTTTACTATCAAATCTAACAAAAGAAAACGATGAGGGGATGAAAACTGAAAAAAGTCATAGCTATTGACCAAATTTGGATTGAGGTTCTGAGAACCACCCAGAAACAACAGTTGCATGGCACTGGGCCTCAAGTTCTGGGGTTGAAGACATAGCCTTCAGGCAGCAAGAAGGGATAGCCTTCTCAGCACCATTTTCACTATTCTCCTTCCCATCCATAATCTGCTGGCATTCTAAACCTCTTCCTGCGTCGCCCTCCATAGATTATCTTCTTCTTCTCAGGCTCCAGTCCTTAACCCCCCACAATGATGAACACATAAAAAACAAGAACTAAGTAAATCTATCAGAAAATCAAATCATTAACCTCGAGATGAAGCCATTGTCTTTTTCCACAACACAAATATACACTGTATTTATATTTAAACAGTCCAGAAAAGCATACAAAGTAAAATGGCACCTATGACAGAAGATTGGCACATGATTAAAAATTTCAGAAGATTATATTCTTTGGTATGACAACAAATGTGATCTCCCACAAATAAAGAACCTCGATGTCATGATATGCACATGTCTTAATATCAATCTAAGCATTTAAAAATATTTTAATAATAAATTTAAATAACTTCATTCACTAAAAGAAAAGATTGGGGAACCTTCTTAAAGATTATAAAATTACGGCATCACCTTATGCTAGAAATTAAACAATAAAAAACACAAATTCACTTTATTCCCCAATTTTAACCAAGAAAAATAGCCAACCCACTTAATAAACATGTTCAATCCTCTCCAAATTTTTGTAATCAAATAAACACCCTTAGAACAACTTAAGAGAATCTAAACAACTCAGTCTTACAGATATGGAAATTAAAAAAAAAAAAAAAAAAAAAACCCCAAGAATACTAGAAATGAACCCACAAACTTGAACTTCCTTATTTAAAGGTAAACAAATCAAAATGAGTGACCCATTAAAACAAACAGTTGGCAGAATCCCGTTTGAGAAATAAAAACTTAGAAGAAAGTTATAACAGAAATCAGACCCACCCCAGAAAAAGGAAATTACTGGGAGAAGGTCACAACATAAGGCAGTTGTAGACTAAAAGTCTGCAATACATGAAAGTTTGCAAAAAGGAAAAGTTAGAGAATAAATAATTAAAGAAATCACTATAGAATGACCCAAAGTGCTAGAAAAGATTACCAAACACTTAAAATAATTCCAAGAAACTATCCACAATTTCGGCATCAATCAATCACCTTCTAAAATTTGAAACTGAAAATTAAGTACACTACCAAATAGCTTCAAAAGAACTTAAAATTACAGGATACCGAATAGGCATGATCGACAATATCGAAAAGTAACTCAGAAATTAATAACAAGGATTTAACAGGAAAAAAAAAATGTGTGAGAGAGAGAAAGGGATTGCCTGCTTTAAGCGGTGGAGAAATTGCTTGGCTCTGTTGCGATTAGTAGACGAAAAAGAGAATATCTGCTCAGTCTTCTCTCGTTCTCTCTCTCTCTCTCTCTCTCTCTCTCTCTCTCTCTCCCCCTGTCTGGTTTTTTCTCTATTTTCTTAATTCTCTCTCTTGAAGATAGAATGTTTGAACTTTGGACGCAGAGAAGGCGTGAGAGAGGAGCTATTTATAATTAATTGCTTTTACTTTTTGCCCTTTTTATTATTATTATTATTACTTTTTTTTTTCCTTATTATTGTGTTCATATATGGTATTGGTGGGGCAGGAGACCGTAAGATTTGCTCTCGATGTGTCTAAAAGCAAATTTAGTATAAATAGTTACAAGTAAAAATTTGAAAAAGAAGATCTGTTTAAAAGAGAAACTATTTTTTTTAAAAAAAATGAAAATATTGCCATAAAATTTAAAGTAAATAGAAGAAATGGATTGGTGCATTTGAAGTATTATGTAATTTTTAAACTTTACTAAAATTAAAAATAAAATTTATAAAATAATAATTAGGTCACAGAATTTTGAGGTATAAAATTTAATTCACAAAACATGAGTACGATCAAGATCAGAACCATGATAGAAAAGTAAATTAACATATTTAAAATGTTAAAGTATATTAATATGAATTTTTACCTTAGAAGGGGTTATAACGGACGATACATGAAAATTTGTCGACACTAACATTTTCTATTTAAAAAATGTTGCCTTTTATAAAACGTTTTAATATGTTAAATTAATTTATATTTATATAAATATCTTATATTTTTCTATAATTACATATGGTTCATAATTAAGTAATTAATTAATTAATTATAATGTTTATTTTTTATATTAATTGTTTTATAATTAATAATTACATTTGATCATTTTAAATTTTTATTATAAAATATAAATATTTTATTATTTTCATAAAATAATTAATATTTATAAAAAAAATTGTATTCGTTTTTTATATTATTACAAAGTATCATTTCTTTCCTTTTCCCTTTCCAAGCAATATAGATTATAACTCCTAGTAATTCTCTTTTAAAAATATTATTATCATATTAATACATCAATAAATAGTCTCAGTTAAAAGTATTTCTTTTTTTTTTTAATTTTTATGATTTTAAGAAAAAAATTCATAAAAACGTTTTTGGCTAAAAATATGTCTTTATTCTTTTGGGATTTCTTTGACGGCCGATACTTTTGACGCAGTGCGCTTTATATTATTTTTTTTATAAACTATTTGATAATCATTTTAAAATCAATCGGCCATTGATATACTTTATTCTTTATTATCATGACCGTTGGTTGCTATTTACTTTACTTTAATGATAATTAAATAAAAGTTATGACCGAGGTATTTGTACCGCACGTTGCAATTGGCTTGCCTGCAATCTGTTTTTAATTGACCGTTATTACAAGATGAATAAGAATGACCGCTTGTTTAGAAAATCATTAAATCTTTTTCATTAATAATATTTTTTTAATTAAAATAAAAAATTATTAATAAGAAATGTATGGTTATGTAAATGAATATCATAAAAGGTTAAAATAATAATTATATTAATAACCTTTTGTTGGAATACTGCAGATAACTCCCCAGTAATTTGCAAATTAGCAAGTTGCCTCTGTTTTCTTTTCAAATTCAGAAAAAATCCCTGCGGATCATTCCTCGCAAGGCAAATCTCATCTACGATTGGTCTGATAGAAGCCGTTGTACCAGCAAATGCTTTGATAGTAAATTTTAGTTTGTTGTTTAAGAGATATTTAAATAAAAAATTTTTACCTTATTCAAGATTAAATATTTCGTAAGTGTGTATGTTTTTATAATTTTTATAAATATAATATTAAAATATATATAAATTAACTTCTGGTGTTTAGTTGACTCAATCGATATAAATTTTTAAAGTAAAATATAATGTATTTAAAATTTTTTGTTGTATCAAAATTAGGGGGTTTGCGATAGGTCAAAAATCAGATTAATGAAATTGTTTAGGTATGAAAAAAATAATCATAATTTTTGAAAGTCCAAATTGATCCGTACGTACGTACGCTTTGAACATGTAATCCAGGTGGGGATATCATGGCCTCATACTTTTCGAAAGCTCCGACCATTGTCCTTCTCTTGGCTCTTTTAAGGTTGCCATATATTTATCAAGTTTTTTGGTCGGGGATACACCGCTAGTGTCGGTGGCCTTCCATGAATCGAACGATCTAAGCTTATTGAAAAGCAATGCTCTTGTCCCACGGGACAGTTCCATCGACAACAGATCTTCACTTTCATTCTTTTTTTTTCGATTTAATCTCATTTGATTATTTTTTTATATTTAAAAAAAAAAAAAACAACGCTCTTTGCTTGAAAGTCCCCACATAACAATAAAACCAAGAGTTTGTAATATACATACATACATGAAAAATAAATATCATAAAAAATATTCAAATAATAAAGAGTTTTTATTTAAATATTTTTTCTATTAACGTTCACTGCAAGGTAAATCTCATCTTCCATTGGTTTGATAGAAGCCGCTATACTAGTAAATGCTTTGGTAGCAAATTTTAGTTTGTTGTTTTAGGAAAATTTAAATAAAAAATTATTGCTCAAATATCTTCTTTAAGATCAAATATTTCATGGATATATATAATTTTTATAATTTTCACGACTTCAATATTAAAAAAAATATAAATTTTAGTTTTTCTTTGGTTTTTCTGATTTTTTACTCTTGGTATCTCCGATTGTTCATAATCCAATTTTGGGGAATTTGACCTTATATAACTTGTCACCGAGGGTGGATTCTTTTTTTTTTTAACACATGAATTTTGAACTTTTTTTATTATAATGAACTAAATCACCTAAGACAAACTATTAACACTGGTAATGAGAGATAAATTGCCAAATCAGTTAATCATATAAAATTTTTTGTCGATTGGATATTTAAATGTTGATACATATAAAATGATCAATCCAACTGTAATCACAAAATTTTTACACTTTCTTATGTGGCAATGGTGGACTTATGGCACAAATTAAATAAAATAAAAGAACTACTCGTGTTTAGTTAACTCGATCGGTATAAATTTTTAAAGTAAAATATTTTGTATTTAAAAATTTTTGTTGTATCAAGATCAGGGGGTTTGCAATAGGTCAAAAATCAGATTAATGAAATTGTTTAGGTATGAAAAACATAATCAAATTTTTGGAAGTCTAAATTGATCCGTATGTTTCTTTTTATATATATATATATATATATACTGAGATTTAAATTCAAACCTATTACATTATATGAAAGGAGGAAAAATGTGTCACTGGAAGCTTATTGCCATGTACCATGCTTTGAACATGTAATCCAAGTGGGGATATCATGGTCTCATACTTTTCGCAAGGTCTGACCCATTGTCCTTCTCTTGGCCCTTTTAAGGTTGCCATATTTTTATCAAGTTTTTTGGTCGGGGATGTACCGCTAGTGTCGGTGGCCTTCCGTGAATCGGACGATCTTAGCTTATTGAAAAGCAATGCTCATGTTTTAAGAACAGTTCAAGCTACGGAATTTTTTCGCTTTTATTTTCTCTTTATAATAGAAACAAAAGTTTGGAATATATATACATACATACACAGACATACATACTAAATGAAAAATGTCTAAATGATAAAAAGATTTTATTTAAATATTTTTTTAAAATTTAACATTAGAATTTTTATATATGTATATATTTTTATAATTTTTATGTTTCCTATATAAAAAAAAAGATTACTAAACAAAAAATACCCTCTCGAAGGTATTAGTCGCCGAATGAACCCAAATCTCTCAATAAATGCAACTGTAAGGCAAGTTCTTGTAACAACTAGGGTTAGTGATTAATTATAGTTAGAAATATTAGTTAGTAGTTAATATATTAATTAGTAGTTAATAAAAATAGTTAAATAGTTAGGAAAAATAGTATAAGTAGTAATGTCAAAACATGTATTGGTATGGAATTAAATGTAATGAAATGTAATCTCTCTTTCTTTTTTGTATTCTCTCTCTCTTTCTTTATAGTTTTTCTCTCTCTATCTCTTAATTCTCTCTCTTGCCTCTCTTTTTCTATATATTTTCCTTCTATAAAGAGGATTGTTACGGTCCTTAAGACCCCGTCCCAAGCCAAAAGAAAGGGCCTCAAAACCTTGAGAGATGTGTGAACAAAATATCTCATTCTGAAAACTTTAAAAATGGTGACTTGAACATAAATTTGTTCTAAATCGATAAACTTAGGATTTTATTTTATTATATATATATGTGTATGTGTGTGTGTGTGTGCGCGCGCGCTTTGAATTAATATTATTTAACCGTGTTCACCAAATTCCACTATCACAAAAGGAAGACAGAGTCACTAATTTCACTGGGTTCAACTTAAAGGAAATCAGAGACAAAATAAAAAATATATACATTGAAAAAGAAATGTTAATAAAATAATTTAGGGTTGAGAAGAAAAAACATAATAAACAAATAGGAGGTAAGAAAAAAGAAGTAAATTTGTACATTAGAGCATAATGTTAGAAATTATGTGTAAAAAAATATTTCGCATCAAAAAAATAAAAAAGAAACGGAATTTAGATATTAGCGCATGTTGATTTTGAAAAAGTTACGTGTTTTAAACTTTTTACACAAAATAGTGTTTAATTATTTTAATAATATAAATTGGAACTTAATTTCTCAAATTTGAAATTCAACATCAGCTACAACAACATAGAATTTTTAATAATCGAGTGCAGGCATATTTCTGAGTCAAAGGGAGTAAGTAGATGGGGGAAGAAACGACCTAAAATTCCTTCAACCCTTGATTTGATGATGAATCTAAAGACTTTCTTAAAGTTCCTTTGGGGTGATTTCTTTTTTCTTTTGATTTTCGTCAATAATATCCAGACATAACCTAATTAATTTGATTCGAATATTGTAGAATTTATTTTAAGGGTTGTTCTCTCAAATCCTTTTTTATCATTTTCAGAACTCGAACTCAAGATCTCTGATTAAAAAAATAAAATATCCAAACATGCTGGTTGGCAGTCTAACCTTATGGACCCCTTAGTAATTTATTTTTTCTTTAAAAAAAATCATTTATTTTATTTTACTTTTATCTAAATTAATTATAGTAAAATAAAAAATTTTAACCTTTTGTTCATCGAGAAGCTCGTGTCGCTAAAATTATAAAATGAGAATAATTCTTTTTGTATAATTATTAAAAAATTAAAATTATTGTCATTTAAATTTATTTCTTAAAAAAAAAGAATTGCACAACTGCCATATGTTGACCCACACATATCATGCCCAAAAGAAAAGATAAAAGACTCATTTATTTGCCACTTTCCTTACTTCCTTCTCGTCTGCCTTGGTTAGGAAAAAAAATAAATATAAAAATAAATATAAAAAACAAAGCAATAGTCCTTTATTTGCCGGATTGAGTGGTAGTGTAACCTGAACGTGCCACGTTAATGTCAGAGCAGAATCCGTCCACTCTTCTTTTATGAGACGAAATCTTAAAGAATCTTAGAAAATCAAATGGGTATGAGTTGATGACGGAAAAGAAAAAGAAAAAAGTGCCCTTTTTTCTATTCTCGATTTCATGAATTTTTTTCTTTTTTTGAATTCCATAATAGTATAATACAGCTAAGGCGTATGTGACACGTTGGCCCCATCATGGGACAAATTATAAAACACTTGAAGCCGGGGAATATTAATTTTATTTTAGTAAGAGATTCATAGGTTTAAGATTATTATATAATTATTAAAAAAATGAAAGTCATTATAAACATTAGAACTTAGTTCTTTTAATAAAATTAAATGTTTCGATTATCAGAATATATCTATTTGTATTGAAAGCTGGAATCTCAATTTGATGAAAATGAGGTTGGCCAGTGAAGTAGGCGAGTTAAACTCTGCATGTTTGTTCACCATTTGTAACCAAACTAGAACCTTGGCCACAAAAAGGAAAGAAAAAATCAGAGCTAGTGTTATAATAGTTTCGATTCTAATTTTAGAACAAGATGGATTGATTTAATTTAGGTTTGGACTGGATTTTAATTTTGGTTTTCTTAATAGTCCTTGTTATTTTTTATTATTCTTTTATAATTAATAATTTTTTAAACGTTCCGTTTTTGTGATTTTTGAAGATTTTGATTACAATTCTAAAAATTAAAAACACCGCAAACAAATCATCTCTTGATTATTCCAAAAGAACAGGTATTGGTTTGGCCCTCATTTTCTTGATCAATATTCCATGGTCGAATAGATCAGCCACACTAATCACCACTTCAACAGGTATACGCAGGCGCAATCAGAGATCATGGGACCCCATCCGCCAAAAAACAGGTAGTCTTCCTATTGAAAACTTATATACATGACATACATGTGCGCTTCGGAAATAGAAAAAGAATTTTAATTTAAAAAATTAATAATTATTTTAGTTTTTGCACAAATTTTTACTTTTGGAAAATCTTATATTTTATGAGAACAAATATTATTAGTAAAATAAAGAATAATAAAAATAAGAGAGAAATAAGAGGCTTCCAAAGTGCGACTTGTTTTTCACTTTAATTACACGTAAGAGTATAAATCCAATTAAATTTACCTCACCCATCCTATATAAAATATAACTCAACTGATATCATCTCATTTTCTTTAAAAATTTTGAATTCGAGCATCTTCTATGTTATTAAAAAAAAAAAATCTACTAAAATTCCAAAATTTTCAATTTTATTATTTTTTCTTAACTTTACACTAATTCAATTTTATATTTTAATGCTAAAATTAAAACTCATTTATTTTATTGTCCTATTGCCTATCAATTTTGTCCTTTCTTTTTACAAGTAATATATCTCTGGAAAGAGTCTTACGGTGAGAAAAAATAGAAAGCCAATGTATTTATCAAGATAAAATTTGAATAATTTTAAATTAGTTATCAGTTTTAGAGAGAGAAAATTTAAATTTAGTTTTTTAGAGGAAGAAAATTGAAAATAATATATTTAGAGAGAACATTAACTAATGTGCTTATTTTTGAAAATGGAAACTAAATTTTAATCTGAAAAAATAAAAAAGAATATATTAAAAAGTAATAAAATGTGAACTAAATTAATTTTTTATATAGAAAACCAATATGTACAGTATTAAAGATCTCACGGTCCTCTAATGCAAACTTGCTTCTCACGTGGCCAATGAGTTTTATCTGTAGTGGTACTTTTCTCCTCCTCTTATATAATAGTTTCATATTTGAGTCTCGGCATAAAAAATAAAAAAATAAAAAAAAAAAACTTGCTTCTTACGTGCTCAATCTGTGCACGGACGATTCCATTTGTTTTCTCCGAAAATTCAATATAATGTAATATAATATAATATTCGACCGCCTTTAATGGCAGGGAAAGTTACCCCTCGAATGGATCATCTACTAACGGGACACGTGCCCTAAAGGGTCGATCTCGATCTATTTTTGCCCTTTTAGCCTAAAATCCAAGTGGGGTAGTCAAACATTTTCTTTTACTTGCTGCCACAAACATGGTTCTCCTGGACCATTACTTTGGACTGGTCACCTGCCACCAACATTCAGATTCTTTTCGTGTCGGGCGTACCAAATGAGAAACACCCACTACCATTTTTCCTAAAAAGAAACAATAAAAATATCCACGGTATACAAAAATAAATTTACGACAAATTTTATTTTATTTTCTAAGTGAGTTATTTGTTATCTCGATATCTGGATTTTTTTTAATTAATCCTATTAAATAGTATAATACTTATTAAGAGATTGACTCTTTCAATTTTTGTTTCTTCATTTCTATAAATCAAATTCGATATTTATAATTAAGAAGATTAAACGTCAAATTATTATATTTAGAGGAGATTAATTGTTACAAATTTTATATGAAACTAAAAAAACTACCAATAAAATTACCAAAAACTAAAAGAAAATGAAATTTCTAGATAACGTGGCAAATTCGTGAGTCAAAATGCCGGTATAAATGATTTTTTTAATGCTAAATTTTTAGATTTAAGATTATGCAAAACTATTTTATAAAATTATTAAATAAATTAAAATTATTATTAAAATTAAAATTTAATCTATTTAAAAAATCAAATATAATAACCGTTAAATTACTTTATTTTTTAAATGTGAAACTATGAACCACAAATTTGTTGGCTATCACGAATCTTCATAGACCCCGCAAGAAACCTTCCCTCAGCTCGTGTTTCCTGAATTACGTTTTGCTCTTTTGGATTCGATCCACTTTTAGCTTTCTATCCATTCAGCGCCATTAACATAATCCAAATTACACCTCATTGGTCCAACCTAATCCAGATGCTAATATCAGATTTAATGATAAAATACTAAAATTTCTTAATCAATATTTTGAATTCGAATTTAAAAAATAAATAAATAAATTTGAAAGAACGACTCATAACTGTTCAAATTGAGATAATCAGATTATCGGATAAAATGTTTATATAAAAAAACCTAACAGGAATGCAAATAAAATCTTAAAACATCTGATGAACGAAATTAAAATTTAGAAGACATCCTCAAAAGCGATTATAACTCTGTTTCTCCCAACTAAAAAATTAATGATTTTTGTTGTAATAAAAAAACTAGATTAATTCTTGTTTTTTGTCGATTTTTTGTGCGAAAACCACGTGTCAAATTCTTTTATCTTCGTAATTATTATTGCAAGAAAAATGAGATTAGATCTCACCATAAAAAGAGTTGTGAGAGTTAAATGCGCAGTAGCTGAAAGGTCCCCCTCAAGCATTGGGACCATTTTTCCTCCACATAGAATGAAGGAGGACGGAAAAGAAAAAGGGAATCTAGAAAGGCTTCCACATGAAAAATGAAAATGACATCATCGGTTTATATAATATTTTTTAAAAAAATTAAAATTAAACAATAATGACTAATTTTTTTTCATATAATCATTAAATAAATTAAAATTTAAAATTACAAGATAGTGACTAATTTCCCCATATAATTATTAAATAAATTAGTCACAACTCTCGTTCAAACCCCCTTTCTAAAAGATCTAATTAGTTGTTGCTTTATCAATTAACAGATGACCTAACAAAATAAAGTATTAAATTTCTTAATTAAGTTTCGCGTTTGAAATTTCAGAATAAAAAAATAACGTTAGAAGAACTACCTCTTAAATAAAACTCTCACAGACTTTCAAATTGGATTAGTCAAAATATGACTCTAGATATCTGTGATAGAAAAAAAATAGTCCGGACTACGTTTGTTTACACATAATTCATGTTTTTTTCTTTTTTATACTATATTAACCGATATCCAGTCTGAAACTTATAGTAATCTATTTTAGGGGATTATACTCTTAACGTAGTTTACTATATGTCTAAATTACGAGTCGAATTTAGAATCTTGATTAAGAAATATCTGTGATAGAAAAAAAATAGTCCTGATTACGTTTGTTTAAGCACATAATTCATGTTTTTTTCTTTTTTATACTATATTAACTGATATCCAGTCTAAAACTTACAGTAACCTATTTTAAAGGATTATACTCTTAACGTAGTTTACTATATATTTAAATTACGAGTTGAATTTAGAATCTTGATTAAGAAATTTAATACTATATTTTATTAGGTCAATCGATTATGATAATAGCCGGGACACGTGAGCCTCAATTCCAGCAGTTGGTCGTGGAAGCCCATACATGATATTGACAAGATATTGACAAGTGACACATTCCCCTCCGCATATAATAAGTTTGAGTTCGAATCATGTATAAAAAAACAAAAAAAAAAAAAAAAAAAAAAATTATTGACATGTGATCACCTCCATCTGCCCAGTCGAAAAATGAAAGCCCACTACCAGCCCACACAAAATACACCCGAAAGACCCTCAATGATGAGATAAAATCTCAACCGTACCGTCTCTCTCATGAGGGCCGGAGAGATGAATTAATATGAACAGATGAAACCATCTCCAGCTAAAGAAGAAAAACTGAGGCATAATCAGAAAATGATATATTCCACCTAAATAATAAAATTGAACATCATCCTGTACATTTACAAGCCTTTATGAAAATTACAGGGCCCAAGTTAGATGAAAACTTAAAAAATGTTAGCGACCCCCTTTGGAGTGATATATTACACGGCGGTTGTGGTCCTTTCCTGTCACGAGGGAACTACTTGAGACTTTGGTTCAGCATGTTCCTTATGGCAAAATGAACTGCTGGACTTCTTTGTTAGCTCAACAACTATGACACTTATGTTGTCTTTGCTGCCTCTGGCCATCGCCAGTTCCGCTAGCATTGCTGCTGCCTCTGAAGGGCAACTATCTCGCTCTCTCCCTTTAGATTTCTTCCATACATGGCCATCAAGACATCTCCTAACAACCCGGCAAGCTACCTCATTCGAGACAACATCCCATAAGCCATCAGTAGCCAGAATAAGGAACTCATCAGCATCGGTTCGTTCACAAATTGTGACTTCCGGGTGAGATGTTACGAAGGGTTTAAGGTAGTGGTCACCTGCAAACAAATTTCAAAAATCTTGTAGTTAGAAGAAGAGACGTACTCATTTGACCAAACCATAGATTAAAATTGTAATTAGGTTTCTACTAGCCATTTACAATGCCAGGGCAAGCCCTATGGATAAGGGTGGCAAACCCTAGCCACAACCTGTCTCAAGTGCCAGAGCACAGAGGATAGCCCACAAACCATGTGGATCATGCAAGCTCAAAAGATCTATAGATCTTAAGTCTCCAAAATTTCCAATTATACCTCTGCGGTTTCATATTTTCAGGGAAATGCATGAATATATTTTGAATTTTCATTTTTTATATATCTTTTTTTTGGGGGCGCGGGGATGGTGGCATACCTATAGATCTTGAAGTGGCAAGGACTCCTAACACCCTGTGGCCATTCCAATTGATTACTCTCCCACCCGCCGCTTCAATCCTCTCCAATTCATCGGGTCTGTCAGGCTGCATGAACCCACCGAGTCAAGACTTTATAATCCCCAAATGGAAACCATTAAAAAGATCCGACAATTTTTCAGATACCAAACAATGTGAATAGAAAGTGATGAATACACTGCACTCTCAACATCATTCCTCAAATTTGGAACCGACCAACAAATAACTTGAAAGAAAAAATAAAATAAAATAAAAGAATACCTTATGATCATTTGTTAACGGCACAAAAACACCGTCTCTTGAAATCACAGCCCTAGAATCCCCACAACTAGCAACCACAATCTCTCTCTTCCCCACCACCGCTACCACAGCCGTCGATCCCATCGTCCTAATCGACACCTCCGCCGCCACCGCTACCCTATCGCCGTGCTCACCGGCAACCTCTTCATCCATTTTTCCAAAACTCTTTACCATCACTCTCTCCCACTCAAAACTCTTTCTCTCTCCTTCCTCAACCGCTTCCACTGCCGGCAAGTTGGCGCTCTCCTCCTCAATTTCCTTTGCCACTATCCTGTGCAATTGCTCCCGGCACGCCTGCGCAACCCTAGCGCCACCGTGTCCGTCGAACACCGCAAAGAAATCGAACTTTTCGGAATTAACATCCACAAACCCTAGCTCTGTAGAAATCGCGTCTTCCATTTCCCTCCTCCGTCCGATCACCGACACCGATCCGTATACCGTCGAATTCAATTTCTCTGAGATTTTCTCCGATTCATTTTCCGGAGGTTGAAGTGAATTCAAATTGGATTCATCTTCCGTAGAACGGTCCGACGACGAGCCCGGCGACGATGAGTACGACAACGAAATCTCCGACGCCTGATTTTCGCCTATTTCTTGAGATTTTTTGGATCCGGATTTGAAATTTGGTTCGACAGAAGACGAATCGACGCCTGCGAATCGCTTTCTCTTCGTGATTTCATCGTTTGCGTCGGAATTGATCAGAGTCTCTGATTTCAACCGTTGGATCTCTAGTCTTCTCCGGCGAGCATTTTTGGCTTTGCTAGCGCTAAATGACGTCGTCTTCCGGATACTTAGGCTCCCCGAAGACGACGGCGACACGTTTCTCGTTCCGTTCAACATTTGAAAACCAAAGCAGAAAAAATAAAAAAAATACACGCGTGTTTGGATTTGAAGATAGAGGACGGTGAGAGGAGAGGGACGTGGAGGAATACAGGCCGTCGGATTATAAAGAAACGTTGAGGATCGCCACGTGTTGGGCTGAATCAGGCGGTCTACATCTAGAGGAAGGATTTTTTCTTTGGATCTTTTTGGCGGGAGACGTGGACGGCAAGGATTAAAGTAGGTTGACACGTGAGATGAAAATCGGCGGTTAAAGAGATTTTGTTGTGAAGTGAAGAGGGGGACGGAAGATATTGTGGAAGAGGGTGTGGGACCAAAGTGTGATCTCGGGCGAGAGAGAGAGGGAGAGAGAGAGAGAGAAAGAAATGATAACGTGGCATCCCGTGTATCAAAGTTGGTGTAGGGGGGAAGTATCTGCTGAAAGGCAGAGACTTGTGACTAGGGTACTGCAACTAAATGTCCCAAATATAGCATTTCTATGGATTTTTCTTCCCTACCGTCGGATGATTTTTTTTTTAATTATTAATTTTAAATATGTGTCATTCTTTTTCGGTTCCCCCACATTAATGCATTTTTTATTCATTACGAAGAGTTGGCAACGTACTCTGCATATGAATTTCATCGCTTCCTCCCATTTACATTATTCTTTTTCTAGTTTTTAATTCACTAAAATCCATTATTCAATAAAATTCGATTTTTGCTTGTTCTCTTTATTCATGGAAAAATGTCATAACAATGCTATGTATTTGTATGGCTCTTAAATATATACTATATTTCATATTTAAAATTCTTTTGAAAATAATTCAAAATTCAGTAGATGAGAAAAAAATTTAAGATTCTAAGAGTGAAAACTTAAAACATAACGTGACGAGATGCAGATGGAATTCTCGAAAATGAATTGGTGAAGTAAAATGGAAAGGAAAAAAAAAATGATAATGGATAATTTTAATTACAAAGCTCTGGTCTCTCCCACATAGGATACTTGCCTCGTGTCATGGTATGACTTGACGGTGTCCGTGAGCCTCTCCAGAAGAATCAAAGAATGTCGACTCATGCTTTTGCGAAAGAGAAATTCAACTCGCCAACAAACTCGACAAAACCGTAGGCTGAGTTCGTTTTGGGCATAACCTCTGATTTTGTACACGCGACCCTTTTCCAACATTTTGTTTTTTTTTTTTTTACTATCGGTATTCAAAAATATAATTCTAATTAATCCGATTTAAAAATTATAATAAACCATTTAAATTTATCTTTTTAACATAATTTATTTTATATCCAAATTATAAATTAAACTTAACATCTTAATTAATAAATTTAATAACATATTTTATTAAAGCAACCATCATCCTCGGACCTTTTGAATTATTCTTGTCAATCTTCACGTCACGCTCTGGGTCGGAATGGGCTGCTGGGCCTGCCCACCGCCCTGGTGATGATGGGACGGGCTTAGCTGCACCTGCTTCACTGCGGCCTTGAATTCATACGGAGTGCTGTGGTCTTGGCTGGTCTACCCTATGAGATTTTTTTTATTTTTTTCATTTTTTTAAACTTGAGTACTAATAAAATTTGGTTAATTCAATTCTAATAATTTTATAATTCAATTTATAAATTGACTCATCTATTTTATTTTTAAAATTTGAAATCGACGTATTGATTAAAGAAATCTTGTGGTGTATAAATTCATAAGACATTGGTGTCTATCCTTTGACCATACGAGACCATAAAAAGTCACACAATATCTTTCTGCTTGCTATCGAGGTAAAATTACATTCACATATTTGAATAATTTAAAAATAAATATTATACAAGTATTAGAGATTTTTCCAATGATGCTTATAAAAATATTGTGTTGATCACATTTTTTACTGCCGTAAAAAAGGTATAACAAATTAGATTTATACATAGTTTAAATTGAAGATAATTATATGAAGGAATTTTCACAGTTATTAAAATTTATTTATTAAATTGGTCGATGTCATAGAAAATGGGATAACTTTGTAACTTGTATACCTTCTTCCTTGCATAAACTTTCTTCCGGCTTAACTGGAAATTTTGGGCTCCAAGGATGGCCTACGGCTGTGGCCTTCTGCTAATGTAATTGCCAGGGACCAGCTATTTAGCAAATTAGATACATTTTTTTTTTTTTTTTTTGGTGATAAGCAAATTAGATACATGTGGCACGATGCTAGGCCATGCGTTTGGATTCATCAGTGTAGTCCCGGCAACATAATTCCGAAAGAAATACGTATAATATCACAATAAATTTACATGTATACAGTAATCACTCGGCTAAGAATCAACCATGCAAAATAAACTGGATGCAGTTTTCAAATCAGTGGCCGAGGCCTTCTCGGGGAAAGAATGAATCAGCTAATTACAACTGTGTATATGAATACATGCGTGCCTCTAGAGAGAACGGAGAGTTGCAGTGTGGGCTATGTTAATAGCCTATCGAGCTAGAGGCAATGCCTTCCGGCACAGTGGTCTTGTTTTGAAGGACTCATCAGTTAGCATAACCGACATTGAGCAACATAGAACCTGCATTTTAGGAGGCCGCTTGTTTATTCCCAGATTAGTGAATGATGATTCCACAAGTAATAATTGCAAGAGCATGTCCCATTCTTGATATGGTGGAAACGGGTTGAATCACTTAGAATCATCTCTCTATCTATTGCCATCGTAATGAATTTCATTGCGTTGTGACAGTCTCCACAAACTCATAGATTCTTGAATAGTCTGATGGATTTTGATTTGGCAGTGCTTAGGAGACCAAATGCAACTGCTATTTTCTCACAGCGTTGGTTACCCATCTTCTTTATTTGGTTAAGTCGATGCAACTCTTCATTTATCTCCTTTGCCAAGCTGTGTGATGTGTCACCAACATAAAATTTGTGAATTTTATTTTCAACCTCAACCCAACTGCAGCCTGGCTCTCTTGCCATATTCCTCTCTTTCATGATCTAGCAACGTCTGCCCACTGGCCACTTGAAAAGTACAAGTTTGAAAGTAAAATATATGCTGCTGGATCATCAGGATCTTGCTCGATAACCATCTTAGCAGCATGTTTTGCAATCTCTTTATTACCATGAATATGACAAGCTCCAAGCAATGTGCGCCAGACCAAAGCATCAATCGTGATAGGAATTGATGAGATTAACTCAAGAGACTCTTCAAGGTTTCCTAAACGGCCAAATACATCAACCATACATGCATAATGTTCCATTCTTGGCGCAATATCAGCTCTTTGAACATTGAGTTAAAGTGTTTCCATCCCTCAGAGACCATACCAACATGACAAGAAGCAGATAGAACAGCAATACAGCTGATCTTGTTGGGCTTTATGCCTACTTGGAACATTTGCTAAGCTCTTCTGGCAAATCTACGTTTTCCAAAGCCTGAGATCATTGAAGTCCAGGATATTACATTCCGATCTGTCATTTCATTAAATACTTGAAAAGCTGCTTCTATGTTCCCACACCTGGAAAACATGGAAACTAATGCATTACTACTGCATAGGTTTGTGTTTTTCCCTGCTTTTAATATCTGTGCATGGATTTTCTCACCCTTACCAATTGCACCAATACTTGCAACTCCACTCAAAAGACTAGCAAACATGAAAGCATCAACCCGAAATCCTGTATCTTCTTTTTGACCATATAGTTTAAAAGCTTCGTCAAAATCTAAATTTTTAGCATAACCATCCACTATCGCATTATAAGACACCAAATTCTTCTCAAACAGTATATCAAAAGCTTTTCGAGCATTTTCCATCCAACCACACGCAGCATACATACTGACAGGGAATTTCCCACACAGTTAACCAAAGCAAGACCAAGTTTTACTGCATGAGAGTAAACCTGTTCACCTAGACATAAATCAGACAGATATGTGCAGAGGCCCTTATACCAGCTGAAAATGTAAAATGATTTGGAATAGCCTGCCTACAAATCATTCCAGAAAATAGCTCCATCGCTTCCTTGTCACACCCACCAGTTCCCACATAACCAGTAATCATGGCAGTTCAAGACATCACATTATGATCATTCATTCCATCAAACACTCCTTGAATCAATCATTGTTCCATGGGCCGTGCACTTTGCATACATGTCTATCAAACTACACCCGACCCAAATATCAGAAACCAACCCTGAACATATCACCAGAGAGTGCAATTGCTTACCAAGCGACAACATCCCCAATTCAGCAGAAGCAGATAAAACACCACAAAACATAAACTGATCTGGCACATTCCCTCCAACCACCATATCCAAAAACAACTCAAGTACATCACTTGCTTGCCCCATTTGCATATAGAACGTGATCATAAGAGTCCATGTAACTGCATTTCTTTCAGGCATTTTATCGAAAACGACTCCAAATCACAATCACCTTTCACAAGCATATCCATAAGTACACACCCAACACAAACATCAGAGTCAAAATGCCCACTATTTTATAACAAATCCAAGAATTATTTTGCGAATCCAAACATTTTCTTTTAACAGAACACGCTTTAATCACAGCTCAAAAACGGTACTCATTAGGACAATACCCAAGTTCAATCATGTCAATAAATCTAACAATAGCTTCAAATTCCATATCATTATTTGCATAACAAGAAATCAAACTACTCCAAGAAACCAAGTCCCTTTGTCTCACACCCATTTCTTCAAACACAAGACTAGCCGTTACAGGGTCCCCTGATTTTGAATAGAGAGTAACGAGTGAGTTTAAAATTGTTCAAGTCCTGAGTTGGTCAGCTTCTTGTGAAGGACTTTTCCAAGTTCGAAGTTACGGAAGCGGATGCAGGACTGAGGAGAAGGGAGTAGGTGAGGAGGCCTACAGGGGAGTTGTGGTGGGACATGAGATCAAGGGTGGAGATTGCTTTGTTGAGTTGGCCATGATCGAGATGATGAATCAGACGGTTGTGAAGAGGGTTAGAGTTAGAGGGTCTTAGGGTTTTGGATGGAAGGGTTCGTGGGGCTTAGGGTTGGGGTTTGGGAGTCAGAAGTAAGGGGTGCGGGAGAGGGGAGAGAGAAAAATATCATGGCGTGGGTTGGGTTGGCAATGGATGAGCCCGATTGGGAATTTGTGGTTCACTGTGTGGTACATCGTGTAATTCCATGGTTGATTGGATCCCTCCTGCTAACCAAACAATTATTTCCATCCGGTTGTGCTACACACGGGGCAATTTGTGGTGTTACGTGAGTTTTTTTCTGGACGAGGCATTTTTTTCTTTTAAACTCAAATTGTTTAACAAGCAAGCTGAATATCAAGATTTATATAAAGAAGCTAAATCCTATGTAAAAATTTAGTTAGATTAATAAATATGTCTTGAAATTGTATTCATGTTTCATTTTTTTTAATTTATAGAGCAAATCTAAAGAATAAAAAGTAAATATGACATTATGCCTCACACAAGTTGGATATTTAACAAGCCAGAGTTAAATTTTTGATAAACACACAAACATAACACCTGAGATCATTTCAGATAGTCTCATGGAATGATTTTTCTTAAAATACATGACTGCATATAGGTAGGCTACTACATAAAACTAAATCAACTCTTGTGTATAGTAAGAAAGTTACATCAAGCCATTAATTTTCATTGACAAGCAACAGAATCCGAATATGATGAGCTTGAGCTTGTGTCCCTGAGCGAGTGCTCAAACGATAAAGTCTTCCTATTTCTATTTTCCCCTCTTTGATTCAATCCCACGTTTGGTTGTATTTTCATATAGAAAAAAAAAGGAAGAATAATGATGAGCTTGTTGCATTTGTGTCCATTCAAAAGTCTTCAAGTGGAATCTCTTGCGGATAAAAGACGGGCATGGGGGCATTATCACAAGTTCAACATCTTCTTCAAGCATCTTCACAACGTAGTCCATAGAAGGACGACCATTTGGCTCCATCTGGATTCATCCTGATGCGACAATAACCATCTTCTTCACTAACCCCTTTTCCACTTCAGTAGCATCCCCCATCTCTATCTCCTTTCCTTTGCTAAATTGATCGTAAACCCACCAGGGAAAGTAAATTTGGCTGGAAAGCACCGTATAGGCATTTAGGTTTTTTCTTTTCCCAGCAATCTCTAATAACAACATCTCAAAACTGTATACGTCGGCTTTGTATGAAACACTTCCAATATTTTCGTAAAATAATTCGGGCGCCATGTAAGCTCGAGTACCTCTTGCCAAAGTCAAATACATAGTTTTGTTATTTGTCGGGAATAATCTCGCAAGTCCAAAATCCAAAAATTTTGGGAATGAAATTGCTGTCAAGAAGAATGTTGTGAGGATTGACATCGAAATGTAGGATTTGCATGTCACACCCTCTATGCAAGTAGTCCATTCCACGAGCTATTCCCAGAGAGATTTGGTGCAAATTTTCCCAACTCAAGATTATGCAGCCCACCAACGTGGGTTGGCTCAACTGGATGTGGGGTTGAGTTTCCTTAAACATGACCGAGGTTCGACTCTCACCGAGAGTATCGGGCCCTCATGTGTATGGAGCGTTCCCCGTTGGGAGACCCGCCCTCCGAAAAGGAGCCACTGCAGCGGTCGGTCGGGATTAGTCGGGGCGAAATCTCGGATACCGGGCGGTGTCCAAGACATGGTACCAAAAAAAAAAAAAAAAAAAGATTATGCAGCCCATGTTCGGCCCAGATAAAGGAGCTCTCAAGACCTCTACATGAAGCTCTAATCAAGGCCCAAGAAACCTCCACAGCGTGCCCCAAATAGGGCCAAAAATCTGGTCCAGAATGGACCCAATCTGGACAGAAATCCAGCCCACTATGTGGCATCAAACCACGCTGCAAAGGGTTGGCATAAGCCAGCCCTTAAGCCCAGAAAATGGGCAAGTCTATAGCCCATTGAGGGGCCCAAACAAGGGCCCCCAACGGCCCAAGACATGTACGGATTTAGATAAAAAAAATTTTAAAATGACTTTCGATAAAAAATAATTTTATTTGTGACCCCCATTTGTCATAGGTTCAACCTGCGATATAGGGGGTATGTCGCGTCTTGAAAATGCGATATACCTCCCGCAGTCTCCCATGGCAGTGAGGGAGGGAGAGGGAGGAGTGCCGCGGGGGAGGGAGAGAGAGAGAGAGAGAGAGAGGCAAGGGGGAGAGAGAGGAGTGCCGCGGAGGGGGAGGAGTGTTGCGGGGAGAGAGAGAGAAGCGCTGTGGGGGGAGGGAGAGAGAAGTGCTATGGTGGAAAAGAGAGAGAGGAGTGCAGCGCCGTGAGGGGGGAGAGAGAGAGAGGAGCATAGCGCCGTAGGGGGAGGGAGAGAGGAGCGCTGCTGGGGAAGAGAGAGATAGGAGGGCAGCGCGGGTGGGGGGAGAGAGAGAGGAGCGCAGCGTTGCGGGGGGAGGGAGAGATAAGTGCCGCAGGGGGAGAGAGAGAGAGAAGCGCAGCGCTGTGGGGGGGAGAGACGGAGAGAGGAGTGCCGTGAGGGGAGAAAGGGAGAGAGGAGCACCATGGGGGGAGAGAGAGAGAGAGGAGCGCAGCGCCACGGGGGAGAGAGGGAGAAAGGAGTGCGCGGGGGAAGAGAGTGAGAGGAGCACAGCGCCACGGGGGGGAGAGGGAGAGAGGAGCGCCGCAGGGGGAGAGAGAGAAAAGAGTGCATCGTCGTGGGGGGCAAGAGGGAGAGAGGAGCGCCGCGGGGGAGAGGGAGAGAGGAGCGCAGCGTTGTGGGGGGAGAGAGGGAGAGAGGAGCACCGGGGGGAGGGAGAGAGGAGTGCAGTGTTGCGGGCAGGGGAGAGATGGGATAATGTCACGTCTTCAAGATGTGACATACTCTATGTCGCGGGTTCAACCCGTGACTTATCTTGCCGCATGTTGAACCCATGACAAATAATGGTCACAAACGGAATTATATTCCGTCGGAGGTCATTTAAAATTTTTCTTTTTTGGGTCTAGATCCGTACATATCTCCCAATGGCCCCTCCCACTTCCTTATCTCATTTCTCACCTCTTCTTTTTTATTATTATTATTTTTTTTAATTATCAGTATCTAAAATCATATTTTAAATAATCCAATTTGAGCATTCGCGGGGCTATATTTAGGGGATGAATCTCTTAGTGTAATTTTTTTGATTTTCAAGTTTTGAATTCAAAAATTGGTTAACGGTTTTAACACTCCATCCCATAATATCGACCGCTCATTGGTCTCACCTCTCCTCTTCCATTGATAGGGGGCAAAGTTGGAAGCAAAGCACAACACAAATTAAGGCAAAGTTTCTTGTGTAGTTTTAGAGCAAAATTCTCTCATATCTTATGTTCGTTTGAGTATCGCCTCAACATTGTTTGTACACAATTTATACACATTTTTTGATACATAATCAAAGTGTTTCTTTGAGATTATTCTCTCAAAATTATTGTCTTATGTTGTTTTTTCAACATCTCAAGTGTCCTGCATAAGTTCTTTCATTGTTCATCCAAAATTATCTCAATCTTCAGCACCAAACCATCCGCAAACACTTTGAGTTCTATCTCAAACCTTTCTTCCCAAAACCTTCAATTTTGTCTTAGAATAATTTTCCTATATAAAGTGTTCTGAGAATGTATGTTTAGAAAATATTATCTTAGAAAAATGATTTTGTGACTTCACCACTTTCATGGAGACTTATACGGTGCAGTCAACTCTTCACTGGTGGATGAGTCTAATACCGAAATTAAGAGATTTTCAGAGAGAGAGAGAGAGAGAGAGAGAGAGAGAGAGAGAGGAGTTGCTTTTCAGTTTATTGCAATGAGAATTTAGTAGTGTCATTATGCCTTGTGGTTTATTTCGTTTATCATCGTATATCTTGTCCGCTTAACATTATGGAATATCTCAAAATATTAAATTCTCTATTATACTCTTCTTAAATTCATTTTATTTAATTGTTTTAATCACTGTACTGATATTGAGAGAATGGTAATTTTTATCCATTTCTCTTTATTAATTTGTTATCTTTTTCTAACACAATAACTATACAATCACAATTCTTCTTTTATATATATATATCTAAGTTCTTGAAACTAACCTTAACTACAGAGTCTCATGTGTTGACGTTTATAGTCCATTAAAATATCACTCACAAAAAACATGTTGATTGATAGACACACACAATGCAAAGTTTTATTTTATTTTATTTTATATTTATTTTATATTTTTAAATTATTTGAGGAGTCACATAAATTATGGTTTTAGAATTTGAATGAAGTAATTACTTATAAAGTTTTAAGGAATTTGTTGTGCAAAACAAAGTTGAAGAGCCATGGTGGACTGAAGTTCAAATTATTACTGGAGCCATGGGAGTTTAATTGGCATATAGTCACCATCCTTTTACAGCAAGCGCGAGGATATAAGATGTGAGATCCTAATCAATGACCACCTAAATGATTCACATACATGTAGTAATGGTTCTACATGAAACCCACAAGACAATTTATGTTAAGCAAGCTATTGAATAGTGACCTTTTATTATAAGTCAAAAAACTGTGTAGCAAGAATCAGAGATTAAACTGGTTGTAAATGGTGTTTGTACTGTACTAAAAAAAAAAATGGTGTTTGTAATTTTGATTCACATATTTATATTTTTATTCTATTAATCCAAACAAGTTATAAGAGTATCATTCTGATTCTTGAAACCTATACTCTTTGGTCAAACAGTGCCTTACAATAACATTTTCATTCATCTCATTTTCCTGTTATCTGTCAAATCTACCAGCTAGCCACTGATGGTCGCCAGGCAAGAGAGTCATTATCTTCAATTTCCACAGTGACAAATTACCTCCATTGAATTTTTCAAATTTAAATTTGAAAAAACAATAAATCACAAATAAAAAATGATGCCACTTGTTGTCAAATTAGATCAGAGAGAGCATGATCGCAATTAATAAATCTAAGAAGATAATAATAAAAAAATAATAAAATGCACAGATTTATACGTGAAAACTCAAATAAATTAGGATAAAAATCACAAATAAAAATAAAAGAATTTCACTGTAAGAAAATAATAGAAATTATAATTTTTTAATTGTAAAGGAGAAACAATAAAAAAATTCTTTTTATAATAGAAAAAATAATCACTCAACTTTTTAATAAATTTTCTTCTACTCTCTAATACCATAACTCTTTAATAAAATCACGGTTCTCACGAGCCTCACAAGTCTATGTGAAATGTATAAAAACCATAACCTCCTATCACTATTTTGTGATAACTAGTAATTAATTAGATAATTGATTAGTTGAGTGATTAGTTAGTTGATTAGCTAAATGGTTAGAAAATTTTGTTAGTAAGCTGATTAATTGCATGATAAGAAAAGTTGGTAAATTAGTTAGTAGTTAAATGAAATTAGTTAGAAACAATATATAAATTCTTATAAGATAAGAAGACAATATATGGAATGGAATTGCATTGATTTTTGAGCATATTCTCCCTCTATCTCTTTCTCTCTCTATCTTTCTCTGTATTCTTCCTCTCTTTCTTCTTCCATCTTTCTCTCTATTGCTCCTCTATCAAACCTTGTTTCTCATATCTTTTGCTTTCTCTCTTTTCTTTTTTTTTTTTTTTTTTTTTGAAAACTGAACTGAATTATTACAAATTAATATTAGAGCTCATGATTCATGACAGAACGATGAGAAAATAGCCAAGGAAATTGGGTTTAAAGCCATCGATGAGCAATTTAAGAAACTGGAGGCAAGAATGTAAGAAAATCATCTTGAATTAGGATGGAGATTGGATGAACAATCCCAAAAATTGGAAACTTTTATGACCAGTGTTGATAACAGGTTCAACGCCACCACGAAGAGGTTGAACAAAAACAAACCCAAAAAACAAGATATTGAAAAGTCTTCTAAGTCTCCTATCCTATCTTCCCCTATTGATGAAAGATCGAGAGTGGAAGTATAATCTCAATTTGTCTAAGAAAAAACCTATTAATTGTGGTTTTTTTATCAAATTTTTCAAAAATTGAACTTTTGATGTTCATTGAGAAAAAATCTTTAATCAGAAACAAAATTTCAATTGTTTAAAAAATAATCTATTAACGATGGTTTGTTGTTAAATCCTTCAAAAATAGAACTTCTTGTGTTCATTGGAAAAATTTTTCACCAGAAATAAATTCAATAAAAGTCTCTCTCTCAAGCTCTCTTATCACCTCTTTTCTCCTACAACTCTTCCAACAATTCAAACCAGATCCGTTGTTTATTTTCATCACCTTATGTCTTAACACAACTGCATGTCATATTCATTCAACTACCAAATAATCTTGAAGTCTACTCTGATTTCCTTTCTTCATAACAACACCCTTACAAGTTTAATTGATAATGTTGCTGATATTGATGTTTAAGAATGACTTGATTCAATATATTTTATTTTGAATTCTGTAAGTATTGTAACAATTGTTAGTAAATTAGTTAATTGATTAGTTTAGTGGTTAGTTAATTGATTAATTGACCGGTTATGAAAATTAGTTAGATAGTTACTAGTTAAACAAAATTAGTTAAAAACAATGTATAAATACTTGTAAGATGAGAAGGTAATGTGTGCGATTGAATTGATTTATAAGTATATTCCCTCTCTCTTTCTTTCTCTCTCTCTCTTATCTTATTCTCTCTCTCTCCTTTTCTCTTTATCTTTCTCTATATTCTTCCTCTCTTTCTTCCTCCCTCTATCTCTCTATTGCTCCTCGATCAAAATCAAACCCTATTTCTCATATATCTTCGGTTTTCCAACTTTCCACTCTCTTTTGATTACTCTTTTTTGATTGTAATGTGACTCTCTTTTTTTATTGTAATGTGACTGTGACTATGATATTGAGGTCTTTGCTTTATTTGCTATTATACATAAGTTATCGGAAAAGTGCACCAATAGAATACAAAACCAAAAATTACAAAAAACAAGTCGCAGTCATTTTTTCTCTTTATATAATCAAATTAAGATCATCCAATAAAATAGTCAACATTTGTAAACTAATTAGATCACATAAAACCCCAAGAATAATTAGACCACAAAATAATATTATCTTTTACATTATCAACGCTTGAATTACAAGTGATAACATCTTAGTGATGATTTTGTCTTCATTTTGGTTGGACATGTCAATATTCGAAATTGGATCCTCAACCTAAAGTTGATTGATTTGTCAAAATCTTCAATCTCATAGTCATTATACATTTTTTTTTTGGTGAAATTATGGTATCCCAATGCTATGATTCCTTCATCACGAAATCTGAATTTTTACCTCGCACATCTGATATCACAATCTCTGCTGCGTGTTTGATTCCATGAACTCCACTTGAGAACAAATCTTTTTTGATCTCGCATTGCTAACTTTTCAGAATTTAAATATCAAAAGTGTGGTTCTCATACCAAACATAAAACCTAAAAAGTTAGTTAATTTATAAATTTAGTATATCAATGTGGATTTACTTAACTGGATGTGGGGTTGAGTTATTTTAAGTATGATCGAGATTCGACTCCCGTTGGGAGTATCGAGCCCTTATATATATGAAGTATTTCCCGTTGGGAGACCCGCCTTCAGAAAAGAAGCTACTGCAGCGATCGGTTCGGATTAATAGGGATGAAACCCCAGATATCGGGCGGTGTCCAAGACATGGTATAAAAAAAAAAAATTTAGTATAAAACTACAACAACAAAATCAATTCTATCAAAAATTATCTCAACATGGCAATAATGCATATCCTCTCTCTTGGCATGTGTTGAAGTCTTAATCTCGGCGTTAAACTACTCAACTAGTAGAAAGTAGATCGCGTTAGGTAAGTTTTCAAGAAATTAGTTGAATTGTAATGGTCTCTCTTAAGAATCAATTTCCTTAAACAAAACTTTTCTAGACATAAGGAGAATTATATCAAGATAAGATTGAAAGATTAAAGAAGTATAATTTGAGATAGACTCAAAGTATTTGTAGAAACTAATATGAGATGAAACTCAAAGGATTTTGAGAGATCAATAGAAGATTTGAAGATATTTTTGGAAGTTGAATGAACAACAAGAGACAATAATTTTGAGTGAATAAACTCAAAAAATAATTTTGATAATATATCAAGAAATTTTTACAAAAAATTATTGGGACAATGCCTAAAAAAGATTACAAAAGAAACACTTTTTGCTCTAAGTTTACATGGAGATTTACTCCAAAATTTTTGTTGTATTTTGTCCCAAATCTTTACCCCCTATTGCTTAAAAGAGAAGGGGGAAAAAAAAAAATGGGAGGAGAGAATGGAAGAGAGAGGGCATTAACCCCCCTGTTCTGGGTGAGTGGCTGGCAAATTTTGGGTCAGATTTTGGTCCAATTCTGGATCAGATTCTGGGTTCTATTTGGGTCAGATTCTTGGTCCTAAATGGATCAAAGCTTGGGCTATCTAGACCCATTTTCTTTTTCTTTCTCTCGGACTTTGGGCGTGATATTCCATGTCTTCTTTGATTTTCCAAAAGAGACAATCTAGCGCTCTCAACGGACAATTATACGATATTAGATCTCTTAATCAAGTTTTCGATTTTGACTCACGGTTTGGGCATGGAGAGAACTACATTGGGAGGGTAACCCCCTTAAATGGGCTATTGTAAGTTTCGAACCGGATTAGTCAAAGTATAATTCCGAATACTGATTGGTATAGAAAAAAAAAATCCAGCACTACCCAAAAAAAAAATGAGGGATAAACACTATAAAAAAAAAAAAGGGAAGAGGCAATCTACGGCCTCAAGCTCTTCAGTGTTTGGCGTACCTTCAACGGTCTGTTCACGGTTTGATCTCATGATAATACCTACCGTCGCTCCTGCTAACAACTCTGAATTGCAACATGATCTCTCTTTAATGAGTCACTCCTTAACTTAATAATTCTCCTCGGTGAACCTCAACTTATTTAACAAGTAAATTAATTCATTTTCTCAATGAATACAGAGTTCTAATAATTTTATATTTTACTAAAATTTGAATTACAAGTGATTCTATTTCATTCGGATTTTCTTTCTATTTTAATTGGACATACCAACGGTTGTTATCAAAATTTCATGATGATAAATTTTTTTAAAAAATAAGCCAAATTAAACATGCCTAAAATTTTTAATCAAATTGGAATCAAATCAAAATATGATGATTCAAATTTGATGAAAAGAAAATCAAAATTAAAATTGGAATCAAATGCGATGATTTTGGATTTTGGCTGGATAGTTCCGGCCTGCGTTTGATTTTAGAGTAGGAAGGTTAGATTCAAGTTCTGGTATGCTTCTATCTTGTATATTCTTACAATTTTTTTTAAAATAATTTTCATCGATTTTTATAATTTTTGATTCGAAAATTCTTTAAAGATGCAACAAGGTTTGGTCAACGAATTGTTTCCTACAATGGACAAGTTAAGTGGGTCCACACAATTCAATGAAGGACCCGATTGTTCTTGCACATCTTTATATTCCGTGTGGACCAAGGGAGGGTAAATTGCGCATCTTTATGTTCCGCGTGGACCTAGGGAGGATATACCGCACATCTTTATATTCCGCGTGGACCAAGGGAGAGTAGCCTGCGCATCTTTATATTCCGCGTGGACCAATGGAGAGTAGACTGCACATCTTTATATTCCGCGTGGACCTGTGGAGAGTAGACTGCACATCTTTATATTCCGCGTGGACCAAGCGACTGTAAAACGCACATCTTTATTTATGTTCCGCTGGACCTATGGAGAGTATAGTGCACATCTTTATATTCCGCGTGGACCTAGGGAGGGTGTACTGCACATCTTTATCAGGGTAATTGTTCAGAAAAGTAGGACCAACCGTGTTATTGGTGTTCAAAATGGAGATGTAGAAAAGTCACGCCTATGTCCCAAATTTCCATTGCAGCAGACAGATTATCATTTGGAAATGCTCTTCAGTGATGTATTTCCTCTAGCAATTATTCTCCTTATGGCTTGCCCAAGCTCGAAGGATATATTTTTCTGGCATCCTGAAGAGTATATATATATATATATATATATATATTTGAAAATTTTATTATGAAGTGATTTTGTCTCCTCTGCCTTTTTCTTCTCCTTTATGGTTGACAACATCTCATCCGCTACTGCCAGATGAAGATTTGCAATAGCATTTCCATTCATCTTATTCCATTTATTGTTATCTCTGAAATCTACAGGCTTGCCACTGATGCTCGCTAGATATTTATAATTTCTCAAGATAGCCGTTATTTTCCTTTTCCATAGTGAGAAATTCTCGCTGTTGAATCCTTCAAATTCAAATTTTACTCATTGCTTCTATTTTGGCAAAAATTTGCTCACTATTTTTGATGAATAGTGTTCACAACCTTCAAGGAAGAATAATGTAATTTACTCTAGGATCATCTTTTCGGGACAACCATAAAGTATACAATATGCAGATATACAAACCTAAATAAGACTCTACTACCATATGTTGTCAAATCAGAGCAAAGACAGCGGGATCACAATTAATAAATTCGAGAAAATAATAATAAAAATAAGATAATACATAGATTTAAGTGAAAAACCTCTAATAAATTAGGGTAAAAATCAGAGTGAAAATAAAAATTTTCGGTATAAGAAAATAATATAAATTATAATTTTTTTTATTTATAAAGGAAAAACAATAAAAAAATTCTTTTTATAATAGTAAATAATAATAACTCAAGTCTTTAATAGTTTTTTAACACTGTTTAATACAACAGCTCTTTAATCGGTTACATGTGGAATGTATAAAAGACATAACCTCCTATGACTATCGGTAAAACCTTAGATATCTTTACAAACGAACGGTTGGTATAGTGAGAAAAAGTGTTGGGTATCAATTCTCAGATTCAAAACTTAAAAATAAAAAATATTATATTAGAATAAATTTTTTTAAATTAGATTCAACAATATTCAAACGGGATAAATCAGAATAAAATTTCAAATACCGTAAGATAACTTTTCTAACGTGATTTTCCTTTGATTGTAACGTGACTGCGACGACATTTGTGGTGTTTGCTTTATTTCCTAATATAGATAACTTATATATCGGGAAAAGCGCACCAATAGAATACAAAACCAAAATTTTCAAAATACAAGTCCCAATCATTTTTTTCTCTTTATATAGTTAAATTAAGATTATCCCTTAAAATAGCCAACTCTTAGTAAACTAATTAGACCATATAAAACCCCAAGAATACTTGGACCCCAAAATAATATTATCTCATTATCTACACTTGAATTACAAGTGATAACATCATAGTGATTATTTTGTTTCTATTTTGGTGGGACATGTCAATATTCGAAATTGGATACTCATTCTAAAGTTGATTGATTTGTCAAAATCTTCAATCTCATAGTTATTATCCTTTTTTATTCTTTTTTTTTAAATTCTGGTATTTCAAAGCCACGAATTCCTTAATCACGAAATCTGAATTTTTACCGCGCACGTCTAGTATCACAATCTCCGCCATGTGTTTGATTCCACGTACTCTATCTTGAGAATAAATATTTTTGGTATCGCATTGATAACTTTTCGGAATTTAAATTTCAACCGTGTGTTCTTATACCAAACATAAAAACAAAAAAGTTAATTTCATCTGCAACAACAAAATCAATTCTATCAGAAATCATTTCAACATGGCAATAAATGCATATCCTCTCTCGTGGTATGTTCACAGTTTGTTCTCGTGATAATACTGTCGCTCCTGGTAACAACTCTGAATCCAACATGATCTCTCTTTAATGAGTCCCTCTTGAACTTCATAATTCTCTTTGGTGAGCCTCAGTATACCAAATCCTAAACATAACCTATTTAACAAGTAAATTTATTCATTTTCTTAACGAATATAGAGTTGTAATAATTTTATATTTTACCAAAATTTGAATTACAAGTGATTATATTTTATTCAGATTTTCTTTATATTTTAGTTGGACATGTCAATAGTTGTTATCAAAATTTCACGATGATAAATTTTTTCAGAAAAGTAAGTCAAATTAAATATGCATAAGTTTTGAATAGAATTAGAATCAAATCAAAACATGATAATTCAAATTTGGTTTAAAAAAAAACCAGAATTAAAACTAGAATCAAAATTGATATGTTGGTCTTGGATTTCGACCAGACGTTTCTGGCATGCTTTTGGTTCTAGAGCAGGAAGGTTAGATTCGAGTTCTTGTTTGCTTCTATCTATTACGTTCTTTCAATTTTTTTCTTTTCTTTTTTTTTTTTTAATTTTTGATTCTAAAATTCTTAAAGGACGCTACAAGATTTGGTTTTGAGTAATGTGTAGGTTGAATGTGTTGTTGGTACTAGAAAAAGTGATTGATAGAGAAGTTATTAGAGGCGAGGAGGGAATTTTTTTTTTTTTTTTTATATCGATCGGTATTTAAAATTATATTTTAATTAATTCAATTTAAATATTATTTAGTCCAATTTAGAAGAGTTTTTCTAATTTAATTTTTTTATTTTTAAATTTTAAATGATTTTATCGAAGAATCTAATACATTTACTAATTAAGGCAACTTTCGGTCGGTAAGCAGGGAAATTTATGTGATTGTGGCACTGCTACTTTGACCGTGATATTTTTGGTTAACGCATTATTTTCTATTATGGACAAGTTGAGTAGGCCCACACAATACATTGAAGGGTCCCATTGTTCTCACGTTCAATTTCCACACTTATTCCGTATGGACCAAAGTAGGGCATACTGCCCATCATTATCAGGGTAATTGCTCAGAAAAGTAGGACCAGCAGTGTTATCGGCGTTCAGAAGACTGGGAGATTAGAAAAGTCATGCCTATGTCCCAAATTTCCATTGCAGAAGACAGTTTATCATTTGGAAATGCTCCAGTGATGTATTTCCTCTAGCAATTATTCTACATATGGCTTGCCCGAGCTTGAAGGATATCTTTTTCCTTTTGTCTCAAAATATTTCTTAATAAGGAGATAAGATGCTAAAGGATAAAATTTCAGACGATAATGTTCATTGCACTTAATTATTCTCAGACATGTCCAAGGGTGATACATAAGACCATTATGTTGATCTTTGTGCATAAATACTTGCAAAGCCTTTCTCTCATTGACGTGCATTTCCATAAACATGAACATGACACCAATCAAATGTCAATTGGATCCAAGATGTTGGAATTGGTAGGATTACTAGTTGGAATTGATGCTTCTTTTGCATTGCTGCTGCTTTCATTATGCTCCTCATCTGGAATGTTTTGGGCACCTAAGAATGGCTTGAGTGGGAGATGAAGCTCAACTTCTCCTTCAAGCATCTCAACAACTTTATTCATAGAAGGACGATCACTAGGTTTCATTTGTATGCACCATAATGCCACAAGGACCATCTTCTTCACTATTCCTAGGTCCTCCTCTGTGGCTTCCTCCATCACTATTTCCTTTCCTTCACTGAGTTTGTCATAAACCCACAAGGGAAAGTAAATTTGGCTCTCAGCGTGTGCGTATGCATTCAAGTTCTTTCTCCTCCCTGCCATTTCCATGAGCAACATTCCAAAGCTATAGACATCAGCTTTGGATGAGACACCTCCAACATTCTTGTAGAAGAATTCTGGAGCCATGTATCCTAGTGTTCCTCTTGCTGCAGTCAAAGAAACAGTGCTATCATGTGCTGGATATAATCTGGCTAAACCAAAGTCTGATATTTTAGGTGTGAAGTCTTTGTCTAGAAGAATGTTATGAGGCTTGATATCAAAATGTAGGATTTGCATGTCACAACCTCTGTGCAAGTACTCCACTCCTTTTGCCACACCGAGAGCAATTTCAAATGTCTTCTCACAGCTTAAGAAGGAATTCCCTTTCTCCTGAGGAAATATATACTTCTCAAGTGACCCATTCGGCATGAAATCATAGACAAGAGCACGCTTTGATCCCTCAACACAAAATCCAACTAGTTGCACCACATTTACATGATGAATTCTTCCAATGGTTGCCATTTCACTGATAAAATCTTGTCCATTCGCTGTTGAATTTCCTAACATTTTTACGGCAACAAGATGGCCACTTCGAAGCTTTCCTTTAAAGACAGAGCCAAAACCCCCTTCACCCAATTTATCACTGAAAGCTTTCGTCATTTTTTTGATGTCTGAGTAGGAATACCTAATTGGCATAAGATTGTTGTGGCCTTGAATAAAGTCTTCAATGGCTTCAAATCCTGATAAATGTCTTTTTCGCCATTTACGGAGTAGAAATGCAAATAAAAGTGGCATTGCGCATATGGCCCGGCCAACAAGCATGAATGCTGCAAATTTGGAATGACAAGACATTTATCTCTCAGCAATGTGTGATAGTGTTTGCCCTACTCTTTATAGTGCAAGGAAAAAAAAAAAAAAGTGTCCTCGTAGGCTATTTGAAATAAGATTAATTTATAGATACTGAGTAAGTTCATAGTTTGGTTTCTTGCATCCTACATAGATGTGTTCACATATGGTACATGTTAGACAACATACCAGCACCTAGTACACTAAGATGTATTTGTGCACGTATCAAACATGTAGGGAGTACACGCACACCAACTGCATAATGACTTCCTTAAGAGGATTAATGTTTTAAATAGGGTTGGGATAACAATAGACTTGTAATCATTAAATGGCTTATATGAAGGTCTGAGAATAACTAGTTAGTTTGTTTCGGTTGAGCCAAAATTACCTCGAGGGTAATTGTTTGCAAACATAAATATTTGAAAATAAAAAAGAGGAGTTTATGTGGCAGAATTTGTGACTATTTTAATGGCAACTGTCATAGTTAATAGAAAGCTTACGGATTCCTATGCCTCCATAATGGAAAATATCTGCATGAAAATTCAAAGGAGAAAACAAAAGGAAAAATAAATTAAAAAAAGAGTAACGGTTATGATCTCAATTATATATGAAAAAAATAAATAAAACACTTGCTAGTTTCAAATTTCAATTGCGAGGGAGAGAGTCCTTACATTTGGCATATACGCGGGCCATGACACCTGCATTGTCCAAATAAGTTAAATAAGTTGATCGCGTAAGAAAGGAAGTCCCACGGTGTTGTTCTATTGATTGATCATCCGTGGTGTGAATGTTGCGCAGTCATGTGGTTACCAATTAGCAAATTAGAGTAAGAAAAATACAGTGTCATGTCATTTAAAATTTTTGACAATTCATAATAATCTTGAAAATTTTAGAATTATGTCAATCCCCAAGGATCTAGAATAGTTCCTACCTTTGAAAAATTAAGATTAGGCAAACCCTCCATATTATTTAACATGTTTTGAAATTATCTTTTTGAAACTCCCATTTTATATAAATTTGGTTTTTTTTTTAAATAAATCTCCCATATTTATTTAACATATTAAATAAATCAAAATAGAATATAATTTTGAAACTCATTTTTTTTTTAAATAAATCGAGTTTGACTATAGTTTTAGTTGTAATATATTTGTAATCCAACTTGTTTCATAAACTCAACTTAGATATCTTTTAAATTAATTAGTTTAACTCAACTTATTTGACCCTCTTATCATTGATCTAAATAAATGAGAAATTTTCTGTAGGACAACTTTATGTCATTTATTTTCTTTTTTAGTATTAGTTTTAGTTTCATTTATAAATTTGTTTTACATAAATGAAAATTGCATGAATCGGCCCCATATAATAATTTATCCTAATAAAGATGAGTACACTTAAACACCAGGTAGACATTAACACCAGGTAGACACATTTTTTTTTCAATTTTTTGTCAATTAGGTGTGCCACATCTGGCCACGATGAAATGTAACATGCAATCGTGTTTGAGAATAAAATATAATTTTTCTATGGCAAGTGGAAGGTTTTAGTCTTCTTACCAGCACACTTTCCACAATCGGTTTCGGCATAATCAGGAAAATAATCACAATGCAGAAGGAGGCGGCCCACGTGATAGCAATCGACCGCGCAACCTCCACACCCGATCAACGGACGATAATAAGCATCCCATTGGAGGTCGAACCCAGAGAGCAGCAAATCGCGGAGTTCCAGAGAGGACATATTATGAAGCCGCGGCAAATACAACACCAGATAAAAGGACTCTATCCAGCACGAATCCCCAATATCTGAAAAAAAGACCCCAAGCATTGCATAAGAATAATGCCAACTTCCTTCTTGATCAGTTTTTACGCCTACACACGAGGTTCGCGTCCAGTTACTTGTATCCACAATCACACCATCGGGCGGATGTCTCACCATGGCATAGGGACACCTCACGAATATTAAAGAAGATGCTGGACGAGGCCATTCGAGTTGATTGCTTGTGGAAGAAGAATATAAAGAATAAGATATGTTGGGATCAAAGGGAAAAGAAAAGCTGAAGTTGTAGATGCCCAGTGGATATTGAGGAATCAAGGAGCAGTTATCTTCCTTCAACCCTGCATCCACTAAGCGCACTGTTGTGTTATCGTAGTCGATGGCCTGCACATAGTATTTTCCGGAAAATAAATGCATAACTGTGAGGTTATTCTCGCAGGATAGTACACCCATGCCGCATCTCTCTGGGTCTCCCTTTGACCGGAAAGGATAGGTTATGTTCTTGAAATCGCCACAAAAAAAAGGGTGACACAGTACTTTTGCATCACTTGTTTCGGGGAATTTAAGGAGAATTGAAACTGCAACTATGAAGATCCCATTCAAGAGAAATCGTTTATACATTTTTCTGGCAAGTTAGAAAGAGGGAAACATTTTTTGGTGCACGACTCCCAAACGCTTCAAATAAAACAGACAACGTGTGAAAGCCAACCATTCACTTTGTCTTAGGAACTTTGTGCCCGTGCGGAGACTTCTTAGTTATTGTTGGTTTGGCGTGTGAAAAGGAGACTCCAAGGGGGGGGGGGGAAGGTCATCTCTAGAAACACGAAAAAGAGAGAATGAGTGATTTCTGTAGAGAAAGGGGAAAAAAAAGAAGGAAGAAAAGACTGAATTTTCTAGAGATCTGATTTTGGTCAAGAATGAAAGAGAGGGATTGAGATCGAAGAGAGTAAATATTTAGTGGCTATTTTCTGTTGGGAGAATTGAAAAGTAAATTTTTTAGTTGTAGGGATAGAAAGGGGAGATGGTGAGATGATTCTTTGTACAAAGAGAGTAAATGTATTAGGGATAGTGGGAAATAATTATAATATATTAACTCTAGCAACATTCGATTTACCACGCAAACTATCAAATTTTACCTCTACTCACAGTGCTGCGGAGAAATTGAACATATTACGGCTTACTTTTGTAACTAAATTAGTGATATATGGTTTGAGGGTCTTCCTTCCCTAGCGCGAGTACTTATATGCGTGAGTGAGAGAGAGAGAGAGGGAGGGAGACGTGTAAATTCACATTAGGATCAGTCATACGGCAATTGAAGTACTTTTAGATAGATGGAGGGACTATGTAATGCCGGAAAACTCACCTTCTTCTTCTTTATGGTTGTAATCATATTCGCGGAAGGGGTTGATGAGGATGAACAAAGACAACATAACTGTGCATACTTGGAATCGAAATCGTGCAATATTCACGGTCCGTCCATTCGCTTCCCATTCAGACGCAAAGATGCTCAGGGGCCAAGGCAGCGTGTTGCCTACCCTGTGGGTTTTGACCTCTCTTGCACTGCAAAGAAGGAAACAATGCTAGAGCTCCCGAATTCGGTCAAGCTTCAGGTCTACGATATCGATTACGCAAGCCAGATTATAGAGGTGTATAATGATGATGACCATCTTCTCCATCTAATCCAAAGTGTCAACTTATCTCCCTTCCAATTCCACCAAAAAGATTCTTCGGACTTTGTTGATTATGCCTTTTTCAGTTGTCCCTCAGGAGGTAGAGATGATCCGACGAAATTAGTCTGTTGCTTAAGCACCACCCCTGGTTATGAAAACTGTGCCTGGTTTTCTTCGTCTTCAACCGTAGAATTTCCATTCTTGCATTGCACTAAGAGTTTCACCATGTCATCCCTTCCTTGGGGTTTGCTCGGACAATCAAATTTTACCTTGAATTGGTCAACGCCTGCTTGTGGAGATTGTGAAGCCCAGGGAAAACGTTGTAAACTAGGGAGCGGTTTCAACAGCACAACTGAGGGTTACCAAACTGTGTGTTTCCAATGTGATAGGCCACTGCCAGTCCCCCACACTACAGGTACAATCACCTAATCTAATTCCATTTTCGTGTCTCTTTCTCCATTCATATATTTTGTTGAATTAGGAACTGAAAATTCAGCTAAATTCGTATCTTAAACAATAAATTAGAAAGAAGAATTCCCTCAGAAAGGAATTTGACGAAGGTACCTACAAAAAGAAAGATTACTTCAAAAATTAAAAGCATTTTAATTTTAATTATGCATTCTAAAAAGAATAAATTTGAGTTTATTCCTCTGCACCAAACTTCTTTTATTTGGCATCCTTTTGTGCATCTTAACTTGAGGGTTGTTATTTCATTTAAGAAATGTATCGCTTGGGGGCATCCGCATTCAAAGAGATTACCCATCTACTTTTGGTGATGGTTGAATAAGATTACCTATCTTAACTCAACCATATGCATTCCATGTTTCATTATCAATAGATCTTTCATAATAGTGTAATTAAATAAAATTATTTATGATATTATACTTTAGATTAATTAACCGGGAAAGGAAATCCAATCTTTGATGCGCAAAAACTTCTAAATACTAATATTTTCTGTCTCTAAAACATTTTTTTATTATTTTAAAAATAGTTTAACACATTAAATTTATTAATATTTATATGTTTTTCACATTTAATAAATTATTTACTTTTTAATTATAATTTTTTATATTATTTGTCTTATAATTAATTATTACATATTTAATAATTTTAGATTTTTATTATAAAAGATTATTATTATATTATTTTCATAAAATAATTAATATTTAGATAAAATTATTATATTTTTCATATTTATGTATTTTCTCACGTTTTTATTTAATATATTTTTACAAGATATTGTTTTTTATATCATTTTTTATTCGTTTTTGTTTTTCTATTTTCATTTTTGTACAAGTTAGATCACAATCATCAGAGATTGCAGGGATGCTATAATATGAAAACTTGAAAAGCATGTGGTTCCATCCCTTTTGCCAATCAAATGGATTGGTAATTAAGAGAGCAAATATTCTACTTTTGGGTTTATGATTTGTAAATTTTATTATTTTTTAATTTAAAAGTTAATTTTGAAGCAAAAATTTAATTTTTTTAGTATAGTGTTAAAGCCAAAATTCTAAGTCCATCACCTTAGGCTCTGAGTTTTAAAGATGTTAGTAACTTTCCTTGTTACAAAGTATTTGAAACAAATCATAATTAAATAATTTAAATTGAATAATCACTACCCCAGCAAAGTTATCAATCCAATCAGTGAAATATAATTTAGATTAGTTCTCAATGTTGTCTCTTAATTTTGCATTAATTGCGGTTTTTATTAAGATTGATGCTTCCAAAACTTCTCTCTTGGCATACAAAAAGCCAAAAGATCACCATGTTAATGCAGAATTGTTACATTTGGAATGCTTACAAGTGTTTCATCTTTTGCAGGTGCGCGCAGAAAGCTTACTGTTGCAGGTGAGGTCGATAAGCTCTTCTACATTTTAACTTGCTGGTTGTTGCATCTGTCCCTTCTAAACACAAAGCATTTTCTTGTTCATTAATGCAGGAATAGTCCTGGGTTCTGTCATCCTTGTGATGGTTGTTGCTGCACTCTATCATGTTCATAGATCAAAGAAGTTAGATAAACAGAGTCAATTGAAGATTGAAAAGTTCTTAGAAGACTACAGAGCTCTCAAGCCTGCAAGATATTCTTATGCCGATATTAAGAGGATTACAGTTCAGTTTAAGGAAAAATTGGGCGAAGGAGCTTACGGCACTGTCTACAAGGGAAAGCTTTCCGATGAGGTCTTTGTTGCTATTAAAATTCTCAACAGTACAACGGGAGATGGAGAGGAATTTATAAATGAAGTCGGAACTATGGGCAGAATCCACCATGTAAATGTGGTTCATTTGGTCGGTTATTGTGCTGATGGGTTTAGAAGAGCCCTTGTGTATGAGTACCTACCAAATGGATCCCTTGAAAATTTCACATCTTCAACAAACAGCGGAAAGCATTTGCTTGGTTGGGAAAAACTTGAAGATCTTGCTCTTGGCATAGCCAAAGGAATTGAATACCTTCATCAAGGGTGTGATCAAAGGATTCTCCATTTTGATATCAAACCTCACAACATTTTGCTTGACCAAAATTTAAATCCAAAGATCTCCGATTTTGGTCAAGCCAAATTGTGCTCAAAGGAGAAAAGTTATGTATCCATGACTGCTGCTAGAGGGACTATCGGCTATATTGCCCCTGAAGTTTTCTCACGAAACTTTGGTAATGTCTCGTATAAATCAGATGTTTATAGTTTTGGAATGCTGCTCCTTGAGATGGTTGGTGGCAGAAAAGTTGATTCTGCGGAAGAAGACACCAGCCAGGCTTATTTTCCAGAATGGGTATATAATCATTTAGATCGAAGTGGCGAGTTAGGAATTCAGATCGAAAATGACAGGCATGCCCAAATAGCAAAGAAGCTAACCGTTGTTGGATTGTGGTGCATTCAGTGGTACCCAGTGGATCGACCATCAATGAGGGTTGTCGTTAAAATGTTGGAAGGTGAAGGAGACAATATGATTGTGCCACCAAATCCATTTGGTTCAAAGGGTCCGCTTAAGACAGGGCTGACAACTAGGGCTATTCCTCCAAGAGCCGTGAATAGAGATTTGGAAACTATCTCAGAACAAGAATTGGTCGAGTGAAGTTGATTCCATCTAATGTGAACAAATAATTGTCCCCTATTCTATGTACCTTTTTTTCCTTTTCTGTTAAGTTGTCACGCCCCAAACCTGGATCGTGAACAGCCGCCCGTTATCCCTGGATGCCGACTGTATTTTTACAGAAAATCGGGCAAAACCTCCCCATAAATCGGAGGTTTCCCGTGTACAATTAAACCTGTATGATCAAAATCATCCTGTACAATACACAAATGGCTATCCCGGTCTCTCCAAAATCAACAAACACCACAGCCAACATTCAGAATAACGCAAGGCTATAAACAAACCTAACCACAGACCTCTACTGTCATGCCCAACTAGAGCATGAGCAGCCGGTATACCGAGCGGATCTAAGTTTATACAATATATAACATATTTCCCAAATAACATTCAAATACGTACAATTGCCTCAATGCAAATGAAATACGAGAGTTAAACTATACAGTCATCCCAAAATAAGTACATGGCCAACTACGGACCTCAATGTCAAGATCTCGTAGGGTCGAAACTAAATTAGAAGTAAATCTCACCGTCAGAACACCAAATCCGCTCTAGAGCCTGTAACGCCGCTCTATCACAATCAACCTGTCTGAGGAGGGACAAGAGAGGGGTGAGTATCATGGAAAGATACTCAGTGAGTGAAGGGGTAATATCAAGCATAAATAGTATAGGTGAACAATTGGAGTGTCAAATAATATCATTTGGAACAAAAATTTACATTTCGCAGCAAAATATGATATATTTATCAATTTGAAATCATTTAATCAAACACACTATAGCAAGCATGTATGCATCCATTTAAAATCAAACAATGTCAGAGCGAGCCAAAAATAGTCCTGGCAAAGGTCAACCGTGACCAAGGACAGGCGCGTCGGGGGTTTTATTATGCATAGACTTTGAAACGCTCTCTACCCTGACGTTGGCCATGAGTTCACTGGGGCCAACTCATCAACGCGTATAGGACTCCGCCCGGTGCTAGACGGTGGCGTCACACACGTCCTCCCCCTACGTGGGTTCAACCGGCTGCGCCTATAGCCTTTAAAATAAATGACGTTTGCGGATACCTCCTGCAGAAGCGTATCCGGGCAACCCGTGCCTCTACAAACGCCCTTCGTAACTACGGAATCATCATAGTATCACAAGGGCACAACGTCCCATAGTATCACAAAGGCACAACGTCCCAGGGTACAACGTCCCAGGGTACAACGTCCCACAAGTAACATCGCATCATCTCATAACTAGTGGGCATCCAACCCACATAGTTCATCAAAACATTTCAAATCTGCGTGCCAATACGTTTAATCGAATCATTTCAAACAGCATATCAATGCGACGGTAGAAAATAAATTTTAAAATTTCAAGTAATAGCACAATTATTGTTTCATTTCAAACCAGGAAGGCATAGTCATCGTAATTATAATTCAAGACACTCCAATAATCACAAAACGGATTTGAAATTCAATGTCATACGTCAGGTCAATACATATCAAAAGCATGTTTTATCGAAAACACGACAGAAAACAAGTTTTACTATTTTATGCAAGAGATTAGAGTCCCACTCACATATTTAGGGAGGGTGGTCACTCCCTACTTTTCAACGACTCTCCAAAAGACAAATCTAATTAAATTATCAAATTTTTACATCAAATAAAACCCTAATAAGGGAAAATTTATTCACACTGTGAAGTGAGTGTGTTTCTCTCATCTAGAGTTTCTCGGGTTTCAGACCTAGCTGTCGTTCGCCTGTCGGATTGGTCTAAAACCTGTAATTTTTCCAAATTTCAATTATATTATAAACAACTAAATTTCTAACACCAAACCCTAGAATTTCAACCAAATATAGTCGTTACCTGCAGTACAGAAGATGCAGGTAAGCTCTCGAAGGGGAAAACCGGTCGCAGGCTCGCGGGCCGTCACGGGCTCGCGGGCCGGTGGGCTGGCTGCTAGCGGGCTGGCCCGCTGGTGGCTCGCGGGCTCTCAGCTCGGCTTGCTGGCTGCAGTGGGCTTCGCGGGTTGCAGTGGGCCGCGGCTGGACTGGGCCTTGGGCCGCTGGTGGGCTCGCGGCTGGTGGGCTAGCCAGCTCACGGGCTAGGGCTCACGCTCGCTAGCTGGAACGCGCGCTCGCGAGCTGAGGCGCGCGCTCAGGACAGGATCGCCCGCTGTGAGGCGCGCGCGCTTGTGCAGATGGGTCGTGTGCTCTGCGCACTGTGCTCGCGCATGGGCGCGCAGGCTGGGTCGCGGGAGATCGCGCGCTGGCTGGGTCGCGGGGGATCATGCGCTGGCTGGGTTGCGGGGGATCGCGCGCTGTGGCGCGCTGGGCTTGCGCGCTGTGGCGCGCTGGGCTTGCGCGCTGGCTTGCGGGAGATCGTGAGCTGTGGCGCGCTGGGCTCACGGGAGATCGTGAGCTGTGGCGCGCTGGGCTCGCGCGCTGGCTCGCGAGAGATCGCGAGCTGTGGCACGCTGGGCTCGCGCGCTGGCTCGCGGAAGATCGCGCTCGCGCGAGGAGGCAGCGCTCGCGTGGAGGAAGGAGCTGCTCGCGGGAGGGCGTTGCAGCAGTGGGCGGCGTGCGATGGCGGGAGAGAGAGGCCGCGGCGGAGAAGGGAGAGAGAAAGAGGGAAAGAGGGAGAGAGAGAGAGAGAGAGAGAGAGAGAGAGAGAGAGAGAGAGAGAGAGAGAGAGAGAGAGAGAGAGAGAGAGAGAGAGAGAAAATTAGGGCTTTAAGCCCTAATTTAAAATTTCCTTTTTTTTTTTTTTTTATGGTGTTACATAAGTAATGGCAAATAAGGGGCTAAACCTTGCATATCACACGATATAGAGATGTTCTTTGGCCTATAAATTCCTTGGTAGACGTTTACATCTCTTCATTGAACTTTGGATCTCTCTTCTTACATAATTTAGGAGAACTTAAGACATTGTTTTTTAAAATATGCCCATACAACCCGGATAAATAGGAATAAATCTTTTCCCTACTAGTCTCCTTTTTTTATTTTTATAATATTAGTTTAATGATTCGATGTATGATCTACACTTTTTTTTTTACCCTTTTGAACTTAAGTAATTTAACAAAATATAAAATGGTATCAAAATGATAAGTTAAACCCCTTCTCATTCCATTTATAACATACGACATGTATTATCTAACATGCACGAGAGAGATAGTTATTAAAATATAAAACAATTAATATATAACATGTATTCCATTGTTTCTCTTTTCCTGCAAGTTAGTCTTGCTTCGGTCTTTACTTTAGTTGAAAAGTTTTGAAGTTTCCATCATTTGTCCTTTTTCTTTATGGTATTCATTTGCCTTTTCTTTTTGTTGATATCAAAGTAACCATAGGAAATTGACGTGTAGGTAATCATTTCGGTTAGTTTTATCAGCATCCTCGATCACTTCCAAGAATTTAGGGGAGGAGCAGAAACTATTTTCTATAAATTTTGATTTCTTGGTCAAATGACGGATGTTTAAATTCATTGAAAACCCGAACTTTAGGTAAATTATTGCTCAATTGTGGCGATGTTGGCAAACGGGATTGGATTTTTCTTACCCATATCGCGATAATGATATTCAATAGTATCCTTTAATTATGCCCCTGCAGAATTTAATGTTGGTGACTATCCAAAAAATTGGTTGTAACGTTGTTAGGATATTTTGAAGACACTGAATGTCAATAATTTTGAAGAACTTACGCAGATCAGTCAATTTCTCTAAAAAAATATCTAAGGAAAGTGAATGCATTAATAATATAGAAAGATTTGTCAAAGATGGTGAGGCTTTTGACATTGCATTCTTGGTAGCCGATGTAAGGGAGACACTTACGATTTCATCTTTCCTCTGGCTTGTAGAGTGGGCGCCATGAATTGAAGGGAAACTTCTTGGTTTGGCTCATTACCTATAGTATAAGTCCACATTGGTTCTAGGTGGATTAAGTGTGTAAGTTTGGAAATTTAATACATGAGCAAAATCGTGCATTATCAATAATTATTGAAGATTTTTGTTTAATTTAGAGAAAGAGTGTAGAACCTATTTGCTATTAGCTTCAGCTTCTTAGTGAAGTGATGGATGTTAAAATTGTTTAGATAGCGTTTTAGGTTCCTGATTATTGCTCAAACGTGGGGCATTGGAGAAGGGTGTTGGAATTTTCTCGCCCACTTTTATTGCATGCATGGTTTCATTGTTAGGGTGGTGGAAGATGATAAAAGTCACTAATTCAAGAACTTTCGAGGAGGAAGGATGGAAAGTTATTTTACCAACTACTTTGAAAAAATCAAAAGGAAAGTGAATGCACCGATAATATTGAAAAGATTATGAGGTTCTTGATGTTCCCACACGTGACATTCATGGTTTCTTCTTTGTCAAACCCCTTACAAGGAACAAATAAGAATGGGATTCAAGATGCCTATGTGGGCCCTTGATGGTATAGGATTAGACGAACGCAACATCTTTGGTCAGGATCAGGAAAAACAAGCGTGGAAGGGTACGATGTTCCCTTTTGAATCTTCGTAACAAAACAGTACTCTTTGATTATTTGACAAGATAAGCTTGTGTTGGTAATTTTATTTATAAATTTTATATCTATGAATTCATAATAGTTTAAATTCCAAAAAATATATATTTTCCTAACCACTGGTATTATACAATTCAGAACATGAATTATACTCAAGTTATGCCTACAGGTCAATAAATAAAAAAAAAAAATTGCTTCTTTAAATACTTCGTTTTTTACCAAGTAATGTTGCATTTTAAAAGCTGCGCAAACTAGAGAAAACACGACTAAGTGTGACTGCTTAAGGTTTTGTACCAAGTAATCTAAGTATGTTATGCATCATTTTTATTGTTTAAGATTTTGTAAGTAAAATTTATAGTTCAACTTGAAAGATTGTGAGAACGAATCATGCCCAAACCAGACGCTCAAATTGGAGTCTTGTTCATCACCACTCAAATAATAAAAATTTCAACATCGGCTGTGAAGGTGAAACATTTATCATCAATTAACAGATCATTTTAGGGTTCTAATTCTCCTGTCTTCCAAGGTTTCTCTCTCTCCCCCTTCGAATTTTGCTTGGACTAAAACTTGAAGTGATTGAATTTTTGCAGTGTCATTTTCCTGCTTTGAATTAATCTTTTTTTTTTTTTAATTCCTTCATATCATATGTTAATTTCTTTTTTTTTTGGTAGGAGTTAATTTCTTTTACCATTGCATTGATATGATGATTTCTTTTTTGGCGGGAAGTTGTAAAAGATTCGACCAAATGTAGAAAAAAGCATCATAATTGTGCAGGAATGTTGAATATGTGTATGTGTGTATGTATACTTCTTTTGTTGGGTTAATTAGGTATCACAAGCTCTTAATGTGAACCCTAAAAGCAGATTTTTTTGGAAAAACCTTACTGAATAGGACATATTATTGAGTCAACGTTCTAAGTCTATTTGGATTTATCTTTTTGATTTTGTTTTCCACAACTCCACTTTCCCCCAAATTGTATTGGAAAAGAGGGAAAGAAAATAAAACGAAATGCAAGGAGAGGAAAAGGCCAAGATGATAACTCGATGTGGACCTTAAACATAATTTCCTTTCAAACAAGTTGCTAGTCAATAGATACATCCCTTCTGCAGGTCTTGCAAGTCAATATAGGTATATTATTTTTTGGTTGGTCCAGAAATTCTCCTTCTATGTCTGCCATTCAAGTCTTTTGCCATATTCATCTAATGCATGAATTCTCTAACCAAGGATTCGTTGAATCTTCCCAATGTGAAGACAAAGTCAAGTAAAAGCAATTCTAGCAATGAAATGAATCAGAGAAAGGAATCGGAAAGTGTTAAGTGAAAAACAAGCATTGCTGGACTTCTTGAGACTCATTAAGTTTTAATAAACATGTCTAATTCATATTCTTTTGTATATTAAATTTAAAAATCAATTGATTTTCCTTACAAGTTATATCTCTCAATTAGGACGATAGCAATATTTCTCTCACTTGCCTTCCCGGGGGAGTTAGTTTCTCAAAATTTGCTTTCTATTAGAAGAGTTTATCAATTTTTGGTGTTCCTTCATGAAATATTAGACTTTGGTAAATAATATAAATATTAAACTAATAGTAAAATGGAACATGAAATAACAAGATTTCGAGGATCGGAGAGCAAAATAAAAGTTCATTAGAAACCTTTATATATGGGCCATCATGAAAAAGCTCGGGGAACATGATGCTCACTAATAGAGATTTTTTTTTTTGGAAGATTGTATCTGTTTCTTTTTTTTTTTCTTTTTTTTATTTGATTGTATTCTTTTTGTCGGTTAGACCCGTTAGGGGAAGATTGAGAATCCTTTGTGCTGAACGACTAATCAAAACACAAAGGAGAGAGTTGTAAGGATATATATATTTTTGCCATGAAGATTTGTAAATATGTGAAAAAAAAAAAAAATGACAAGCGGGGGCGAGGGGAAGTTTCTTACCTATAAATAGTCCCTCCCCCTTTGGTTAAGGCACACCAATTGTCTCTCACCGTTTAGATAATCTTTTTCTCTCTTGTAATATTTTATTAAATATTAATAAAATATTATTCTAATAATATTTGAAAATATAAATACATTAAACCGAATTTCGTTAAATTTTTTGTATTCTTTTTTTATTTAACAGTTGTTATTGGGTATAGTTATAGTGATAAATTATACTATTAAATTACCTTTTTTTTTTCAAAAATTATTTTGAGATGATTTTTCAGTACAATCGTTCACACGCTATTCACACCTAAATTTATGCAACAATTGGTATCGGAACCAAATTTATTTAAGAATGTTTTGTGGTTGTAGTTTATTTTGCTCTTCCACAACAAAAAAAGATTTTCTTGGGGCTAATCGGCATTGAGTCTAATTGATCTTATTATACTCTGTGGCTATAGTTTAATTTGATTTTCCACATCACAAAAAGATTTTCCTGAATTAATTGGCATTTTGTATAAGTAGTTATTAAATAATATAGGTAACAGAAATGACTAACAATATAAAGTTATCCATGTCGATATCATCAATTCTGACTAGAACTGCAATGACGAATGCCAGATTTGCAATGGATATTTTTTATGAAACCGGTTATTTCGGCATGTAGCAAAGGTTCTAGACGTTTTTTTCAGCAAGGTCTAGATATTGCCATTGAAGAAGAGAAACCAGATGATGTGGAAGAGAAAGAATGGAAGACGATAAATAGATTGACATGTGGTATAAGTCGATTGTGCATGGAAGACGATAGATAGATTGGCATATGGTACAATTCGATCGTGCCTTTCCAGAGATTAGAAGTATGCCTTTTCAAAAGAAAGTTCTATTAGTAAATTATGAAAAACACTAGAAAAAAATTCTTAAAAAAGAGCAGTCAAAACAAGATCTATATGGAAAAGAGATTGTTTCGCTTTAATTATATTTCAAATATCACTATAAATGATCACATCACCAGTTTTAATCAGTTAGTGATTGTTCTGTTTTGATGAATTTGAACAAAATTTTCAAAGATTAAGATTTAACTCTGATATCGTTGGGAACGTTCAAATATCTTGAAACACTAACCTCTTTTCAGTAGCATCCCCATCTCTATCTCCTTTCCTTTGCTAAATTGATCGTAAACCCACCAGAGAAAGTAAATTTGGCTGGAAAGCACCGTATAGGCATTCAGGTTTTTTCTCTTCTCGGCAATCTCTAATAACGTCTCAAAACTGTATGTCGGTTTTGTATGAAACACTTCCAATATTTTCATAAAATAATTCGGGCGCCATGTAAGCTAGAGTACCTCTTGCCGAAGTCAAATAAATAGTTGTTATCTGTCAGGAATAATCTTGCAAGTCCAAACACAAAAATTTTGGGAATAAAATTGCTGTCAAGAAGAATGTTGTGAGGATTGATATATATATTTTTTTTATATCGTGACTTGATTATCACTCAGTATACAGAGTTTTGCTCAGACTAATTTGGATCGATTGCTACATGGACTATTTTATGTGGGGCAGAACTCAATCATTATTTTTTCTGTATTCAGAAGGAATCGAACTCCCGATCTGATTAAGGGACGAAAATATCTATCTCACCTATACCTCAAGTGTTGATATCGAAATGTAGGATTTGCATGTCACGCCCTCTATGTAAATAGTCCATACCACGAGCTATTCCCAGAGAGATTTGGTACAAATTTTCCCAACTCAAGATTATGCTTCCCTCTCGAGGGAAAATATATTTGTCTAGAGATCCATTAGGCATCAAATCATAGACAAGAGAGAGCTTTGATCCCTCAGCGCAAAATCCAACAAGCTGAACCCAAGGATCTGGCCCTGGAAGAATGCCAGGCTCCCCAGTCCAAATCCAGGGAACATGCCTTGGGCTCTGGCCCAATACGTCCAGAGCCCAATCCTATTCTTCCGGCCTATGTAGCCCATGTTCGGCCCAGATAAAGGAGCTCTCAGGAACTCCACATGAAGCTCTAATCAAGGCCTAAGAAACCTCCACAGCCTGCCCCAAACAGGCCCAAAATCTGGTCCAGAATGGACCCACAATTTTGGCCCAATCTGGACCAGAAATCCAGCCCACTATGGGGCTTCAAACCATGCAGCAAAAGAGTAGGCATTAGCCAGCCCTTAAGCCCAGAAATGGGGCCAGTCTATAGCCCATTGGGGGCCCAAACAAGGGCCCCCAACGGCCCCTCCCACTTCTCTCATTTTCTCACCTCTCCTTTTTTATTATTTATTTATTTTTTAACCACCGATATCAGAAATCATATTCTGATTAATCAAATTTGAGCATCTACGGGGGTCATATTTAGGGACGACTCTCTCAGTGTAATTTTTTTCATTCTTAAGTTTCGAACTCGAAATTTAGTTAACGAATCTAACACTCCATCGTACTGTATCGACTATCTATTGGTCTCACCTCTCCTCTTCTATTGATAGGGGGCAAAGGTTGGGAGCAAAGCACAACACAAATTAGAGCAAGCAAAGTCTCTTGTATAGTTTAGAGCAAAATTCTCTCATATCTTATGTTCTTTTGAGTATTGCCTCAACACCGTTTCTACACAATTTTGTACACATTTTTTTGATACATAATCAAAATGTTTCTTTGAGATTATTCTCTCAAAATAATTGTCTTATGTTGTTTTTTCAACATCTCAAGTGTCCTGCATAAGTTCTTTCATTGTTCATCCAAAATTATCTCAATCTTCAACACCAAACCATCCGCAAATACTTTGAGTTCTATCTCAAACCTTTCTTCCCAAACCTTCAATTTTGTCTTAGAATAATTTTCCTACATAAATTGTTTTGAGATTGTATGTTTAGAAAATATTGCCTTAGAAAAATGATTTTTAAGAGACCATTGTGACTCCACCGTTTTCATGGAGACTTATTCGACTCTTCACTGGTGGATGAGTCTAATACTGAAATTAAGAGATTTTCAACAAGAGAGAGACAGAGAGACGGAAGGAGGGAGAGGGAATTGCTTTTCATGTGTTGACATTTATAGTCCATTAAAATATCACTCAGAACAGTACCAAAAAATATATATATATCACTCAGAAAAATATGTTGATTGATAGATACACACAATGCAAAATTTTATATTATTTTATTTATTTTTATATTTTCAAATTATTTGAGGAGTCACATAAATTATGGTTTTAGAATTTGAATGAAGTAATTATTTCAACTCTATTGCGGATGAAACGAGTCACCTTAAATTACTTATACAAGTTTTAAGGAATTTGTTGTCCAAAACAAAGTTGAAGAGCCATGGTGGACTGAAGTTCAAATTATTACTGGAGCCATGGGAGTTTAATTGGCATATAGTCACCATCCTTTTACAGCAAGCGCGAGGATATAAGATGTGAGATCCTAATCAATGACCACCTAAATGATTCACATACATGTAGTAATGGTTCTACATGAAATTGTTGCCAAAGTAATATTTGTCACTAAATGTTTGCGCCCACCAGACAATTTATGTTAAGCAAGCTAATGAATAGTGACCTTTGATTTTTAGTCAAAAAAACTGTGATCCTAAAAGGTGTTTGTAATTTTAATTCTCGTATCTTTATTTCTATTCCATTAATCCAAACAATTATATAAGTATTACTCCGATTCTTGAAACATATACCATTTAACCAAACAGCCGCTTACAATAACATTTTCATTCATCTCATTTCCTTTACTGTTATCTGTCAAATCTAGAGCTGTTATGACACTCGGGTAGTATCACGGGTACCCGTGACACTACCCGGTTAAGGCTAAGGCTCGAGCTCGAGCTCGGTCAACTTGAGCTTGGGTCGAGCTCGAGCTTGGCTATTTCTGTATCGAGCTCGAACTCGAGCCCATATTGTGTCGAGCTCGAAGGCTATCGGGCTACCTGGTACATATGAAATTACGTATATGCCCTTACTGTTTTTAATGGGTTTAAAAATTTGAAGGATGGAAATGTAATTTCACATTTCATTTCTCCAAACCCTTTCTTCATTTCTCATTTTGGATCCTCGATGTGTTCTCTCATCTTGCAGTGACCTTGTAGAGCTCCTCTCGCCCACTCGCCCTCTCGCCTTCTCGCCCTCTCGCCTCTCGACTCTCATCCTTAGATCTTCGAAGTTCAAGCTCTGCGTGCGACTGCGCTGCTCCAATTTCATTATGCAGAGGTCGATTAAAAGGTACTGTCTCTCTCTCTCTCTTTCTCTCTCTGTCTAGGGTTTTTGCAAGATTTGGGTTAGGGCTTTTGCGATTTTTCTTCTTCTCCCTTAGGCTTTTGATGATTTATTTGCTGATTTGTTCTTCTCTCACATTAACCTAGTTCTCAAGCCTTCAAGCATCCCTTTCTCTGGGTCAAAGGTAAACTCTCTCTCTTTCTCTCTTTTCAGAAAATTCTAGGGTTTTGCTTCCTGTCACTCTTGCTTCCTGTCTCTCTCTCTCTCTTCAATCATCCAATGATTCACTCCTGTCCACCTACGAACACCATTATGTGCCCAAGATTCAACCTTTAGAAGGGTGAGGAACTTTTGAGATCAAGAATCAAAGCCAAGGAATATTTTCGATCTTGTCATTCATCATTGCTGTACCCAGTAAAATCTTTTGAAATCTCTTCATTTTCTCTATTATCTCAAAATATAACCAAAATCCAACTCTTTTTCCAAGCATCCATTGGGTTGTTGAAGTAAATCCATGGTTTAATTTTGATTTTTAGGTCCAAACGCTCTTCTCCTCCATTTAACATATGAAGAAACCTTAGGTAAGTGGATATTTTACTTTCTTCGGTTTTCCCTTGATTTTCTATTATTTTTAGTATGAAAAACCATGTGGATGATGTCCTGACTTGCCGGGTTCGAATCTGCTAACTTTCCCCTGAAATTATGATGTTGTGTGCTCTAATTGCCTAGGTGGAACAAATATGAGTGAGGTTGTTGAGCAAGGTAAAAGCCAGTTTGTTTCGTGATATAGAATGAATGTCTGTGGATTTTGGTTATGCATAATATTTTTGAATTATTATTTAATTCTAGATTTAGATTGAATGTGAGAAGGGGTTAGTAGAGTAGAATGCAAAGTTTCATGTTTGAGTTGAAATTTCTGATTTTTGCATAATAGGTAGTTGAGTATGTTGTAATTTTTCTATCATAACTTTCTCTACACAAAATCAAATCAAGTGAGATTTTTTGTATATGAAACTAGACTCCCATATCTTGAAAATGAGATATAATTCCTTGAAATCTGATAAGAATTGGATTTTTTATGATTTTTCAAAGAAATTCATGGTACAAAAAAATGTCATGTTCTGTCCTATTCGACTACTTGTTTTCCTTCAATTTTAAGATGCCTTCTAAACTGAATTAGGCTAAAATCTATATATAAAATTTTTAAATCTATGTCTTGTCTTTAATTTGAGATAAGAATCATATAATTTGGATATGTGTAGTGAAAGTTACTGTCATTTTCCCATGACTATGCAGATTGAAAAAATTATTAGAAAATTAGAATTATAAAAATATTAAGGAAAAATCGATTGTTCTTGTATTAGTATGTGATTTAATGATTAAATTATGACTAATAAATTAGGTTAAGATATTGAAAGAGCTGAAAGAGGATTAATTGTCATTTGGTTGAGAAATTTGGGAGTGATTACCCTCCCAAAAGATGAGTGGAAGGACCGTTGTGTTTTTAAGGAGAAAAATCATTTTAAAATTCTTTTATAAATTGTTTTAAATGATTTTATCTGATTTTGCACAAATATTTGTGATTGTGGGATGTTTCGAAATGAGAATTTGAAATATATATGTATTCATTTTATTTACGAATAAAAATGTGTCATATGTTATTAAATAATCTATTTATAAATATTCTAATATGATTTAATAACCATTTGGTGAAATCATCGTATATTAAATGAGATCTGAATGATTGTGAAATGATGGTATATGTGATCTAAATGGTTATAGTCATTCTTTCTACGGAACGACTTGGCGGGGTACCGTGATTAGGGATTATTGGCAAATGAGGGTAGACGTGATTTTCTGCACTCCCGTCGAACTATCCGGTTGCACCACCGGTGAGGTATGAGTCAACATCAAGGAATGGGATATAGTGTTATGAATTGAATGAATTGAAAACCTTTTGGTGGACTTCTACTCAGGTTTGACCAAATCTTGGGTGGAAGTGATTTATTTAGAGAGACTCCTTGATTTTTAGAAAATATGAAAATTTTGGATGCATTCATTCTTTTCTTTTTAATTACCATGATTGTTGAAACTATATTATTTGATAAATTATTTAAAATATATGATATAACATTTTCATACTTTCCGCTCATTTGTTGTCACAATTATATCATTACACTCCACTCACCGAGTATTTTTATATTCGCCATTCTTTCTTCATTTTTCAAAGAAAACTTAATTAAATCTTAAACTGTACTTAAATATTTTATATTTTACGTTGTTGGATTTTCTTTCGCAATTGTAAAATTTTATTGGATTTAAAAATGGGCGGGTTGGACTTATACATGCCTTTTGAAACAGAGAAGGATCGAGTGAGTCATTTACATATTGTTGTATTATTTAGAAAACATGATGGATATCGATAAATGCCTTACATTATCCTGGTGTACGGCCAGGACTTACTCGTTTGCCGGGTGATATGATGGTTGTTGCGTGCATCTATCTTCAGCAAAAATTTGCTCCCACAATTTTTTGATGAATAGTGTTATAACCTTTCAAGAGAAAATAATCAAACTTATTTTCTGATGCAGAGGATACACACTTCAGGGGCAACCATAAAGAATACAAGATCTTATCCGCTTATGCCAGATGAAGTTTTGCAATGGTACACCCATTCATCTCATTCCAATTTACCTGCTTCCACTAATGACCACTAGACAATTATATTTTCTCAAGATACCCATTATCTTCAATTTCCACGGTAAGAAATTACCGCTGTTGAATATTTCAAATTCAAATTTTATTGCTATTGCTTCTATCTTCAGCAAAAATTTGCTCCCACCACTTCTGATGAATAGTGTTCACAGCCTTTCAAGAGGAAATAATCTAATTATTTTCAGATATGAAAGATTCACCTTTTAGGGACAACCAAAAAGCATAAAATAAGCATATATGCACGCCAACGTGAGGCTCTGTTGCCACTTGTTGTCAAATTAGATAAGAGAGAACATGATCGCAATTAATAAATCTTAGAAGATAATAATAAAAAATAATAAGATGCACAGATTTATATATAAAAACTCAAATAAATTAGGATAAAAATCACGAATAAAAATAAAATAATTTCACTATAAGAAAATAATGAACATTATAATTTTTTGTTTATAAAGGAGAAACAATAAAAAAATTCTTTTTATAATAGAAAAAATAATCACTCAACTTTTTAATAATTTTTCTTCAACACTCTCTAATACCACAACTCTTTAATAAAATCATGACTCTCACGACTCTTCGTAGAATGTAAAAAATTCATAACCTCCTATCACTATTTTGCAGCAACTAGTAATTAGTTAGATAATTGATTAGTTGAGTCTCCCTCCCTCTCTTTTCTCTCTTACCTTTCTCTCTCTCTACTTCTCTCTCTATTTTTCTCTGCATTCTTCCTCTCTTCCTCCATATCTCTCTATTGCTCCTCTATCAAACATTGTTTCTCATATCTTTTGTTTTCCCCTTTTTTTTTTTTTTTGAAAATTGAACTAAATTATTACAAATTTGTCTAAGAAAAAACCTATTAGCAGTGGTTTCTTATCAAACTTTCCAACAATTGAACTTTTGAGATTCATTGAGAAAAATCCTTCGCTAGAAACATAATTTCAATTGTCTAAAAAAGAATCTGTTAATGGTGGTTTGTTGCCAAATCATCCAAAAATAGAACTTGTGATGTTTATTGAAAAAATTTGAACTTCGATTTTCATTGAAAAAATTTTTTACCAGAAAGAAATTCAATAAAAGTCTCTCCCTCAAACTCCATCATCACCTTTTCTCCTACTACTCTTCCAACAATTCAAACCAGATTCGATGTTTGTTTTCATCACTTTATCTTTAATTAGTTGAGTGGTTAGTTAATTGATTAGTTAACTAATTAGGAAAATTAGTTACATAGTTAGTAGTTAAACAAAATTAGTTGAAATAATGTATAAATGAAAAGGTATTATGTGGAATTGAACTGAATTGATTTATAAGTATATTCTCTCTCTCTCTCTCTCTCTACTTTTCTCTTTATCTTTCTCTATATTCTTCCTCTCTTTGTTCCTCCCTCTATCTCTCTATTGCTCCTCTATCAAACCCTATTTCTCATATCTTCGGTTTTCCCAACTTTCCTCTCTTTCTTTTGATTGTATGTGACTGTGACAATGACATTGTGGTCTTTGCTGTATTTCCTATTATACATAACTTATATACCGGGAAGAGTGCACCAATAGAATACAAAACCAAAAATTACAAAATACAAACCCCAGTCATTTTTTCTCTCCATATAATCAAATTAAGATCATCCAATAAAATAGTCAATACTTGTAAACTAATTAGACCACATAAAACCCCAAAAATAATTAGACCACAAAATAATATTATCTTTTACATTATCAACACTTGAATTACAAGTGATAATATCTTAGTGATGATTTTGTTTTGACTTTGGTGGGACATGTCAATATTTGAAATTGGATCCTCATTCTAAAGTTGATTGATTTGTCAAAATCTTCAATCTCATAGTCATTATACATCTTTTTTTTTTGTGAAATTCTGCATCCCAGCGCCACGATTCCTTCGTCACGAAATCTGAATTTTCACCTCGCATGATATCGCAATGTCTGCCGTGTGTTTGATTCCATGAACTGCACTTGAGAACAAATCTTTTTGATCCCGCGTTGATAACTTTTCAGAATTTAAATATCAAATGTGTGGTTCTCGTACCAAACATAAAACTTAAAAAGTTACTTAATTTATAAATTTAATATAAAACTACAACAACAAAATCAATTCTACCAAAAACCATCTCAATATGGCAATAAATGCATATCCTCTCTCGTGGCATGTGTTGAAGTCTTAATCTCGGTATTAAACCACTCAACCGGTAGAAAATCAATCGCGCTAGATAAGTTTTCAAAAAATTAGTGGAATTATAATGGTCTCACTTAAGAACCAATTTCCTTAAACAAAACTCTTCTGGACATTAAGAGAATTATATCAAGATAAGATTGAAGGATTAAAGAAGTATAATTTGAGATAGACTCAAAGTATTTGCAGAAGCTAATATGAACAGCAAGAGACAATAATTTTGAGTGAATAAACTAAAAAAATAATTTTGATGATTTATCAAGAAATGTTTACAAAGATTATTGGGACAATTCCTAAAAAAGATTACAAAAGAAACACCTTTTGCTCTAAGTTTACATGGAGACTTACTCCAAATTTTTTGTTGTATTTTGTCCCAAACCTTTACCCCCTATTTATAGAAGAGGAGAAAAAGAAATAGGAGGAGAGAATGGAAGAGAGAGGGTCTTAAGGCCCCCTCCAATGGTCATGAGAAACTAGCCGTTCGGATCTCCAAAGAGATAATTTAATGGTTATAACCCTTCTTATTAATCCCATGATTTAGGTTTCAAATTTTTATGTAACTTAAAAAAAAAAAGAAAAAGAAACTAGCCATTGGACTTCCCCAATAGCTGGTGACTTCCCCAATACATTGAAGTGTCCCGTTGTTCTCTCGTTCAATTTCCACACTTATTCCATGTGGACCAAGGTGGGGCATTCTGCATATCATTATCAGGGTAATTCCTCAGAAAAGTAGGACCAGCAGTGTTATTGGTGTTCAGAAGACCGGGAGATGTAGAAAAGTCATGCCTAGTCCCAAATTTCCATTGCAGAAGACAGTTTATCATTTCAAAATGGTATTTCCTCTAGCAATTATTCTACATATGGCTTGCGCGAGCTTGAAGGATATCTTTTTCCTTTTGTCTTAAAATATTTCTTAATAAGGAGATAAGATGCTAAAGGATAAAATTTCAAACGATAATATTCATTGTACTTAATTAGACCATTATGATGAACTTTGTGCATAAATACTTGCAAAGCTTGTCTCTCATTGACGAGCTTTTCCACGAAGATGTTGGGTTAAGTTTCGTCCTTTCTTTGAAAATCATTTTATTTTAAAAACAAAGGATAATTTTAAAGAAAAAATATTTATACTTTATTATATATCTCTTACTATATTGACATTTTTTTATATTTGAATTAGATTAAAAAATATCAATATTTTTAGAGATAAAAACCATATGTTAAGAATAAGAATATTAATCATATGAATATTCAAGAATATATTAGAAAAAGAGAAATCACATAAGATACTTGTGATGGTATTACATAATAGTTTCTCACTCTTATAGAGTGAATCTCAACTCTCTTCAATAAATATATAAAATAACTACCTATTCATAGTACCACTTAGATATACTAAGAGATCTAGAAATCATATTATGTCTCTTTAAAAACCTAAATTTGTTTGATATAATTAACTCATGACTCTTGATATTTATCATAAATTTAGACTTTTGAAATTCACCATAATAACTCTAAACTCTTGACATGACTTTAGAATTTTTATTTTCTCCATTCAATAAATTCTAAATTATTCTAACATTTCACCCTTACTTTAGAATTTATTTTTTATTGTAAATTTTCAATACATCTTCATTGCTGCTAGATTCTTTAGATTCATTTATAACTTTATCAAAATTTTTCTTCAGATTTTCATAGTTTTTTTTAGTCATTCCAAGTCTTTTTGACTTCATATAACTCTCTTTTATTCACATTTCTAATGACAATATTATAAACACATTTCAAGTGCCTTATTGTCTGTAGAGCTGCTTCATTTTCAGCATATTTCTTTGTGTATATTTTGAATCAATTTATTTCATACCTTCTATATTTATCTTCAAATATCACATTCGTAAGAAAATCTGATAAATGATTTGAACCAAATTTTGTACATATGTATTTTGTTGCAGGCAAATTTAATTTTTTTTATTAACTCCTTGACTATTATTTTAAATTACACATTCACAACGATAATAGGCTTTTCAGTCTCTATTTTTCAAAAATTTCCTTTATATAGTCTTTTTCACTACTTACACCTTCTCAACAGGTTATCTTTTTTTCAAACCTGGAGATTTCTCAACGAATTCTCTGTTTTTCTTTAAAAATTTGGAGATGTCAACAACATTTTTTTTTATCCTAGGAGACACTAACCTAGGTACAACCTCAACTAATCTCTAAACCTAGTTCTCGCAACAACCAAGTTTTGAACCTAGCGCTCTCAACAACCAAGCTTTGAACCTGGCGCGCTTTGATTCCACTTTGTTGGGTTGAATTTCACCCTTACTCTGAAAACCACTTTGTTTTTTTTTTTTAAAAAAAAAAGTAGATAATTTTAAAGAAGAATGTGTTTATATTTTATTAAATACAAAAAAATAAACAAATAAACAAATAAACAAATAAATGTTGGGTCCTACTACCACCCACCGCTCCCATTCACTCTTCTTCCCCTTATTTCACCTGAGAGCCCTCCCCCTCCCAAAAATCCAATTTTTTTTCTTTCTTCCTTCTCTCATTCTCTCACCCTCTCGGCTCCCACTCTCTCTATTCTCTCCCTCCAATTTAATCAAACATCCCCAAATATTCATAGATTTAAACTTCAAACCCTTCAACAAACTCCTAGAAGATTGAATCTAAAGGAATGTTAAAGTTTTTCTAAAGAGAGAAAAATCTAGGATTTAGAGTGGTTCAACAATAGATGAAATTGATAGTTCCAATAGAGATAATACTCTTTCATAAACTTGGGTTTTAATTATTTTTATATAAATTTTGGATTTATATTGAAATTTGAGATTTTATAGAGAGAGAAAAATTTAGAGTTTGAAGGTGATATGATTAAGAAACAAATTGATGGTTCAAACAAGGTAATTTTCTTTTCTTCATTTTAAATTTGAGTGCATTTTTCTAATATATAAACTTTATATTGATATTGGAAAAATAAAGTTTAGGGATTTAAACTTATGATATATATATATTGTTAAAATTTGAGAAAATGTTAAAAGTGAAATAATTTCTCTCGATTGGTGATATGATTTGATAAAATTAGATGATAGATTGGTAAATTTTGAAAAATTAGAGTTTGTATAATAATAAAATTGAGAGAAATGTTCAATGGAAAATTATTTCCTTAGCTCTATGACATTTATTAAAATAATTTGAATATTGTTTTGATGATATTGTAAATCTAGAGTTAGGAAACTTTAGGGAAAAGAAATAAACTAACCCCAAATGTAATTTATGATTAATGATAAAATGATATTTATTGTTTTAGGTTAAGACAATTGAAAGTTTAGAAATGATTAATTTAACTTTGAATTGTGGATTAGAAGTTTTGATTCTCTCAAGAGATGAGTAAATTTTATGTTATCTTTTAAATGAGTAAAACATTTTATTTCATTTTTTAAAATGATTTTAGAATGAATTTTGAAATGTTTTGTGTGTGTGTAATATATTTATATATAAATTTGATATAGTTATGCATCCAAATTATTGTAAATGGATAATGTATCATATTTTATACGATATATCAAGTATGACTTGATTTAAGAAATACTATTAGAAAATAGGTTATCAGCGATGAAAAAATCCGTCGCTGAAAATAAAAAATCTGTCACTGAAGGGTATCAGCGACGGATTTTTTTTGTCGCTAAATCCGTTACTAAAAGTCACATTGCTAATTATCAGTAATGGAATACTATCTGTCGCTAATATCAACGATAGATTAGCAACGGAAAAAATCTGTCGCTGATGATTAGCGACGAAAAAAAATTCGTCGCTGATAAAAAAAATTAGCGACGGAACCCAATCTGTTGCTAATTTTTGAGTTCTCAGGTAAATCCACGCGGCTCCAAGCACCTGACCCATGCACCAACCTGCACCCACCCGCCCGTGTGCTGTTGCTTTAATATGCCTAAAATTCCTCCAGCTGCCTTCAGCGAGTTTTGAATCTGTACATAAACAAAATCATAACAACACCACAACCACCGCACTATCATGAATTCTTTTTTCTTATTCTTTTTTTTTTTACTTGTCATCTTTATCTCATTTTTTTTAATAATAATAAAATAATTTAAAATGATAATTTATTATAAAATAATAAAATAATAAAATTTTAACTTAAAAAAAATATTAAAAAAATTTTAAAAATAAAATATTATTATTTTTCTACAAAATAAAATAAAAGAAAAGGAAAAATAATTATTAAATAAAAATTAAAAATTAAAAAATTAACAAAAAAATTAAAAAAATTAAAAAAATTAAAAAAATTAAAAAAATTAAAAAAAATTAAAAAAAATTAAAAAAAATTAAAAAAATTAAAAAAATTTAAAACATTAAAAAAATTTTAAAAATTTTAAAAATTTTAAAAATTTAAAAAATTTAAAACATTTAAAAAATTTAAAAAATTTAAAAAATTTAAAAAATTTAAAAAATTTAAAAAATTTAAAAAATTTAAAAATTTAAAAAATTTAAAAAATTTAAAAAATTTAAAAAATTTAAAAATTTAAAAAAATTTAAAAAAATTTAAAAAATTAAAAATTTAAAAAATTAGAAAATTAAAAAATTAAAAAATTAAAAAATTAAAAAAAATCCGTCACTAATTTGTCGCTAAAATTTTCATCACTATTCCGTCGCTAAAATTTTCGTCGTTAAACATTCGTTGATAGCTGAATTTATTTTTATTTATTTATTTTTTTTACCCTTCATCACTATACCAACGGATTAGTCACGAAAATTTTTCGTTGCAAAAAATTTCGTTAGTAATCCGTCGCTGATAGATTTACAGAGTTTTTGTTTTTTTTACTGTCGACCACTATAGCAATAGATTATCGATAGAAATATTTCTGTCACTAATCGCTCGGTAATTAGTTCGGCGTTAATCTGTCACTATTACCAACTTATTTTTTTCCGTTCGTAATTTTTTGTCGCTAATTCTTTGTTTTCTAGTAGTGAAATAGTTGAATTAAATTGACACATTTATTATTTTAGTTAAATTTGGAATGATATATTTATTCGCTTGGGGTATAAGCCTGAACCCCTATTAATGACTATAGTCATTCCCTATCACGGTGTAACTCTACATAGTAATGTGGTTAGGGTTTTATTAAACAGAGAGATTAGTCAAGCCAGGGAGACGCCTCAATCGGCTAACTTGGTTGCAACGCCAGGGAGGTGCGGGCCAACGCCAAGATTTGGGGTACTTGATAAATGTGAAATATATGAAAATCCATTGACAGATTCGCCATTGGTCATGGTAGACCATTGTCAAACAAAATATTCTGGCAATTTTCGTTTTTTGTTTGAAAACTATGATATGATTTGGATACATAAAACTTATTTTATTGTGATATCTAGATTTGGTCAGAAAATCTTGATATTTATGCAGAGCATTTATAAAATTGAATAAAATGAAAATGATTTTTTTTAGAATGGAGAAAGAGGGAGGAGAAGATTGGGGGCGAATGGGTTTTTGGGAAAGGGAATTTGGGAAAGTGGGGGAGGGAGGGAGGGAGGGAGGGAGAGAGAGCGTGTGTGTGTGTGTATGTGTTTTTTTTGACTTTTTCTTTTTCTTTTTTTTCTCTTTTTTTGTTTATCTTCTCTCGGTGCTACAATACTTAACCCCCTATATTTGTTCTTCTATTTGGTTATTTTTCCATAATACTTTTACCATTGGGATTTGCCTATTCTTTAATTGTTTGAGTTGTTGATCTATGATTTGTACTGATTGTACCTTGAAACTCAAGTCTAGATTCAACTTTACCGGAGGAGCTTTAATTACATAAGAGAGATCTGGCAAATACTTTTTTAATATTGAGACATGGAAAACATCATGAATTTTTTCTAAATCTAAAGGTAACTCCAATTGATAGGCCATATTTCCAACCCTCTCAACGATCTTAAATGACCCAATGTACCTTGAATTCAATTTACCTCATTTTCAAAATCGGATTACACCTTTCCAAGGTGAAGCCTTCAGGAAAACCATGTCTCTGACCACAAATTCCAAAGGTCTTCTTTTGTCGGCATAGCTCTTCTGTCTATCTTGAGCTGCTATATCGTTGCCCGAATCATCTTCACTTTTTCTACGGTTGCCTCAATTAGCTCCACACTTTCAATTCTTCGCTCTTCAACTTCATCCCAACAAAATGGAGTCTGGCATTTCCTTCCGTAGAGAGTTTCATAGGGAGGCATCCTAATACTAGCTTGATAGCTGTCATTGTATGCAAATTCAACTAACGGAATGTGTCTATCCCAGCTCCCTTGGAAATCTATAACACACGCTCTCATCATGTCTTCCAATATCTGAATGGTACGCTCAGATTGTCCATTCGTTTACGGATGAAATGCCATGCTGAATTTCAACTTTGTGCTCAAGGCCTCTTGTAACTTAGGCCACAATCTGGACGTGAATTTGGATTACGATCCGACACAATCGATACCAAAACCCCATGGAGTCGAACAATTTCATCAATGTATAGCTTGGCTAATTTTTTCAAAGAATAAATATTCTGAATCGGAAGGAAGTGTACTCATTTGGTGAGCCTGTCAACTACCACCCAAATAGTATCATGATGGCTCGAAGTGCGTGACAATCCTATCACAAAATCCATGGTGATATGGTCCAATTTCCATTCAGGTATAGGCAATGGTTGAAGTGCCATGGTCGGTTTCTGATATTCGGCCTTAATTTGTTGACATATAAGGTATTTTGCTACAAATTCGGTTATCTCCCGCTTCAGTCCTAACTACCAATAAGCTTATTTGATGGTTCTGTACATTTTAGTATTTCCAGGATGTATAACATAAGCCGAAAAGTGTATCTCTTCATGTATAGCCTTTCGAAACTCATCATTCTTGGGAACGCATACCCTTTTTCCATACATTACCATGTCATTCTCTCGAATATGAAAATCACTAGTTTCACCCTTACGAATGATTTCCACTATCTCCTTTAGCTTCTCATCAGTGGTTTGGAGCTCTTTAATACGGTTTATCAGGGTTGGTCGAACTTTAAACTTCGCCAATAATGTACCATTGTCATTACAAGCAAATTTGGCTCCAAGAGAAAGAAGTCCTACTAGACATGAAAGGTAAGAATTCCATTAAATTGAAGAAGAAGATGAGGACTTGCAGCTTAGAGTATCCGCAACTAGGTTTACTTTACCCGGGTGATAATCAATCACCAGATCATAGTTTTTAACCAGCTCTAGTCATCTCATTTGCCTCAAGTTGAGTTCTTTTTGGGTAAGCAAATACTTGAATCTTATGATCGGTAAAAATTCTGTATGTGGCTCCGTATAAGTAATGACGCCAAATCTTCAAAGCAAATACAATGACAGCAAATTCTAGATCATGGTAGGATAATTCAGTTCATGCTTCTTTAACTGTTTAGAAGCGTAGACAATAACTCTGTCACCCTATATTAGAACACATCATAACCCTTGTTTGCTGGCATCGCTGTAAACTATATAATCACTACCAGCAGTAGGTAGAGCAAGTATTGGAGCGACGTGATTCTCCTTTTGAGTTCTTGAAAACTCTGCTCACATTTATCATTCCATTCAAATTAATCCCCTTCCGTTTCAAGCCAGACAATAGAGCTGCAATTTTGGAAAATCTTTCGACAAATCTCCGATAATAACCTGCCAATCTGAGGAATCTTCTTACCTTGATGACGTTCTTGGGTTGTTCCCATTTTAGAATAGCCTGTATCTTATTCGGGTCAACAAATCTTCCATCTTTAGATACTATGTGCCCCAAGAACCCAATTTCCTTTAGCCAAAATTCATACTTTGAGAACTTAGCATACAGTTGCTTATCTCGAAGAGTTTGTAACACAATCAGAAGATGTTCTACATGTTTTTCGTCATTCTTGGAATACACCAAGATGTCGTCAATGAAGACAATGACAAACTTGTCAAGATAGGAATGGAAGACTCGATTCATGAGATCCATGAAAGCTGCCGGAGCATTCGTTAAACCGAAAGGTATCACCAAAAACTCATAGTGCCCATACCGTGTCCTAAACACCGTCTTGGGAATATCATTTTCTTTTATCCGCAATTGGTGATAGCCAGACTTCAAATCAATTTTCGAAAAGACACTCGCCCCTTGGAGTTGATCGAATAAATCATCAATGTTCGGTAATGGGTATTTATTCTTGATGGTCACCTTGTTTAGCTACCGGTAATCGATACACAATTGTAGCGTGCCATCTTTCTTCTTCACAAATAAAATTGGAGCATCCCAAGGTGAGTTACTCGGTCGAATAAATCCCTTGTTCAATAATTCTTATAGTTGGATCTTTTACTCCTTCAATTCCGCATGTGCCATCCTATATAGAGGAATGGAAATAGGTGTGGTGCTGGGAGTCAAATCAATAGCAAAGTTGAATTCTCAAACCAGAGGTAAACCTGGCAACTCGTCTGGGAAAACATCTGGAAATTCATTCATCACCAGAACATTCACCAATTATGGACTTTGCACAGTGGTGTCGATGATATGGGCTAGGTAAGCTTCACAACCCTTGTGCACTAATTTTCATGCCTCCAATGCCGAGATTACACAACTCGGTAAGACTCGCCGTTCACCAATAAATACAAGCGGAGGATATTCCGGTCTACGAAACTCTACCTCCTTAGGGTGTAACAAATCCATGCCCAATATAGCATCAAAGTCCCTCATTTCTATCGGAATCAAGTCCGTTTCAAGAATTTCTCTTTCTACCTCTACTTCACAGGTGTTTCTACACAACCGTTCCCCCAATGGAGTGACAACTAATAACTCCTCTTCGAGTGGGGTTAAGGGTCTATTCGAGTGTTTGGCAAACTCAGTGCTCACAAAAAAATTATTAGACCCAGTATCAATTAAAACATGAGTACTAAAAATTTTCATCATATCTATACATACAAAAAATAAGGATCAATTCCTAAATTAACTGAACACAGTCAGATTTTAAAATCTTCAATGTAATCAAATCATCATAAATTATCAAAATCACCTCTATTCACCTTAATATCATGCAATATCACTAATATTTCACAAATTCAGAGTCAAACAATCATAATTTCATCATATTCACATTCAAATTCCTAAATCACCAAATTCAAATTCTAGAAAATTTACCTGTGACTATGTTAGAGTTGTTCTGGACATCCTCGTTGGTCATAGCATAGATCCTGGTCTGTGCCCTCGTTTGGGGTCATCGGGTTGATGTAGCTACAGTGTTGTTCCCAGTCCCCGTCCGTGGTGTGCCAGTTGGAGATGGAATAGAAGTGTTGGCTTGGCTGCCCATAGATCCATTACGGCGATCCTTACTTGCTTGGCCTCCTAGTCCCAATTCCGGATATACATTGCAAAAATGGCCTTCATTTCCGCACTGGTAGCACCTCTTGGGTGCTTGGCAAACCCCAAAATGAAACTTGACATAGTTTTTAAACTTTTCCTTCCTATTTCCCATTGATTGGCTTCCCGAAACAGTACCGAAATTAGGAGTTTTAAATTGGGACACGCGTTGGCCTTATGGAGAGCCAATCGGTCCTAAAACAAATCCACCACTAAAATAGCCCATACTCCTGCTCTTCTTGGGACCTTGGCCAGGATGAAACCACTAGGTCTCTTCCTGTTCCCATGCTTTCGAACTTCCCCCTTTCTATCATCATTTTCTCGGCCCTTAAGGCCAAATCCAAGACATCTTGGAAAGTATGCCCTTTCGTGTTGACATTTTTTCCCTTATATTTTGATTCAGTCCCGATTCAAATTTTGCACATAGGGACTCCTCAGAGTTCACATACTTCGGAACATAGGTAGCAAGTTCTCTTAACTCTACCTCACTCCGACACCGTTTTATTTCCTTGAATAAGTTTGAAGAACTCCTATCTCTTTTGATCCCTATAAAACTGAGTGTAATATTTTTGTTCAAAATCCGTTAGAAAATTTGCCCAAGAGAGAGGTGTGGTTGCCCTGACCTTCTCATTTTCCTACTAGGTTCTAGCTCCCTTATCCAGCAATTTCACTATCACCCACAACTTCATGTCATCAGTTAACCTCATATCGTAATAGTTTCCTAAATTCGGTCAATCCATTCCTTGGCCACTGAGGCATCACTAGTGCCAGAAAAAGTTTCACATCCGAGTTGTCTCGTCTCTTTGAGTAACTTTGACAATTCAACCGTAGGACGATCGGTCGACACAACAACCGGTGGAGTAGGTGCTATGGGAACACTAAGTAGCACAACCGGTGTAGAAGGAGGAACCAGCGAAGGAATAGAAGGATGAGACAGAGCTTGATATTGCGCCCCGAAAGAGCTCCACCACTCTATCACTTACTGAAGGGTGGCTATAGGAGGCGGAGAATACCGGTCGAAGGAGCCGAGTGTGTGTTTGTGGCAACTGGAAGAGAAGTTGGAGCATGTGAAGATGATTCATTCTCAAGCTCAGGAGGAGGAATCTCACTAATGTTCCTCGTCCTTCGCCAAGGTGGCATGGTTCCTGTAAGAAGAAATACTGTCTTGAGCTCACTAGATTAGGTATCGTACTAAACGTTTAACCCCCTAAAAATAAAAATTAAACCTAATCCATAAGGATCTATGGAAAGTTCTGTATATTTCTTAAAAGTAAATTCTTAAAAATCAAAAATTTCAAAATAGCATACATTTCAAAATCTTTGGAAACCATCAGGGATATTTGGAGAAAATTCAAACATTTAAACATTCAAAATCGTGAATCTAGACTCTGATACCAATAGAATTGCATGTCCTGACTCTTCCATCAAGCACGTAACAACCGCTGCGTTATCTTGGCATACAGACATGACCTTGCCACATATGGGATAGTGCAAGCATTTCAATTGTATAATAAATTTTCCAAAATATAAAATCCATCAAATAAGAAATCATATACACAACACACATGCAAGTGACCCATCCGGCCCATCCCTGTATACACATGCATGCATCGGCACACAATCGGGAAATCCCTGTACATGCATACATCCAGTGTGGCCATCCCAGCCAATGTAAAATTCTCAAACAGTTCATAAAACTCATAAAACCAGAATAATATATCTAAATATCTCATTACAATCCAAATATCCCGGTACAAGATAAAACATTTTCTCAAAAATAATTTCATGCAAAAAAATGAAATCTCAAATCATAATTGTTCAGATTTTTCCAAAACTTGCTCAAAGAATTCAATCAGTATCAGTAAAATCTTCATGATATAAGATGTACGAACTTCCTTTCCATGGTCCGATGATCTACAACTCCCAAAATGATTATATAATCCATATCTACTCAAAATCAACCAAAAATAGTCCTCCGATCGGCACTAGTAGACGTCGTCACCCTATACTTCCTCTAAAAAGAATTTTTAAAAATGAGGGGGTGAGTATTTTAAATATCCAATAAATGGAGTGTAATTGTATGCATCATATAAATTAGAGGTAAATATGGTCATGCCAAATACATATATCAAATATAATTTAATATAATAAAAAAATTTATTCACATAAAATCATTCATATCAAACCACCATGACTCATATAATCAAATCAAACAGTCTATATTCATTTTTTTGTGTGGCGAAAACATTATTCTACCAATAGCCGTTGGCAACATCCGTCAAGGGATTTTTCACAATTTTTATAAAATCTCATTTTTCCTTGGCGATATCCCAGAGCTCCGTGGGGGTGCTACCATGTTATCCGGCGGCTGGTGGAGGCTCTCCAACCCACCTACCCCCAAGCCAATTTAACCAGCTTTAACCACGCCGCACCGATGACTCGGTTCGTGGCAAGACTTAAACTATAGTCGTTTTATTTCCAGCACCACGTTACCACATTCAATTTCATAATCAATTCATATTCAATGTATAAAATAGAGCAATATTTCACAATTTATATGAATATTCAATCATAACATGATGCAAATAAATTATCATTCAAATTCAAAAGTCATGGTTTTGTCATAAAATCCATTTCAAGATTTACCACAATCACAAAATATTTATAAATTCATTCCACAAACTCATTTAAAAATTCAATTGAGAAATCAAGGTTGAAAGCAATTTCTCATTCATATGAAACATAGCCATCCACTCACTTCTTGGGAGGCTAATCACTTTCAATTTCCAAATCAAACAAAATTCAACCTCTCCATTAATTCTGAATACCTTAACCTAAGACATTAGTCATAAATTAATCATTAAATCGTATACTAACACTAAGCAAATTGGTTCTTCTCAGTATATCACAAATTCTTAACTTTTCAATAATTTTCAACACAACATGTTATAGAAAAATGATCATATCTTGATCTACACTTCTCAGATTATAGAAATTTCAATTTTTACTTAAAGACTAGACATAAAACTACAAATTTTATGTTTATGTCCCAAGCCCATTCAAATCGTATAAAGATATCTAAATCTATGAATATTATAGTTTTAAACTCATAACTTACATTTGCGCAGTTATCAAAAAATTATCATAACTTTCACTAAACATATCGGATTTAAGTGATTCAATCTCAAATTAAAGATAAGATATAAATCTACAATTTTTATGTTCATAGTTAAACCTAAATTTATCTTGAAGATAGTTCAAATCTGTAGCAAAACTCATGGTCAGAACAGGACACAGAACAGAGCATTCTACAGAATTCGTGTGACTTGAAAAATTCACCAAAAATTCAATTCTCAATGAAATCTTTCGAATCATATGTCATGTTAAAGGTTTACAAGTCTAGTTTCAACAAAAATAAACCCTATTAAGTTTGCAGTAGTGTACAAAGAGTTATGACTTAAAAACTACATCAAGGTCATCTGTCCAGAGTTGTAAAAAAAATCAGGGTTTTCATTCTCATACTTCAATATCCTTAACCAGCTTTAAAATTCACATAAAATCAATCCAAGTACATTACTGAGAGAGAGAGAGAGAGAATACTTGGGATGCCACGAGTGAGAGGCGTGAACAGCAATCGAAGGCGGAGGCGGAAACGAGCGCTTGAGGGAAGTGAATGCAAAGAGAGAGGGAGAGAGTGAAACCGAGAGAGGGAGGTGAGAGAAACAGGACAGGGGAGAAGCAGAGAGGGAGAAAGAGGGAGGAGAAGATTGGGGGCGAATGGGTTTTCGGGAAAGGGGATTTGGGAAAGTGGGGGGGGGGGGGAGAGAGAGAGAGTGTGTGTGTGTGTTTTTTTTTTTTTTTTTTTTTACTTTTTCTTTGTCTTTTGTTTTTTCGTTTCTCTTCTCTTGGTGCTACAGAATGAAAATCTAAAAGACCATGCTATTCTTCCTCTTGACAAGAACCTTCCAACCTTTACTGTCGGTGACTTCATAAATGAAGAGGGTCAGTGGAGAATTGAGGAGTTGAGGGCAGTGGTGAATGAGTACAAGGTGCAGGAGATTAGAGGCCTTGTGCTTCCTAGGAGAGGTGGTACTGAGGATCTGTTGGGGTGGGCTGAAACTAAGGATGGCCTCTTCTCAGTTTCTAGTGTTTACAAAATGCTTCAAAAAAATAATCTTCTGCAGCAGCACCATAATGGGAACTGGAAGTAGCTCTGGAAGTCTAACTATCCCAAGAAAGTTAAATTCTTCATCTAGCTAGCTATGATGGGAAAAATCATGACAAATGAGGAGAGAAAAAGGAGAAGATTCACGGATGAGGATAAGTGTGCTATCTGTAAGGAGGATGTTGAATCAGTGCTGCATGTTCTAAGGGACTGTAAGGAGGCGAAGGAAATTTGGAATTGGGTCGGCTCAGATATAAACAAGTCAGGGGACTTCTGGTCTAGAAACTCAGCTGATTGGATTAAGAAAGGTGCACAGAGAAGATTCAATACTGAGACTCATCAGGAGAGCAGTTTATTTGTGGCTGCTATATGGTGCATTTGGAAGAGAAGGTGTAAGGTGGTTATGAGTGGAGAAGCAACGCCCATGAAAAGCACAGCACAGTTAGCTTCCAAAATCAATTCGATGTGGCAAGGGTCAAGCGATAGTGAATCACCAGAAGTTGCGCTCCTGGCCAAATACTCAATGGATTCCCCCAGGAAGTGGGAAGTTTAAATTAAACATAGACGGGGCAGTTGACTTAGTCTCTGGGATGGCTAGTGGTGGTGGTATCATTCGAAATGAAGAGAGCAGTTGGGTTGTAGGTTTCACTTTGAATATAGGTAAAGTCGAAACCACTGCAGCTGAAATTTGGGCTCTGAGAGGAGGTCTGGAGATTGCTAAGAATGGAGGCCTTGTTGAGGTTGAAGCTGAAGTCGACTGCTTGGAGATAACTCACCTGCTGAGGAAAGACAACAGCTCCACTCATCCCTTGTATCATGCTATTATGGATTGTAAAATGCTGATGAGAGATCTGAGGATTACGGAAGTAAAGCATATTTATAGGGAAGTAAATATGTGTGCAGATCATCTTGCGAGTCTGGGGAAGGAAAGTGCTCAACGTCTTTCCTTTCTGGAGACCCCCCCGGGATCCCTCCTCCTCTTGAGGAATGATCAAACTAGCAGGGAAGACAGAAGATCCATTTCTTGCAGCCCTGAGGGCTTAGTGTAGTTGCCTGGGCTGGCCCTTGGGCTTTCTGGGCTTGTTTTTCTGTTTTGCTTGTCTTGTTTCTCGGCTTCACCTAAAAAAAATGGTATATGTGTTGATTGAATTAAGAGATCATAAGAGAGTCATCTATAGTCTTGAAAGTTGAATCATTTTTCTTTTCTTTTTTTTTACACCTTGCATTGCGGCTTCACTTTTACACTATTCCACTGATTCTTGTAGCCATCCAAAATTTTCCCAACATCACCAAATTTTAGGAAGGTAATTTCTTGTTTTTCAGGATACATACTTCAAACTCTAGGGAAAGATAAACAGAAATACGCTTCAGAGCACAACCAAACAAGAAGAGAATTGAAGTAGGTGACAGCAGCTAAACACCCAAAGCCCACTCAGTTTTTAACTACAAAAATTATTCTTGCAAATGATCAATACCCTTTTCATTCGAGAATATTAAATACAATAGGAAGCAACGGAGACTAGTATACCCTGAAGCTTATTCTCTTCATATGTGACGTTACAAAGCTCGGAGATATTACAGACAAGTAAAAGGGGCATTCTTATTTACATCAAGTACCTCCTTGAATACCTGTAACATTAAGGAACATGCGGTTGGTGCTCTTATTCAGATTCAGGGATAGCAGGTAGTTCTTGGTTAAAAGGCCTCCTAGGCATGCTTCCAGTAGTTGACGAGGATGGACCTGTTGAAGCGAAAGGATTTGGTGGAATGGTTAGATTGTCTTCTTCCCCTTCCAGCATTTGAACCACCACATTCATTGAGGGTCGATCAACCGGGTGCCACTGAATGCAACGCAGTCCCTCAATGGTTAGTTTCTTCACTATCTTGGCCTGTTCATCATCGTCAATTTGAGAGGGTGTATCATCTTTTCCCTCCAAGCTATCATAAATCCATGCTGGGAACTGTAGTTCACTAATTTCCCTAGCTGCAGCGTCTACTTTTCTCCCACCAACCTAAAAAAAATGGTATATGTGTTGATTGAATTAAGAGATCATAAGAGAGTCATCTATAGTCTTGAAAGTTGAATCATTTTTCTTTTCTTTTTTTTACAACTTGCATTGCGGCTTCACTTTTACACTGTTCCACTGATTCTTGTAGCCATCCAAAATTTTCCCAACATCACCAAATTTTAGGAAGGTAATTTCTTGTTTTTCAGGATACATACTTCAAACTCTAGGGAAAGATAAACAGAAATACGCTTCAGAGCACAACCAAACAAGAAGAGAATTGAAGTAGGTGGCAGCAGCTAAACACCCAAAGCCCACTCAGTTTTTAACTACAAAAATTATTCTTGCAAATGATCAATACCCTTTTTGTCACGCCCCAAACCGGAATCGTGAACAGCCGCCCGTTGCCCTAAGATGCCGGCTGTATTTTTACAGAAAATCGGGCAGAACCTCCCCATAAATCGGAGGTTTCCCGTGTACAACTAAACCTGTATAATCAAAATCAATCTATAATTTAAATGAATGGCCATCCCGGCCTCTCCAAAATCAACAAACACCACCGCCAGCATCCAGAACAACGCAAGGCTACAAGTTTCTAACAGTCCTAGCCACAGACCTCTACTATCCTGCCCAATTAGAGCATGAACAGCCGCCACACCGAGCGGACTTAAATTTTATGAAAGATACAATAATATTCCCAAGTACACTCAAGTACGTACAATCGCCTCAATGCATAGGAAATATGAGAGTTAAATTATACAGTCATCCCAAAATAAGTACATGGCCAACTACGGACCTCTATGTCAAGACCTCGCAGGGTCGAAACTAAATTAAAAGTAAATCTTACCGTCGGAAATACCAACTCCACTCTAGAGCCTGTAACGTCGCTCTATCACAATAAACCTGTCTGAGGAGAGAAAATAGAGGGGTGAGTATCATGGGAAGATACTCAGTGAGTGAGGGGGATAATATCCAGCATAAATAGCATAGGTGAACAATTGGAGTGTCAAATAACATCATTTGAAACAAAAATTTACATTTCGCGACAAAACATGATATGTTTAACAAATTTGAAATCATTTAACCAATCACACGACAACAAACATATATGCATCCATTTAAAATCAAGTAATGTCAGAGCGAGCCAAAAATAGTCCCGGCAAAGGTCAACCGTGACCAAGGACAGGCGCGTCGGGGGTTTTTATTATGCATAGACTTTAAAACGCTCTCTACCCCGACGTTGGCCATGAGCTCGCTGGGGCCAACTCATCAACGTGTATAGGACCCCGCCCGGTGCTAGACAGTGGCGTCACACACGTCCTCCCCCTACGTGGGTTCAACCGGCCGCGCCTATAGCCTTTAGAATAAATGACGTTTGCGGATACCTCCTGCAGAAGCGTATCCGGGCAACCCGTGCCTCTACAAACGCCCTTCGTAGCTACGGAATATCATAATATCACAAGGGCACAACGTCCCATAGTATCACAAGGGCACAACGTCCCAGGGCACAACGTCCCACAAATAACATCACATCATCTCATAACTAGTGGGCATCCAACCCACATAGTTCATCAAAACATTTCAAATCTGTGTGCCAATACGTTTCATCGAATCATTTCAAAACAGCATATCAATGCAACGGTATAAAATGAAATTTATTCATTTTCAAGTAATGGCACAATTTTTGTTTCATTTCAAACCATGGATGCATAGTTATTGTAAATATAATTCAAGACACTCCAATAATCACAAAACAGTTTTGAAATTCAATATCATACGTCAAACGAATGCATATCAAAACATGTTTTATCGAAAACACGACAGAAAACATGTTTTACTATTTTATGCAAGAGATTAGAGTCCCACTCACTGTCTATGGGAGGGAAGTCACTCCCTACTGACAAGCCAAATCGGATCTGACCGCTCGAGTCTCCAAAAGATCAACCTAAATCAGATTATCAACATTTAATATAAAATAAAAGCCAAATCAGGGATTTTCAATTTTTTCCTTCCAAATTTCTCCCACCTAATTTATAAAACTTCGTTATAGATTCTTGTTTCCTCAATTTCGAATCATTTGACTCACCAATGGTCAAGTTTCTAATATTTATCATTTTTTTTGTCTATTTTTTCTCGAATTTCACACATTTCAATATATTATGTAACTCTCGATCTAAATTCGACCTAATTTCGATAAAATTAATTCAAATGTTGAAAATGTTGCATTTCTCTCACCTAGGGTTTCTCGGATTTCCGGATCTAGCTTTCGTTCGCCCGTCAACCTGGTCTAAAACCTGTAATATTACCAAATTTCAATTATATTAGAAACAACTAAATTTCTAACACCAAACCCTAGGACTTCAACCAAATATAGTCGTTACCTGCAGTACAGAAGACGCAGGTGAGCTCTCGAAGGGGAAAGCCGGTCGCGGGCTCGCGGGCCGGCGGGCCGGCAGGCTAGCGGGCTGGCCCGCTGGTGGCTCGCGGCTCTCAGCCCGGCTTGCTGGCCGCAGCGGGCTTCGCGGGTTGCAGTGGGCCGCGGCTGGACTGGGCCTTGGGCCGCTGGTGGGTTGGCCCGCTCACGGGCTAGGGCTCGCTCTCGCGAGCTGGAACGCGCGCTCGTGAGCTGAGGCGCACGCTCAGGACAGGGTCGCGTGCTGTGAGGTGCGCGCGCTCGCGCAGATGGGTCGCGTGCTCTGCGCACTGTGCTCGCGCAGGGGCGCGCAGGCTAGGTCGTGGGTGATAGCGCAGGCTGGGTCGCGGGAAATCGCGCGCTGTGGCTCGCTGGGCTCGCGCGCTGTGGCGCGCTGGGCTCGCGCGCTGGCTCGCGGGAGATCGCGAGCTGTGGCGCGCTGGGCTCGCGCGCTGGGCCGCGCTGAGCTCGCGCGCTGGGCGGCGCTGGGGTCGCGCGCTGGGCCGCGCTGGGCGGCGCTGGGCTCACGTGCTGGGCAGTGCTGGGCGGCGCTGGGCTCGCGCGCTAGGCCGCGCACTGGCTCGTGCTGAGTCGCGCGCTGGCTTGCGCGCTGGGCCTCGCGCTGGCTCGCGCGCTGGGCCGTGATAGCTCGAGGCGGCAGCGCTCGCGGGAGGGCCGATCTGCGCAGTGGCGTGCTCGCGGGAAGGAGGTCGCGCTGTGGCTTGGTGCGGTGGCGGAAGGGAGAGGCCGCCGCGGAGGAGAAGAGGAGAAAGAGGGAAAGAGGGAGAGAAAGAGAGAGAGAGAGAGAGAGAGAGAGAGAGAGAGAGAGAGAGAGAGAGAGAGAGAAAATTAGGGCTTTAAGCCCTAATTTTAATTTCCTTTTTTTTTTTTTTTTTTTTTTTTTTTTTGTGGGTATTACACTTTTCATTCGAGAATATTAAATACAATAGGAAGCAACGGAGACTAGTATACCCTGAAGCTTATTCTCTTCATATGTGACGTTACAAAGCTCGGAGATATTACAGACAAGTAAAAGGGGCATTCTTATTTACATCAAGTACCTCCTTGAATACCTGTAACATTAAGGAACATGCGGTTGGTGCTCTTATTCAGATTCAGGGATAGCAGGTAGTTCTTGGTTAAAAGGCCTCCTAGGCATGCTTCCAGTAGTTGACGAGGATGGACCTGTTGAAGCGAAAGGATTTGGTGGAATGGTTAGATTGTCTTCTTCCCCTTCCAGCATTTGAACCACCACATTCATTGAGGGTCGATCAACAGGGTGCCACTGAATGCAACGCAGTCCCTCAATGGTTAGTTTCTTCACTATCTTGGCCTGTTCATCATTGTCAATTTGAGAGGGTGCATCATCTTTTCCCTCCAAGCTATCATAAATCCATGCTGGGAACTGTAGTTCACTAATTTCCCTAGCTGCAGCGTCTACTTTTCTCCCACCAACCATTTCAAGAAGCAACATGCCAAAACTATAAACATCAGACTTGTAAGACACGTTGCCAAAGTTCCTTGAGAAAACTTCAGGTGCCATATAGCCCATGGTTCCCCTCGCAGCAGTCATGGACACGTGACTTTTGTCCCTGAAACAGAGTTTGGCTTGTCCAAAATCAGATATTTTAGGATTGAAATTTTGATCTAGCAAAACAATGTGTGGTTTGATGTCAAAATGGAGAATTGGTTTATCACAACCTTGGTGAAGATACTTAATTCCCCTGGCTATGCCTAGGGCAATGTCATGAACTTTCTGCCAACCAAGGGAGAGAGAGAGACCATTTCTTGAATATATGATCTTCTCTTAAGGACCCATTTGGCAAGAACTCATAAATGAGAGCTCGTCTAAACCCATCAGCGCAGAACCCCACCAACCGGACCACATTGACATGATGAATTCTACCCATAGTTGCTACTTCATTGATGAACTCATCTCCATCAGTTTCAGGGCTGTCGAGAATCTTAACAGCTACAAACACTTCATTAGAAAGCTTTCCCTTGTACACAGTTCCATAAGCCCCTTGGCCCAATTTATCCTGAAATTTGCTGGTGATTCTCTTGACGTCAGCATAGGAATATCTTGAGGGTTTATCTGCTCTATAATCATCCAGAAATTTTTCAATCTTTCGTTGATGTTCTCTCTCCACTTTGTCCAATCTATAGATGCGGCAGAATTGAATGGTTCCTAAGGCAAACATAAATGTGCCTAAACTTGCACCTGGTTTCGAAATAAAAAATTTTCAGAGCGATAAATATCCATAATAACAACAGGAATGCCAAAATTTTTAAACGCACTTTACCTGCAACCACTAGTTTCTTTGATGAACCTGTGAAGGAAGTGAACATGGAAAATTTTGATCAGCTTGTCAGGCTAAAGAACAAATTAAAAAACATAATATGAAGGACAGAAATAGCTGTCTTTCTCTTGTAAACACCGAGGGCCTGCAAAATAGGCAGGAACAAGATACAGAAATGGATATTGTGGGAAGATTAATAAGAAATGCCGGGATATTTTAGTTGCCAGAATCGGAGTTTGGTGGAAATTTGTTACTTCTCTGGTAATTGAACGACACATACCTTTGTGTTTCTTTAAACATTCAATCTTCAGATTTGATCCAGTTTGACTGTCCTTCAGCCTACAAACTCCTTCGCTTGCTTCACATTCTTGACAACTTGGTTGAAACCAACCGAAAGAAAGAACTGTTTGGCTGTCGATCGCACCTTCAGGAACATCATACATCTTGGTACAATATGATAAAGGAATATCCCAAATTGCATAATAATTATATGCAGCAAAGACCTTGAAGCCTGGAATGCTTAGGCATGGGACGTTGTTCGCATAGAGGAAATCCACTGTTGAGCTACAATTGAACAAGCTATGATAATAAGAAGAAGAGTCCTGGCCAACTCGGAAAGGGGAATTGGTTAAGTTCATGCTTTTTACTAGTTTGGGGGTGCAGCTACCAGGATCAATTACATCAATAGTATGCAGACTGTAATTGATGTTTTTGACAAAAACTTTGATTGAATTAGGTAACTCTAACAGAGTTTTGTTATCATCGGTACAAGAAAGATCAAAGCCGGGATAACCACATTCAATCGGTTGGCGACCCTTAAGATGAAATGGAAATCGGATGACAGGGCTGCTTCCACTGCATGTTGATTCAACACAATGATTTTCAAGCCCATATGCCAAGATTACTGCCACCACGAGTAATAGACTAGAGATGTAGATGAATACTTGGACTGAAGAACTCATCTCTACAAAACCCTGTAGGAATTCTTTTTCCTTGGTTACTAGGACACGGCTAAAAGACAAAAGTAACCAATATTGAAGCACGAGTTTAGCCAGAGTTAAAGAATTTGTAAGAGAGATTGCTCCATGGGCAAGATGAGTAACTGATTTGGTTACTACTTTTCAAGAACACTAGGCCAGAATTTCAGTATATATTCACTTCAATGACATTATCTTCAAGACAATAGCATTCAACGAATTGGAAACTTCATCTCGAAATTTCGTGAGAGCTTCACACCATCAAGCACATAAAATTGAAGTGTTTCTTTTTGACTTGTAAAGAGGGTGAAGACTGGGGCACTCCGTGGGCCTGCACCAATAAATTAGAGGAATTTCTTCTATTATTATCTTCTTTTCTATTCATGCTCTGTTTAAGACCACTAGAACTTGTTTTTTGTTCATATGGTCTTAAACTAAGTATAACCTCTTTCGTCCTTTAAGGCCACTATTTGGCTATTTTGATGGTGTCTTGTTTGGCCTTCTCAAATTTTTGTGGTGTATATTTTTCCTGTTATTACATTTCCATGATGATTATTATGAGTTTTAGATAGCCTATAGTGTTGTTCCTTATTACAAATGGATTGTGGATTTTATTGCTTACAGCCTCAGCCTGTGGATATTACATTTTGCATATTTGTTTAGTGCCATACTCTAGCATCCCACATTAGTTTAGTAGTGTGGAGTGTGGATGTCGGAGGGTGGAATCCCACACCACTAAGCAAAGTTGTTTCAGTCTTGGCTATAAAAAGGTAAGGGCGGATGTGTTTTATCCCAGATCGGCTAGTTCCAGAGTGATCATTTGGATATATAAGTGTGATCACACCCCTAAAATGGTCAATGCCTTTTGAGACAAAACTGTGAGATCATATAATCCAAATAAGTAATTGGTTATTGTTCAGCATGCTTTAATGGGGTAGTCCAACTAAACAAATCCCATATAATTATCACTTTTGATCTCGATCATGAGATTAGTGCAGACTTTCTTGAATCATAGCATGAAAGGTCATGTAATTGCCACACAGGTCATAGAAACTTGTCATGAGCATTGTTTTCAGACTTAATATAGCATTATCCTAAGAGACACCTGATTGTATTCATGCAATTTTATGGATTTGAATGCAGCTTGTTTGGTGTTATATATGCACTGCTGTTTTACTTGTGTCTATAATTACCTTTGCATATCCCCGAATGCAGGATTTATAACTCATGCATAGCTCATATTTCTTTTTCTTTTTTATTATAATGCAGGATACAACACTGGTACAATACAAAAAGTAGGAAAAAAAATTGGGACTACCAAGGATGAAAGGACCCAAGCAGGAGGTAACTCGCAACCACTGCCTCTTGTGCGCACTCAACCGCCTTATACTCGGTCTTTTTTATTCACCATCAGTAGAAACTCATTACTTCCATTCACTTATCGTCCATCAACTGAGATGGTGTCGATAGCATTGTGCGAGAAGGCTGTTGCCATCTCCTCACGGTGTTGGAAAGGCTTGGGAGGCATATGCAGAAGCTCAACTTCTCCTTCAAGTAATTCCAATGCTCTTCTCATTGAAGGACGGTCGGCAGGCTTCATCTGTATGCACCACAGTGCGACCAAGATCATCTTCCTTGCAATCCTTTTTTCATCCTCTGTCACATCATCTCCGAAATCCATGTCCGATCCTTGCTCAAATCTGTCATATATCCATGAAGGGAAATATATTTGACTCGGGTGCTCTGCATATGGATTCAAATTCTTTCTTCTTCCCACCATTTCCAACAGCAACATCCCAAAACTATAGACATCAGCTTTGTATGAAATGCCACCAATATTCTTATAGAACAATTCCGGAGCAATATAGCCTAGTGTCCCTCTTGCAGCAGTGAGAGGGACTATACTATCGTCTGTTGGGTAAAGTTTGGCAAGGCCAAAATCTGAGATTTTTGGAACAAAGTTATCATCAAGAAGAATGTTGTGTGGCTTAATATCGAAGTGCAAAATCTGCATTTCACAGCCTCGATGTAAATATTCAATTCCCTGAGCCACTCCAAGTGCAATCTCATACATTCTTCTCCAACTCAATGGGCTGTTCTTCTCTTCTCCTTGGAAGATGAACTTGTCCAGGGATCCATTAGGCATGAAATCATAAACTAGAGCTTGTTTTGATCCCTCTGCACAAAATCCAATGAGCTGCACAACATTGACATGGTGAATCCTTCCGATTGTCGAGACTTCACTTATGAAATCCTGGCCATTGGTCTTGGATTTGTTCAACATTTTGACAGCAACAAAATGGCCGCTTTGCAGCTTCCCCTTGTAAACAGAGCCATAACCTCCATGACCCAATTTGTCCCTGAATCCTCTGGTTATCTGTTTTATTTTTGCATAGGAGTATCTGATTGGCATGAGGTTGTTGTGACTTTGAAGGAATTCCTCAATGAAGTCATCAGTTGACAAGTGTCTCCGGCGGAACATGTAGGTTATAAGTGCAGTCATGCAGCACATTCCCAAGAGAGCTCTTCCAGCCAAGTATAACGCTTAAAACATGAAAGTAATATGGATCAGAAATCAGTAGAAATACTAGACTGATGAGAAGATATTGTTACTTCAATTACCCTATGGTTTAAATTAATCCTATTTAATTTATTTAATGAAAGAAAATCCACTTCGGTGGAAATTTTTTATTTAACATAAAAAATTATTAGCATTCCTTGTGTTTTATCATAGCCTCTCAATCCCCCTTTCAGAATAATAATATTTATTTGATTTAGATAAAGAAACTCTGCACCCATATTTTCCCTGTCTATGACAAGATGATCTCTCTGTGGAGCAAGTGCCGGAACTGCATGATCCTCACCTGTAAGTTGAATTATTGTTACTGCAAAAAGGATAACAAATTGGAAGAGATTAAATGAATAGAATAATAGTAAAACCTAGCAGTCCATTTAAATGGAAAAGCGTCATGAAGACCTCACCATAGAAATTATGGAAATCGAAGGAGGTGAGCATATATAGGAGCATATATCGAAGGCTGCAATTTAACCAAAACAACTAGGTCAGCTGAGTATGTACTCCCATGAACAAGAAGAGCTACATAACAGAGCCAAGAAACTTAGACTCTTTAACATCTTATTTAGTAATTGAAAAGAGAAAAAAATAAAAAAAAAAAAAAAAATAAGAGAGAGAGAGAAAGAAACAGCATGCATGCGCTCGCACACCACGCATTATATGAAGTATTGGTGACGAAAACAAACTCACAAAGGAATAATAATTTTCCACCATCGAATCCTCCAATCGCCAGAATCAAGTAAAAACCCCTTTAGAATCGCACTGTTGATGTCGGCAATAGAAAGGTTTGTGACATCAATGAACACTAAATTATAATGATATCCATCGATAGCACGTGGAATAGACCTGTCACTGAAAATTGATTTGTCCAAAGGATGGACAAAAAGAACGCTGCATGAGCTGGGCACGTCTGACACCAGAAGGTTTCCTATTGCAGCATAATGGAAGTTCACATCTGTGGAGGAAGAGCTATTGAAGAAGCAATTTGAGAAATCTAGATACAGGGAAGAATTTTTCACTTGCTTTTCACAGCTCAAAATGCTTATAACCACAGAATTTCGATATGAGAAGTATAGTGGACCACTATTCTCGAGGGGATTGCCTGGAATGTTGGAGCAAATGTCACTACTTAGAGTTGCATCGACAACACGAAGCTGCCCACCATACTTGTAATCAATATTTTCCACAAAGTATTTCCTTGAATCAAGATGAAGTATGGTGCGGTTATCCTCGCATTCCAATTCATATGCAGGATTTCCACACCCACAAGTATCATGTTTTAGTCTGAAAGGACAGCTGATTTTAGTAATATTTCCACATGAGGAAGGAACGCATTTCCTGGCAATACATGCTTCAAGGAAAAGATTAAGAGCTAAGACCACATGCCTAACTGAGAAAAACTTGGGTCTTACCATCTTTGAAATTGGCAAAGAAAAAAAAATGAGATCTTCCTAAGCTAGTAGGAGGAAGAACACGCGTATTGAAGCTGATCCGTAGTTGCACAAGTTGTGGCTAAGGTACAGACAGTATCCAAGTCAAGCACAGTGCTATGCTCCTTGGTGCCATCTTCTGGCCTCTTCTATTAGAAATATATTATAGCTGCGAATGTTTTGCTCTTTAATAATTTTATTTAATTTATAATTTTGTATGTATTATATGTTATTTATTTGTATTTAGTTTGAGATCAGATAAGCCCATTGATAGAGGGCTCATTTGTGTTTGGATTTATACTAAACGTGTGGTTTGGGCGAAGGAAAGAGTTGTCCGTTGAGTTACCATCACGCCTCTCAGAATCCACAATCATGTTGAAAATGGATGCCCTAACCTAACCCAATGTTGAATCTTCTCGTCTCAAATTCCAAAATTTTCAATGTCGACCATTCTGCTGTCTCTTTTTTCTCCGGCTAAGTCCCTCTTCAATCTTGTTAAAAATTTTTAGGTTTTTTTTTTTTTTTATGTATGCTATTTCTTCACATGTCTATTTGTTTCATGGTATTTTTTTCGCTTGTTTTCTTTGTCAATTTAAGGTAACTACGGGAGAAAATGATGTGTAGTATGGTCATTTTGATTAATATTATTCAAACAACCCCCCCCATAACCCACAAAAGGAAAGTTTTCGAGAAAGAACATAACCTATGTCCTATGATTTTTTTGATTCTTGGTCAAGCGCTGGATGTTAAAAAATTTACTGGATACCAAAGTTTTAATTGTAGGGCATCGTAGAAGAGGATTGGAACCAACTACTTTGAAAAATCAAAGGAAAGTGATTGCAGTAATAATACAGAAAGACTCAAAGATGGTGGGGTTCTTGATGCTGCACTCCCTCTCACACGTTGTTACGGTGGACACTATAAATCGAAGGAAACTTCTTGGTTAGGCGCGGTACCTATAGGAGAGTAGAAGTCCACTCCGCCCAATTGAGGGACCAAAGAAGGATCCCATTGAGGGACACTGCTTTTTCAGGTGTCAAGTAGTGAACATCTTTCAATGGAGTGACCACAAAAAGGAAATGGTTACTTCCAGGAAAACATCGTGAATCGCTTTTTGATTCCTTGGAGAGAAAACTTATGCGTATGTTCGTTGGTGAGATCTTGTCTCTTTCTGTAGAGTCAGCAGTGAAGTTATGCACTCTACCTAAAATTGTCTGTATTTAATTTACTAGGCACGTGAGAAGGATAATGATTTTGAATTTGTCAAAGTCGGTCCTAAGAACAAGAGGTCCTGTTGGGTTTCTCTTCCCTATTGTTTTTTTTTATTTTTTTTTTAACATAAACAAAGTGTAAATGTCACGCCCCGAACCGGGATCGTGAACAGTCGCCCGTTGTCCCTGGATGCCGGCTGTATTTTTACAGAAAATCGGACAGAACCTCCCCATAAATCGGAGGTTTCCCATGTACAATTTCACCTGTATATAACATTCACCTGTAAAAATAAACAATTGGCCATCCCGGCCTCTCCAAAATCAACAATATCCACAGCCAACATCCAGAACAACGCAAGGCTATAAAGTTTCTAACAGTCCTAGCAACAGACCTCTACTGTCATGCCCAACTAGAGCATGAGCAGCCGCCACACCGAGCGGACTTAAATTTTACGCATATATAAAATAAATTCCCAAGTTATTTTTTTTAAATATTTACAAATGCCTCAATGCAATGAAATAATCAACACGAAAGTTTCACGAATAAAAGTCCATAATTTATACAGTCATCCCAAAAATTTAGATAAATGGAATGGTCAAACTAAAATCTCCAATACATAACAATATCACCAATCATCGTAGCGGAAGAGATGGAAAACATCCATACCCAAGCCCAGTGGTATCTCCTCGATCCAACACTAATCCTGTGGGAAAGAAAGTGAGGGATGAGTATCTATGGGAGGATACTCAGTAAATGAGGGGATTGACATCATACTATCAATATCGAGGTGAATTTGGAGTGTCAAAGCATAAGATAAGAAAATATCCACAGTGTGCAAACCGATCATGTTATTTCAAAATCATATATAATACGCACACATCAGAAAGCAAGATATGCATCCAATATTCACATCAATGTCATGAAGAACCGGCCAATGAAATATTCCCGGCAATGGTCTACCTCGACCAAGGACGGCGCATTGGGGGTTTTTCCAAATGCAAGTATTAAAGAATGGCTCTCTGCCCCAATGTTGGCCACAGACTACCCCAACTAGCCTGTAAATAATAATAATGTACATATAACTAGTCAGCCGTGTATGGTGCCCCCGCCTGGTGCTAGACGGAGCCGTACTCAACGTCCTCTCCGATGAGGGTCAACCTGGGACACCCATACACACGACAATCTGGCGGATACCTCCGGCCGAAGCGTATCCGGACACAAGGGGTGCCTCTACCAGATGTCCTTCGTAGCTACGGATCACAATATCATATCAGCCGGGCACGTAGCCCCATGCATCCCATCACCAGATCAGCCGGGCATATAGCCCCATGCATAATATCATAACGTCAGCCGGGCATACAGCCCAATGCATAATATCATAAAGTCGGCCGGGCATACAGCCCAAAACATAATATCATAAAGTCGGCCGGGCATACAGCCCAAATGTGTAAGTAAATCCATTTAAAACCATGTGCCAATGCAGTGGAAGTATTAAAACATATCAATATGTCGAAAATGTGGCACAATATACGTTTATCAAAACTCATGGATGCATATCAATAAAGTCGGCAGTTAAGACACTCCAAAGGTCACAAAACATTTCATCAAATATTGGAAAGGTCTAACAATCATACATTTGTAGAAACATGTCATTTAAAAGTATTTTTGAAACATGGTTTTCAATCAATAGCGAATGTCAAAGTCCCACTCACCGTTCTAGGGAGGGTGGTCACTCCCTATTTTCAAAACCAATCAAATCTGATCTGCTTTCTCGAGTCTCCAAAAAGATCAGCTTAATCAGATCATCAAAATTGAATATCATTTTCTCAAGCATCTTTAGGGTTTATCCGAAAGACATGAAATATACAATATCTTCCACTTTACTACTCATTTCAATCCAACCCTACAACCCAGATACTTTTATGCATATTCCAAAGTTTAACTCTAAAGAAACTATTCGAATTCACTCGACATGATTTTGTGATTCTATAATACGCTTCTTTCGTATCAGATCATTTAATTCGTGTCACATTCTATACTTAACTTTCAAAGTCACAATAATCATCTCATAATTTGTATTCTATTCACATTCCACTTACACTCTAAACATATACAGAACATTTCATCTTAGATTCAATCCTAGATTCATCCAAAGTATCAGTTAGAGCCGAAATCTCCTCACCTAGGGTTTTCTTGAAGCGTCGAGTCTCGTCCGAAAGTCGTTTCGATCACTCCAAAGTCTGTAGGGTTTCCTATCAAAACAAGGTTCATTTGTTAGATCTAAACACATAGATCCGAAACAAAACCCTAAGTCATTTACCTGCGTGGAGGTTTGTGGGCTGTCACGAGCTCACGGACCGTCACGGGCCGTCGTGGGCTCATGGGCTACAGCTAGCGGGCTCGCTGGTCTGCGGGCCAGTGAGCTAACGGGCTAGCGGGTCGACGGGCCGGCGGCTGATGGGCCGGCGGGCCGATGGGCTGAACTGGGTCACGGGCCGTACTGGGCCTGCGGGCTTGGACGGGCTGTCGGGCCTGGTGGGCCCGTGGGCTTGCTGCTGATGGGCCTGCGCGGTCGTGCGCTGGGCCGCGCGCTCGTGCGCTGCTGCGCGCTCGTGCGCTGGGCCGCGCGCTCGTGCGCTGCTGCGCGCTCGTGCGCTGGGCCGCGTGCGCTCGTGCGCTGGGCCGCGCGCGCTCGTGCGCTGGGTCGCGCGCCCGTGCACCCCCGTGCGCTGGGTCGCGCGCCCGTGCACTCTGGGCTTCGCACCTGTGCACGCTGGGCCGCGCGCTCTTGTGCACGCTGGGGCAGGGACCGCGTAGGCTGAGGCGCACTCGGGCTCACGCTCGCGCAAGAAGGGTCGCGCGCTCGCGAGCAGTCGCGCTCGCGCTACGGCGTGCTCGGGTGATCGCGCGCTCGCACGAGGGAGGGAATCACGGTTGCTGTGGTGGTGGTGCCTGCGGAAGGTCGCGGGTGGCGCGATTGTGCAGGGAAGCGGGTCGCGCGGTGGCTCGCGGAGGAGGGCAGAGAACAACGAAGAGAGAGGGATCGCGAGAGGGATCGCGAAGGGAGAGAGAGACGGAGAGTGATCTAGAGAGGGAAAGAGGAAGGGTGGCGGTGGCTGTGGCGGAGGAAGCCGAACGGCCGCGGGAGAAGACGAACGGCCGCAGGAGAGGGAACGTCGGGGAGAGAGAAAGAGAGAGAGAGAGAGAGAGAGAAAGGGGGTTAGGGTTTTAACCCTAATCCCCTATTGGGGACGCAGCGTTTTGTCCCAAAACGCTGCGTCTCCAAATATTGTTTTTTTTTTTTTTTTTTTTTTTTTTTTTTTTTTTTTTTTTTTTTTTTTTTTTTTTTTAAGCTTGGTGTTACATTTTCTAACCCCCTAAAAATAAGTTTCGTCCTCGAAACTAAAAGAAAGTAATACGCTGAACAAGTGGGGGTACTGTCTCTTAAGTCTCTTACTCGACCTGGTCACTCCTCCCCAAAACTCTGACCAATGAAAGTTCTTTGCTCCGTAGCTTTCTGACCTATCAATCTAGAATAGCTACGTGCTGAGCTAAAACACTAAGATCCTCTCTGTCTGGCCGTCCCTCGTCAGACGTTGTTTGAGCTCTTGAAAGCTCGTCTCACAACGATCGTCCCACAAGAACTTGACGCCCTTCGTATCAATCTGGTAAGTATAGCGACGATCCGGAAAAATCCTTCTATGAATCGCCGATAACACCCCGCAAGGCCAAGGAAACTTCGCACCTCGGTCACTGTCTGTGGCTGTTGGTGTGTTGGTCAGCCCAAATGGCATGACCACGAACTCGTAATGTCCATAATGATATCCAAATCGAAAATCGATCTTTCAGAAAAACACGCGCACCCTGGAACTGCTCAAATAAATCATCAATATGCGGCAAAGTGTTCCGATTCTTGATGAAAACCTTGTTTAACTGTCTATAGTTCACACACAATCTTAGAATCCCGTCTTTCTACTTCACGAATAATCACCGGAGCACCCTAAGGCGAAGTGCTCAAACGGATAAAACCGTTGTCCAGTAATTCCCGCAACTAGATCTAGAGCTCTCTAAACTCCACTGGTGTCATTCTGTATGGCAGAATAAATATAAGAGTGATCCCTGGAGCTAGGTCAATCTCGAAATCACACTCCCGAACTGGGGGTAGTCCGGGTAGCTCCTCGGGAATATATTTAGGAAACTCCTATACCACCAGAATCTCATCAAGTCTCGGGTTCTGTATGGTGGTATCGATCATATGTGTCAGATCTGTCATACCTCCTCGACGTATTATACGTCTGGCTTTCCTCACTAATACATTACCACGGGGTAACACCCGTCTCTCACTCGCAAACGTCAGTGGTGGCCCTTCAGGCCTCCAAAAATCGTCTTTCTTGATAAAACAGTCTAAGGAAACTCTATAAATATACAATTAATCTAGCTCTAAAATGGCATCGAAACCTGTCATATCCAGTGGGATCAGATTTGCTCTCAGCACTGTCCCACCTGCCATGACATCATACTCTCTATATATGAATCTCTAACCAACTGCTCACCAAGAGGAGCGACAACTAATAGCTCCTCATCAAGTAACGATAACAGCCAATCCGACTGTTGAGCGAAAGAAACTCTCACATAGAAATAGTTCGACCTTGTGCCAACAAGAACACAAACGTCTACTCCATGTATTTCCATAGCACCAAGATTCAATCATGTCCGTACATATCATTACAAAATACACGATTTCAAAAGAAACAGTGCATAAGGACCTCTAAACGGAAGGATCCGCAGGAGGATTACCCATGATCATATCTGGGTTCGCCAGAGCGTCCTCCTGAGTCATCGCATACACAAGGGCCTACACCCTCAACTACTCTCGTGAAAGCCTAATACTATATTGCTCCCGGCTGCAGTCCGTGGAGCAGTGTCACTAGGATGCGCAGGTGTTCCCTGCTGTCCTACATGTGGTGTATCCTGATGACTCGAAGCCAACTAACCTCCAAGTCACAGATCAGGGCATAAACTCCTGATATGCCTCGGCTTCTCATAGTGGAAGCATGTAATAAGTGCTCTACATATTTATTCGAGCGTGGCGCTTGCCACATATGCGGCAAAGAAAAGGTCGCTGAGCAGTAGCCTAGCTCATGGCATTAGGACTGGTGATATAACCACCGGAGATATGGTCCCGTTAAAACTCCGTGAAATATCTGCGGTCGAATTCCATTAGGAAATCGCTTTGCCGCAATGGCTTATAGCCTCATCGCAAATAGCCTCCCATCAAGTGAGGGCTTCCTTATCGAATAGTCTCTCAATAACTCGTAGACTATACTCCTCGCGTAAGCCTAGATCTATCAAGATCCGTCGGGTTCAGTTGACTCAGTGCTGTGCTACCGTAGCATCACCAAGTCCAAAAATCTGTGCATCCCAACTGTCGAGCTACCGTGACTAGCTGGGTCAACTCGGGGATGCACCTAAGTATGGCGCAATTATTATAACTCAGATTCGAAACTGAAAGAAGAACGGCCACCGATGGACGATTTGGTGCCGCTTGAGTAAGAACTACTGTAGAAGAAATAAGCGCAGCCGTAGATATCGGCCTTGCTATCAAAGGTGATGGGGTGACATCGGGATCCCATGAGCCGTGTATAACTCGTACTCTTACCCGAAAATATCAAGAGTAAATGGTGGAGACGTTGGTATAATAGCCGGCTGAGAGGGTGATGGAGAAAACACACACAGAGGATGTATTCTTCGGCACCGAAAGGGGCGCCAGAAATGAGGAAGTATCCTCGCTCTCTTTAAGTAAATCAGGGAGTACATATCTAGCGCTCCATGTACTCGTCATGGTTCCGCAATATAAGAATTCTCATTAGGCATTGTTCAAGGATTAGGGTTAGTACAACTAACCCCCTAAAATAGATAAACTCATATGTCGAAGACCATATGCAGGGATATAAATGACTGTATGAAACTCTTATGCATTGAGGACTTTTAAAATCAAGTTACTTGGGAATGTTTTCAAATCATTTTATAAAATATAGCTCTAAACCAAGAGCTCTGATACCAACCGAACTGTCACGCCCCGAACCGGGATCGTGAACAGTCGCCCGTTGTCCCTGGATGCCGGCTGTATTTTTACAGAAAATCGGGCAGAACCTCCCCATAAATCGGAGGTTTCCCATGTACAATTTCACCTGTTTATAACATTCACCTGTAAAAATAAACAATTGGCCATCCCGGCCTCTCCAAAATCAACAATATCCACAGCCAACATCCAGAACAACGCAAGGCTATAAAGTTTCTAACAGTCCTAGCAACAGACCTCTACTGTCATGCCCAACTAGAGCATGAGCAGCCGCCACACCGAGCGGACTTAAATTTTACGCATATATAAAATAAATTCCCAAGTTATTTTTTTTAAATATTTACAAATGCCTCAATGCAATGAAATAATCAACACGAAAGTTTCACGAATAAAAGTCCATAATTTATACAGTCATCCCAAAAATTTAGATAAATGGAATGGTCAAACTAAAATCTCCAATACATAACAATATCACCAATCATCGTAGCGGAAGAGATAGAAAACATCCATACCCAAGCCCAGTGGTATCTCCTCGATCCAACACTAATCCTGTGGGAAAGAAAGTGAGGGATGAGTATCTATGGGAGGATACTCAGTAAGTGAGGGGATTGACATCATACTATCAATATCGAGGTGAATTTGGAGTGTCAAAGCATAAGATAAGAAAATATCCACAGTGTGCAAACCGATCATGTTATTTCAAAATCATATATAATACGCACACATCAGAAAGCAAGATATGCATCCAATATTCACATCAATGTCATGAAGAACCGGCCAATGAAATATTCCCGGCAATGGTCTACCTCGACCAAGGACGGCGCATTGGGGGTTTTTCCAAATGCAAGTATTAAAGAATGGCTCTCTGCCCTAATGTTGGCCACATACTACCCCAACTAGCCTGTAAATAATAATAATGTACATATAACTAGTCAGCCGTGTATGGTGCCCCCGCCTGGTGCTAGACGGAGCCGTACTCAACGTCCTCTCCGATGAGGGTCAACCTGGGACACCCATACACACGACAATCTGGCGGATACCTCCGGCCGAAGCGTATCCGGACACAAGGGGTGCCTCTACCAGATGTCCTTCGTAGCTACGGATCACAATATCATATCAGCCGGGCACGTAGCCCCATGCATCCCATCACCAGATCAGCCGGGCATATAGCCCCATGCATAATATCATAAAGTCAGCCGGGCATACAGCCCAATGCATAATATCATAAAGTCGGCCGGGCATACAGCCCAAAACATAATATCATAAAGTCGGCCGGGCATACAGCCCAAATGTGTAAGTAAATCCATTTAAAACCATGTGTCAATGCAGTGGAAGCATTAAAACATATCAATATGTCGAAAATGTGGCACAATATACGTTTATCAAAACTCATGGATGCATATCAATAAAGTCGGCAGTTAAGACACTCCAAAGGTCACAAAACATTTCATCAAATATTGGAAAGGTCTAACAATCATACATTTGTAGAAACATGTCATTTAAAAGTATTTTTGAAATATGGTTTTCAATCAATAGCGAATGTCAAAATCCCACTCACCGTTCTAGGGAGGGTGGTCACTCCCTATTTTCAAAACCAATCAAATCTGATCTGCTTTCTCGAGTCTCCAAAAAGATCAGCCTAATCAGATCATCAAAATTGAATATCATTTTCTCAAGCATCTTTAGGGTTTATCCGAAAGACATGAAATATACAATATCTTCCACTTTACTGCTCATTTCAATCCAACCCTACAACCCAGATACTTTTATGCATATTCCAAAGTTTAACTCTAAAGAAACTATTCGAATTCACTCGACATGATTTTGTGATTCTATAATACGCTTCTTTCGTATCAGATCATTTAATTCGTGTCACATTCTATACTTAACTTTCAAAGTCACAATAATCATCTCATAATTTGTATTCTATTCACATTCCACTTACACTCTAAACATATACAGAACATTTCATCTTAGATTCAATCCTAGATTCATCCAAAGTATCAGTTAGAGCCGAAATCTCCTCACCTAGGGTTTTCTTGAAGCGTCGAGTCTCGTCCGAAAGTCGTTTCGATCACTCCAAAGTCTGTAGGGTTTCCTATCAAAACAAGATTCATTTGTTAGATCTAAACACATAGATCCGAAACAAAACCCTAAGTCATTTACCTGCGTGGAGGTTTGTGGGCTGTCACGAGCTCACGGACCGTCACGAGCTCACGGACCGTCACGGGCCGTCGCGGGCTCATGGGCTACAGCTAGCGGGCTCGCTGGTCTGCGGGCCAGTGAGCTAACGGGCTAGCGGGTAGACGGGCCGGCGGCTGATGGGCCGGCGGGCCGATGGGCTGAACTGGGTCACGGGCCGTACTGGGCCTGCGGGCTTGAACGGGCTGTCGGGCCTGGTGGGCCCGTGAGCTTGCTGCTGATGGGCCTGCGCGGTCGTGCGCTGGGCCGCGTGCTCGTGCGCTGCTGCGCGCTCGTGCGCTGCTGCGCGCTCGTGCGCTGGGCCGCGCGCGCTCGTGCGCTCGTGCGCTGGGTCGCGCGCCCGTGCACGCCCGTGCGCTGGGTCGCGCGCCCGTGCACTCTGGGCTTCGCACCTGTGCACGCTGGGCCGCGCGCTCTTGTGCACGCTGGGGCAGGGACCGCGTAGGCTGAGGCGCACTCGGGCTCACGCTCGCGTAAGAAGGGTCGCGCGCTCGCGAGCAGTCGCGCTCGCGCTACGGCGTGCTCGGGTGATCGCGCGCTCGCACGAGGGAGGGAATCACGGTTGCTGTGGTGGTGGTGCCTGCGGAAGGTCGCGGGTGGCGCGATTGTGCAGGGAAGCGGGTCGCGCGGTGGCTCGCGGAGGAGGGCAGAGAACAACGAAGAGAGAGGGATCGCGAGAGGGATCGCGAAGGGAGAGAGAGACGGAGAGTGATCTAGAGAGGGAAAGAGGAAGGGTGGCGGTGGCTGTGGCGGAGGAAGCCGAACGGCCGCGGGAGAAGACGAACGGCCGCAGGAGAGGGAACGTCGGGGAGAGAGAAAGAGAGAGAGAGAGAGAGAGAGAGAAAGGGGGTTAGGGTTTTAACCCTAATCCCCAATTGGGGACGCAGCGTTTTGTCCCAAAACGCTGCGTCTCCAAATACTGTTTTTTTTTTTTTTTTTTTTTTGTTTTTTTTTTAAGCTTGGTGTTACAGTAAAAGGAGTAAAATAACAAAGAAATTAAATTTCATAAAATTTTCAGCGGTGTACAATGTTAAAATTTCCCCATTGCCAAGCAAACTAGAAACAGAGAGAGCTTCAAAATTGATTTGTGTAATATTTTCGATGGTGAACAATGTCAAAATTTGAAACTGAGGCCGGACAAATTGCCTTACATGGTGCACAATGATAACATATAAATTTGTTGGTCACAAAAATTAAAAATATTAAAAAGCTCTTATTGTTCGTTTGAATGTAGATTTGAAAATTTTTTATTTAATTTAATGCTAAATCTAATATAGTTATCAAAATACAGTTATAAAAATGTCTATACATTTTATATTAAAAATAATTTAAATAAATTATCTTATAAATTTAATAGGGGCAATAAGTATTTAACAAGAAAAATTATTGTATACAAATAAGTTAGATATCATGAACAGTAATAAAGTGTGTTTCAAATGTTTACATTTGAATTGATTATATTGTCAACAAAGAAAATACAATAGATTTTTAATTAAATTCATTTTGTCATTAATTAGTTATATTTTTCATATTCCTTTTTTACAAAAAAAAAAAAGATCCATATTTTTCTTTTTTTTATTTTTTTATTTTTATTTTTTTAGTTATGATTTTAGAATCAAAATTGATTGAAGTCGGACTTGAAATCTTTTAAAATTGGAGTTGTTTGGGGCCAAGAGCAGCACTTCCAGGGCCGCAACCAGAGCTCGCCCTTTAAGATTCAGTTCCGGTTTCTCAAAATTAAGAATCTAGAATCTTTGGTTCCTTTATTGAAACCGGCGATTTTGGAACTGTTGCTGTATTTAAAGTTGAGCAACTAAATAAATATTTGGATAGAGTCAAAAAAGAAGGATATTGGTTGAGCCTCTCTTGCCTGGCACCGCATCCGCTGGGGAAATACAATTGTTTCTTAGCTTCCATCAAACACAATGCATTCATGCATGGATGGAGTCTCTTCTTTACGTTTTATTTCCGTCAACCCAACCCGTCGCCATATATATATACAAATATATATTTTATTTGTTTTCCTTTTCTTATTTTGTAAATTATAATTATATACCTACATCATTAGTTTAATTAAGAATTCTAGTTTTGTAGTTTATTTTTTTCTCTTCAATATAATTTTAAATTAGTATTTGCAAATTTTTGTTGAAATATGAATTTAAATTATATATTAGTATTGGAGGTGTGTGATTTGTGGACTTCATTTTAAATATCATACTTTTATTATCTTTTTTTTATATATATAATCATATAGTGTTTTGGTGATAAATTTTTGTTAAATTAACTGTTGGTGAAAATTTTTAATGATAAATACTTATTTTAGCTATACGTCGGTAATCAACTTGCCAACCCAACCGCACTTCACTAACCTAAATCATATAGTTTTGAATGATAAAATGACCGGTGCAGTTCAAAAATGTGGTCGCCCGTGTTGATTTTCTTACATAAACCCTCCGATGTTCACCCCTAGAATGTTTTACCCACCCACAACATGCTCGTTACTTTATATGCTTTAAACTATTGTCGTTGGTAAAACTATAAGTGGACTGTCGATTAAGTGGCAAATCATTTGGTGCAGTACTGTGTACTTCACCACTGCATAAATACATACATACTTACGTGCATGCATATATATGCATATAAATGCCTAATGTTAGATCCTTGTAATTTTATGTCACTTGAATCAGTGTGATCGCATTCTTCCAAGCACCCATATTTTGCATGTAAAGTAGAACAGTCATGGAAAATGAGGATGGTTAGGATGACATTCTGCAAATGAGTTGTACTAAGAAAGTATATATTTTAAAAAAACACGATTTTAGGGACGAATTTAACAATAAAAATTTTACAAAAATTCGTTGCTAATTTGTTTAGCGACGAAAATAAGAAATGTATGAAAATGGGGCTCAAAGAATTAGATGTTTAATTTTCTTTACAAATTTTCTTTAAGTGAAAAGCAAATCATACAAACTGACAAGCCTAAATAGATAGTTTGAGAATCTAAATTTAGAGAAGGTTAATTTTCTTTACAAATCATGTAAGAATACCATTAAAAAAAATGTCTTTGTTGTTGGGGGCTTAATATTTGACATCCCCCCACCAGGAACATATGAAAATGGGGCTCCAAGAATTAGATGGTCGGTTAATCCACTACAATACTAGGAAATATTCTGTCTACTTTTGATAAAAAAAAATCCATAAATCACCGTATAATTAGCAAGCTTAAGCTGATAGAAAGCTTATCTCAGGCTAGACATTAGAAATGTCTTGTATTAGTAGATGTATATCCGCCGTTATGTGAAATAGCTTTATCAGCATTTTCTTTATGTTGATTTCAAAGTAACCGCATGAAATTGATGTGTAGGGTAATCATTTTGATTAGTTTAATCAACATCCCCGATCACTCCAAAGAATTTAGGGGAGGAGCAGAATCAATTTTCTATAAATTTCAATTTCTTGGTCATATAATGGATGTTAAAATTCACTAGATACCCGAACTTTAGGTAGATTATTGCCCAATTGTGATACATTGTTAGAGTGTTTGAAGAAACTGAATGTCAATGATTTCGAAGAACTTACGCGGATCAATCAATTACTCTGAAAAATCAAAGGAAAGTGAATGCATTAATAATAGAGTAAGACTTGTCAAAGATGGTGAGGTTCTTGACGATGCATTCTTGGTAGCCGCCGTGAGGGTAACACTTATGGTTTCTTCTTTCATCTGGCTTATGGAGTGGACGCCATAAATTGAAGGAAACTTCTTGGTTTGGCACATTACCTATAGTATAAGTCCACATTGGTTCTAAGAGTTGGAAATTTAATGCATGAACAAAATTGTGCATTAATGTATAGTTTATCAAAAATTATCTAGGATTTTTTGTTAATTTGGAGAAAGAGAAGAACCTGTTTGCTATAACTTTCAGCTTCTTAGAGGACTAATAGATGTTAAAATTCTTTAGATACCGTTTTTAGGTTACTAATTATTGCTCAATTGTGGGGCATTTGAGAAGAGTATTGGAATAAAAGCCTTTTCTGGATAGGCTGTGCTATCATTGTCAGGGTGTTGGAAGATAATGAAATGCAATAATTTAAGAACTTTCGAGGAGGAAGGAAGGAAAGCTATCTAAACAGCTACTTTGAAAAATCAAAAGGAAATTGAATGCACTAATAATGTTGAAAAGATTATGAGGTTCTTGACGTTCCGACACGCTCGGATGGTGACATTCATGGTTTCTTCTTTGTCGCAGGTGCTCTAATCAAAATCTTGATTAAAGATAAAGCTCCATAATTCCTTTCCACGCTTACCCAATCCATAACCTTAATTTTGAGTCCTGTTCATCACCATTCAGATAATAACATTTCAACCTCGGGCTGCGAAGATAAAGCAACATGTATCATCAATTACTAGATCATTTTAGGGTTCTAGTTCTCCGGTCTTCCAAGGTTTCTCTCTCTCCCCCCTTCGGATTTTGCTTCGATTAAGACTTCCTTGATATCATATATTAATTCCTTTTACCATTGTATTGATTTGATAATTTATTTTTTGGTCGAAAGTCCAAAAAAATTTGACCAAATTAACGCAGATATATGTAGAAAAAAATACATAATTGTGCAGGAATGCTGAACTTGTATAAAATAGATATTTACTTGTTTTGTCGGGTAAATTAGATTAGGTATCACAAGCTTTTAATGTGAACTCCAAAAGCAGATTTCTTTGGAAAAACTTTGCTGAATAGGACATATTTTACAAGTCAAGGAGTCAACATTCCAAGTCTATTTGGATATATCATTTTGATTTTGTTTTCCACAAGGAGTTAACATATTTTACAGCGAAACGCAAGGAGAGGATAAGAGCAAGATGATAATGAGATGTGGATCCTAAACACAATTTCCCTTCAAACAAGTTGCTAGTCAATAGATAAATTCCTTCTGCAAGACTTGCAAGTCAATAAGTATGTTACTTCTTGGTTGGTCCAGAAATTCATCTTCTATGTCTTCCATTCAAGTCTTTTTTCCATATTTATCTAATGCATGAATTCTCTAACAAGGGTTCGTTGAATTTTCCCAATGTGAAGGCAATCATGGCTAGTCAAGAAAAAGCAATTCTAGCAATGAAATGAATCAGAGAAAGGAATTGAAGTGTTAAGTGAAAAGCAAAGCATAGAAATTGAGAAGGCTAGATAGATAGTTTGAGAATCTAAATTTAGAGAAGGTTAATTTTCTTTACAAATAAATGTAAGAATACCATAAAAGCTCCTCAAATTAGAGAAAACACGACCAAATGTTATTGTTTATGGTTTTGTACTAAGTAATCTGAGTATGTTAAATATCATTTTTACTGTTTAAAGTTTTGTAAATAAAATTTATAATTCAACTTGAAAGATAAAGAAACATGTATCATCAATTAATAGATCATTTTAGGGTTCTAGTTCTCCTGTCTTCCAAGGTTTCTCTCTCCCCTCCTTCGAATTTTGTCTCGGTTAAAGCTTGAAATGATTTTGGAGTGTCATTTTTCCTACTTTGAATTAATCGTTTTTTCAATTCCTCCATATCATATATTAATTTCTTTTACCATTGCATCGATATGATAATTCCTTTTTTTATGGGAAGTCCTAAAAGACTTGACCAAATTAACGTAGATATACGTAGAAAAAAAAGATCATAATTGTGCGGGAATGTTGAACTTGTGTCAAATAGATATATACTTCTTTTCGTGGGTAAATTAGGTATCAAAAGCTTTTAATGTGCACCCTAAACGCAGAATTTCTCGGAAAAACCTTGCTGAATAGACCTATTTTTCAAGTCAATGAGTAAACATTCCAAGTCTATTTGGATATATCTTTTTTTTTTTTTTTCCTCAAAAGTTGTATAGGAAAGGAAATATGAACTAGAAAAGAGGGAAAGAAAATATAGCGAAATGCAATGAGAGGATAAGAGCAAGATGATAACGCAATGTGGACCCTAAATGCAATTTCCTTTCAAACAAGATGCCAGCGATAGATACATTCCGTCTGCAAGTCTTGCAAGTCTTGCAAGTCGATAGGTATATTATTTCTTGGTTGGTCCAGAAATTCATCTTCTATGTCTTCCATTCAAGTCTTCTTCCATATTTATCTAATGCATGAATTCTCTGACAAGAGTTCGTTGAATTTTCCCAATGTGAAGATTGTTAAAAATATATAGCCCCACTTGGGCCCAAGATTTTTAGCCCAAGTGGGCCATGTTCTCTAGCTCCAACGGCTATATAGCCGTTGGAGCCCCAATGTCTAGTCCAACGGCGTTGGAGTCATTTCTCCACTCCACTCTCTTCATCCAATATTTTTTATTTTTTATTTTTATTTTTTTTCTTTCTCTCTCCCACCATCTTCTATAAATAGGGATTCTTTCTTCTTTTGTAAACATAATTTGGAAGACAATCTCTCTTCCAAAACCTCTCTTCTCCCTTTCTTTATCTTTGTAATATTGAAATAATTTCTCTTTCATACTCAATAAAAGAAAATTCTATTCATTTTTCAATCTTGTTTTCTTGATAAATCTTTCTTCTTATTTTTCTCTTTCATTTGATCACATTTTTTATCTCTCTTTGTCCATATTTAAATTTATGTTTCAAACTTTTAAAAAGTTCATTCTCTAGTATGCGATGGCATATCATGTCTAGAAAAGTTCTGTCTAGTTACAAATATTTGTCCAAGGAAAGAGGTAGTTAAGCGAGAACAGACGAACTCCATCTCTTTTCTGGGAACTTTCCTGATGCTCCCTACTACAGAACGGTTTTGGTTAATTTAAGTGAGTTTTACAAATTTTTACATGGTATCAAAGCAGAATTCTATGGCAAATCCTCCGACCTCGTTTACTTCATTTCAAACCTAACTTTTTTCTTTCACAATTCTAACATCCACAAATTATTTTCAATGGGTAGGACACATCAAAAGATCACTCAATACTTTAAAACTCTTGAAATTTATAACAAGTGAATCTCTTGATATTACTGACCCTATATATGAAGAATGGAAAGAAAGAGATGATCAAGTTTTCACTCTCCTCTCTAGTGCCATGGATCAAACTCACAAAAACATGGTATCATCTTGTCCAAACTCTAAATCTCTATGGGATCAAATGTACAATCTATATGGGTAAGAATCGAATGTAGGAAGAATTTTTGAAATCAAGCGGAAGATCGTCAACATTCAGAAGGAGGAGAAAATTATTTCCCAACTATTTGGAGAATATGAAAATCTATGGAATAAATTGGAAATGCTAAGACCTCACACATGTGATTCAAAAATATTGTTGAAACAGAAGGATGAAGATAAATCTTTTGGCCTTCTTGTCTCTCTTGGCGAACGCTTCTCAAATGTTCGCCAAGAAATCCTTCGAATGAAGGATTTCCCCTCATATCAAGAAATCTGATTCCTAATTCAGAAGGCTAAGGCTAGCATGCGGCTTGAGGAGGCTTCACAATCAAAAGTTGAAGTTCATGGATTTCAAGTTGTGCAACAAGTCTCTATTCCTGCACCTGAACAACCCATTGGCAACAAAGTCTATCAACCTCCTCATAAGAAAGGATGCTCACATTGTAAGAGGCTAAATCATACCAAAGAGAAATGTTGGATTCTTCATCCCCATCTCAAACCAGAGCATCTCAAAAGGAAAGAACAATAAGCACCAAAAGTAGCACAGAATGTGGCATTGGAAACGGCTCTTGAAGGCATCACCAAGCTACTAAAACAAGTTGCCAATAATTCTGATAACTCCTCAAACTTTACTTATTATTTTGAAAATTGGTTAATAGATTCGGAATGTGATTATCATATGGTTAAGGATAAAGAAAAAGTAAAACGTTTTAAACCTCTCCTTAATCCTAAAATAGTCAGAGTAGTTAATGGACAAAATTTGAAGGTTAAAGAACTTGGAGAAGTTGAATTTTTCGGAAAAAACTCAAATGCCTTATATGTTCATAAATTTACCTCCAATCTTATGTCAATTAGTAAGATAACTAAGGACCAAAATTGTAAAGCTATTTTTGATCCTGATACTGTTATTTTTCAGGATCTCAAGTCAAACCAAGTGATTGGTAGAGGATCTAGAAGGAACAATTTATATTTTTTAGGTCAAGACAATCAAGCCCTTGTAGCATGTGAAGAAGATAATCAACTTTGGCATACTAGATTAGGTTACCCAAATGATCAAACATTAAAATTACTTTTTCCAACAAAAGTTTATAAAAATGATCATTGTGAAGCATGTATATTTGGGAAACAAACATGAGTATTTTATCCAATTTCAGAAACTATTTATAAAAATATCTTTGATTTTGTGCATTCAGATATATGGACATCCACTGTTGAATCCAGAAGAGGTTTCAAATATTTTATATCCTTTATAGATCATAATTCTAGATACGCGTGGGTATACATGCTTCACACTAAGACACATGCTTTCGAAACATTTAAAAACTTTAACAACTTTATCTTGAAACAATATGATGCTCATATTAAAACTCTTAGAACTGATAATGAATATGAATATATGAGTAATGAATTCAAAGAATATCTAGAAAACAAAGGAATTATTCATCAAACATCTTGTCCCTATACTCCACAACAAAATGGAGTAGTCGAAAGAAAAAAAAGGTATTTACTAGAAATAGCAAGAACCATGATATTTTTTGCAAATTTGCCTAAAATATTCTGGAGTGATATAATTAGTACAGCTGCACATGTAATTAATCGACTTCTCACAAAAATTCTCAAAGGAAAATCTCCTTTAGAAATATTTAGAAAAGAACCATCCTTATCTCATTTTAAAATATTAGGTTACACATGTTATGTTCATATTCCTTCTCAAATAAGAGATAAGTTAGAAAGAAAAGGAAGACGTTGTGTTTTTATAAGTTATGCATCATTTCAAAAAGGATATTTATGCTATAAACCCGAAACTAGTAAAGTCTATACATCTAAAGATATAATATTTTTGGAAGATAAATTCTATTTCAAAATCATAGCAAAGATAAAGATTTCATAAAAAAACACTTACAAATCCTTCTTTGGGAATCTCCAAGAGTTGAAAATAAATCTCCCCAAGAAATAGTTATAGAACAAAATATGGAGCAAGGGGGAGAACAAGTTAATTAGGAAATTATTATGGAATCATCCTCATCACCTCCTCCACTTAGAAAATCAACTAGATTAAGACGTCTTTCGGAATGGAATAAGGAAGTTTATTATAACTCCAAACTTACATCACATCATATCTCTGATTTTTATACAACTAATAATGTTTATTCTAGTCATCAAGAGTTTTTGAATGGCACTGACCAAGTGCAGGATCCTTTGAGTTATGAAGAAGCTAATGCTCATCAAGGATGAAGGAAGGCTATGAAAGAAGAATTGGATGCTCTTATCAAGAATCAAACTTGGGAGATCACCACTCTTCCTAAAGGAAAGAAAGCGGTAGGGTGCAAGTGGATTTACAAGGTCAAACATAAGAGTGATGGAACAATCGACCACCTCGAAGCAAGACTTGTAGCCAAAGGCTTCACTCAGACTTATGGAGAAGACTACACTGAAACTTTTACTCCGGTCGCTAAAATGACCACAGTCCGAGTTTTATTGTCCCTTGCAACGAACTGGAGTTGGCCGATATTTCAAATGGATGTAAAAAATACATTCTTGCAAGGAGAATTGAAGGAGGAAGTTTACATGCGACTTCCTCAAGGGCTTGAAGACAAAGATGGACAAGTATGTAAGCTCAATAAGGCCATCTATGGTTTGAAGCAATCTCCCCGAGCTTGGTATGCTAAACTTAGCACCGCTCTTCTCAGTTATGATTTCTTTAAGTGCAACAGTAACTCATCTTTATTTATAAAATTTTTTAATGAAAATGTCACTGTTATACTTATCTATGTCGATGATATAATCATAATCGGGAATGATATAAAACAAATAGATCAGTTAAAAATTTTCTTAAGTCTAAATTTGAAATTAAAGATTTAGGGAAACTAAAAAACTTTCTAGATATAGAACTTGCCTACTCCTCTAAAAGACTTATTCTATCCCCAAAAAAGTATACGTTTGATCTTTTGTATGAAACAGGTAAAATTGGAGCTAAACCAGCTTGTAGCCCTGTCTCAACTTTTGAAGAAGGAAATGGTAATGATCAATTCTTTATAGATATACCGAGATACCAGAGACTCGTTGGGAAGCTCATTTACTTGACGATCACAAGGCCAGATATAGCATATGCAGTTAGCCGAATCAGCCGGCATATGCATAATCCAAAAGTGGGACATTGGAGAGCAGCCGAAAAGATCTTGAGGTACCTAAAGGGCTCTCTTGGGCGTGGAATATGGATGAAGTGTAACCGAAATTCTGAAATTATTGGATATTATGATGCGGATTGGGCCGAAGATTCTCAAGATAGAAGGTCTACAACAGGTTTTTGCATGTTTGTGGGAGGTAATCTCGTGTCTTGGAGAAACAAGAAACAATCAGTAGTTTCAAGATCTAGTGCAGAAGCAGAATATAGAGCTATGACAGCATCAACAAGTGAGATTATATGGCTTAAAACCCTAGTTGAAGACTTGGGGTTCAAGGTCATAATACCAATTCAGTTTTTTTGTGATAACCAATCGGCTATTCACATTGCGTCGAATCTAGTGTTTCATGAGCATACCAAACATATTGAGGTGGATTGTCATTTTGTGCAACAAAACATTGAAAACAAGATCATAATTACCCCTCACGTAAAAAGTAGTGAACAACTTATTGATATTTTCACCAAGAGAACTACGGCTAGTCACATGAATAATATTCTCGACAAGTTAGGCTCCATCGACATATATTTATCAAACTTGAGAGGGAGTATTAAAAATATATAGACCCACTTGGGACCAAGATTTTTGGCCCAAGTGGGCCCATGTTCTCTAGCTCCAACGGCTATATAGCCGTTGGAGTCATTTCTCCACTCCACTCTCTTCATCCAATATTTATTATTTATTATTTTTATTTTTTCTTCTTTCTCTCTCTCACTATCTTCTATAAATAGAGATTCTCTCTTCTTTTGTAAACATAACTTGGAAGACAATCTCTCTTCCAAAACCTCTCTTCTCTCTTTCTCTATTTTTGTAATATTGAGATAATTTCTTTTGCATACTCAATAAAAGAAAATTCTATTCATTTTTCAATCTTGTTTTCTTGATAAATCTTTCTTCTTATTTTTCTCTTTTATTTAATCATATTTTTTATCTCTCTTTGTCCATATTTAAATTTGTGTTCCAAACTTTTGTAAAGTCCATTCTCTGGTATGCGATGGCATAGCATGTGTAGAAAAGTTCTGTCTAGTGACAAATATTTGTCCAAGGAAAGAGGTACTTAAGCGAGAACAGACAAACTCCACCTCTTTTCTGGAAACTTTTCTGGTACTCCCTGCTACAGAACGATTTGAGTTGAATTTAAGTTAGATTTATAAATTTTTACAAATATAATCATGGTTAGTCAAGAAAAAGCAATTCTAGTAATGAAATGAATCAGAGAAAGGAATTGGAAAGTGTTAAGTGAAAAACAAAGCATAGATAGATGGTTTGAGAATCTAAATTTAGAGAAGGTTAATTTTCTTTACAAATCAATGTAAGAATGCCATAAAAATTGTCTTTGTTGTAGGTGGCTTAATATTTGACTTCCCCCAACGGGAACATATGAAAATGGGCTCCAAGAATTAGATGGTCAGTTAATCCACTACAATATTAAGAAATATTCTGTCTACTTTAGATAAGAAATATATCCATAAATCACCATATAATTAGCAAGCTTAAGCTGGTAGAAAGCTTATCTGAGGATAGACGCTAGAATTGTCTTGTACTTGTAGATCTATATCTGTTGCAATGTAAAAATATTAAGTGCAATGCTGAATTTTTTATGGTATGGCGATTGACTAGAAGACTATACTTTTTTTGGTGAGGAAGTAGAACACTATATGATATTAGTAGAGCACCAACATAGGACACGACTGTCTTGTGACAAAGTGTCAAATGAAGATTAAAGGACTTGATTTTCTATTACATCCAAGCTGACAGAATCACTTGATTGAATTGACGATTGTGTTAGATGTGTGCTGTTTCCATGGTCCTTGGCTGGAGTATCAGGGAGCGACAAAAGAATGGCTTCAATGGGATTTCGGGTTGATATTATCTATAGAGCAACTCAATAACTTTGTTCAATAGGGACGATTTTGTGGTTGGGCTTCCAAAATCTCAATGAGGACATTATGCAATTTAGGTCAAAGTGCTCCAAGTGACCAAGTCTTCTTATATTCTCCCGCATTTCGATGACATTTCTAATAGAGGGACACAACCTGTTGTGTGAGTGCTCTTACTCTTTTTCCTTTTCATTTTTATATGTAATTATTTTCTTAAATCAAAAAAGAGAATTTTTATAACTTTTTTTTAAATATATTTTGATATCACATTTTTATTAAAAGTTTAATGAAAGGAATTTTTCAAAAAACAAAAAATTAAAAAATTAAAAAATTAAAATTAATAAAAAAGGATACGATTCGCTGTGATGCGGATCACCAAAGGAACCTAGAACCAAGTTGCTCAAGTCCACTTTCGGTTGGCATTTGTACGGCAACCTTGAACTTTTGACAGAAGGTGACATTTTCATGCTACGTGGGCGGTTTGGGGAAATCCATTAGGCAAACATGGAAAACATATGTGATGGGCTCATCCAATTGAAGAATGGACTCGATATGCTAAGTTGTAATAACTAATAACTAGGGTACAGGATGTGGTTTTTCAGGGGAATTCCTGCAAACTGGACAGGTAGCATTCAAACGAAGCCATTCATCTACACAATCAGCGTGGAAGCAATGCTCACACTCTGGTATGCTTCTCACTATCTCCTTGGGTTTGTACTCCGACAAGCATATTGGACATGTATGGTCATTGGGCCTGGGCAACCGAAGGCTTTCCCCGACAACCACTTTGGGAAAGGAATCAATTGCGGACGGATCCAAACCCACAGCAACTGTGGGCCTCGGCGCAACTGTGCTGGAGGCTCCCTCAAGCCCAACTCGGTTGCAATTTCCTCTGCGGAAGGACTTGACTCTGCCACAAAGGAAGCAAAAAAGCCCAAGAATGCACATTGATGCTGGAACACCGGCCACAACCGTGATTGCTTGGCGTGCACTGCTTGGAAGACCTAACAGAATTGCAATTCTTAGATTGTCCGCCACAAAAATACTAATCATCAAAATCATATAATATATCAATTTCCTAACACTGAAATTGCATGCATCATGAATACAAAATGTGTCACCCTGAGGTTCTGAGAAAATTAGGATGAATGTTTTCCCTTTCACCAAAATCATATAATATTTCAATTTCCTAACACTAAAATTGTAATGCTTGATGTTGATGTGATGCTTTTTTTAATAGAAGGTTTGTATATTAGAATTATATAATTTAGATAATTCTTTCCTATGTAATCATTTTGACATTCTCTCAATGGGAAAAAGGTATGGGTGAAGTCCAATTTTCTTTGGAATGTTACGGTTATGGTGCACATTGGATGGGCACAGATTTTTTTTTAAAGTCATTTATATTTAAAAAATAAGATTTCTTTTTTTCCCAAAATAATTATGTTAATTTTGGCATCATTTATTTATTTATTTTTATTTTTGCATCTCCATTCAATTTTTCTCACATCCTAAATGAAGCAGTTTATGGCTTGATTCATTTTATATAATTATTGAGTCAACGCAACGTGACTGCAGTGTCTAAAAGAGTGGATCCCACTCAAATACATATGGTGTCCTCTCATAAATAAACAAATAAATAAATAAATCTCAGTGGCCAAATTTTTAACCACGTCAGATGAATTAATAATTAAAAAAGAAAATTCACAGGTTCACTTGGAAAGGCATAATCCAACAAATATTTCGACTAATAAAAGTGTCTCATATTATATTTCATATTTTAAAATATTTAATTATATTAAATTTTGAAATACAAATTTTATCTAAAATTAATATAATTATTAAAAAGACAAATATAAAAATACTCCTTAACTATAAATAATATATAAAAAAACTATAAATAATATATAAAAAAATCATTTAAATTAAAAAATAAAATAAAATCTCCCCTTAATAGAGAATAGTTGATGAGACAGAAAAAACTGAATTCCAGCCATCAACCTTCCATCGTTGTTCGCCTTCGAAATCAGGAGAGGAGAGAGAAGAGGTGATGAGAGATTGGAGAAGGAGAGAGAGTGGGGAAGAAGAGGAAACGAAGAGAGAGAATGGTATAGGAAGGAGGGAAAAGGAGAGAGCAGTTGAGATTTTTTTTTTTTTACTATCAATTTTTCAAACCAAAAAAATTAATTTTTTTTATTATTTAATAAATTGAAGTAGATGGGAAATTGAGCAAGGATTCATTTTATATAGATGGGAGTTTTTGATACATTTTTTAAAAAATTTTTAATATTTTACCTAAATTTAAAAGTTATTTTTATGCTTTTTCACCTATCAAATTTTATTCTTTGGTTCTCTCTTGGTCAATATTTCTTATCTATTACCATTTCTTATGTTGGGTGCATTTTTTTTTTCCTTTGCCAAAAAGTGAGAATAGACCATTAATGTCACTACTCTCACGCAACATGTTCAGTTTATACTATTTTTTAATTTAATTACGGGTATTTAAAAATCTAACTAATTCGATTTAACCAGCTATGAGTTTCAATTTAGAAACTGACTCTCCTATTATCTATTTTTTTTATTTTCAAGAGTCGAATTCAAAATTTTAGTTAAGAAAATTTAATATGTTGTCACTAAATTTGCAAGACGTTAGTATGCTTAATTTGTATTATAATTCGCTTTTTCTATACATTAATTATTAAACTGCAAAACTACATGATTTTTCCGATCTAAAAAACAACAAGATTTGAATACAGCATTCTTTGGTACTATCTCAAAAGTTCTAATTAAATGAACCAATGGATATTAATAATTTAAATTATAATTACTATCTAATAAAATGAACTCATTGCCTCAACTAAAACACTAATTACAATTAAACTATAAAATAAGACATACATCACTATCACCGTATTCTAAAAGCTAATATGGCATGTCATCTTCATAATCATTGACCAATTGAATTTCATAATAAGTATATGCTCTCTTCTTTCTTTTAGGTGTGCTTATAAATCTGCACTTATCATATGTCACCTGACGACTTCTGTGACTTCTTACCTTATAAATTTACTAAACTAGGCAAAAAAAACAAGAAAATAATGATTTAACACAAGAAAAAATAACTTCCTAGTATGATCATAAAATAAGTCTTAAGGGATCATATTACCATTTTTTCTTTTTTTTTGTTGGATGCATTTCGTAAAAATAAAAATGATATTTAAATTCTATTTGCTTGGATAAATATTATTAATGTATATTCAAAACATATAAATTGAAATTCTCACCGTTATTAAAGAAAAAAAGATTATTTTTAGCTCTTATTTTAATTTTATTAGTTATTGCATATTAAGAAGTTATATTTTGTAAAATATGGTGATTGATAAAATTAATAGAAATTGACAAAAGGGAGTTAGATTAGAATATGAAAAAAGAAAAAAGAAAACAAAGGGGAAATTTAGGTACCTCTTTTAGGAGCATGGAAGCATTCAACTTGCCGACTAGAATTACTCTTGAACCCGCACTGCCCACCCCGTGACACGCACACCCTGCACCCTGGCTCCTCCCATTTCAACCTCAAATACCCGTCAAGGTCACTTGATACAGCCTCATAAAAAGGCCACTCTACCGGAACAGGAACCGTAGCAATAAAATCACAACCACCAGACAGAAGACTAATACCCTTAAAAGAAGGGGTGGCATAGACTCTGTGATTTCCATCACTCATACAACCAATCGGGTTCAAACCATACTTGGTATAGTCAAAAGAGCAATTGAAGAAAGTGAAGTTTTGAGTAAAGACACCAAGAAAAGGAGAGGTGGAGAGATTGAGAGAGAGAATTTGCTTTGGTAGGCAATTGTTTGGATCATTGATCCATATTTCTTGTGCGGCATAATCTATGCCTTGGACACTGAAATTTCCGGACGGGAGTGTGAGGATTGTTTGGTGGGTCGGGTCATGGCATGAGAGGCCGAAACCCGGGTACCCACTTGAGTCGGGTTGGCGGTATCCATTTGGTGGAGTTTTGAAGGTTGGATTGCAAACGTAAATAGAGAGAGAGAGAGAGAGAGAGAGAGAGTATTATATAATATTATTTAGAACAATGACAATTGGAGTGATGTCGTGATAGGAAAATTGGGTAGCAAGGAAGTACTTAGCGGGCGACAAGTGAGTCAACGCGTCAAGGATATGATCTACTAATTGAGTCGTTTGATTAAATTTTTAATACAAAAATTTAATAATATTGTTGAATGGATTTAACTATAATGGATATGATCTACTAATTCCAATGCATGAATCGGTATTTGAATTCTATGATTAGTTATATTGGCCGAAATATGTATTTCATCAACTATAGATATTAGGAATACTCTAAAAATATTCTGTATAATGGATTAGTTTAGCAAAACGAAAAGAAAAGGAAATAACTAAAATCGCTCAAAATCTAGTAGTGTTTTCTTATTGTTATGTCCCCCAAGCGATAGCTGGTCAATAAAATCTTTTGTTTTATCCCAAAACCATGTAGAGTCTATACATAGTTTCATAGAAAAAAATAAATAAATAACTCAATAAATTTGTTTATTGTTCCCCTCCCAAACCCATGAATCTAAATCCATGTGAATATGGTCTATTTCAATTAGTATTTAAGATTTTATACTGTTTTTGTCTTTTAATATTAGAATGTCTTTTGATAATCAATACATATTAAGAAAAAAATGAAGAAATTACCAAGAAAGTTATCCATTTTCTTTTGTAAATTTAAAACTATAAAATATCAATTGCTTCTTCTCTCACTTGTCTATTGCAAGAGGGGATTTTCTTTGACCCGTTCAATCCAAATGCGTTGGGTCAAAAAGAAAAAGCAAATTGCATGGAGTATGTGTTGGTTAATTTTATGATAATTTCCACACCCAGTTTCTCCATCTTCGTGTGGATAAACTACAAAGGAGTTGACAAGTTTGCCAAAATTATAGACTTTAATAGATCAATCAAAATAATTCAATTTAATCATTCAGCATAAAAGAGAGGTCAAAATTTTAAAAATCAAAGGGTCTCTTGGTGGATGGCGAGGAGAAAAATTACCCCACTCTGATTCTACAAACTAGCAAAAAAGAATGTTGACCACGGACATAAAAAAAAAAAAAAAAACAAAAAGAGAAATTGACTGTTTAAAAATAAAATAATTAATATTTGCTGTTAAATTCTTGTCATGAGAAAATAGACCGATGTAACTGTCCGGTCCAGTCGTGTTTGAGGGTTGGAGTGAAACTCTTAGACTAATAGTTGGAATCACAATCAAAGATAAATAAGTCAATTAACCAAATATTACAGTAATAGAAAATTATATGAGGAAAAAAGACAGTACTTGATGGAGCACGTTCCGAAAGCTCCTTATCACAAGACCTAAGGCTGTCCAAGTCCTTGTCCAATGGACAAAATGTATCAAAACGTGTTGTGAATAAGAGACTTATCTCCCAAATGAATAGACACAGCTTCATTTCTCGATACCTACTCATCAGATCTTATTTTGTTGTCACCCGATCGGCCTCCATATCTCCTCGGTACTCGGTATCATGGTTCAACTAAAGGCAATATTTATTTTCTTCTTTGAACACATAAACAATCTCCCATAGTTAATAAGGAAACGTTTAACCACTGTCGATAAGAAAAGTAAATCTTTGGTGATTTAAATTTCTTTGCATAACAGTATATTAAATATTTGGATATCATTCATTATAATCCACGTGATCTCAAAACACCCCATAAAAAAACTAGAGTTTCAGTACCCCAAATACGTATGTAACTCATACGTAGAAACTACATATACATTATAAAACCATTAGACCAGGTACACTTTCTTAACCTACACAAAGCACACAAAAGCATATGGGGTTTTCTTTCGATCTGTTTTTCTTTTCAAAAATCATTCTCTAATTTGAGTGTTGGAAACTCCCACACTCTCTGATAGTTTTTTACAGGTCTCATTGATCAAAACTATCACACGACAAGTCATTCCGTTCAAGTCAGTGAAGTCATTATCTGTGGAACCAAATCCACTTCCAACGAATTGGTGTTGTCTGTGGGAACATACTATAAAGAAGCTTAGTCCTTAACTCATTTCTCCTTATGCCTCCAAAAAGAAAAGCCAGAACTGCTTCCAGAGTCACATTCACAATGGAAGGGCATATTGTCACCCTAATGAATGATGTCTAACCTGCAATGCTGAGCCACCCTATTGAAGTTTCAACTGCTGTCAACCAACCTGAAACCCAACCACCAGCTGTCCAATGGAATCAACTGATTCCACCACCCGCTCCAACCTCTTCCAAAGGGACCACTCAGCCAAAAATGGTGAGGCCTGAGTCCAAACTATAAGGTATAAGCAAACAATTGGAAGAACTCAGCCATGTTCTGAGACCAGGAGCACAATTCTCCTTATGTGGATGCGGCTGCATGCGCTAATGAGGGCTCAAGCAGAGAGAGTGTCGAGAACCATCTGTGACTTCCTAACACAACCCTAACAATATGAGAACACAGGTTGAGGAGCTCATGGTAGACAAACTCAGACATGCCAATGCAAGAAGAGATGAACTCACCCATCATTTTACTGGTCTCTCATCATTCAACTCCAAGATTTCTACAGAACTAATACCCTGTGACATGCTTCCTCCTCCTATGGAGAGATATGATGACACAACGATCCTTAAGACCACATAACTCACTTTGTGACAATGATGGTCACAAGAAACATATCAGATACAGTCATGTGCAAGCACTTCCCTACCACTCTAAAGAGTAATGCATTAACATAGTTCAACTGATTTCTCCCGTTCAATATCAAGAGTTTTTCCCAACTCTGGCAATGATTCAAGACGCATTTCATGATTAGTAGAGAGGTTAAGAGGAAGTCCATATCCCTCCTCTTATTAAGACAAAGAGATAACAAATCGTTGAGAGATTTCCTTGACAAATTCAAAACTAAGATGATGAAAGTCTCGAATCTAGATCATTCCATTGTCTTAGCAACATTACTCACTAGGTTAGACCAGAATGAAAATATCCATCATGAAGAATCCACTATCTACCACACAGGAATTTTAAACTAATCAAAATAGTTTAAACTTTTCCAAACACCTTTACAAACTTTTGAGTTTCTACTTTTTCTAAGTTACCTATGTTTGCCCCTTTCTCTAAAAAGATATCCAATTATGCAGGCTTTCTCTAAAAAGATATCCAATTATGCAGGCTTTCAATGGGAAGAAAATTTAATCCGATAGATTTTAAAATTTTTTAAGATTTTTTTTTTTCATTTTCGAGAAGAAAGGTATTTTGAAAAAGACAAAAAATGCCTATATATTGTTTGATGATCTTTCCTCCATCTTGCTTTACTTTCCCTCTTTGTCTATTTTGGTGTTCTTCGATATTTTTTTTGTATATTATTTGAAGAGTGTTCCACTAATCAAATTTGAATATTGTTGGATCTATTTTAAGGGTAACTTTTTTAATATATATATATTCTTTTATTTTTAACTTTCGAATCCGAGACTGATTAAAATATCTAATACCCTTATCTACTAAATCGATTATTATTTGACGATGCTCTTCAATATTCATCAATCTTATTTGATGATGTTTCTTCAGTTTTCAAAGTAAAGTTTTAAACCTCAAAATATCTTTCTTATGATCGATTGGAGATACGCGCTTAAAAAATTATTATCGACACTTAATTTTTAGTTTTTATATATTATATCGGCAAAAAATTCACTTATATTTAATTAGCACAACTTATGCTCAATAAATTTATCGTCCATTTTTTACTTTACATTTATAATTTTAAAAAATAGCACTTCTACTTCTTAACTCTAATTTTGTCTCACCATCTCCGTTTTGGCATTGTTTCCTTATTCTCTTTATCATTTATTTTAATTTTAATTAGAGAAAACTCAAGTTGAGAACAAGGTTAGTGCCTAAATACTGTTTTCATTGGTATTGGGTGGTCGATTGAATTCATGATAAAATTTTTTAAATTCATCAATTTCATAAGCTTAAACATTTTATCCAATTCATTGCTACTATTTTATTCCATAACTTCTACTAATTTAGCAGAAGTATGAGAAGCAACAACCGAGAAAGAAAGCAGTATGCAAAAGAAAGGAGAGGTTGAGAAGCAATCCAGGAAAAAGAAAGCAGTAGGCAGGAGAAGACATGAATAGGTAGAGGTATTTTTTAGGGTTATGAAAAGGTAAAGTATAATAAGTAAGAAATAGAAAATAAAATTTATGGTAGTAATAGTTTTTTGTGCCCACCAATTTTTTTTTTATTTTTTTTAATACAATGGTAATGAGGTCTAAAGTTTTTTTTTTTTTTTTTTTTTAAAAACATTTCGTTTAATTTAATGACCGGGGTGTTTGATTTTTTTGCATGTTGTATCGAATTGTTAATTGTGATGTAGACTTGGTTAGTTAGAATGGTATTTTTTTTTATTTGATCTCTTCTGACCTTGTTTAACTCGATTTATGTATTCTAATTTATCTTAACTCGATATATATAACTCATATATGGAGTCAAAAATAGATTAAAAAAAAATTGACATTCTTAATTAAGCAGGTTTAACTCTTTTTATTTAATTTGATTCAGGAACACGGTAAATCAATTAGTTAATCATAAAAAAATTAAATTATATTAAGCATTTTATATTTATTTACATATATTAAAATAAAATTTGTAAAAATTGTTAAGTTTATTTATATATATAGTCTAATAAGCGAACAGTTATAAAAGGCCTTATTAAATTTATAAATAATTCAAAATAAATCTAATAAGCGAACTAGTTGGTTTGACCCGTTTGCACCCGTAGAAACTGAGAGTTGCTGTATTTATATAGCGAGTATGTGAAGACACAGTAGGAGGAGCATCATGGACATTTGCTAATACCAAGTATAAATTTAAAAGACACAAACAAAATAAAACATTTAAGGTCTTAAAAAAAAACATCGATAATCATTCCAAACGAACAAGTAAATAGATTAACAAAAAAAAAAAAAAACCCCACTCCACTGAAATTTTACTTTTGCATTTTCCTATAAATTCAAAAATCATAGCACCGACCGGCTCGTTCCCAGTCCCCATATCGGGTCGGTTCGGGTCCTTTAGGTCCACCGACTTCACCCGTCTCTTTATTCACATGAACCGACTCTCCATCGTCGTCGCTGTCCTCGTCGTCTCCTTCATCTTCGTCGTCTTTGAAGTCGTTCTCGAGACTCATTTTTGGTTCCGATGAAATCTCTTCCTCTGCTACTTCGCGTTCTTTCTTCGGATTCTCTTGTTGATTACTTAAAGGCGTTGATGAAGAGATCAGTCTTCTCGCTGCGTTCGATTTGAATAGAGTTCCCGTTTCAGATCTCGAACTCAGAAACCCTAATTTTGGTTTCGACTGCTCCGCGAAAGTTGTGAACAGACGGCCCAGATTGCTTGCCATTCTTGTGGCTGTAGAGACGAAGGTACACAGAACCATGCATTTTGCTTGCCGTCGGCTTTTCTAGGTTATGAGAAATGATTCTCTACTTCGCAATCGCATCGTAAACTTTTTTTTGTTGACGGTGCTGATTGTAACACGTGGTAATAATAATGTCATACACAGGAGACTTGGGCACTGCCACGTTTTCATGTTGCTTTCCTCAGGATGCGCTCATTGAAAATTTCAAATGAGCCTGGGCCTGCTTAACAGGCCCGGTGTGGCCCCAGACTCCTTAGAAATATTGTGCTTGGACTGACTATTGTTTGCATAGAAAAATCATGTGAACAAACAAAAATGAAAATGGTAAAATCAATGGGCCTCGGTTCTTAGTCCTTTTCTTGATCTTTTTATCACCAAAAAAAAAACAAAAAAACAAAAATGGTAAAATCAACATAAATCCGAATCAGGCAAAAAAAAAAAGGGATTATTAGGAGTTTTAAGGAGAAAATAGGTACTCGATTCTGAGACCCATTAGTAAACAGAAATCCTAAATTGTAGAGAGGGAAAGGGAGATCGAAAGAGTACTTGAGTAGAGAAATAGGCGCCAGGCACCGACAGACTTTGATGTATAGTTGGGGGGAGAGAGAGAGAGAGAGAGATTCGAGTTGAATTGCAGACTGTAGAAAGAGAGGAGCCGAGAACGAGCGAGAGAGAAGGAGGCCTTGGGGGATGGGGAGAGAATCTGAAGTGGTAGATCGTAAATAGAGGGGAGCCGAGAACGAGTCTTTAGAGAGAGAGGGAGTTGAAAAAAAAATTATTTATTTGGGTAGCGTGTAAAAAATGAGAAAATGTTAAAGCGGGAAAATAATGGAGAAAAGAAAACGATGTTCGGGAAATGTTTCCCCTTTTTTGTGCTGGTAATGGTATTGACAATGAATAAATATTTTTTACTATTTAAATATTTATTTTACAAAATCTGAATATCTCTCTCTCTTATTCTTTTCCTCCCGGTCGAGACCAGCAAACCTTTATCAGTTGTCCTTTCTTTTTTTTTTTTATCCTTAAGCCCGATGTCTGAAATTTCGTTTCAATTAATCCTAATCGACCTGATTATCAGACCTTTTATAGAGGGAAAGGTCTCCTGATTAATCTTTTTCGTTTCTAAAGAGGCTTGAATTCGATTATTTACTTAAGGGATGCAGAGTCCTTTTCGCTACACAGATCGACCCTCGGTAATTGGCCTTTCTCTCCTCTCTCTGTATTCGCGATCCACAAGCCCATTTCTCTCTCTCTCTCTCTACATCTGGCTCTATCTTTTTTTTTTGTACAAGAGACGGAAAAAAGACCAAACACAAAACAAAAATGAAGAAACCAAAGACTGGAGCGACAGAGGCACGCAACCAGCTCAGGCACCCCCCAAGAGGGATCTTTGACTGTCAGAAAACTTTTTTCTTCTTCTGGCCACAGAGCTTCCCTCTCGATCAAGCTTCAAAAGGGGATTGATCTCAGGCGGAGGAGATGCTGACCCGACGAGACCAGGTTGGATTTCTCTCCCTAGCTCTACCAATTTGTCAGCACATTTGTTAGCCTTCTTGTAAATTTGATGGATATGATGGATGCCCAATTCATGCAATATAACCTTGCAGTCCTTCATTGTGTTTTTCCATGGGTGATCTGTGCCCACTCCCCTATTTATAGCATTCACCACACTGAGGGAATCACTTTCGATTAACAGCTCACCGAAACCCCTACCCCTAGCTATCCTCAAACCCTCCCTAACACTCCGTAACTCCGCTAGGTCTCCTGAAGCAGAACCCAAATTCGCCCAAAAGCTGAAGATCCAATCCCCATTGCAGTCCCTAAAAACGCCTCCAGCGCTAGCAGTGCCACCCTCAATCTTGGCTCCACCGTCTACATTAAGTTTAATTCTATTCCCCTCAAGCTTAATCCACGCAACAAGGAACTCTTCCTTCTCCTTTTCCATACTATAGAGGCTATTCATATAGAGAATCCTTTTGGCCACCTGCTGAGGAGGTTCAATTTTCTTTTGAAAAATAGCCTCACATCTGGAATTCCAAATTGACCACACTGTCAAAGCAAAAGCAGTTCCTTCATCCTCCACTCTAAGCTTAAGTTTCTTCAGAACTCCATTTCTGAGCCAAATGTAGCCTGCCTCACTCCAAAAGGTAGAATTTGGGACAGTGTTCTTCACTATGAACCTCCAAATACTCTGAGCATGAATACAGTCTCTCAACTCATGGCTCAAGGATTCCTCCTCCCCCTTGCAGATCTCACAGACATCATCCATAACCACACCTCTCTTCTTTAGCTCAGATTTTGTTAAAACCTTATCTTTTGCTACCAAGCATAAGAAGACTTTCACTCTCTCAGAACACTTAAGCTTCCAGATCCACCTCCAATCCTTATCAGGCCCCTGCTGAGGAATGACATTCTTCCTTTGCAGCCAGTAGGCGGAAGCCACTGAGAATTCCCCATCCATTTTCTCTTCCCAGAAGATAGAATCACACGAAGTTCTATTAGTAGGGATAGGAACTGTCCTTATTTCCCCCACTTTACTCCTCGAAAGAATGCCTGCAAGATCCTCCAACTTCCATTTACCTTCTTCGTTCCAAAAGCGGTTAACTTTGGTCGATGGAGCGCAGTCCTCTCTAGAGATCAAGGCCACCTCATGCAGCTCTTCCTTTCCAACCCATCGGTCGCTCCAAAAGCTGATGACATTTCCATCTCCAATTCTCCATTTAATCCCCTTCTTAATGCACTCATGGCTAGAGCAAATGCCTCTCCAAACCGCAGAGGAGTTGTGACTTCTTTTATGATTTAGCAGGTTATCTCCTTGAAGATACTTGTTCCTAAGAATTTTCACCCACAGAGCTCTCTCTTCCTTCATTACTCTCCACCCTAACTTCGCCATCATTGCAATGTTGCAATCCCGCATGCTCCTCAAACCCAGACTGCCCTCCCGTTTGGATGCGCAGACCTCCTTCCAACCCACTGGGTGGATTTTCCTTGCCTCTTTCTGCTACACCACAAGAAATATCTGTTCAATTTGTCTAGTTTATTGCAAGTGATAGCCAAACCGACTACATGGTGTAAGAAGGAATTGAGGTTGTAACCAATTGAACTAGCGTTCTTCTATCTGCTATATTCAACAACTTGGTTTTCTAGTTGCTGAGTTTATTCTGAACTTTGTCTACCAGCTAATAGTAGAAGTCTTTGTTAATCCTGCCATGGATAGCCGGGACCCCCAGGTAATTTTCCAAATTCTCTGTAACCATAAAGCGGCTACACGCAGCAAGGGAAGCTTTCAAATGTCTAGGGGCTTTCGGAGAGATCCAAATCTTGGATTTCATCGGACTAACTTGGAGGTCACTCTGTTCGGAGAATTCCTTCAAGCAGCTAAGAATGTTGCTGAGATTTAGATGTTCCGCCTCCGCCAAAAAGAATTAAATCATTCGCAAAAAAGAGATGTGATACCGCAGGTCCTTCTCTGGCTACTTTAACAGGATTTCATGCTCTCTTCTTGACTTTTTCCTGAATCATGAAAGCCAATCTTTTCATAACCAACAGAAAGAGATAAGGCGATAGAGGATCGCCTTGTCTTAACCCTTGCCTAGATTTAAATGAAGGAAGGACTTCCCCATTCCAAATGATTGAAGTTTCCCCATTAGAAACCGCGAACATAATCAGATTCACTAAGCTTACCGGGATATCGATCTCGAGCAGAACTTCTCCCAATTAACATTGTTATAAGCCTTTTTGAGATAGATTTTAATAATCATAGCATGTCTCGTGCTTCTAGAGTGTTTTATAGAGTGAATAACTTCTTGAAGAGCTATCATGTTATCAAGTGTACCTTTACCCGGAAGAAAGCTGTTCTGGTGCTCTCCGATTATGTTTTGCAACAGCAACCTTAATATGAACACAAGGCAATTGCTGAGAATCTTGAAGGATGTGTTGAGCAGACTGATAGGTCTGAAATCCGACATCTCTTCAGGGTTCGTTATCTTGGGAATCAAGATCATATGGGCTTTAGCTATCATGGGGCAGAAGTATCCATCCTCCAAAGCCTTATTCACAAATCTACATATCTTGCCCTTCATAGCATCCCAAGACTTTTGGTAGAACAGGGGTTGGAAGCCATCCGGACCTGGAGCTTTCAACCCATCCATGGAAAACATTGTCGTCCTGACTTCATCTTCCTTAAAATTACTGCACAGTCTTCTCTGATCCTCCAAACTGATCTTTGCCTTCAAATTTTGAATCTGTCGCTCAACTCTGACACCCTCTTCCCTGCAAACATCTTAGAGAAGTAGGTGATGGCATGGTTCTTCAGGACCTCCTGCTCAACACACCGGTTGCCATTGATTTTAAACGCTACAATCCTATTGGCGCTCCTCCTTATCTAGTTGTGGCGTGAAAAAACTTTGTGATCTCCCTTCTGATAACCAATTGATCCTAGACTTCTGTCTCCAAAAGATCTTCTCCTGATCTAGGATTGAGTGATACTCCTGCAGAAGTTTAGCTTCAAGCTCTAAGAGGTGAAACGAGTGGGAGTAGTTACGGGCCTGCTGAATACCCTTCAGCCTTCCTTCCAGAGCTTTCTTTCTGTGAAAGATGTTACCGAATTCAAGATAATTCCAATCTTTCAATTCTTCAGCCACTACTTGGTTTGTGACCTCCAGAGGACCGTCCCGTCTTTCCCAGGCTTCAGTGAACACTTTCCTGAAGTTAGGATAGGTAAACCGCACTGCTTCTATTCTGAAAGGCTTTCTATCTTTGCGGGGAGGGCTTAGGAGATTTGTACTTAAATTGATAGGGCAGTGTTCACCATGCAGTCTGGTTAGGTTCATCAGCTTCATCTTTGAAAAGAGTAATTTGGCTTCTATGTTGCACAGACCTCTATCAAGCTTCTGATGAAGCACGAAGTTGCCTTTCCTCTTTCCCAACTAGGTATACTTAGGACCTTCGGCTTTAATATCAATCAAATTACAGTCCCTCCACCAACTCTGAAATCTCTGAAATCTTTTCCAAGAGGCATTCCCCAATCTGCTGGTCTCATTGGTTCCTGCTATGTCATTGAAGTCCCCCATAACTATCCAAGAATCAGTCATGCTATCCGCAATGGTAACCAGCTCCCTCCAACAGTTCTCTTTCTCCCTAAGGTACGGTTGACAGTAAACGCAAGTCAAGCACCATCTTCTACCATTTTCTTCTATTTCACAATGAATAAATTGGCTATCATGCTTAACCACCGAGAGCCTGAATTTACTTCTATTCTAAGCTAACCAGAGACCACCCCTGAAGCCTACGGTTGGGACAATGAACTCCTCATCAAGGCCATAATTCTTCATGAACCTCGGGAATTGTTATTCTTGGCTTTAGTTTCCAAACAACATATAAACTCTGGTCTCTCCTTTTTGAGCAACTTCTTATTGGAACGACTGAAGCTCTTGCTACTTACTCCTCTATAATTCCAAGTAATAACTCTGAAATTCATTGATAACCGAAGGGAAAACAGACGGACGAGAAACTCTTTTAGACCTCCATGTCCATCCTACTTTGCTCACCCAACTCATTATCTCCTTCATCTACAACATTAAACTCACAGTCTAACGACATCATTTCTTCGATGCTTAGACCTCCTCCTCCTCTTGAGATAACCGTTTCATTTAAAACATTGTGCTCACTACTTTGCTCTCTTGGATCCAGGGTCCTTTCTTCTCTGTATCCAACGAGCTTGCTTTCGTCTTTAGCTTTGGTTGAGCTTGGCATGCCACCATATAGCTTACATTCCCCAAGAGGCCCAACTCTCCCAAGGAAGGCTACATTCATTCTTGGGTCTCTTGAAAAACCCACAAGGGCTGTCTCGTTTGTGACATTCAAAACGTGGGCCAAACCATCTTCTTCCTGTGGTCTACATGACTTCGGGTCCAGGTCCATTTTGTTACTAATACCCACCAGGGGGTCTATCATAACTACAATATCCGAAACCTTCTGCCCGCAAACCAATGTATCTTTGTCCTTCACCGAAGCTTCCTCGATAAGCTTCACTCCTTTCTTCTTGCCGCTGCTTCTCCCACTTCCTTCTGCACCCCTCCCAAGCATCCTTTTGGCGCTACATCCAAACTATTTCTCTGCTGGGGCAGCGTTTGCAACCTCCTAGGTCTGCAGAACATATCATTGAATCCTGCTTCAGTGCTGCCTTCTGACAACATGTCGTTGACTTTCTCCAAATTGGTGAATCGGTTAGAGTTAGTGAGCTCTTTCTTTTCTTTTGTCCTGAAATTTCCATTTTTGTTATGTCTCTACTGTCTCCTTTGGACCATCATCTAAGGACCAAGTCCATTGTCTTTCCCCGCCGTGGGTTCTGCTGTTGTCTGATCTCTGCCGCCTAGGGTTTCCACAAAAACCTTGCTTCTCTCTACCTCTGGTTATAAACCTGCCTTTCCACTACGATCTGCCATTGCTCTAATTTATGCCCCACCATACCACATTCGAAACATATGACATGTAAGCCCTCATACTCAATACGCTGGATGCATCTCTTGATTTTGATCTTCAAAATCAGAGCCTTTTCTAAATCTATCTCCACACAAATCCTGGCATACTTTCCTCTCACCGCATTCGTTGTATTCTCACCACATTCATTGTATTCGCATCTACTTTGATAGGCTTCTCTACTCCTTTACCTATTTCAAATAAAATGTCTTCACTGAAAAATTCAATGGGAAGATGAGGGAGTCGTATCCACACTGCAGTGGATTTGATTTTTCCTCCTCCGGAGTAAACCACGGTCTCTATTTTTTTACTGTAAGATAGTGATCGTGGATGAGCCATGGCCCGTCTGCTTGAACATGCTCATAGTCTTCAGTATTGGAGAACTTCACATGGAAGAAACCCTCGCCTAAGTCCAGCAGCTCGAGATGTCCCTCTGGTCTCCACATGTGGTTAATCTTTATAAACATAAGATGGTATCCTTTGTTCTTACCCAGGAGTTGAACAATTAGTGTTCTTCTCCAAGGCTTCCAGAGATCTTTTAGGGTAGTATTAGTTACTTTTTGTAACGCCGACACTGCGGTATCCGTACTAATGTGCTGGTCTTGAAATATATATATATGTATATATAGAGAAATTTTATTTAAGTATATTGGTGTTTGATTTTGGAGATTTTTAAATTTTATTTTTGGTATATTCTTAAGTTGTCGGGTTTGCGATCGAAATAAACCCCATTTGTACGAAATTCGCGTTCTAATGAAAAATGAATACGAAATATATGTATATGTATAAAAAAAATTAAAAAAATTAAAAAATAAATAAATATAAAAATAAAAAAATAAAAAAATGGAGACGCAGCATTTTGGGGCAAAACGTTGCGTTCCCAAATTTGATTTGGGGATTAGGGTTGGAAACCCTAATCCCTCTCTCTTTCTCTCTCCCTCTCTCTCTCTCTCTCTCTCGCTCTCTCTCTCTACCTGACTCTTCGTTTCTCTCCCCTACCGCGGCGCCGCTCCTCCTTCGCCTAGAGCTCCGTCGCCAACAGGCCACCACCATCATCATCATCATCATCATCTTCTTCTTCTTCTTCTTCTTCTTCTTCTTCTTTCCCTCTCGATTTCTCTCTCACAGCTTCTCTCCCTCTTGCGATCTCTCGCGATCGCTCTCCCTTCCCGATCGCACACCGCCTCGAGCTCCACCACCAGCGCGCCACCATGCGATCTCCCCCGAGCACCGCACGCGACTACTGCTGCCTCCCGTAAGCGTGTGCCTTTGTACGCGATCGAGCCACAGTGCGCGACGACCGTCTCCTCATGCGAGCCTCCGCGAGCGCAACCCAGCGCTTGCAGGCGATCGAGCCACAGCGCGTCCTTCTGCCAGCGCGCTACAGCTCTAGCGTGCACCACCCCATGAGTGCTAGCGGCCCGCAAGCCACTGCGCCCCGCGAGCCACTGCCGGCCAGCAGGTCCATCAGCCGTAGGCCCGCCAGCCCGCAGGCCCATCAGCTCGCAGGCCCGCTAGCCCACTGGCCCGCTGGCCCGTAGACCCGCGAGACCGCTAGCCTAAGCCCACGGCCCGTGACGGCCCGCGAACCTCTGCGCAGCTAACTGACTTAGGGTTTTGCTTCTAATCTAAGTGTTTGAACCTAACTAATAAACGCTGTCTTGATAGGTAGCATTTCAGATCTTGGAGTGATCGAGAAGACATTCGGACAAAGGTTTGCGATCCGAGAAAACCCTAGGTGAGGGATTTTGGACCCATTTGAGTTATTTATCGAATTTAGGGTAAAAATTTAGGATAAGAAGTGTTGTACACGTATGAAAAGAGCCGGAATTGGAGATTTGAGTTTAGAAATTTTCAAAGAATTTCTATTTGTATAAGACAAACGATTTTAAGTGGAAATTGATAATTCATTGTTTTAGGATAACATATTCGGGTTCAAAGAGGGAAGTTGAATTCGGATTGGTTTGGAATTGGGAGTGCACACCCTCCCTGAACTGTGAGTGGGATTTTGACATCTACTATTGATTGACAAATCATGTTTTACCGATTTTCAAACAACATGATTTTTATACGTGTGAAAACTAAATTTTTAGATTTTTAATAGACATATTTTTGTGACCATTGGAGTGTTCCAACTGTTGATTTTATTGATTTGCATCCAAAAGTTTGATAACCGGATACTATGTCATTCTTTTTGACATATTGACATGTTTTAATACTTTCATTGTATTGACACATAGTTTTAAATGGATTTACATGTACTATTTGGGCTGTACGCCCGACCGATGTTATGATACGATGCATGAGGCTGTATGCCTGGCCGACGTGATGATGTGATGCATGGGGCTATGTGCCCGGCCGATTTGGTGATATGGTGATATGCTTCCTATAACATTTCGTAGTTACGAAGGACATTTGGTAAAGGCACCCCTTGTGTCCGGATACGTTTCGGCCGGAGGTATCCACCAAATTGTCATGTGTATGGGTGTCCCAGGTTGAACCTCATCGGGGAGAACGTGAGTTTACCTCTGTGTAGTACTGGGCGGGATATCATACACGGCCGACTATATATATATATTATTATTATTATTTACAGACTAGTTGAAGTAGTCTGTGGCCAACATTGGGGTAGAGAGCCATTATTTGATATTTGCATAGTGAAAACCCCCAATGCGCCCGTCCTTGGTCGAGGTAGACCATTGCCGGGGTTGCTTGTTCGGCTGGCTCTACATATGTAGCTTGATATATGGATGGATGCATATTTTATTTTCTGACTCTAAAACAGCACGTCATTTTTGCACACTCGATATTATGTTACATGTTTTGACACTCCAACTTCACCATCGATATTGATAGCAAGATATCAATCCCTTCACTTGCTGAGTATCCTCCCATAGATACTCACCCCTCACTTTCTTTCCCACAGGATTAGTCGTGTACTGAGAAAGTATTATTGTGATTGTATTCTTGCGACGTGGACTTGATAGTACCGGGATTGGGTATGGATGTTACCATATCTTCCGCTACGATTATTGAAAATTTTAGTTTGATTAATGTATTCATTTATTTAATTTTTGGGATGACTTTATTCGAGAAACTCTCATATTGACTAGGTTCACTTGCATTGAAGCACCTATATGTATTTAAAATGTTAACTTGGGAATTTATTGTACATGTGTATAAACATTTAGCTCCGCTCGGTGTGGCGGCTGCTCATGCTCTAGTTTAGCATGACAGTAGAGGTCTATGGCTAGAACTGATAGAAATTTCTATGGCCTTGCGTTGTCCTGGTTGTCGGCTGTGGTTTGGTTAATGGTTGTGAGGCCGGGATGACCCTTTTATTAAATTGACAGGATGGTTGTGAATATTACATGTTAAATTGTACATGGGAGACCTCCGAAATATAGGGATGTTTTGTTCGATTTTTTGTAAAAATGTAGCCGGCATCAAGGGCAACGGACGACTGTTCATGACCCTAGTTCGGGGCGTGACAGCTCAGTTGGTATCAGAGAGTCTAGGTTAGAGAAAGGATAGTAATAAAAGTCTTCCCAAATACATTTAAAAGTTCTCAATGCATTACAGAGTTTCGTACAATAATTTAAAGTCTCATACATGGTCGTAGACCATTAATCCATTCATTTTAGGGGGTTAGTTATTATGTAACTAACCCTAATTTTTAAATCATGCCAAATTCTAGAATTATATCTAATGAAAATTCTCTTTTTGTAGAATTATGCCGCCTAGACGTGGTAGACCAGCGGGACGCAAAGCTAGAATTGCGCTACCCAAGACTCCTCAAGTATCTGACCCTTCGAGGGGACCTGAGACCCTTGGAGTGCCTGAGGCTGCTTCCTCTTCACGGGCGCCCCCTGCAGCGCTTACTCAGCCTGCTGCTCCAGCTGAGGTTCCACCACCGTTCTTTGAGGCGTTTAGGCAGGTGTATGAGTGGTACACCTCCCATGGGGTTCAGATGCCACCCCCACCACCACCAACGGCAGTGCCAACTCCTACGGCCATGCCACCTCCACCGGTACCGATGGCCGCACCGACTCCTACGGTCGTGCCACCTTCAGTTGTACCAGATCGGCTCCCAGTTGTTGGTCCTTCCTCTGTGTCATGACCTAGTGACACTACCTCCTCCACCTTGAGGCGTATTCACGAACTCACCCAGTTGGTGAAGGAGGCGAGGCAGTTAGGCTGCACGGAGTTTGCGGAAACGGGTGATTCCATAGCAGCGAAGCACTGGATCAACCGCACCCGCAAAATTTTGACTGATCTGGGTTTGAGCGAGGACTACCGGCTTCGGATAGCAAAGAGACTCTTGGATGGCGACGCCCTCACTTAGTGGGAGGCGATTTGTGACGATACTACCGAGCCGCTGTGATGGGAGGACTTCCTGCGGGAGTTCGATCGCAGGTATTTCTCTGAGTTCCAGCAGGATCGCAAGAGGGCAGAGTTTCTGCACTTGCGGCAAGGAACCAGGACAGTGACAGAGTATGAGACGGAGATGAGGCGACTAGCTACTTTCGTTCCAGACTTGGGGATGTCGAAACAGCTACGGTTCAAGTTTGATGTTGGTCTCAACTTGAACATTAGGAGGTATATGACAGTGACTCCTAGTCTCTCTTTTGCGGAGATTGTGGACTCAGCACTTAGGGCGGAGGAGATTGTCCGTGCTGAGGGCAGACAGCGAGAGTACAGAGAGCAAAGGAAGAAGAGATCTGGGGCTTCTTCGAGCCAAGGCTCGAAGAAGGGCAGGACTTCAGGATATCAGGGAGGTTCTTCTCAGCTGAGACAGGCACATACTGGGCAGGAATCGCGACCTCAGGGGTTTAGAGCACCGGTCCCTAGTGCCACTACTCAGACTTCAGATCAGCGGCACCCCTTTTGCCGTCGATGTGGTGGACACCACCCTTTTGGAGAGTATATGGTGTCTGTTACATGCTTTCGGTGTGGGAAGCCCAGGCACATCAGGAGCACCTGCCTCGAGTTAGGATTTGGAGGTCAGATAGTTTCATGACACTCGAGTGTTCCCCAAAGAGGACAACAGGGAGCACCTGCGCACTCAAGTCACATCGCTCCACGGATAGCAGTTGGGAGATGAGTTAAGGCGAGTCCTGACAGCAGCAGAGGACATAGCCCCGTGTATACTCATTGACACAAGAGGACGCTTAGGCGAGTCCTGACATGATTATTGGTGCTCCTCCCACTGATCCCCATGTTTAGAGATATTTTTTTTATGTATCTTCTTTTGAGCACCATCACTAGTTAAAGCCTTGGAGGCTTAACTATGTTGGTATGTATATACATTTTGATATATATATATATATATATGTAAGCATATATCTTTCCATATTTATCAACAGATCTTTTATTTTCTTACAATAGGAGTTATGAACATATGGGGAGTCGACGCTCGTATCCTGATTGACACCGGGTTGAACTATTCGTATATGAGAGCGTCTTTTGCCTACGGGTCGGGTAAGCCTTTGTCGCCATTGATGAGGAGATATTGGTCATCACTCCTCTCGGTGAGCAGATACTTAGAGATTCCGTCTACAGAGGGAGCAAGGTCATGATCAGAGATGCGGTACTTGAGGCAGACCTGATTCCACTTGAGATGACGGATTTCGATGCCATCCTAGGGATGAATTGGCTAAGCATGCATAGAGCCTCAATAGATTGCTTCACCAAAGAAGTGGAGTTTCGGAGACCCGAGGGGCCGTTGTTGAGGTTCCCAGGCGAGAGGCGAGTGTTACCTCGCTGTGTTGTATTGGTGATGAAGGCCAGGAGATTGATACGCTGAGGGTGCACGGCATACCTGACTCATGTTATTGACACCACAATAGAAGGGCCAAGGCTTGAGGAGGTCCCAGTGGTGCAAGAGTTCCCAGATATATTTCCCGAGGAGCTACCCGGACTACCCCCAGTTCGGGAGTTTGATTTTGAAATTGACCTAACTCCAGGGACCACTCCCATATCTACTCCGCCATACAGAATGGTGCCAGTTGAGCTTAGAGAGCTTAAGGTCCAGTTGCTGGAGTTGCTGGACAAGGGTTTTATCCGTCCGAACACTTCGCCTTAGGGTGCTCTGGTGTTATTTGTGAAAAAAAAAGGACAGAACTCTATGATTGTATGTGAACTATAGGCAGCTAAACAAGGTTTCCATCAAGAATCGGTACCCTCTGCCACATATTAATGATTTATTTGATCAGTTCCAGGGTGTGCGGTTTTTCTCAAAGATCGATTTTCGATCTGGATATCATCGGTTGCGGATTAGGTCTAAAGATGTGCCCAAGATCGCATTCCGCACCCGATATGGACACTACGAGTTCGTGGTCATGCCGTTTGGGCTGACCAACGCACCACTAGTCTTTATGGACCCAATGAACCGGATTTTCCATGATTATTTGGATCGGTTCGTCATTATGTTCATTGACATTATCCTCGTATATTCGCAGAGCAATGAGGAGCATGCGCAGCACCTTAGGGTGGTGTTGCAGATTCTCTGCGAATGGCAGTTGTATGCCAAATCCACCAAGTGTGAATTTTGGCTTAGACAGATTGAATTTCTTGGCTATATTGTTTCTGCGAAGGGTATTTATGTTGACCCGTAGAAGGTGGAGGCCATATTAAGGTGGAAACAACCACAAATAGTGATCGAAATACTGAGTTTTCTTGGTCTTATAGGGTATTATCGGCGGTTTGTAGAAGGATTCTCCTGGATCGCTGCTTCACTTTCTAAACTGACACGAAAGGACGTTCATTTGGGACGATCGTTGTGAAGTGAGCTTTCAGGAACTCAAACAATGATTGATGTCGGCACCAGTTTTAGCTCTCTCCACTAACAGCCGAGAGTATGTTGTGTATAGTGATGCCAACAGGCAGGGATTGGGTTGCGTTTTGAAGCAGAATGGTCGGGTGATTGCTTATGCTTTGCGACAGTTGAAAAAACATGAGCTGAATTATCCAACGCATGATTTAGAGTTAGTAGCCATAGTCTTTGCATTAAAGATATGGCGGCATTTATCTTTATGGAGTGACTTGCAGAGTTTTCACTGACCATCAGAGTCTAAAGTATTTGTTCACTCAGAGGGAGCTGAACATCAGACAGAGACGATGGTTAGAGTTGCTTAAAGATTATGATTTGATTATAGATTATCATTCGGGCAAGGCGAATGTTGTGGCACGATACTTAGTGTGCCAGCAGGTGAAGGCAGAGCATCAGTGTCTAGTGGGTACGCTGCAGTCTCTTCCGATTCCTGAGTGAAAATGGGAGCATATTACTATGGACTTCATGATGGAGTTGCCACGGACTTCAATGCGGCATGATGCGATTTGGGTGATTGTCGATCGACTCACCAATCTACACATTTTATCCTTACCCGCGGTGATTATTCCTTGGAGGCGTTGGCACATCACCTAGTTCGGCTTCACGGGGTGCCTGTGTCAATTGTTTCAGATAGGGATCCCAAATTCACGTCTAGATTTTGACCCAGCTTGCAGGAGGCATTTGGCACTAGACTAAACTTCAGTACGGCGTATCATCCTCAGATGGATGGCCAGTCAGAGAGGACGATTCAGACGCTTGAGGATATGCTTCGGGCATGTGTCATTGATTTTCATGGTAGCTGGGATCGACACCTTCCATTGGTTGAGTTTGCATACAATAACAGCTACCAGACGAGTATCGGAATGCCTCCATATGAGGCATTGTATGGGAGGCGATGCCGCACACCTCTGTGTTGGGATGAGGTTGGTGAGAGGCGCATCAACAGCATAGAGCTTGTTGAGGAGACGAAAGAGAAGGTAAGGATCATCCGCGAGAAGATGAAAGCTGCCCAGGATCGGCACAAGACAAATGCGGATCGGAGGAGGAGACCTCTTGAGTTCGAGGTTGGAGACATGGTATTTTTACGGATCTTGCTTTGGAAAGGGGTGATTCGGTTTAAGCAGCGGGGCAAGTTGAACCCCAGGTATGTTGGGCCCTTCCATATTCTTGAGAAGATCGGAAGTGTAGCATATAGATTGGAGCTGCCAGAGGAGTTGTCGCGTATCCACGATGTATTCCATGTCTCCGTACTTAGGAAGTATATACCGGATCCCTCACATGTGTTAGAGCCTCCACTAGTTGAGTTACGGGAGGATTTGAGTTTACCTATACAGCCCGTGGTCATCCTTGATAGACAGATCAGGAGACTGCGAAGCAAAGAAGTCCCGTTAGTTCGTGTTTTGTGGCGAAGCGACCAAGTCGAGGAGGAGACTTGGGAGCCAGAGCATACTATGAGGGGACAGTACCTTTATTTATTCTCTGAGTAGTTTTCTATCCCTGTACAGCTTCCTTTTCATTTCGAGAACGAAACTTGTTTTTAGGGGGTTAGAAAATGTAACGCCGACACTACGGTGTCCGTACTAATGTGCTGGTCTCGAAATAAATAAATAAATAAATATATATATATATATATATATATATATATATAGAAATTTTATTTAATTATATTGGTGATTGATTTTTGGGGTTTTAAATTTTATTTTTGGTATATTCTTAAGTTGCCGGGTTCGCGATCGAAATAAATTCCATTTGCACGAAATTCGCGTTCTAGCAAAAAATGAATACGAAATATATGTATATGTGTAAATAAAAAAAAATTAAAAAAAAAAATGGAGACGCAGCGTTTTGGGGCAAAACGCTGTGTCCCCAAATTTGATTTGGGGATTAGAGTTGGAAACCCTAATCCCTCTCTCTCTCTCTCTCTCTCTCGCTCTCTCTCTCTCCCCGACTCTTCGTTTCTCTCCCCCACCGCGGCGCCGCTCCTCCTTCGCCATGAGCTCCGCCGCCAACGGGCCACCACCATCATCTTTTTTTTTTTCTTCTTCTTCTTCTTCTTTCCCTCTCGGTTTCTCTCTCACAGTTTCTCTCCCTCTCGCGATCTCTCTCCCTTCCCGATCGCACACCGCCGTAACTTCCACCACCAGCGTGCCACCGCGCGATCTCCCCCGGGCATCGCACACCACCGCACGCGACTGCCACTGCCTTCCGCAAGCGTATGCCTTTGCACGCGATCGAGCCACAACGCACGACGACCGTCTCCTCCCGCGAGCCTCCGCGAGCGCAACCTAGCGCTTGCAGGTGATCGAGCCACAACGCGTCCTTTCGCCAGCGCGCTACAGCGCTAGCACGCGCCACCCCGCCAGTGCTCGCGGCCTGCAAGCCACTGCGGCCTGTGAGCCACTGTCGGCCCGCAGGCCCATCAGTCGTAGGCCCGCCAGCCCGTAGGCCCATCAACTCGCAGGCCTGCCGGCCCGCTAGCCCGCAGACCCGCGAGCCCGCTAGTCGAAGCCCACGGCCCGTGAACCTCTGCGCAGGTAACTGACTTAGGGTTTTGCTTCCGATCTAAGTGTTTGAACCTAACTAATAAACCCTGTATTGATAGATAGCATTTCAGATATTGGAGTGATCGAGGAGACATTCGGACAAAGGTCTGCAATTTGAGAAAACCCTAGGTGAGGGATTTTGGACCCATTCGAGTTATTTATCGAATTTATGATAAAAATTTAGGATAAGAAGTGTTGTATACGCATGAAAAGAGTCGGAATTGGAGATTTGAGTTTAGAAATTTTCAAAGAATTTCTATTTGTATAAGACAAACGATTTTAAGTGGAAATTGATAATTCATTGCTTTAGGATTACATATTCGGGTTCAAAGAGGGAAGTTGAATTCGGATTGGTTTGGAATTGGGAATGCACACCCTCCCTGAACTGTGAGTGGGACTTTGACATTTACTATTGATTGACAAATCATGTTTTATCGATTTTCAAACGATATGATTTTTATACGTGTGAAAACTAAATTTTTGGATTTTTGATAGACATATTTTTGTGAGTATTGGAATGTCCTAACTGTTGATTTTATTGATTTGTATCCATGAGTTTGATAACGGGATACTGTGCCATTCTTTTTGACATATTGTCATGTTTTAATACTTCTATTTTATTTGCACATAGTTTTGAATAGATTTACATGTACTATTTGGGCTGTATGTTCAGCCGACGTTATGATACGATGCATGGGGCTGTATGCCCTGCCGACGTGATGATATGATGCATGGGGCTACGTGTCCGGCCGACTTGGTGATATGATGATATGCTTCCTATAACATTCCGTAGCTACGAAGGACATTTGGTAGAGGCACCCCTTGTGCCCGGATACGCTTCGGCCGGAGGTATCTATCAAATTGTCATGTGTATGAGTGTCCCAGGTTGACCTTTATCGGGGAGGACGTGAGTTTATCTCTGTCTAGCACTAGGCAGGATACCATATACGGCTGACTATATATATATATATATATATATATATATATATTATTCACAAGCTAGTTGGAGTAGCCTGTGACCAATATTGGGGTAGAGAGCCATTATTTGATATTTGCATAGTGAAAACCCCCAATGCGTCCGTTCTTGGTCGAGATAGACCATTGCCGGGGTTGTTTGTTCGGCCGGCTCTACATATGTAACTTGATATATGGATGGATGCATATGTTATTTTCTGATTGTGTCTTGAGATATGTTTTACTCTGAAACAACACGTTATGATATTATGTTACATGCTTTGACACTCCAAATTCACATTCGATATTGATAGCACGATATCAATCCCCTTATTTTCTTTCCCACAGGATTAGTCGTGGACTGAGAAAGTATTATTGTGATTGTATTCTTGCGACGTGGACTTGATAGCACCGGGATTGGGTATGGATGTTACCATATCTTCCGCTATGATTATTGGAGATTTTAGTTTGATTAATGTATTCATCTATTTAATTTCTGGGATGACTGTATAATTATGGACATTTATTCGAGAAACTCTCATATTGACTAAATTCACTTGTATTGAGACACCTCTATATATTTAAAATGTTAATTTGGAAATTTATTGTACATGTGTATAAACATATAGGCCCGCTCGGTGTGGCGGCTGCTCATACTCTAGTTTAGCATGACAGTAGAGGTCTGTGGCTAGGACTGCTAGAAATTTCTATAGGCTTGCGTTATCCTAGTTGTCGGCTGTGGTTTGGTTAATGGTTGTGAGGTCGGGATGACTCTTTTATTAAATTGACAGGATGGTTGTGAATATTACAGGTTAAATTGTATATGGGAGACCTCCGAAATATAGGGAGGTTTTATCCGATTTTTTGTAAAAATATAGCCGGCATCCAGGGCAATGGGCGGCTATTCATGACCCCGGTTCGGGGCGTGATACTTTTACTTCCGATACAGCATTACTCTCCGGCGGACTATTTCTGTTTTCCTCATCTAAGTATTTAGACTCCAGATCGGAGTCTATCTCCAATGTGTCTTCTAGGCATGGCAGTCTGCTACATTGGCCCAACAACATCTCCTTAAACGAGCGTTTTGATTCATGGTAAGAGGGTTCACCCTCTACTTTAGCCTTTTTTGTGCTCCTTTGAAGATGATCCTCTTCTTCAGTTGAAATCTCCAGCTTATCAACTTCACATGCGTCCCTCATTTTTGTAGACTCTTTCTCCATCAGGCTCTATTTCATTTTGGGAAGGGACCATCTTTTAATTGGGTGAAAAAGACTAAAAGCCGATTTATAATATTACTAATATAACATTCCAAACATAGGGAAAATTAATAAGAAATTATCTGAATAACCTTTAATTTCCCCAAAACTTCATACAAAACGCTATATCAATATATACATTTATAGAAAAATTTAGATGGTTTGAGTTTGTGTTTGTCTCCTAACCCAAACCCACTTTGAATGAGTCCAAAATTTTCTGATCTATGCTCAACCCACAAATCAATTGGAACCATGACCCAACCCAACCAAGTTGGATTTGGTTTATTAATGGGTTACGCGACCCAAGCTGCACCCCTAAGCCCTACCAGGTACACCTAATGGCTAGTCTATTTTTTTCTTGGTTTGTTTGGATGGGATTGTTTGTTTGCCTGCATTTTTTTTTTTTTTTTTAGTTTTTGAGGGCATAGGAAGTTTCTACAAACTCGGGTTGTTCTTGTATTGGCACGTGTTGGAAAAGTTGGGTCCAGGTCCCGCCCACGAGGGTAGACATCATTCATTTCAACAAAGACATTCGAATCGTAAAAAACAGAAGGTGTTTTAATTTCGCCACATATTTTAAATCTAAGATATCTAGTCGTCGAAAAGAAACGAGTAATTTTAACCCAATTTAAATCTGAAAATTTTGGCATAAAAAATTTATTTATTAGTTTATTTTAAAATTTTCAGGATGTTATTTAAAAACGACACAATATAGTATTTTATGATACTTATAACGTAAAATTTTCATAATTTTATTAATATTGTTGTGTTGGTGTAATGATTAAATTTCAGTAATTTAGATAATTTCTGTCCAAATTTTATTTATTTCCCCTCTAGGTTTTTAAAAGAACATATCTCCAAGATGCTAATCAATCGTAAATGATCAAATGTTACGAGGGGCTTTCAATTTTTTTATTTCATAAGACATGACTGCATATAAGAAGTGAGACAATGACAAACTTAGCTTTTGTCCATTGGACACTTCATCTCTATGCTCCCGCATAGGAAAATATAGTGAATACAGAGAAACATATTTGTTATCGTCTTTAATGCCAATGGTATAATGTGTTAATTGAATTAAGAGGTCATGAGAGACTTATCATGTATCAACGTGGTTGGCACAACTGGATGTGAGATTGACTACCCTTAAGCATGACCGAAATTCGACTCCCGCTGGGAGTATCGGATTCTCATGTGTATGGAGTGTTTCCCGTTGGGAGACCCACCCTCCGAAAAGAGCTACTATAACGGTCGGTCTGGATTAGTCGAGACAAAACCGGTATCCAAGACATGGTACCAAAAAAAAAAACAACAGAGTCATCCTATAGTCTTGAAAGTTGAATCTTTTTTTTTTTTTTTTTTTTTTTTTTTTACACCTTGCATTGCAGCTCCACTTTTACACTGTTCCACTGATTCTTGTAGCCATCCAAAATTTTCCCAAGATCACCGAATTTTAGGAAGGTAATTTCATTGGCCCTCCTTGTTTTTCAGGATACATCAAACTATAGGAAAAGATAAACAGAAATACAGTTCAGAGCACAACCAAACAAGAAGAGAATTGCAGTAAGTGACAGCAGCTAAACACCCAAAGCCCACTCAGTTTTTAACCACAAAAATCATTCTTGCAAATGATCAAAACCCTTTTCATTCAAGAATATTAAATACAATAGGAAGCAACGGAGACTAGTATACCCTGAAGCTTATTCTCTTCATATGTGACGTTACAAAGCTCTGAGATATCACAGACAATTAAAAAGGGCATTTTTATTGACATCAAGTGCCTCCTTGAATACCCGTAACATTAAGGAACATGCGGTTGGTGCTCTTATTCAGATTCAGGGATAGCAGGTAGTTCTTGGTTAAAAGGCCTTCTAGGCATGCTTCCAGTAGATGATGAGGATGGATGTCACGCCCCAAACCGGGATCGTGAACAGCCGCCCGTTGCCCCTGAATGCCGGCTGTATTTTTACAGAAAATTGGACAGAACCTCCCCATAAATCGGAGGTTTCCCATGTACAATTATACCTGTATAATCCAAATCATCCTGTACAATACACAAATGGCCATCCCGGCCTCTCCAAAATCAACAAACACCACAGCCAACATTCAGAACAACGCAAGGCTATAAACAAACCTAGCCACAGACCTCTACTGTCATGCCCAACTAGAGCATGAGCAGCCGCTATATCGAGCGGATCTAAGTTTATACAATATATATCACATTTCCCAAGTAACGTTCAAGTACGTACAATCGCCTCAATGCAAATGAAATATGAGAGTTAAACTATACAGTCATCCCAAAATAAGTACATGGCCAACTACGGACCTCAATGTCAAGACCTCGCAGGGTCGAAACTAAATTAGAAGTAAATCTCACCGTCAGAACAATAAATCCGCACTAGAGCCTGTAACACCGCTCTATCACAATAAACCTGTCTGAGGAGAGAAAATAGAGGGGTGAGTATCATGGGAAGATACTCAGTGAGTGAGGGGGATAATATCCAGCATAAATAGCATAGGTGAACAATTGGAGTGTCAAATAACATCATTTGAAACAAAAATTTACATTTCGCGACAAAACATGATATATTTATCAATTTGAAATCATTTAATCAAACACGCGATAGCAAGCATGTATGCATCCATTTAAAATCAAGTAATGTCAGAGCGAGCCAAAAATAGTCCTGGCAAAGGTCAACCGTGACCAAGGACAGGCGCGTCGGGGGTTTTTATTATGCATAGACTTTAAAACGCTCTCTACCCTAACGTTGGCCATGAGCTCGCTGGGGCCAACTCATCAACGTGTATAGGACCCCGCCCGGTGCTAGACGGTGGCGTCACACACGTCCTCCCCCTACGTGGGTTCAACCGGCCGCGCCTATAGCCTTTAGAATAAATGACGTTTGCGGATACCTCCTGCAGAAGCGTATCCGGGCAACCCGTGCCTCTACAAACGCCCTTCGTAGCTACGGAATCATCATAATATCACAAGGGCACAACGTCCCATAGTATCACAAGGGCACAACGTCCCAGGGCACAACGTCCCACAAGTATCATCACATCATCACGTAACTAGTGGGCATCCAACCCACGTAGTTCATCAAAAACATTTTAAATTTGCGTACCAATACGTCTCTTCAATTCATTTCAAAATAGCATATCAATGCAACGGTATAAAATGAAATTTATACATTTTCAAGTAATGGCACAATTATTGTTTCATTTCAAACCATGGATGCATAGTGATTGTAAATATAATTCAAGACACTCCAAAAATCACAAAACAGATTTCTAAATTTAATATCACACGTCAACGAATGCATATCAAAGCATGTTTTATCGAAAATGCGACAGAAAATACGTTTTACTATTTTATGCAAGAGATTAGAGTCCCACTCACATATCTAGGGAGGGTGGTCACTCCCTATTTTTCAACGACTCTCCAAAAGACAAACCTAATCAAATCGTCAAATTTATAGCGATTAAAACCCTAATAAGGGATTCTATCAATAAAATTTATTCATCTCTCACCTAGGGTTCCTCGGGTTTCAGACCTAGTTGTCGTTCGCCCGTCGGGTTGGTTTAAAACCTGTAATATTTCCCAAACTTCAGATGTATTAGAAACCACTAAATTTCTAACAGCAAACCATAGAACTTCAATCAATACAGTCGTTACCTGCAGTACAAAAGATGTAGGTGAGCTCTCGAAGGGGAAAGCCGGTCACGGGCTCGCGGGCCGTCACGGGCTCGCGGGCCGGTAGGCTGGCTGCTAGCGGGCTGGCCCGCTGGTGGCTCGCGGCTCTCAGCCCGGCTTGCTGGCCGTAGCGGGCTTCGCGGGTTGCAGTGGGCCGCGGCTGGACTGGGCCTTGGGCCGCTGGTGGGTTGGCCCGCTCACGGGCTAGGGCTCGCTCTCGCGAGCTGGAACGCGTGCTCGCGAGCTGAGACGCGCGCTCAGGACAGGAGCGCGTGCTGTGAGGTGCGCGCGCTCGCGCAGATGGGTCGCGTGCTCTGCGCACTGTGCTCGCGCAGGGGCGCACTGTGCTCGCGCAGGGGCGCGCAGGCTAGGTCGCGGGAGATAGCACAGGCTGGGTCGCTGGAGATCACGCGCTGGGTCGCGGGAGATCGCGCGCTGTGGCGCGCTGGGCTCGCGCGCTGGCTCGCGGGAGATCGCGAGTTGTGGCGCGCTGGGCTCGCGCGCTGGGCGGCGCTGGGCTCGCGCGCTGGGCCGCGCTGGGCTCGCGCGCTGGGCGGCGCTGGGCTCGCGCGCTGGGCTTGCACGATGGGCCGCGCTGGGCTCGCGCGCTGGGCCGCGCACTGGCTCGTGCTGAGTCGCGCGCTGGCTTGCGCGCTGGGCCTTGCGCTGGCTCGCGCGCTGGGCCGTGATAGCTCGAGGCGGCAGCGCTCGCGGGAGGGCCGATCTGCGCAGTGGCGTGCTCGCGGGAAGGAGGTCGCGCTGTGGCTTGGTGCGGTGGCGGAAGGGAGAGGCCGCAGCGGAGGAGAAGAGGAGAAAGAGGGAAAGAGGGAGAGAAAGAGAGAGAGAGAGAGAGAGAGAGAGAGAGAGAGAGAGAGAGAGAAGGAAAAGAAAATTAGGGCTTTAAGCCCTAATTTTAATTTCAATTTTTTTCAATTTTTTTTTTTTTTTTTTTTTTTTTTTTTTTTTTATTTAATTGGGTATTACATTTTCTAACCCCCTAAAAACAAGTCTCGTCCTCGAGACTAAAAGAAACTATACAGAGAAAAGTTGGGGGTGTTGTCTTCTCATGGCTTCCTGGTCTGTTACTCGATCTGGTCGCTCCTACACAAAGCTCTAACAAGAGGAATCGCTTTGTTCTGTAGCTTTCTGACCTGTCGATCCAAAATAGTCACGGGCTGGACAGGTAATCTCAAGTCCTCTCGCATTTCTATCGGCAGAGGCTCCAAAATGTGTGAAGGATCTGAGATGTACTTCCTCAACACTGATACATGGAAGACATCATGGATCCGAGATAGTTCATCTGGCAGCTCTAGCCTGTATGTCACGCTCCCCACCCTACTGAGGATACGGAACGGACCAATGTACCCGGGGCTCGACTTGCCCCGCTGCCGATGTCGTACTAGTCCCCTCAATGGAGAAATCCTCAAGAACTCCATATCGCCCACCTCAAACTCTAAAAGTCGGCGTCTTCGATCCGCATATGCCCTCTATCTGTCTTGGGCGGCTTTCATTCGCTCACGGATAACCTTAATTTTATCCTTTGTTTGCTCAATCAACTCAACGCTGCTGAGACGTCGCTCTCCGACCTCATCCCAGCACATCGGGGTGCGGCACTTCCTGCCATATAGTGCCTCATATGGGGGCATCCCTATACTGGCTTGATAACTGTTATTATATACGAATTCGACCAGTGGAAGGTGCCGATCCCAACTACCCCGAAAATCCATCACACATGCCCTCAGTATGTACTCAAGAGTCTAAATGGTCCTCTCAGACTGGTCGTCCGTCTGAGGATGATATGCTGTACTGAAATTCAATCTAGTACCCAATGCCTCCAGCAACTTGGGCCAAAACTTAGATGTGAACCTGGGGTCTCTATCTGAAACAATCGACACAGGCACCCCGTGAAGCCGAACTACAGTATCAATGTAGAGACGTGCCAACGCCTCTAAGGAATAGTCACCGCGGATAGGGATAAAATGTGCAAATTTGGTGAGTCGATCGACAATCACCCAAATCGCATCATGCGTGAAGAAGTCCGCGGCAACCCCATCACGAAATCCATAGTAATATGCTCCCATTTCCACTCAGGAATGGGAAGAGGCTGCAGTGTGCCCGCTAGACGCTGATGCTCAGCCTTCACCTATCGGCGAGCTAAACATCTTGCCACAAAATCCTCAATCTCTCGTTTCATGTTAGGCCACCAATAACTATCCCGAATAGCCCAATACATCTTGGTACTACCTGGATGAATGCTTAAGTTGAGGAGTGTGCCTCCTTAAGTATGGCCTTGCGGAAATCAATGTCAACTGAAATGCAAATCCGTTCTCCAAACACTATCTATCCGTTCTCTCGGAATTCGAAGTCTCTGACATGGTTGAACAAGGTCTGCCTGTCCTCATATCTGGCTAATGATGCTTCTCACACAGCATTAACCACACTGACTCCTAATGTACAAAGTCCCACCAATAAAGAGGGGTAAGCACTCTCTCTGCCGTCTGAGAGTAAGATACTTAGCATGCTCCTCAACACTCTGCAAGCTGATTAGGATGTCATCAGTGGAAACGATAACAAATCGATCTAGAAAATTCATAAAAGACCCGATCTATTCGGTCCATAAATGCAGCTAGGACATTCGTCAGCCCAAATGACATGACCAAGGACTCAAAGTGTCCACGCTGATACGGAATGCGATTTTTGGACAGATCCTCGACCCTAACCCGTAACCGAGTATAACGCGATTGAAGATTTATCTTCGAAAAGACCTTATCACCGAGAAGCTGATCAAACAAATCATCGATGTGGGAAAATGAATATCAATCCTTGGTAGTGATCTTAGTCAACTGTCAATAATCCATAACAAGTTTAAGTATTCTATATTTCTTCTTTACAAATTATACCGAAGCACCCTAAGGTGTGATGCTTGGATGATGAATTATTTATCAAACAATTTCTGTAGTTAAATCTTGAGCTCTCTCAACTCAAATGGTACCATTCTATATGGCGGAATAGGAATAAGAGTAATCCCTAGAGCTAGATCAATTTCAAAATTAAATCTTCCGAATCAATGATAATTAGGGTGGCTCCTCGGGAAATACTTCAAAAAACTTCTGTACCACCAGAATCTCATTAAGTCTCGGATTCTGTATGGTGGTATCGATCATATGTGTCAGGTCTGTCATACATCCCTGACGTATTATACGTCTGGCTTTCCTCACTAATACAATACCACGAGGTAACACCCGTCTCTCACTCGCAAACGTCAGTGGTGGCCCTTCAAGCCTCCAAAAATCGTCTTTCTTGATAAAACAGTCTAAGGAAACTCTATAAGTATACAATTAATCTATCTCTAAGATGGCATCGAAATCTGTCATATCCGGTGGGATCAGATTTGCTCTCAGCACTGTCCCACCCGCTATGACATCATACTCTCTATATACGAATCTCTAACCAACTGCTCACCAAGAGGAGAGACAACTAATAGCTCCTCATCAAGTAACGATAACAGCCCAACCGACTGTTGAGCGAAAGAAACTCTCACATAGAATTAGTTCGACCTTGTGCCAATAAGAACACAAACGTCGACTCCATGTATTTCCATAGCACCAAGATTCAAAAATAAATAAATAAATAAATAAATAAATAAAATAAAATAAAATAAAATAAAATAAAAAGAATAGGGATATACACCTGTATATCAAAATAGTTAAGCCTCTAGTACCGTGACAATCATGTCTGTACATATCATCACAAAATACACGATTTCAAAGGAAACAGTGCATAAGGACCTCTAAACGGAAGGATCCGCAGGAGGATTACCCATGATCATATCTGGGTTCGTCAGAGCGTCCTCCTGAGTCACCGCATACACAAGGGCGTGCACCCTCAACTAATCTCGTGAAAACCTAATGCTATATTGCTCCCGGCTGCAGTCCGTGGAGCAGTGTTACTAGAATGCGCAGGTGTTCCCTGCTGTTCTACACGTGGTGTATTCCGATGACTCGAAGCCAACTAACCTCCAAGTCACAAATCAGGGTATAAAGTCCTGATATGTCCCGGCTTCTCATAGTGGAAGCATGTAATAAGTGCTCTACATTTTTATTCGAGCGTGGTGCTTGCCACATGCGGCAAAGAAAAGGTCGCTGAGCAGTAGCCTAGCTCATGGCACTAGGACTGGTGATATAACCACCGGGGATATGGTCCCGCTAAAACTCCGTGAAATATCTGCGGTCGAATTCCATTAGGAAATCGCTTTGCCGCAATGGCTTATAGCCTCATCGCAAATAGCCTCCCATCAAGTGAGGGCTTCCCTATCGAATAGTCTCTCAGTTACTCGTAGACTATACTCCTCGCGCAAGCCTAGATCTATCAAGATCCGTCGGATTCAGTTGACTCAGTGTTTTGCTACCGTAGCATCACCAAGTCCAAAAATCTGTGCATCCCAACTGTCGAGCTACCGTGACTAGCTGGGTCAACTCGGGGATGCACCTAAGTATGGCGCAATTATTATAACTCAGATTCGAAACTGTAAGAAGAACGGCCACCGATGGACGTTTTGGTGCCACTAGAGTAAGAACTACTGTAGGAGAAATAAGCGCAGCCGTAGATATCAGCATTGCCATCAAAGGTGATAGGGTGACATCTGGACCCCATGTGCCGTGTACCACTCGTATACTTGTCCGAAAATATCAAGAGTAAATGGTGGAAACGTTATAGCCGGCTAAGAAGGTGCTGGAGAAAACACACACCTTGAGGATGTATTCTTCGGCACCGAAAGGGGCGCCAGAAATGAAGAAGTATCCTCGTTCTCTTTAAGTGAATCAAGGGGGTACATATCTAACGCTCCATGTAATCGTCATGGTTCCGCAATATAAGAATTCTCATTAGGTATTTTTCAAGGATTAGGGTTAGTACAACTAACCCCCTAAAATGAATGAAATCATCAATTTAAGAACCATCTCCATTGGTTCCTTCTTTGAAAATGAAAAAAATGCTAGGTTAGATAAGAATTAGTATCTAACCCCCTAAAATAGATAAACTCAATTCCTAAGACCATATGCAGGGATATAAATGACTGTATGAAACTCTTATGCATTGAGGACTTTAAACGCAAGCACACTCGGGAATATTTTCAAGATTTTCTTTCCATATAGCGCTCACCTAGAGGCTCTGATACCAATATAACTGTCACGCCCCAAACCGGGATCGTGAACAGCCGCCCGTTGCCCCTGAATGCCGGCTGTATTTTTACAGAAAATTGGACAGAACCTCCCCATAAATCGGAGGTTTTCCATGTACAATTATACCTGTATAATCCAAATCATCCTGTACAATACACAAATGGCCATCCCGGCCTCTCCAAAATCAACAAACACCACAGCCAACATTCAGAACAACGCAAGGCTATAAACAAACCTAGCCACAGACCTCTACTGTCATGCCCAACTAGAGCATGAGCAGCCGCTATATCGAGCGGACCTAAGTTTATACAATATATATCACATTTCCCAAGTAACGTTCAAGTACGTACAATCGCCTCAATGCAAATGAAATATGAGAGTTAAACTATACAGTCATCCCAAAATAAGTACATGGCCAACTACGGACCTCAATGTCAAGACCTCGCAGGGTCGAAACTAAATTAGAAGTAAATCTCACCGTCAGAACAATAAATCCGCACTAGAGCCTGTAACACCGCTCTATCACAATAAACCTGTCTGAGGAGAGAAAATAGAGGGGTGAGTATCATGGGAAGATACTCAGTGAGTGAGGGGGATAATATCCAGCATAAATAGCATAGGTGAACAATTGGAGTGTCAAATAACATCATTTGAAACAAAAATTTACATTTCGCGACAAAACATGATATATTTATCAATTTGAAATCATTTAATCAAACACGCGATAGCAAGCATGTATGCATCCATTTAAAATCAAGTAATGTCAGAGCGAGCCAAAAATAGTCCTGGCAAAGGTCAACCGTGACCAAGGACAGGCGCGTCGGGGGTTTTTATTATGCATAGACTTTAAAACGCTCTCTACCCCGACGTTGGCCATGAGCTCGCTGGGGCCAACTCATCAACGTGTATAGGACCCCGCCCGGTGCTAGACGGTGGCGTCACACACGTCCTCCCCCTACGTGGGTTCAACCGGCCGCGCCTATAGCCTTTAGAATAAATGACGTTTGCGGATACCTCCTGCAGAAGCGTATCCGGGCAACCCGTGCCTCTACAAACGCCCTTCGTAGCTACGGAATCATCATAATATCACAAGGGCACAACGTCCCATAGTATCACAAGGGCACAACGTCCCAGGGCACAACGTCCCACAAGTATCATCACATCATCACGTAACTAGTGGGCATCCAACCCACGTAGTTCATCAAAAACATTTTAAATTTGCGTACCAATACGTCTCTTCAATTCATTTCAAAATAGCATATCAATGCAACGGTATAAAATGAAATTTATACATTTTCAAGTAATGGCACAATTATTGTTTCATTTCAAACCATGGATGCATAGTGATTGTAAATATAATTCAAGACACTCCAAAAATCACAAAACAGATTTCTAAATTTAATATCACACGTCAACGAATGCATATCAAAGCATGTTTTATCGAAAATGCGACAGAAAATACGTTTTACTATTTTATGCAAGAGATTAGAGTCTCACTCACATATCTAGGGAGGGTGGTCACTCCCTATTTTTCAACGACTCTCCAAAAGACAAACCTAATCAAATCGTCAAATTTATAGCGATTAAAACCCTAATAAGGGATTCTATCAATAAAATTTATTCATCTCTCACCTAGGGTTCCTCGGGTTTCAGACCTAGTTGTCGTTCGCCCGTCGGGTTGGTTTAAAACCTGTAATATTTCCCAAACTTCAGATGTATTAGAAACCACTAAATTTCTAACAGCAAACCATAGAACTTCAATCAATACAGTCGTTACCTGCAGTACAAAAGATGTAGGTGAGCTCTCGAAGGGGAAAGCCGGTCACGGGCTCGCGGGCCGTCACGGGCTCGCGGGCCGGTAGGCTGGCTGCTAGCGGGCTGGCCCGCTGGTGGCTCGCGGCTCTCAGCCCGGCTTGCTGGCCGTAGCGGGCTTCGCGGGTTGCAGTGGGCCGCGGCTGGACTGGGCCTTGGGCCGCTGGTGGGTTGGCCCGCTCACGGGCTAGGGCTCGCTCTCGCGAGCTGGAACGCGTGCTCGCGAGCTGAGACGCGCGCTCAGGACAGGAGCGCGTGCTGTGAGGTGCGCGCGCTCGCGCAGATGGGTCGCGTGCTCTGCGCACTGTGCTCGCGCAGGGGCGCGCAGGCTAGGTCGCGGGAGATAGCACAGGCTGGGTCGCTGGAGATCACGCGCTGGGTCGCGGGAGATCGCGCGCTGTGGCGCGCTGGGCTCGCGCGCTGGCTCGCGGGAGATCGCGAGTTGTGGCGCGCTGGGCTCGCGCGCTGGGCGGCGCTGGGCTCGCGCGCTGGGCCGCGCTGGGCTCGCGCGCTGGGCGGCGCTGGGCTCGCGCGCTGGGCTTGCACGATGGGCCGCGCTGGGCTCGCGCGCTGGGCCGCGCACTGGCTCGTGCTGAGTCGCGCGCTGGCTTGCGCGCTGGGCCTTGCGCTGGCTCGCGCGCTGGGCCGTGATAGCTCGAGGCGGCAGCGCTCGCGGGAGGGCCGATCTGCGCAGTGGCGTGCTCGCGGGAAGGAGGTCGCGCTGTGGCTTGGTGCGGTGGCGGAAGGGAGAGGCCGCAGCGGAGGAGAAGAGGAGAAAGAGGGAAAGAGGGAGAGAAAGAGAGAGAGAGAGAGAGAGAGAGAGAGAGAGAGAGAGAGAGAGAAGGAAAAGAAAATTAGGGCTTTAAGCCCTAATTTTAATTTCAATTTTTTTCAATTTTTTTTTTTTTTTTTTTTTTTTTTTTTATTTAATTGGGTATTACAATGGACCTGTTGAAACAAAAGGATTAGGTGGAATGGTTGGATTGTCTTCTTCCCCTTCCAGCATTTGAACCACCACATTCATTGAGGGTCGATCAACTGGGTACCAATGAATGCAACGCAGACCCACAATGGTTAGTTTCTTCACTATCTTGGCCTGTTCATCATCGTCAATTCGAGAGGGTGTATCATCTTTTCCCTCCAAGCTATCATAAATCCATGCTGGGAACTGTAGTTCACTAATTTCCTTAGCTGCAGTGTCTACTTTTCTCCCACCGACCATTTCAAGAAGCAACATGCCAAAACTATAAACATCAGACTTATAAGACACGTTGCCAAAGTTCCTTGAGAAAACTTCAGGTGCCATATAGCCCATGGTTCCCCTTGCAGCAGTTATGGACACGTGACTTTTGTCCCTGAAACAGAGTTTGGCTTGTCCAAAATCGGATATTTTAGGATTGAAATTTTGATCTAGCAAAACATTGTGTGGTTTGATGTCAAAATGGAGAATTGGTTTATCACAACCTTGGTGAAGATACTTAATTCGCCTGGCTATGCCTAGGGCAATGTCTTGAACTTTCTGCCAACCAAGGGGCAGAGAGAGAGAGAGAGACCATTTCTCGAATATATGATCTTCTCTAGGGACCCATTTGGCAAGAACTCATAAATGAGAGCTCATCTAAACCCATCAGCGCAGAACCCCACCAACCGGACCACATTGACATGATGAATTCTACCCATAGTTGCTACTTCATTGATGAACTCATCTCCATCACTTTCAGAGTTGTCTAGAATCTTAACGGCTACAAACACTTCATTAGAAAGCTTTCCCTTGTACACAGTTACATAAGCCCCTTGGCCCAATTTATCCTGAAACTTGCAGGTGATTCTCCTGACGTCAGCATAGGAATATCTTGAGGGTTTATCTGCTCTATAATCATCCAGAAATTTTTCAATCTTTCGTTGATGCTCTCACTCCATTTTGTCCAATCTATAGATGCGGCAGAATTGAATGGTTGCTAAGGCAAACATAAATGCACCTAAACTTGCACCTGGTTTGGAAATAAAAAATTTTCAGAGCGATAAATATCCATAATAGCAGCAGGAGTGGCAAAATGTTTAGATGCACTTTACCTGCAACCACTAGTTTCTTTGTTGAACCTGTGAAGGAAGTGAATGGACAAATTTGATCAGTTTGTCGGGCTAAAGAACAAATTAAAAAACAAAATATGAAGGAGAAAAATATCTTATCTTTCACTTGTAAATTCTTAGGGCCTGTAAAATGTACAGGAACCGGATAAAGAAATGGATAATGTAGGAAGATTAATTAGAAATGCTGAGATCCACATGTTTTTCTATATTTTTTATGGCAGAATCGGAGTTTGGTGGAAATTTGTTACTTTTCTGGGAATTGAATGACACGTACCGGAATTTAGATCGTGTTTCTTTAAACCTTCAATCTTCAGATTCGATCTAGTTTGACTGTTCTTCAGCCTACAAGCTCCTCCACTTGCTTCACATTCTTGACAACTTGGTCGAAGCCAACTGAAAGAAAGAACTGTTTGGTTGTCTGTGAGGATCGCACCTTCAGGAACATCATACATCTTTGTACAAGATGACAAAGGAATTTCCCAAATATCATCATAATTATCTGCAGCAAAGACCTTGAAGCCCGGAATGCTTAGGCATGGGACTTGGCGAGCATAGAGGAAATCCACTGTTGAGCTACAATTGAACAAGCTATAATAAAAAGAATAAAAGTCCTGGCCAACTCGGAAGGGGGAATTGATTAAGTTCATGCTTTTTACTAGTTTGGGGGTGCAGCTACCAGGGTCAATTACATCAATAGTCTGCAATCTGTAATTGATGTTTTTGACAAAAACTTTGATTGAATTAGGTAACTCTAACAGAGTTTTGTTATCATTCGTACAAGAAAGATCAAACCCGGGATAACCACCTTCAATCGGTTGGCAACCCTTAAGACGAAATGGAAATCAGATGACAGGGCTGCTTCCTCTGCATGTTGATTCAACACAATGATTTTCAAGCTCATCTGCCAAGATTACTGCGACTATGATTAATAGACTCGAGATATGGATGAATACTTGGACCGAAGAACTCATCTCTGCAAAACCCTGTTGGAAATCTTTTTCCATGGTTATCCTCTAGGATGCGCCAAAAAGACAAAAGTAACCAATATTGAAGCTCGAGTTTAGCCGGAGTTAAAGATTTTGTGAGAGAGATTGTTCCATGGGCGAGATGAGTAACTGATTTTGTTACTACTTTTCAAGAACAATAGGCCAGAATTTCAGTATATATTCACTTCAATGACATTATCTTCAAGACAATATCATTCAACGTATTGGAAACTCAACCTTGAAATTTCGTGAGAGCTTCACACTATCAAGTCCATAAAATTGATGTGTTTCTTTTTGACTTGTAAGGAGGGTGAAGACCGGGGCACTCCATGGGCCTGCACCAATAAATTAGAGGAATTTCTTCTATTATTATCTTCTTTTCTATTCATGCTCTGTTTAAAACTACTGGAACTTGTTTTTTGTTCAAATGGTCTTCAACTAAGTATAACCTCTTTCGTCCTTTGGGGCCACTATTTGGCTTTTTGGATGGTGTCTTGTTTGGCCTTCTCAAATTTGTGTGGTGTATATTTTTCCTGTTATTACATTTCCATGATGATTATTATGAGTTTTAGATAGCCTGTAATGTTGTTCCTTATTACAATTGGATTGTGGATTTTATTGCTTACAGCCTCAGCCTGTGGATATTACACTTTGCATATTTGTTTATTGCCATACTCTAGCATCCCACATTAGTTTAATAGTGTGGGGTGCGGACGTTGGAGGGTGGAATCCCTATCAGTAAGTATAGATGTTTCAGTCTTGGCTATAAAAAGGTAAGGGTGGATGTGTTTTGTCCCAGATCGGCTAGTTCCAGAGTGATCTTTCGGTTATATAAGTTTGATCGCACCCCTAAAATGGTCAACGCCTTTTGAGACAAAACTGTGAAATCATATAATCCAAATAAGTAATTGGTTTTTGTTTAGCAAGCTTTAAATGGGGTAGTCCAACTAAACAAATCCCACATGATTATCGCTTTCGATCTCGTTCATGAGATTAGTGCAAACTTTCTTATATCATAGCAAGAAAGATCATGTAATTAGCACACAGGTCATAGAAACTTGTCATAAGCATTATTCTCAGACTTAATAGCATTATCCTAAAAGACACCTGATTGTATTCATACAATTTTATGGATTTGAATGCAGCTTGTTTGGTGTTATGTATGCACTCTCTTACTTGTGTCTATAATTACCTATGCATATACTCGAATGCAGGATTTATAAATCATGCATAGCTCATATTTCTTTTACTTTTTTATTATAATGTGGGATACAACACTGGTACCATACAAAAAGTAGGGGAAAAAAATTAGGACGACCGAGGATGAAATGATTAAAGCAGCGGGTAACTTGTAACCACTGCCTCTTGTTCACACTCATCCACATTATATTCGGTCTTTTTTATTCACCATCAGTAGAAACTCATTACTTCCACTCACTCATCGTCCATCAACTGAGATGGTGTCAATAGCATTGTGCGAGATGGCTGTTGCCATCTCCTCACGGTGTTGGAAAGGCTTGGGAGGCATATGCAGAAGCTCAACTTCCCCTTCAAGTAATTCCAATACTCTTTTCATTGAAGGACGGTCAGCAGGCTTCATCTGTATGCACCACAGCGCGACCAAGACCATCTTCCTTGCAATCCTTTTTTCATCCTCCATCACATCATCTCCGAAATCCATGTCCAATCCTTGCTCATATCTGTCATATATCCATGAAGGGAAATATATTTGACTCGAGTGCTGTGCATATGCATTCAAATTCTTTCTTCTTCCCACCATTTCCAACAGCAACATCCCAAAACTATAGACATCAGCTTTGTATGAAATGCCTCCAATATTCTTATAGAACAATTCCGGAGCAATATAGCCTAGTGTCCCTCTTGCAGCAGTGAGAGAGACTATACTATCGTCTGTTGGGTAAAGTTTGGCAAGGCCAAAATCTGAGATTTTTGGAACAAAGTTATCATCAAGAAGAATGTTGTGGGGCTTAATATCAAAGTGCAAAATCTGCATTTCACAGCCTCGATGTAAATATTCAATTCCCTGAGCCACTCCAAGTGCAATCTCATACATTCTTCTCCAACTCAAGGGGCTATTCTTATCTTCTCCTTGGAAGATGAACTTGTCCAGGGATCCATTAGGCATGAAATCATAAACTAGAGCTTGTTTTGATCCCTCTGCACAAAATCCAATGAGCTGCACAACATTGACATGGTGAATCCTTCCGATTGTCGAGACTTCACTTATGAAATCCTGGCCATTGGTTTTGGATTTGTTCAACATTTTGACAGCAACAAAATTCCCGCTTTGCAGCTTCCCCTTGTAAACAGAGCCATACCCTCCATGACCCAATTTGTCCCTGAATCCTTTGGTTATCTGTTTTATTTTTGCGTAGGAGTATCTGATTGGCATGAGGTTGTTGTGACTTTGAAGGAATTCCTCAATGTAGTCATCAGTTGACAAGTGTCTCCGGCGGAACTTGTAGGTTATAAGTGCAGTCAAGCAGCACATTCCCAAGAGTGCTCTTCCAACCAAGCATAACACTTAAAAACATGAAAGTAATATGGATCAGAAATCAGAAAAAATACTACACTGATGAGAAGATATTGTTACTTCAATTACCCTATGGTTTAAATTAATCTTGTTTTAATTTATTTAATGAAAGAAAAATCTACTTCAGTGGATTTTTTTTTTATTTAACATAAAAAATTATTAGCAATTCTTGTGTTTCATCATAACCTCTCAATCCCCCTTTTAAAATAATAATATTTATTTGATTTAGCTAAAGAAACTCTGCACCCATATTTTCCCTCTAAGTGATAAGATGATCTCTCTGTAGAGCAAGTGCCGGAACTGCATGATCCTCACCGGTAAGTATTCCTCCTGCAAAAGGATAACAAATTCGAAGAGATTAAATGAATAGAAACAATAATAAAACCTAGCAGTCCATTTAAATGGAAAAGCGTCATGAAGACCTCACCATAGACACCGATGTAGATGAGTATATCTAGAATGCTGCAATTTAACCAAAAGAACTAGGTCAGCTGAGTGTGTACTCCCATGAACAAGAAGAGCTACATAACAGAGCCAAGAAACCTAGACTCTTAACATCTTATTTAGTAACTGAAAGAAAAAAAGAAAGAGCGAGAAAAACAGCATGCATGAGCACACACGACACGCATTATATGAAGTATTAGTGAAGAAAACAAACTCACTAGATAATAATAAGTTTCCACCCTCGAAGCAGACCCCAATCGCGAGAATCAAGTAAAAACCCCTTTAGCATTGCACTGTTGATGTCGGTAACAGAAAGGTTTGTGACATCAATGAACACCAAATTCGAATAATATCCATACATAGCATGTGGAATAGACCGGTTACTGAAAATTGATTTGTCCAAAGGATGGACAAAAAGAACTCTGCATGAGTTTGGCACGTCTGACACCAGAAGGTTTCCTATTGCAGCATAATGGAAGTTCACATCTGTGGAGGAAGAGCTATTGATGAAGCAATTTGAGAAATCTAGATACAGGGAAGAATTTTTCACTTGCTTTTCACAGCTCAAAATGCTTATAACCACAGAATTTCGATAATGGAAGTATAGTGGACCACTATTCTGGAGGGGATTGCCTGGAATGTTGGAGCAAATGTCACTACTTAGAGTTGCATCGACAACACGAAGCTGCCCACCATACTTGTAATCAATATTTTCCACAAAGTATTTCCTTGAATCGAGATGAAGTATGGTGCGGTTATCCTCGCATTCCAATTCAAAAGCAGGCTTACCACACCCGGGAGGATCATGTTTTAGTCTGAAAGGACTGCTGATTTTAGCAATATTTCCACATGAAGAAGGAACGCATTTCCTGGCAAAACATGCTTCAAGGAAAAGATTAAGAGCTAAGACCGCAAGCCTAACTGAGAAAAACTTGGGTCTTACCATCTTTGAAATTGGCAAAAAATAAAAATAAAAATTAAAATTAAAAAAAAAAATAAGACTTTCATAATCTAGTAGGAGGAAGAACACACGTATTGAAGCTGATCCGAAGTTGCACAAGTTTCGGCTAAGGTACAGACAGAATCCAAGTCAAGCGCAGTGCTTTGCTCCTTGGTGCCATCTGCTGGCCTCGTTGTTGGGTAAATACCTCAACGGGCCGGTCTCCAAAAAATCCGACGGAGTCGCGATGTCCCTCAAATGGAGTGCCGATCGGGATGGTGATCATGAGATCTAAACCACCACCGCATATCCACAACACATCGATGCTCAAATCCGGTGACAAAATGACGTAAGAAAAAAAAATTCCCTTCTCGAAATTTTTCTTCGACCCTTTCTCTCTCTAGAGATAAAAACCCCTAGCCTCACCTTCTCCATGGATGAAGAAGTTACTAAACACTTTGGGTTAATTAGTGAGGTAGTTAATGAGGTGATAAATGGAATAACGAGAGTTATCCCATTATTTTAAGATTACCAAAATGCCCCCTCAATGAGCATATTCCAACAAGCCTCTTCTATTAGAAATATATCATAGCTGCGAATGTTTTGCTCTTTAATATTTTTAATTAATTTATAATTTTGTATGTTTATATGTTATTTATTTGTATTTAGTTTGAGATAAGATAAGCCCATTGATAGAGAGATCATTTGTATTTGGATTTATATTAAACGTGTGGTTTTGGGCAAAGGAAAGACTTGTCCGTTGAGTAACCATCACGGCTCTCAGAATCCACAATCATGTTGAAAATGGATGCCCTAACCTAAACCTAAATGTTGAATCTTCTCATTCCAAATTCCAAAATTTTTAATTTCGACTATTCCGGTGTCTCTTTTTTCTCCAGCTAAGTCTCTCTTCAATCTTTAATTCAGTTTAAAATTTTTAGGGTTTTTTTTAATGTACGCTATTTCTTCACATTTCTATTTGTTTCACGGTATTTTTTCGCTTGTTTTCTTTATCAATTTAAGGTAACTACGGGAGAAAATGAAGTATAGTATGGTCGTTTTGATTAATTTTATCTGTATTATCTTTCAAACATCCTCCCAAAAGGAAAGATTTAGAGAAAGAGCATAACCTATTTCCTATAATTTTTTTGATTCTTGGTCAGCCGCTGGATGTTAAAAAATTTACTAGAGATACCAAACTTTTAATTGTAGGGCATCGTATACGATATTTTTACTATATTTATTATTTTAATAACTCAATATTACTTGTTTATTGAAAGAATATTGAAATCATATTTATTATTATTAAGATTTGAAACTAGACTTATATATATACACACACTTAAAGCCCCTCTCTACCTTCTCTAATACATACCGAATGATAGAATATTTTTCGGTTCTCTTTTGTTTCAATATGGTATCGGAACACTAGATTTTTTATCTAGATATCTACAATACTGACCAGAAATTCCCTCATTTCTTAACACTCGTGACTCAGATTTTGTGCCTTGATACATGGAATTATTATTTTTTTCTCATTTTTATTAGACTTTCATAGCAATCTTTTTCTATAAATTGGGTTTATATTTCAAAATTATACCCGTAATCAATTTTTATCTTATCTTATTTTTACTACATTCAAAAATTAACTTGCGTGGGATACACCCAAGCTACAAACATAAAACTATATTCACCACTAAAATCTAAATCGGGTTATGGCCATACCCTCTCCCTTCCCCCGCCCCAGCCCCTCCCCATTTTTTTTTTTTTTAAATCACATTAGTCTTATGGACATAACTAAAAATATAGAAGCTCCAGATAAATCTTTATTAAACTCAGAAAAAGTGAGCTAATTTGAATGCAAAACTTGCTACCTCGTTTGTATGAGGAAAACAATCAAAAAGTATGATAATGTCCCCAATATATTAAAAGAGGTTGGCGCCTAACTAATTTGGAATTAGCTCACCAAGATCCTTGTTTAGGGTACCCTTGCTCTACTGTCCTCCCTCATCATGCATTCTATCTTTTATGCTGCACTCAAGCCGTATCCCACCCTTTTCCCCCTTCTTAAACAATTTTGCAAGTGCAAGACAAGAGCATATGAGCTTTTCTATGTTATAATATAAGAAACTTCCGCCTATACTGCATATTATGACTTAAAATGTCCATTTTATCAAAATGGGTTATATTAAGATGTCTTTTCATGTTACTGTCATGTATTGAAATATAAAATTTATAAATATAATTTTTATTTTTTTAAAAATAATTAACTCAAACAATTACAAAAAAATGATGCAAATACTACATATGACTATGGTTCCAGAGTTGCTGGTTATTGATTTATGGAATTGAAACCGAACCTTAAAACTTTGGTAAACATAACTAAAGTTTTAACCTATTTCTGACGGATTTCTGAAGGATTTGCTTCTGTCTGTAAAAATCCGTCGCTGATACACTACATTCTTGTAGTGGGATTGGAACCAATTACTTTGAAAAATCAAAGGAAAGTGATTGCAGTAATAATACAGAAAGACTCAAGGACGGTGGGGTTCTTGATGCTGCACTCTCTCTCACACGTTACGGTGGACGCTACAAATTGAAGGAAACTTCTTGGTTGGGCGCGGTACCTATAGGAGAATAGAAGTCCAGTCCGCACAATTGAGGGACACGGTTTTTTCAGATGCCAAGTAGTGAACATCTTTCAACGGAGGGACCACAGAAAGGAAATGGTTACTTCCAGGAAAACATCGTGAATCACTTTTTGATTCCTTGGAGAGAAAACTTATGTTATACATACTAAATTGAGATTGAGCTACTAAATTGCACTTATGTAAAACATATATATAAGCTGTAAATTGTAGTTTGACTAAATTGTTTCCAATTTTGGAACATGAATGTGACAATGTGAAATATCTTTTAAGAAAATTATGTGAGACACCAGAACTTGGGGGTAGACATTTGGTTGAAAAATTCGGGATGAAGCTCATTTCTGACTTGGGTAACCTCTTTTCAATGGTTTAGTGAATTGGACAAAGAAAAAACTCATAAAATTTTACATAAATTATATTCAAATAAAATTTAAAGGTATGAGTAGTTAGATGATTTAATTATTTTTTTGTAGTCGATAACTAACTTTGCTCCGATTAAAACAGAGGCACGCCAGACTAAACAAATCATTGTTGAAAATTAGGATTCGATTCCGCTGGTAAAACTAAAAGTTCTAACTTTGAGATATGACCTTTCTGGTGGGCCTCCCATGTTCACCCCTAGAATGTTCTACCACCCACAACATGCTCGTTACTTTATATGCTTTAAACTATTGTCGTTGGTAAAACCATAAGTGGACTGTCGAATAAGTGGCAAATCGTTTGGCGCAGCACTGTGTACATCACCACTGCATAAATACATACGTACTTACGTGCATACATATATACGCATATAAATTCCTAATGTTAGATCCTTGTAATTTTATGTCACTTGAATCAGTGTGATCGCGTTCTTCCGAGCACCCATATTTTGCATGTAAACTTGAACAGTCATGGAAAATGAGAATGGCTAGGATGACATTGTGCCGATGAGTTTGTACCAACAAAATATCGCTATAAAAAAATACAATTTTAACGACGGATTTAATGACAAAAATTTTAAAAAAATTCATCACGCAAAGAAACAATTTCATCGCTAATAACGCGATGCAAAAATTTAATTACGAAAATCAAGAACATATGAAAATGGGGCTCCAAGAATTAGATAGTTAATTTTCTTTACAAATTTTCTTTAAGTGAAAAGCAAAGCACACAAATTTACAAGCCTAAGTAGATAGTTTGAGAATCTAAATTTAAAGAAGGATAATTTTCATTACAAATCGATGTAAGAACACCATAAAAAAATGTCTTTGTTGTAGGTGGCTTAATATTTGACATCCCCCTACCAGGAACATATGAAAATGGGGCTCCAAGAATTAGATGGTCGGTAAATCCACTACAATACTAGAAAATATTCTGTCTACTTTAGATAAAAAAAAAAATATCCATAAATGGCCACATAATTAGCAAGCTTAAGCTGATAGAAAGCTTATCTGAGGCTAGTCATTAGAAATGTCTTGTCCTAGTAGATGTATATCCACCGTTATGTGAAAATAGTATTATCAGCATTTTTTTTATGTTGATTTCGCAGTAACCGCAGGAAATTGATGTGTAGGGTAATCATTTTGATTAGTTTTATCACCGTCCTCGATCACCCCAAGAATTTAGGGGAGGGGTAGAATCTATTTTCTTTAAATTTCGATTTCTTGGTCAAATGATGGATGTTAAAATTCACTAGATACCCGAACTTTAGGTAAATTATTGCTCAATTGTGGCAATGTTGGTGAACAGGATTCGATTTTCTCTTTGCCCTTAACATGATAATGATATTTGATGGTATCCTTTAATTATGCCCCTGCATAATTTAATGACAATAATTTTGAAAACACTGAATGTCAATAATTTTGAATAACTTACACTGATCGGTCGATTACTCTGAAAAATCAAAGGAAAGTGAATGCATTAACAGTATAGAAAGACTTGTCAAAGATGGTGAGGTTCTTGACGTTGCATTCTTGGTAGACGATGTGAGGGTGACACTTACGGTTTCTTCTTTCCTCCGGCTTATAGAGTGGACGCCATGAGTCGAAGGAAACTTCTTGGTTTGGCACATTACCTATAGTATAAGTCCACAATAAGATTATGAAAAGATTATGAGGTTCTTGATGTTCCAACACACTCAGAGGGTGACATTCATGTTTTCTTGTTTGTCAAACACCTCACAAAGAACAAATAAGAATGGGATTCAAGATGCCTATGTGGGCCCTTGATGGTATAGGATTTGACGAACGCAACATCTTTGGTCAGGATCAGGAAAAACAAGCAGGGAAGGGTACGATGTTTCCTTTTGAATCTTCGTAACAAAACAGTACTCTTTAATTATTTGACAAGATAAGCTTGTGTTGGTAATTTTTATTTATAAATTTTATATCTATGAATTCATAATAATTTAAATTCCAAAAAATATATATTTCCCTAACCACTTGTATTATACAATTCAGAACATGAATTATACTCAAGTTATGCCTACAGGTCAATAAAAAAAATAAAAAAATAAAAATAAAAATCGCTTCTTTAAATACTTCGATTTTTACCAAGCAATGTTGCATTTTAAAAGCTGCGCAAATTAGAGAAAACACGACTAAGTGTGACTGCTTAAGGTTTTGTACCAAGTAATCTAGGTATGTTATGCATCATTTTTACTGTTTAAGATTTTGTAAAATAAAATTTATAGTTCAACTTGAAAGATTGTGAGAACGAATCCACGCCCAAACCATACCCCTAAATTGGAGTCTTGTTCATCGCCACTCAAATAATAAAAATTTCAAGGTTTCTCTCTCTCTCCCTTCGAATTTTGCATGGACTAAAACCTGAAGCGATTGAATTTTTGCCGTGTCATTTTCCTGCTTTGAATTAATCTTTTTTTTTTTTTAATTCCTTCATATCATATGTTAATTTCTTTTACCATTGCATTGATATGATGATTTCTTTGTTGGTGGGAAGTTGTAAAAGATTAGACCAAATGTAGAAAAAAGCTTCATAATTGTGCAGGGATGTTGAATATGTATAGGTGTGTATGTATACTTCTTTTGTTGGGTAAATTAGGTATCACAAGCTCTTAATGTGAACCCTAAAAGCAGATTTTCTTGGAAAAACCTTACTGAATAGGACATATTATTTACAAGTCAATGAGTCAATGTTCAAAGTCTATTTGGATTTATCTTTTTGATTTTGTTTTCCACAACTCCACTTTCCCCCAAATTGTATTGGAAAAGAGGGAAAGAAAATAAAACGAAATGCAAGGAGAGGAAAAGGCCAAGATGATAACTCGATGTGGACCTTAAACGTAATTTCCTTTCAAACAAGTTGCTAGTCAATAGATACATCCCTTCTGCAGGTCTTGCAAGTCAATTGGTATATTATTTTTTGGTTGGTCCAGAAATTCATCTTCCATGTTTTCCATGCAAGTCTTTTTCCATATTCATCTAATGCATGAATTCTCTGACAAGGATTCGTTGATTTTTCCCAATGTGAAGACAATCATGGTCAGTCAAGAAAAAGCAGTTCTGACAATGAAATGAATCAGAGAAAGGAATTTAAAAATGTTAAGTGAAAAGCAAAGTAAGAATCTAAATTTAGAGAAGGTTAATTTTCTTTACAAATCAATGTAAGAATACCTATAAAAAAAATGTCTTTGTTGTAGGTGACTTAATATTTGATATCCCCCCCCCCCCCCCACCAGGAACATATGAAAATGGGCTTCAAGAATTAGACGGTCGGTTAATCCACTGCAATATTAGGAAATATTTTGTCTACTTCAGATAAGAAAAATATCCATAAATCACCATATAATTAGCAAGCTTAGGATGATAGAAAGCTTATATGAGGCTAGACGCTAGAGTTTTCCTATACTGGTAGATGTATATCTGCAGCAATGTAAAAATATTAGGTGCAATGCTGAACTTTTGATAGTAAAGAGATTGAGTAGAAGACTATATGATATTACTAGAGCATCAACATAGGACACGACTATCTTGTGACAAAGTGCCAAATGAAGATTAAAGAACTTGATTTTCTATTACATCCAAGCTGACAGAATCACTTGATTGGATTGATGATTCTGTTAGATGTGTTCTGTTTCCTTAGTCCTTGATTGGTGTATCAGGGGGTGACAAAAGAATGGCTTGAGTGAGATTTTGGGTTGACATTCTCCTCAGAGCAACTCAATAACTTTGTTCATCGAAGGACATTGTCATAGATCATGTGGTTGGGCTTCGGAAATCTCAATGAGGACATGATGCAATTTAGGTCATGGTGCACAAAGTGACAAGTCTTCTTATTTCCTCCCCATTTTGATGACATTTCTGATAAAGGGATTCGACCAGTTGTTCACCAAGAAAATAGGGAACCAACGTGGGTTAACTCAACTAAATATAGAGTTGAGTTTCTTGAAGCATAACCGAGATTCGACTCCCGTCGAGAGCATCAGACCCTCATATGTATGGAGCGTTTCCTGTTGGGAGATCCGCCCTCCAAAAAAGAGTTACTGCAGCGGTCGATCCGGATTAGTCGGAACAAAGTTCCAAATACCGGACGGTATCTAAAACATGGTACAAAAAAAAATCAAGAAAATAGGGAGGCTGCATAGTTTCCCCATAGCCATTGTATCCGATAGAGATCTGCACTTACTTTCATATTTCTAGCAGACCAGCACAAAGGAGCTGGCACCAAATTGAACTTAAAGTACTGCAAATCACCCATAGATGGATGGGCAATCCCAGAGTACTATCCGCACGTTGGAAGACATCCGAGGACCATGCGTCCTGCAACAGTCACGTAGTTGGGAGGTTCAGCTGCCCTTGGTTGAATTCGCCCCAACGACAGTTACTCCTCTAGCATCAATATGGCTCGTACCTCATCATACTATGATGTCTTGCAAAAGCCCGTATACCCATATCATAATTATGATATTTTTATCGTAGTTATGATAAAGTTAATAATATGGTCAAACCCCTTATCATTACTACAATGGCCTTATCATAGTTAAAATGAGGAACATAGGGTACCCAACCTCTCTTATCGTAAATACGATGGCTCATCATAGTTATGATGAATCTCTTCAGCGTTGTGCCTCCCGTGGTAACTATTTTTTTTTCCATTATCGATATCCAGAGTCATACTTCAATTAATCCATAATAAGACCTAATTTAACTAGTTCAACCTAGCTTGAATCAGTTTGATCTGTTTAGCCCCCCAAGTGGGGTCTGCAATAGACTATGCTCTGTTTGTCTGATACTTCTTCTGTTTTGCTAATGGTGTATGCCACGTGATAATGGTACACGATTGTATATTGTGGATTTGTTGTTATTGTGTCTTCTTTTCACCATGTAAGGGATAGGCATGCCTATGGCCCTTTTACCACGTGATAATGGTACCCCTTGATTTGGCGGTGGTTATGAGACCAGATGCAACTGCTATTTTCTCACTGTGTTGGAACAAATATTTCTCCTTTTCTTCTTCCTTGACATCGTGCAGGACGTTGTGGATATAACCCATCTTTATTTGGTTAACAAGTCGAGGCAACTCTTCATATATCTCCTTTGCCAAGCTGTGTGATGTGCATAAAATTTGTGAATTTTATTTTCAACCTCAACCCAAGTGCAGCCTGGCTCTTTTGCCATCTTCCTCTCTAATTTCATGATTTTTCTGATTTCAGCAACGTCTGCCCACTTGCCACTCGAAGAGTAAAAGTTTGAAAGTAAAATATATGCTGCTGGATCATTAGGATCATGCTCAACAATCATCTCAGCAGCATGTTCTGCAATCTCTTTATTACCATGAACGTGACAAGCTCCAAGCAATGTGCACCAGACCAAAGCATCAACTATACACGAAAAAACAGTCTTTTAGCCATAAATTTAGCGACGAAAAACTTTTCGTCGCTAAATTATCCGTCCCTAATTTAGCGACGAATAACAAAATCCGTCGCTGAATTAGCGACGGATTATTTAGCGACGGAAATCCGTCGCTGATTCCAAATGCCCTGCCCACCTACCCGCGCCCACCCGAGCCAGCACCAACCTACAACCTGCCCGCCCGCCCGAGCCAGCACCCCCGCTCCAGCTCTCCTCTACTGGAAAATGCCGCTTTGCCTCCTGTCTCTACCGTGGTTCGAACTCCTGCACACCTGCACGCCGTGGTTCGAACTCCTGCACATCTGCACGCACACGCATAAATCTGTAAACCACCAAACCAAATAAATTATGTGATATAAATTTTTTTTTTTACTTATTATCTTTCCTTCACATTTTTCTAATAATAATAAAATAATATATAATAACAATTTAAAATAATAATTATAATAACTTTTTTTATTTAAACCACCAACGTAAAATAATATTAATTAAAAATAATAAATATGATAATTTTTAATAAAATAAAAAATAATAAAATACTAATTTAAAATAAAATAATAAATTAATTAAAAAATATATTAATATTATATTTTGTCTTCTTCTATTTTTCTTTTATTTTATTATTTTATTATTTTTTTCATTTTTATTTTATTTTTTTACTCCATAGTTAGAAATGGATTATGGGATCTCAATAATATAAAATTATAATTATCAATAAATTATAATATATTAATAATTTAAAAATCTATATATTTAATCACAAAATATTTTTATTCGTTTGAATATATAAGAAATTTCAATATAATTATTATATATAATAAATTTTAATAATGAGAATAGAAAGAAAAAAAATAGAGATGAGAGTAAGAGGAAGGAAAAAAAAAGTGAGAATAGAAAACAAATGAGGAGGAAGAAAGTAAAAAAAAAATATTATCACACAACACTAAGTGGTGATGCAGTGATGACATATCTTCCGTTCAAATGCGAGATTCAAGATTCGAATCCCTTCAATAGCATTTAGCATTTTTTTTAGCATTAAAACAATGAAGGGCGGGCGCTCGTGCGGGCATGCGCTTGCGCCTAGGGACGCAGGCTCTCCGTCACTAAATTACCACCGGATAAATTTCGTCGTTACTAAATTAATTTTTTTATTTAAATATTATATTAATATTATATTTTATTTAATTATATATAAAAAATTTAGCGACGGAAAACAAATCCGTTGCTAAATTAATTTTTAACTTAAATATAACATATTAATAAAATAAAAAGAAAAATAGAAAAAATAAAATTTTATTTAAAAAAGATTAAATTTTGTGACGGATTTTAAATCCGTGGTAAAATTTAGCTACGAAATATTATTCGTCGCTAATTAACGACGAAATTTGTAACGAAAAATTTTTTGTCGCCAATTAGCGACAAATTTAGCCGCGAAAATTTTTTCGTCACTAATTAGCGACAAATTTAGCTACGAATCATGTGTCCATCGCTAATTTAGTCACGACTTCATTTTCGTCGTAAATTTTGTGACAAATTAGCCACGAAAAAGTCATTGTCGCTAAATTCGTCGCAAAATGGCGACGAATTTTTTCCGTCGCGAAAATTCCTGACTAAAATCTTGTTTTTTTACAGTGATGATAGGCATTGATGAGATAAACTCAACAGCCTCTTCAAGGTTTCCTGAACGGCCAAATACATCAACCATCCATCCATCATGCCTGTGGCCCTTTTACCACGAGATAATGGTACCCCTTGATTTGTCGGTGGTTATGAGACCAAATGCAACTGCTATTTTCTCACAGTGTTGGAAAAGTATTTCTCCTTTTCTTCTTCCTTGACATCGTGCAGAACGTTGTGGACATAACCCATCTTCTTTATTTGGTTAACAAGTCGAGGCAACTCTTCATATATCTCCTTTGCCAAGCTGTGTGCATAAAATTTGTGAATTTTATTTTCAACCTCAACCCAAGTGCAGCCTGGCTCTTTTGCCATCTTCCTCTCTAATTTCATGATTTTTCTGATTTCAGCAACGTCTGCCCACTTGCCACTTGAAGAGTAAAAGTTTGAAAGTAAAATATATGCTGCTGGATCATCCGGATCATGCTCAACAATCATCTCAGCAGCATATTTTGCAATCTCTTTATTACCATGAACATGACAAGCTCCAAGCAATGTGCATCAGACCAAAGCATCAGCCATGATAGGCATTGATGAGATAAACTGAACAGCCTCTTCAAGGTTTCCTGAACGGCCAAATACATCAACCATCCATCCATAATGTTCTATTCTTGGCACAATACCATGTTCTTTGTAAATTGAGTTAGAAGTGTTTCCATCCCTCAGAGACCATACCAACATGACTACATGCGGATGGAACTGCAATATAGCTGATCTCGTTGGGCATGCCTACCTCAAGCATCTCTTGGAACATTTCAGCTCTTCTGGCAAATCCATGTTTTGCAAAGCCAGAGATCGTTGAAGTCCAGGATATTACGTTTTGATCTGTCATTTCATTAAATACTTGAAAAGCTGCTTCTATGTTCCCACACCTAGACTAAATGGAAATTAATGCATTACTGATGTGTAGGTTTGTGTTTGTCCCTGCTTTTAATATCTGTGCATGGATTTGCTCACTCTTACCCATTGCACCGATACTTTCAACTCCACTCAAAAGACTAGCAAATGTGAAAGCATCAACCTGAAATCCTGTATCTTCTATTTCACCATATAGTTTAAAAGCTTCGTGAGAATCTAAATTTTTAGCATAACCATCCACTATCGCCTCATAAGACACGAAATTCTTCTCAAACAGTATATCAAAAGCTTTACGAGCATTTTCCATCCAACCGTACTGAGCATACGTACTGACAAGGGAATTTCCACACAGTTAACCGAAGCAAGACCAAGTTTTACTGCATGAGAGTAAACCTGTTCACCTAGACACAAATCAGACAGATATGTGCAGGCCTTTAGAACAGCTGAAATGTAAAATGCTTTGGAATAGCCTGTCCACAAATCATTTCAGAAAATAGCACCATTGCTTCCTTGTCACACCCACCGGTTCCCACATAACCAGTAACCACAGTAGTCCAAGACATCACATTATGATCACTCATTCCATCAAACACTCCTTGAATCAATCGTTGTTCCATCAGCCGTGCACTTTGCATACATGTCTATCAAACTACACCCAAGACAAATATCGGAAACTAACCCTGAACGTATCACCAAAGAGTGCCATTGCTTACCTAGCGACAACATCCCCAATTCAGCAGAAGCAGACATAACACCACTAAACGTAAACTGATCTGGCACATTCCCTCCAACCACCATATCCAAAAACAACTCAAGTGCATCAGTTGCTTGCCCCATTTGCATATAGCATGTGACATAAGAGTCCATGTAACTGCATTTCTTTCGGGCATTTTATCGAAACAGCTCCAAATCACAATCACCTGTCACAAACATATCTATAAGTGCACACCCAACACAAACATCAGAGTCAAAATGCCCACTTGTTATCACAAACCCAAGAATTATTTTGCCAATTCAAACATTTTCCTTAACAGAACACGCTTTAATCACAGCACGAAAACCTTACTCATTACACAATACCCAAGTTCAATCATGTCAATAAATCTAACAATAGCTTCAAATTCCACATCATTATTTGCATAACAAGAAATCAAACTACTCCAAGAAACCAAGTCTCTTTTTCTCACACCCGTTTCTTCAAACACAATACTAGCCATTACAAGGTCCCCCGATTTTGAATAGAGAGTGACGAGTGAGTTTAAAATAGTTCAAGTCCTGAGTTGGTCAGCTTCTTGTGAAGGACTTTGCCAAGTTCGAAGTTACGGAAGCGGATGCAGGACTGAGGAGAAGGGAGAGGGTGAGAAGGCCTACAGGGGAGTTGTGGTGGGACATAAGATCAAGGGTGGAGATTGCTTTGTTGAGTTGGCCATGATGGTGATGATGAATCAGACGGTTGTGAAGAGGGTTAGAGCTAGAGGGTCTTAGGGTTTTGGATGGGAAGGGTTTGTGGGGCTTAGTGTTGGGATTTGGGAGTTCGAAGGGAGGCGGGGCGGGAGAGGGGAGAGAGAGAGATCTCATAGTGCGGTGTTTGGTTGTTAATAGATGAGCCCAATTGGGAATTTGTGGTTCAGTGTGCGGTACATCCTATAATTCTATAGTGGATTGGATCCCTCCGACCATCCGAACAATTATTTCCATCCGGTTGTGGTACGGACAGAGCAATTTGCGGTGTTACGTGAGTTTTTTTTCTGGACGAGGCATTTTTTTCTTTTAAACTCAAATTGTTTGACAAGCAAGCTGAATATCAAGATTTATTTAAAGAAGCTAAATCCTATGTAAAAATTTAGTTAGATTAATAAATATCTCTTGAAATTGTATTCATGTTTCATTTTAAAAAAAAAAAATTATAGAGCCAAATCTAAAGAATAAAAAGTAAATATGACATTATGCCTCACACAAGTTGGAAATTTAACAAGCCAGAGTCAAATTTTTTATGGACACACAAACATACCACCTGAGATCATACAAGATTGTCTCATGGAATGATTTTCTTAAAATACATGACTCTATATAGGTAGGCAACTACAGAAAACTAAATTAACTCGTGTACAGCAAGAAAGTTACATCAAGCCATTAATCTCCTTTAACAAGCAAGCTAATTGAATCAGAATCCGAATATGATGAGCTTGAGCTTGTGTCCCTTAGGTTTTTAAGCGGTAAAGTCTCCTCATTTTTATTTTTTCTTTTCTAATTCAGTTCCGTTTAGTTATATCTCCATATTAAAAAAAAAAAAAGGAAGAAAGAATATGATAAGCTTGTTGCATTTGTGTCCATTTGACAGTCTTCAAGTGAAATCTCTGGCGGATAAAAGACGGGCATGGGGGCATTTGCACAAGTTCAACATCTCCTTCTAGCATCTTCACAACGTTGTCCATAGAAGGACAATCATTTGGCTTCATCTCTATTCACCATAATGCCGCAATAACCACTTCTTCACTAGCCCGTTTTCCACTTCAGTGGCATCCCCCACCTCTATCTCCTTTCCTTTGCTAAATTGATTGTAAACCCACCAGGGAAAGTAAATTTGGCTGGAAAGCTCGTATAGGCATTCAGGTTTTTTCTCTTCCCAGCAATCTCTAATAACAACATCTCAAAACTATAGAGATATTTTGTCATTCAATGATCCGAAAGAATTTCCCTTTTGCTTTCCATTGATGTTTTTATTTTCACTGACATTTTTTTTTTGGATTTTCATTAAAATTAAAAATAAATAATTTTATTGGTATACACCATTGTTTAATCTTATATGTATTATAAAGTAATACAAATTTTGAAAAGAACCAAAGTTCCAGATTTGATATAGGACGATTTAGTATTTTTTTCATGCATTCCCGTCCAATCAAAAATGGATTCTTATTTATTAGATGGGTTGATTTTTTTATGAATCATGAAAGAAAAAACAAATCTTTTATCGATTTTATCGATTATTCGATAATAATTAGTCTCAGTCTTTTTTTTTTCTTTGTATGAAACACTTCCAATATTTTTGTAAAATAATTCCGGCGCCATGTAAGCTAGAGTACCTCTCGCCGGAGTCAAATAAATAGTTTTGTTATCTGTCGGGAATAATCTTGCAAGTCCAAAATCCAAAAATTTTGGGAATGAAATTGCTGTCAAGAAGAATGTTGTGTGGATTGATATAGAAATGTAGGATTTGCATTTCACACCCTCTATGGAAGTAGTCCATACCACGAGCCATTCCCAAAGAGATTTGGTACAAATTTTCCCAAACTCAAGATTATGCTTCCCTCTTTAGGGAAAATATATCTGTCTAGAGATCCTTTAAGCATGAAGTCATAGACAATAGAGCGCTTTGATCCCTCAGCGCAAAATTCAACAAGCTGCACGGAAAAAACAATATTGGGAGACTCGCTCCCAAAATAGACCTTATAGTATTCATCCAGATTAGTCGGAGTGAAATTCCGAATATTGAGTGGTGGCCAAGTTAAGATAAAAAAAAAAAAAAAAAAAATTCAACAAGCCGAACCCAAGGACTCGGCCCAGGAAGAATGCCAGGCTGCCCAGCCCAAATCCCGGAAACAGGCCTTGGGTTCTGGCGGGGCAGAGCCCAATCCGATTCTACAGCCTATGCGGCCCATGTTTGGTCCAGATCAAGGAGCTCTCAAGACCTCAACATGAAGCTCTAATGGAGGCCCAAAAAACCTCTACAGCCTGCCCCAAACGGGGCCCAAAATCTGGTTAAGATGGACCCAAAATTTTGCCCAATCTGGACCAGAAATCCAACCCGCTATGGGGATTCAAACCAGGCAGCAAAGGGTCGGCATAAGCCAGCCTTTAAGCCCAGAAAATGGGCAAGTCTAGTATTACAGGACCCATGGGAGTTTAATCGGCGAATAGTCACTATCCTTTTACAGAAAGACCTGCGATATCAACCAACATATGTTAGCGTAGGTGAAAAAAATATTTTCATCCCTTAATCAGATTGAGAGTTTGATTCCCATTGGATACAAAAAAAAACATTATTGGGAGAAAACCCCTCAATTGAGACTTGACAGACTTCTCGATCCGAATTAGTCGAAATAAAAATCCGAATATTGAATGGTCAAGATACCAAAAAAAAAAGACCTAAGATATCACTACAGTCATCTTTATTCTCATTTCATTAACCCAAACAAATTATATAGTTATCATTCAAATTTATGAAATCTATACCTTTTAACCAAATAGCTCCTTACGATAACATTCTCATTCATTTCATTTCCTTTACTGTTATCTGTCAAATCTACTGGCCAGCCACTGATGGTCGCTAGGCAAGACAGTCATTATCTTCAATTTCCACAATGAGAAATTACTGTCATTGAATTTTTCAAATTTTACCGCTATTGCTACTGTCTTCGGCAAAAATTTGCTCCCACAATTTTTTGATGAATGGTGTTATGAACCTTTCAAGAGAAAATAATCAAACTTATTTTCCGATGCAGAGGATACACCCTTTTAGGGGCTACCATAAAGAACACAAAACCTCATCCGCTTATGCCAGATGAAGTTTTGCAATAATACTCCCATTCATCTCATTCTAATTTACCAGCCTCCCACTAATGACCACTTGACAATTATCTTTTCTCAAGATACCCATTATCTTCAATTTCCACGGTAAGAAATTACTGCCGTAGAATTTTTGAAATTCAAATTTTATTGCTATTGCTTCTATGTTCAGCAAAAATTTGCTCCCGCTACTTCTGATGAATAGTGTTCGCAACCTTTCAAGAGGGAATAATCTAATTATTTTCAGATGCGGAAGATTCACCTTTAAGGGGCAACCAAAAAGCATAAAATAAGCATATATGCACGCCTAAGTTAGGCTTTGTTGCCACTTGTTGTCAAATTAGATCAGAGGACATGATCGCAATTAATAAATCTAAGAAGATAATAATAAAAAATAATAAAATGCATAGATTTATATGTAAAAACTCCAATAAATTAGGATAAAAATCCCGAATAAGAATAAAAGAATTTCACTGTAAGAAAATAATGGAAATTATAATTTTTTATTTATAAGGGAGAAACGATAAAAAAAATTCTTTTTATAATAGAAAAAATAATCACTCAACTTTTTAATAATTTTTCTTCTACACTCTCTAATACCACATCTCTTTTATAAAATCACGGTTCTCACGAGTCTTACAAGTCTCTGTGGAATGTATAAAAACCATAACCTCCTATCACTATTCAGTAATAACTAGTAATTAGTTAGATAATTGATTAGTTGAATAATTAGTTAGTTGATTAGCTAAATGGTTAGAAAATTTTGTTAGTAAGCTGATTAATTGCATGATAAGAAAAGTTAGTTAATTAGTTAGTAGTTAAATAAAATTAGTTAGAAACAATATATAAATGTGTATAAGATAAGAAGACAGTGTATGGAATGGAATTGCATTGATTTTTTAGCATATTCTCCCTCTCTTTCTCTCTCTTACCTTTCTCTCTCTATCTTTCTCTGTATTCTTCCTCTCTTTCTTCTTCCTATCTTTCTCTCTATCGCTCCTCTATCAAACCTTGTTTCTCATATCTTTTGTTTTCTTTTTTTTTTTTAAAAAAAAAAAAACTGAACTGAATTATTACAAATTAATATTGGAACTCATAATTTATGACAGAACGATGAGAAAATAGCCAAGAAAATGAGTTTAAAGCCATTGATGAGCAATTTAAGAAACTGGACGCAAAAATATACGAAAATCATCTTGAATTAGGATGAAGATTAGATGAACAATTCCAAAAATTGGAAACTTTTATGGTCAGTGTTGATAACAGGTTCAACGCCACCATGAAGAGGTTGAACAAAAACAAACCCAAAAAACAAGATATTGAAAAGTCTTCTGAGTCTCCTATCCTATCCGCCCCTATTGATGAAAGATCGAGAGTGGAAGTATTATCTCAATTTGTCTAAGAAAGAACCTATTAATTATGGTTTCTTATCAAACTTTTCAAAAATTGAACTTTTGATATTCATTGAGAAAAATCTTTAATCAAAAACAAAATTTCAACTGTTTAAAAAATAATCTATTAATGATGGTTTGTTGTTAAACCCTTCAAGAATAGAACTTCCTATTTTCATTGGAAAAATTTTTCGCTAGAAAGAAATTTAATAAAAGTCTCTCTCTCAAGCTCTCTCATCACCTCTTTTCTCCTACTACTCTTCCAACAATTCAAACCAGATCCGTTGTTTATTTTCATCACTTTATGTCTTAACACAACTGCATGTCATATTCATTCAATCTACCAAAGAATCTTGAAGTCTGCTCTGATTTCCTTTCTTCAAAACAACACTCTTACAAGTTTAATTGATAATGTTGCTGATATTGATGTTTAAAAATGACTTGATTCAGTACATTTTATTTTGAATTTTGTAAGTATTGTAACAATTGTTAGTAAATTAGTTAATTGATTAGTTTAGTGGTTAATTAATTGATTAATTGACCGGTTATGAAAATTAGTTAGATAGTTAGTAGATAAACAAAATTAGTTAGAAACACTATATAAATACTTGTAAGATGAGAAGGTAATGTGTACGATTGAATTGATTTATAAGGATATTCCCTCTCTCTTATCTTACTCTCTCTCTCTCTCTCCTTTTTTCTTTATCTTTCTCTATATTCTTCCTCTCTTTCTTCCTCCCTCTATCTCTCTATTGCTCCTCCATCAAGATCAAACCCTATTTCTCATATATTTTCGGTTTTCCCAACTTTCCACTCTCTTTTGATTGTAATGTGACTGTGACTATGATATTGAGATCTTTGCTTTATTTGCTATTATACATAAGTTATGGGAAAAGTGCACCAATAGAATACAAAACCAAAAATTACAAAATACAAGTTGCAGTCATTTTTTCTCTTTATATAATCAAATTAAGATCATCCAATAAAATAGTCAACATTTGTAAACTAATTATACCACGTAAAACCCCAAAAATAATTAGACCACAAAATAATATTATCTTTTACATTATCAACACTTGAATTACAAGTGATAACATCTTAGTGATGATTTTGTCTCTATTTTGGTTGGACATGTCAATATTCGGAATTGGATCCTCAACCTAAAGTTGATTGATTTGTCAAAATCTTCAATCTCATAGTCATTATACATTTTTTTTTTGGGGTGAAATTCTGGTATCCCAATGCTATGATTCCTTCACCACAAAATCTGAATTTTTACCCCGCACATCTGATATCACGATCTCTGCTGCGTGTTTGATTCCATGAACTCCACTTGAGAACAAATCTTTTTTGATCTCGCATTGCTAACTTTTCAGAATTTAAATATCAAAAGTGTGGTTCTCATACCAAACATAAAACCTAAAAAGTTAGTTAATTTATAAATTTAGTATACCAACGTGAGTTGACTCAACTGGATGTGGGGTTAAATTTTCTTAAGCATAACCGAGATTCGACTCCTGCTGGAAGTATCGGACTCTCATGTGTATGGAGCGTTCCTCGTTGGGAGACCCGTCCTCCGAAAAGGAGCACTGCAGCGGTCAGTCCGGATTAGTCGGGGTGAAACCTCAGATACCGAGCGATATCCAAAATATGGTACCAAAAAAAAAAATTAGTATAAAACTATAACAACAAAATCAATTCTATCAAAAATTATCTCAACATGGCAATAATGCATATCATCTCTCATGGCATGTGTTGAAGTCTTAATCTCGGCGTTAGACTACTCAACCGGTAGAAAGTAGACCGCGTTAGGTAAGTTTTCAAGAAATTAGTTGAATTGTAATGGTCTCTCTTTAGAACCAATTTCCTTAAACAAAACTTTTCTAGACATAAGGAGAATTATATCAAGATAAGATTGAAAGATTAAAGAAGTATAATTTGAGATAGGCTCAAAGTATCTGTAGAAGCTAATATGAGATGAAACTCAAAGGATTTTGAGAGAACAATAGAAGAAGATTTCAAGATATTTTTGGAAGTTGAATGAACAACAAGAGACAATAATTTTGAGTGAATAAACTCAAAAAATGATTTTGATGATATATGAAGAAATGTTTACAAAAAATTATGGGGACCATGCCTAAAAAAGATTACAAAAGAAACACTTTTTGCTCTAAGTTTACATGGAGATTTACTCCAAATTTTTTGTTGTATTTTGTCCCAAACCTTTAACCCCTATTTATAGAAGAGAAGAGGGAAAAAAAAATGGGAGGAGAGAAGGGAAGAGAGGGGGCTTTAAGACCACCTCCAATGGCCCGGAGAAACTAATAATTGGGCATCTCTAAAGAGACAATTTAGTGATCATGATTCTTTTTCCCAATCCCATAGATTTAGGCTTCAAATTTTTACCTAGCTTAAAAAAAAAAAAAAAAGGAACTAGCCATTGGACTTCCCAATAGCAGTTGCCAGCCGTTGGGGGCCCTTGATTGGGCCCCCTAAAGGCCAGAATGGGCAGCCATGCTGCCGGCTCTTCCTTTTAGGGCCCATAACAGAGCCAGGCCCTTTTCTGGGCTGAGTTTCTAGCAAATGTTGGGCCAGATTATGGTCCAATTCTGGATCAGATTCTGGGTTCTAATTGGGTCAGATTCTTGGGCTATAAATGGGTCAAAGCTTGGGCTATCTAGACCATTTTCTTTTCTTTCTCTTGGACTTTGGGCGTGATTTTTCCATGTCTTCTTTGATTTCCCAGAAGAGGCAATCTAGGGCCTCAAGCTCTTCAGTGTGTGGCGCACCTTCCAAGGTATTTGATCGGCACCTTCAACAGTCTGTTCACGGTTTGTTCTCGTGATAATACCTACCGTCGCTCCTGGTAACAACTCTGAATTGCAACATGATCCCTCTTTAATGAGTCCCTCTTGAACTTCATAATTCTTCTCGGTGAGCCTAAACTTATTTAACAAGTAAATTAATTCATTTTCTCAATGAATATAGAGTTCTAATAATTTTATATTTTACCAAAATTTGAATAACAAGTGATTGTATTTTATTCAGATTTTCTTTCCATTTTAGTAGGACACGTCGACGGTTGTTATCAAAATTTCACGATAATAAAATTTTTAAAAAAATAAGCCAAATTAAACCTGCCTTAGTTTTTTAATCGAAATAGAATCAAATCAAAACATGATAATTTAAATTTGATAGAAGGAAAATTAAAATTAAAATTGGAATCAAAATCGATGCGTTGGTTTTGGATTTTGATTGGATGGCTCATGCCTGCTTTTGGTTTTAGAGCAGGAAGGGTAGTTTTGAGCTCTGGTATGGTTTTATCTTATACATTCTTACAATTTTTTTTTTACCATTAAATAATTTTTATCGATTATTATAATTTTTAATTCGAAGATTCTTTAAAGATGCTGAAAGATTTGGTTTTGGGTAATGCATGGGTTGAATGTGTTGTCCGTATTAGAAAAGTGATTGATAGAGAAGTGATGAGGAGGGACGAGGGAAATTTATGTGATTGTGACACTGCGACTTGGTCGTGATATTTTTGGTCAACGAATTATCTGCTATAATGGACAAGATGAGTAGGTCCACACAATTCATTGAAGGACCCGATTGTTCTTGCACATCTTTATATTCCGTGTGGAACAAGGGAGGGTACACTGCATATCCTTATTTTCCGTGTGGACCTGGGGAGAGTATACTGCACATCTTTATATTCCGTATGGATCATGGGAGGGTACACTGCATATCTTTATTTTCCGTGTGGACCTAGGGAGAGTATACTGCACATCTTTATATTCCGTGTGGACCAAGGGAGGGTGTACTGCACATCTTTATCAGGGTAATTGTTCAGAAAAGTAGGACAACCGTGTTATTGGTGTTCAAGAGACTGGGAGATGTAGAAAAAGTCATTAATAGAAAAGTCATGCCTATGTCCGAAATTTCCATTGCAGCAGACAGATTATCATTTGGAAATGCTCTTCAGTGATGTATTTCCTCTGGCAATTATTCTACTCATGCCTTGCCCAAGCTCGAAGGATATCTTTTTCTGGCATCCGGAAGAGTGTATATATATATATATATATATATATATTTTTTTTTTTTTTTGAAAATTTTATTATGAACTGATTTGGTCTCCTTTGCCTTTTTCTTCTCCTTTATGGTTGACAACACCTCATCCGCTACTGCCAGATGAAGATTTGCAATAGCATTTCCATTCATCTTATTCCATTTATTGTTTTCTGTGAAATCTACAGGCTTGCCTAAGCTCAACTAAATTAAGGTAAAAATCAAGAGTGAAAATGAAAAATTTCAGTATAAGAAAATAATAGAAATTATAATTTTTTTATTTATAAAGGAAAAACAATAAAAGAATTCTTTTTATAATAGTAAATAATAATCACTCAATTCTTTAATAATTTTTTAACACCGTTTAATATAACAACCGATTAAACGGTTACATGTAGAATGTATCAAAACCATCTATTTACATTATTTATGGAGTACAGAAAATTTAACACAGCTAAGTATTACAGCTCCATCACTCAACACTTTTGATAAATCATAATTTTAGTTGGTAAAATTTTAGGCATTTTTATCAACAGATAGTTGGTTTACTAGATAAGGATGTTAGGTATCGGATTCACAATTTAGGTAAAGAAAAAATTATATCAGGAGATATTTTCTAAATTATGCCTAATAATATTTAGATCGGATAAGTTGAAATAAAATTTTGAGTATCGATCGGTTAGACTTAAAATATAAAAAACCGTAGATGTCTTTACGTGAACTATGTAGGAGAGCTTTTTTAACGTGATTTTTCTTTATGGTAACGTGACTGCGAGGACATTTGCGGTGGTTGCTTTATTTCCAAATATAGATAACTTATATACCGGGAAAAGTGCACCAATAGAGTACAAAACCAAAATGTACAAAATATCATTTTTTCTATCTATATGGTTAAATTAAGATTATCCCATAAAATAGCCAACTCTTAGTAAATTAATTAGACCACATAAAACCCCAAGAATGCTTAGACCACAAAATAATATTATCTCATTATCTACACTTGAATTACAAGTGATAACATCGTAGTGATTATTTTGTTTCTATTTTGGTGGGACATGTCAATATTCGAATTTGGATCCTTATTTTAAAGTTGATTGATTTGTCAAAATCTTCAATCTCATAGCTATTATACTTTTTTTTTTTAATTCTGGTATTCCAATGTCACGAATTCCTTAAATCATGAGAATAAATCTTTTTGGTATCACAATCTCTGTCGTGTGTTTGATTCCAGGTACTCTATCTTGAGAATAAATCTTTTTGGTATCGCATAAATAACTTTTCAAAATTTAAATATCAACTCGGTTTTCATTCCAAATATAAAAACAAAAAATTAAGTTACTTAATTTCATCTACAACAACCAAATCAATTCTATCAAAAATCATTTCAACATGGCAATAAATACATATCCTCTCTCGTAATATGTTCACGGTTTGTTCTCGTGATAATACTGTCGCTCGTGTGGTAACAACTCCGAATGCAACATGATCTCTCTTTAATGAGTCCCTCTTGAACTTCATAATTCTCTTTGGTGAGCCTCAGCATACAAAATCCAAAACATAACCTATTTAGCAAGTAAATTTATTCATTTTCTTAATGAATACAGAGTTCTAATAATTTTATATTTTACCAAAATTTGAAATACAAGTGACTACATTTTATTCATATTGTTTTGTATTTTAATTGGACATGCCAACAGTTATTATCAAAATTTCACGATGATAAATTTATTTAGAAAAGTAAGTCAAATTAAACATGCAAAATTTTGAATCGAATTAGAATCAAATCAAAATATGATAATTTAATTTTTTTTTTTAGAAAAAACAAAATTAAAACTGGAATCAAAATAGATATGATGGTCTTGGATTTCGACCAGATGTTTCTGGCCTGCTTTTGGTTCTAGAGCAAGAAGATTAGATTCGAGTTCTTGTCTGCTTCTATCTTTTACGTTCTTACAAATTTTTTTCTTTTTTTTTTATAATTTTTTATTCTAAGATTCTTTAAAGACACTACGGGATTTGGTTTTGAGTAATGTATAGGTTGAATATGTGGTTGTTATTAGAAAAAAGTGATTGATAAAGAAGTTATGAGAGGTTAGGAAGGATTTTTTTTTTTATCGATCAATATTTAAAGTTATATTTAATTAATTTAATTTAAATATTATTATATCTAATTTAAAAAAATTCCTTGAATTTAATATTTTTAAATTTTAAATTTTAAATTCGAAAGTAATAAAAAAAGCTATCAGTTTAGTTATTAAGCCAACTTTCGCTCGGTGAGTAGGGAAATTTATGTGATTGTGGCACTGCAACTTTGACCGGGATATTTTTGGTTAACGCATTATTTTCTATAATGGACAAGTTGACTAGGCCCACACCATACATTGAAGGGTCCCGTTGTTCTCTCGTTCAATTTCCACACCTATTCCGTGTGGACCAAGGTGGGGCATACTGCATATCATTACCAGGGTAATTCCTCAGAAAAGTAGGACCAGCACTGTTATTGGTGTTCAGAAGACTGGGAGATGTAGAAAAGTCATGCCTATGTCCCAAATTTCCTTTGCAGAAGACGGTTTATCATTTCAAAATGGTATTTCCTCTAGCAATTATTCTACATATGGCTTGCACAAGCTTGAAGGATATCTTTTTCCTTTTGTCTTAAAATATTTCTTCATAAGGAGATAAGATGCTAAATGATAAAATTTCAGACGATAATATTCATTGCACTGAATTAGTCTCAGACATGTCCAAGGGTGATACATAAGACCATTATGATGATCTTTGTGCAAAAATACTTGCAAAGCTTGTCTCTCATTGATGTGCTTTTCCACGAAAATGTTGGGTTAAGATTCACCTTTACTCTAAAAATCATTTTATTTTAAAAATAGAGGATAATTAAAAGATAAAGTATTTATACTTTATTATATATCTCTCACTATGTTGACAGTTTTTTAGATTTGAATTAGATTAAAGAATATCAATATTTTTAAAAATGAAAATCATATGATAAGAATAAAAATGTTAATTATATGAATACTCAAAAATATATTAGGAAAAGAGAAATTTCATAAGATATTTATGATGGTATTACATAATAGTTTCTCACTCTTGTAGAGTGAATTTTAACTCTCTTAAATAAATATATAGAATGACTACCTATTTATAGTACCACTTAGATATACTAAGAGATCTAGAAATCATATTATGTGTCTTTAAAAACCTAAATTTATTTGATATAATAAACTCATGACTCTTGACACTCATCATAAATTTAGACTTTTGAAATTTACCAAAATAACTCTAGACTCTTGACATGACTTTATAATTTTTATTTTCTCCATACAATAAATTCTAAATTATTCTAACATTTCACCCTCTTACTTTAGAATTTATTTTTTATTGTAGATTTTCAATGCATTTTCATTGCTGTCAGATTCTTTAGATTCATTCATGACTTTATCAAAATTTTTCTTCAGATTTTCACTGGTTTCTTTAAGCCATTGCAAGTCGTTTTTGACTTCATATAACTCTCTTTTATTCACATTTCTAATAATAACATTGTAAACGCATTTCAAATGCCTTATTGTATGTAGATCTGCTTCATTTTCAGCATCTTTCTTTGTGTATGTCTTGAATACATATTGTTCATATCTTCTATATTTATCTTCAAATATCACATTCGTAAGAAAATCTAGTAAATGATCTGAATCAAATTTTATACATACGTATTTTGTTGTAGGCAAATTTGATCTTTTTAGTAACTCCTTGACTAATGTTTTAAATTATACATTCACAACGATAATAGACTCTTCAGTCTCCATTTTTCAAAAGTTTCCTTTGTATAGTCTTTCCCACGATTCATACATTCTCAACAGATTATCTTTTCTTCAAACCTGGAGATTTCTTAATGAATTCTTTGTTTTTCTTTAAAAATCCGGAGATGTCAACAATATTTTTTTTTGATCCTAGGAGACACGAACCTAGGTACAACCTCAACCAATCTCTGAGCCTAGTTCTCGCAACAACCAAGTTTTGAACCTAGCGCTCTCAACAACCAAGCTTCGAATCTGGCGCGCTCTGATACCACTTTATTGGGTTGAGTTTCATCCTTACTCTGAAAACCACTCTGTTTTAAAAAAAGAGGATAATTTTAAGAAAGAAAGCGTTTATACTTTATTAAATACAAAAAAAAAAATAAACAGATAAATGTTGGGCCCTACTACCACCCACCGCTCCCATTTACTCTTCTTCCCCTTATTTCACCTGAGAGCCCTCCCCCTCCCAAAACTCCATTTTTTTTTCTTTCTTCCTTCTCTCATTCTCTCATCTTCTCGGCTCCCCCTCTCCCTCTATTCTCTCCCTCCAATTTAATCTAACATCCCCAAATATCTATAGATTTAAACTTCAAACCCTTCAACAAACTCCTAGAAAATTGAATCTAAAGGAATGTTCAAGTTTTTCTAAAGAGAGAAAAATCTAGGGTTTAGAGTGGTTCAACAATAAATGAAATTGATAGTTCCAACAGAGGTAATACTCTTTCCTAAACTTAGATTTTAATTATTCTTACATAAATTTTGGATTTATATTGAGATTTAAGGTTTTATAGAGAGAGAAAAATTTAGCGTTTGAAGGTGATATGATTAAGAAACAAATTGGTGGTTCAAATAAGTTAATTTTCTTTTCTTCATTTTAAATTTGAGTGCATTTTTCTAATATATAAACTTTATATTGAGATTGGAAAAATAAAGTTTAGGGATTTAGACTTAGGGTATATATATTGTTAAAATTTGGGAAAATATTGAAAGTGAAATAATTTCTCTCGATTGGTGATATGATTTGATAAAATTAGACGATGGATAGGTAAATTTTGAAAAATTAGAGTTTGTATAATGATAAAATTGAGGGAAATGTTCAATGAAAAATTGTTTCCTTAGCTCTATGATATTTATTAGAATAATTTGAATATTGTTTTGATGATATTGTAAATCTAGAGTTAGGAAACTTTTGGGAAAAGAAATAAACTAACTCCAAATGTAATTTATGATTAATGATAAAATGATATTTATTGTTTTAGGTTGAGACAATTGAAAGTTTAGAAATGATTAATTTAATTTTGAATTGTGGATTGAGAGTGTTGATTCTCTAATAAATTTTATGTTATGTTTTAAGTGAGTAAAACATTTTATTTGATTTTTTAAAATGATTTTAAAATGAATTTTGAAATGTTTTGTGCGTGTGTAATGTCTTTATATATAAATTTGATATAGTTATACATCCAAATTATTATAAATGGAGTGCTATATTTGATAGAGATATTGAGTATAACTTGATTTGAGAAACATTGCTAGAAAATACGCCATTAGCGATAGAAAAATCCGTCGTTGAAAATAAGAAAAAGGGTATCAGCAACGGATTTTTTCTGTCGCTAAATTTGTCGCTAAAAGTCACATTGCTAATTATCAGTGACGGAATACTATCTGTCACTAATATCAGCGACGGATTGATAACAGAAAAAATTTGTCGCTGAAGATTAGGGATGAAAAAAAATCCGTTATTGATAAAAAAAAAATCAGCGATGAAACCTAATTTGTTGCTAATTTTTGAGTTCTCAGGCGAATTCACGCATCTCCAAGCGCCTGACTCATGCACCAACCTGCCTGTGTGCTGATGCTTTAATATGCCTAAAATTTCTCCAGCTGCCTCTAGCGAGTTTTGAATCTGTACATAAACAAAATCATAACAACACCACAACCACCACACCACCATGAATTCTCATGTTTTATTCTTTTTTTTATACTTGTCATCTTTATTTCATTTTTTAATAATAATAAAATAATTTAAAATGATAATTTATTATAAAATAATAAAATAATAAAATTTTAACTTAAAATAAAATATTAAAAAAATTTTAAAAAATAAAATAATATTATTTTTCTATAAAATAAAATAAAATAAAAGAAAAGGAAAAAGAATTATTAAATAAAGAAAATAAAAACTAAAAAATTAAAAAAAAAAAAAAATTTGTCACTAATCCGTCACTAAAATTTCCGTCACTAATCCGTCGTTGAAATTTCCATCATTAATCCGTCGTTGATATTTGAATTTATTTTTATTTTTATTTTTTATTTTACCCTTTACCACTATATCGACAGATTAGCGATAGAAATTTTCTGTCGTTAAAAATTTTATCGGTAATCCGTCGTTGATAGGTTTACAGAATTTTTTTTTTTTTTTTACTGTTGACGACTACAGCAACGAATTAGCGACATAAATATTTCCGTCTCTAATTGATCGATAATTAGTTTGACGTTAATCCATCGTAAATCCGTCGCTATTACTGACTGATTTTTTTCTGTCGATAATTTTTTGTCACTGATGGCGTGTTTTCTAGTAGTGAAATAGTTGAATTAAATTGACACATTTGTTAGTTTAGTTAAATTTGGAATGATATATTTATTCGTTTGGGGTATAAGTCTGAACTCCTATTAATGGCTATAGTCATTCCTTATTACGGTGTGTCTTTATAAAGTAACGTGGTTAGGGTTTTATTAGACAGAGAGATTAGTCAAACCAGGGAGACGCCTCTTTTGTCGAATCGGCTAACTTGGTTGCACCGTCAGAGAGGTGTGGGCCAACGCCAAGGTTAGGGGTACTTGATAAATGTGAAATGTATGAAAACCCATTAGTGGATTTGCCATGGGTCATGGTAGACCATTGTCAAACAAAGTATTCTGGCAATCTCCATTCTTTGTTTGAAAAGATTTGGATACATAAAACTTATTTATTGCGATATGTAGATTTAGTCAGAAAATCTTGATATTTATACAGAACATTTATAAAATTGAATATAATGAAAATGATTTTTTTTAGAATATTATTTGACATATCCACATACACCTCTCATTTATTGCATAACATATTATTCCATTTATTGAGCATTGTTTATATTCATTTCTCTCATTTCATTTTTACAAAGAACATTTAACTTGGATATTAGCTTTTGTCTTTAACCGGAGGGGAAACATTGTGTTAACTCTTTCATGTATCGGATTTTGATTATTTTTTATGTACTAGTAAGCCCAGGTGGAGGTGAATGCTAGTGAATGTTTTGAAAACTGTATTTGAGACTATATTTTGATTTTTCTTGATGATTAAATTCTATTGATTTATGTGAATTTATATTGAGAACTTTACTTCTTTCTATTTTTCAAAAACTTTATTTGACAATTAATTTTGTTGGATTTGATTTGAATCTCTTGAGTATAGATTTATTTTATTTTTGGTATATGTGATTGGAAATTGATGGTCGGGTTGGTTTTATGCATATAATTGGATTACAGATGGCTTAGATGACATTATGCATGCATGTTTTGAATAGGGATGGATTGGGCTGATCCTTTATTTGTGTGATGAATGCATGTTGACTTGTTAGAATTTGTTGATTTTTTTTTTTGTTTTTTGAAAATGAATAGATATCTATGAATGTCTTGCGGTATCTTGGTATACGAGTTAGGTCTACCTGTATTCTGGGATAATGCGACAGTTGTCGCGTTCTCGTTCCGAGGGTCGGGGCGTAACACTTTATTATATATCTTTTACTATGTTGGCACTTTGTTGGATTTGAACTAGTTTAGAAAATATCAATATTATCAATATTTTTGGAGACGAAGACCATATGGTCAGAATAAAGATATTAATCATATGAATATTAAAAAATATATTAGGAAGAGAGAAATCATATAAGATACTCATGATGACATTATACAATAATTCTCACTCTTGTAGAGTAAATCTCAAGTCTTTTCAATGAACATATAGAATGACTATTAATTTATAGTATCATTTAGACATACTAAGAGATATCTAGAAATCACACTATATCTTTTTGAAAACCTAAATTTGTTTGACATAATAAATTCATGACTCTTGACATTCACCATAAATTTAGACTTTTGAAATTCACCATAATAACTCTAAATTTTTTACATAACTTTAAATTCTTTATTTTCTCCATATAATAAATTGTAAATTATTCCAACATAAGAGGAACATGACACCAATCAAATATCAATTGGATCCAAGATGATAGAATTGGTAGGATTACTAGTTGGAATTGATGCTTCTTTTGCATTGGTGCTGCTTTCATTATTCTCCTCATCTGGAATGTTTTGGGCACCTAAGAATGGCTTGGGTGGGAGATGAAGCTCGACTTCTCCTTCAAGCATTTCAACAACTTTATTCATAGAAGGACGATCACTAGGTTTCATTTGTATGCACCATAATGCCACAAGGACCATCATCTTCACTATTCCTTTTTCTTCCTCTGTGGCTTCCTCCATCACTATATCCTTTCCTTCATTGAGTTTGTCATAAACCCACAAAGGAAAGTAAATTTGGCTCTCTGCGTGTGCATATGCATTCAAGTTCTTTCTCCTTCCAGCCATTTCCATGAGCAACATTCCAAAGCTATAGACATCAGCTTTGGATGAGACACCCCCAACATTCTTGTAGAAGAATTCTGGAGCCATGTATCCTAGTGTTCCTCTTGCCGTCAATGAAACAGTGCTATCATGTGCTGGATATAATCTGGCCAAACCAAAGTCTGATATTTTAGGTGTGAAATCTTTGTCTAGAAGAATGTTATGAGGCTTGATATCAAAATGTAGGATTTGCATGTCGCAACCTCTATGCAAGTACTCCACTCCTTTTGCCACACCGAGAGCAATTTCAAATGTCTTCTCACAGCTCAAGAAGGAATTTCCTTTCTCCTGAGGAAATATATACTTCTCAAGTGACCCATTCGGCATGAAATCATAGACAAGAGCACGCTTTGACCCCTCAACACAAAATCCAACTAGTTGCACCACATTTACATGATGAATTCTTCCAATGGTTGCCATTTCACTGATAAAATCTTGTCCACTCGCTGTTGAATTTCCTAACATTTTTACTGCAACAAGAAGGCCACTTCGAAGCTTTCCTTTAAAGACAGAGCCAAAACCCCCTTCACCCAATTTATCACTGAAAGCTTTCGTCATTTTTTTGATGTCTGAGTAGGAATACCTAATTGGCATAAGATTGTTGTGGCCTTGAATAAAGTCTTCAATGGCTTCAAATCCTGATAAATGTCTTCTTCGCCATTTACGGAGTAGAAATGCAAATACAAGTGGCATTGCGCATATGGTCCGGATTCCAAGCATGAATACTGCAAATTTGGAATGACAAGACATTTACCTCTCATCAATGTGTGATAGCGTTTGCCCTACTCTTTATAGTGCAAGGGAAAAAACAAGAAAGTCCTTCGTAGGCTACTTGAAATAACATTAATTTATAGATACTGAGTAAGTTCATAGTTTGGTTTCTTGCATCCTGCATAGATGTGTTCACATATGGTACATGTTAGACAACATACCAGCACCTATTACACTCAGATGTATTTGTGCACGTATCAAACATGTAGGGAGCACACGCACACCTACTGCATAATGATTTCCTTAAGAGGATTAATGTTTTAAATAGGGTTGGGACAACAATAGACTTGTAATCATTAAATGGCTTATATGAAGGTCTGAGAATAACTAGTTAGTTTGTTTCGGTTGAGCCAAAATTACCCTCCTCATTGTTTGCAAACATAAATATTTGAAAATAAAAAAGAGGAGTTTATGTGGCAGAATTTGTGACTATTTTAATGCTACTGTCATAGTTAATAGAAAGCTTACCGATTCCTATGCCTCCATAATGGAAAATATCTGCGTGAGAATTCAAAGGAGAAAACAAAAGGAAAAATAAAATTAAAAAAAGAGTAACGGTTAGATCGCAATCATATACGTAAAAAAAAATAAATAAAAGACTTGCTGGTTCCAAATTTCTATTGCGAGGGAGAGAGTCCTTACATATGGCATATAATTGGGCCACGACTCCTGCATTGTCCAAATAAGTTAAATAAGTTCATCGCATAAGAAAGGAAGTCCCATGGTGTTGTTCTATTGATTGATCATCCGTGGTGTGAATGTTGCGCAGTCATGTGGTTACCAATTAGCAAATTAGAGTAAGAAAAATACAGTGTCATGTCATTTAAAATTTTTGACAATTCATAATAATCTTGAAAATTATGTCAATCCCTAAGGATCTGGAGTAGTTCCTACCTTTGAAAAATTAAGATTAGGCAAACCCTCCATATTATTTAACATGTTTTGAAATTATCTTGATCTGGTAAGCTTTTAATTATTCAATAAAGGGTCCCTTCTTTTCCACTAGGGGTGTTAATGACACCGGGTAGTGTCACAGGTACCCGTAACACTACCCGGTCGAAGCTCGAGCCCGGGCTCGGTCAAATCGAGCTCGGGCTCGCGTAGCTGGGTATCGAGCTCGAGGTCGAGCACAGTTGTGTCGAGCTCGAAGGCTCGACGAGTTATCCGAAATATTTTAATTTTTTAAAAAAAATAATTTTTATATATAATTATATATTTTTTTAAAAAAATTTATATGTAAAATTATATTTTTATGTATATTTTTTAAATATATTACCTGTATCACCCAACGACACTACCCAATGACACCCGACGACACTTCGAGCTCGAGCTCGAGCTCGAAAAATACAAGCTCGGCAAGCTCGGGCTCGAGCTCGGGTATTGTGATACCCAAACTCGATCCTGATGTCATAACACCCCTATTTTCAACTAATTGTCCAAAGTTGTATAAATTTTAAAAATTTGAAAGTTGTAACAATTACAAATTTGCTCAAGATTATCTTGATAAATAGAACAGTTCATTTTTATCTACTTGTACAAAAGAAATGCAAATAGTATAGTCATGGAGATACGCTAGTTAGCTTGATTTAACTTATACGCATGGTACCACATGATTAAAGAATCAACTTGTTCATAAACAATTCGCTTCACTAGACTCGGTTTGTTCATTAGTAAATAATTCAAAGTAGAATATAATTTTGAAACTCAATTAATTTTTTTTAAATGAATCGAGTTTAACTATAGTTTTAGTTTTATATATTTGTAATCCAACTTGTTTTATAAACTCAACTTAGATATCTTTTAAAATAATTAGTTTAACTCAACTTATTAGACCCTCTTATCATTGATATTAATAAATGAGAAATTGTCTACCGCGTAGGCGGGAAGGACACTTTCGTCTCTTAATCAGATTTGGAGTTCAACTCTCTCTGGACACGGAGAGACATTTATTGGGAGATCTCCCCCCAAATAGGGCCCGACAATCAGGTCGGTTCGGATTAGTCGGGGTAAAACTCCGGATACCGGACAATGACTTAACCATTGGGACCGGAAAAAAAAATGAGAAATTGTCTGTAGGACAACTTTATGCCATCTATTTTCTTTTTTAGTTTTAGTTTTAGTTTTATTTTCATCTATAATTTTGTTTTACATAAATGAAAATTGCATGAATCGGCCTCATATAATAATTTATCCTAATAAAGATGAGTACACTTAAAGACCAGGTTGACATTTTTTTTTACTTTTATATTTTTTGTCAATTAGGTGTGCCACATCTGGCGACGATGAAATGTAATATGCAATCGTGTTTGAGAATAAAATATAATTTTTCTATGGCAAGAGGAAAGTATTAGTCTTCTTACCAGCACACTTTCCACAATCGGTTCCGCCGTAAGTATAATTTGTGATCCAATAATCACAACTCAGACGGAGGCGGCCCTCGTAATAGCAATCGACCGCGCAAACTCCACACCGGATCAACTGGACTTGACCATAATAATCTTGCCAGTAGAGGTCGAACCCAGAGAGCAGCAAATCGCGGAGTTCAAGAGAGGACATATTATGAAGCCGCGCCAAATACAACACCGGATATAAGGACTCTATCCAGCACGAATCCCCAATATCTGATATAAAGACCGCAAGCATTGCATAAGAATAATGCCAACTTCCTTCTTGATCGGTTTTTACGCCTACACACGAGGTTCGCGTCCAGTTACTTGTGTCCACAATCACACCATCGGGCGGATATCTCACCATTGCATAGGTACACCTCACGAATATTAAATAAGATGCTGAACCATCCCAGTGGTTGCTTGTGGAATAATAATAACCGCTGAAGTTGGAGGGGCCTAGTGGATATTGAGGAATCAAGGAGCAGTTATTTTCCTTCAACCCTGCATCCACCAAGCGCACTGTTCCGTTACCGTACACTGGTCCGTTATCGTAGTCGATGGCCTGCACATAGTATTTTCCGGATAATAAATATACAACTGTGAGGTTATTCTCGCAGGATAGTTCACCCACGCCGCATCTCTCTGGGTCTCCCTTTGACCGGAAAGGACGGGTTATGTTCTTGAAATTGCCACAAGAAAAAGGGTGACACGGTACTTTTGCATCACTTGTTTCAGGGAATTGAAGGAGAATTGAAACTGCAACTATGAAGATCCCAATCAAGAGAACTCGTTTACACATTTTTCTGGCAAGTCAGAAAGAGGGACAAATTTTTCATGTACGACTCCCAAACGCTTCAAATAAAACAAACAAGGTGTGAAAGCCAACCATTCACTTTGTCTTAGGAACTTTGTGCCCATGCGGAGACTTCTTAGTTATTGTTTGTTTGGCGTGTGACAAGGAGACTCCAAGGGGGGGAGGGAGAATGGACATCTCTAGAAACACGAAAAAGAGAATGAGTGATTTCTACGGAGAAAGGGGGAAAAAAAAAGGAAGAAAAGACTGAATTTTCTAGAGATCTGATTTTGGTCAAGAATGAAAGAGGAGTGAGATTGAAGAGAGTAAATATTTAGTGGTTATTTTCTGTAGGGAGAATTGAAAAGTAAATTTTTTAGTTGTAGGTATAGAAAGGGGAGCTGGTGAGATGATTCTTTGTACAAAGAGAGTAAATGTATTAGAGATAGTTGGAAATAATTATAATATATTAACTCTACCAACATTCGATTTACCACGCAAACTATCAAATTATTTTACCTCACAGTGCTGCGGAGAAATTGAACATATTACGGCTTACTTTTGTCACTAAATTAGTGATATATGGTTTGAGGGACTTCCTTCCCTAGCGCGAGTGCTTGTGTGCGTGAGAGAGAGAGAGAGAGAGAGAGAGGGAGAGGGAGAGAGAGAGGTGTAAATTCACATTAGGATCAGTTATACTGCAATTGAAGTACTTTTAGATTGATGGAGGGACTATGTAATGCCAGAAAACTCACCTTCTTCTTCTTTATGGTTGTAATGATATTCGCAGAAGGGGTTGATGAGGATGAACAAAGACAACATGACTGTGCATCCTCGGAATCGAAATCGTGCAATATTCAGGGTCCGTCCATTCGCTTCCCTTTCAGACGCAAAGATGCTCAGGGGCCAGGGCAGCGTGTTGCCTATCCTGTGGGTTTTGACCTCTTTTGCACAGCCAAGAAGGAAACAATGCTAGAGCTCCCGAATTCGGTCAAGCTTCGGGTCTACGATATCTATTACACAAGCCAGATTATAGAGGTGTATAATGATGATGACTGTCTTCCCCATCTTCCCCATCTAATCGGAAGTGTCAACTTATCTCCCTTCCAATTCCTCCGTGAAGATTATGGGGACTTTACTGATTATGCCTTTTTCAGTTGTCCCTCAGGAGGTAGAGATGATAACGAGAAACCAATCTCTTGCTTAAGCACCACTCCTGGTTATGAAATGTATGCCTGGGATTCTTCGTCTCGAACCGTAGAACTTCCATTATTGCACTGCACCAAGAATTTCACCATGTCATCCCTTCCTTGGGTTTTGCCTGGACAGTCAATTTTTTACTTGAATTGGTCAACGCCTGCTTGTGGAGATTGTGAAGCCCAGGGAAAACGTTGTAAACTAAGGAGCGGCTTCAACAGCACGGTTGAGGGTTACCAAACTGAGTGTTTCCAATGTGATAGCCCACTACCAGACCCCCACACTACAGGTACAATCACCTAATCTAATTCCGTTTTCGTGTCTCTTTCTCCATTCATATATTTTGTTGAATTAGGAACTGAAAATTCATCTAAATTCGTATCTTAAACAGTAAATTAGAAAGAAGAATTCCCTCACAAAGGAATTTTACCTACAAAAAGAAAGATTACTTCTAAAATTAAAGCATTTTAAAAATAATTATGCATTTTAAAAAGAATAAATTTAAGTTTATTCCTCTGCACCAAACTTCTTTTATTTGGCATCCTTTTGTGCATCTTAACTTGAGGGTTATTATTTCATATAAGAAATGTATTGCTTGGGGGCATCTGCATTCAAAGAGATTACCAAGACGGACTGAAATATAATTTAGATTAGTTCTTAATGTTGTCTCTGAATTTTGCATAAATTGCAGTTTTTATTAACATTGATGCTTTCAAAACTTCTCTCTCGAAATACAAAAGGCCAAGAGATCACCATAGCAATGCAGAATTGTTACATTTGGAATGCTTACACGTGTTTCATCTTTTGCAGGTGCGCGCAGAAAGCTTCCTGTTGCAGGTGAGGTCTATAAGCTCTTCTACATTTTGTAGCATCCATCGCTTCTAAACACAAACTTTTTTTTTTTTTCCATTAATGCAGGAATTGTCCTAGGTTCTGTCATCCTTGTGATGGTTGTTGCTGCACTCTATCATGTTTATAGATCAAAGAAGTTGGATAAACAGAGTCAATTGAAGATTGAAAAGTTCTTAGAAGACTACAGGGCTCTCAAGCCTGCAAGATATTCTTATGCCGATATTAAGAGGATTACAGATCAGTTTAAGGAAAAATTGGGCGAAGGAGCTTACGGCACCGTCTACAAGGGAAAGCTTTCCGATGAGGTCTTTGTTGCTATTAAAATTCTCAACAGTACAACGGGAGATGGGGAGGAATTCATAAATGAAGTAACTATGGGCAGAATCCACCATGTAAATGTGGTTCATTTGGTCGGTTATTGTGCTGATGGGTTTAGAAGAGCCCTTGTGTATGAGTTCCTACCAAATGGATCACTTGAAAATTTCGCATCTTCAACAGTCAGCGGAAAGCATTTGCTTGGTTGGGAAAAACTTGAAGATATTGCTCTTGGCATAGCCAAAGGAATCGAATACCTTCACCAAGGGTGTGATCAAAGGATTCTTCATTTTGATATCAAACCTCACAACATTTTGCTTGACCAAAATTTAAATCCAAAGATCTCCGATTTTGGTCAAGCCAAATTGTGCTCAAAGGAGAAAAGTTATGTATCCATGACTGCAGCTAGAGGGACTATCGGCTATATTGCCCCTGAAGTTTTCTCACGAAACTTCGGTAATGTCTCGTATAAATCAGATGTTTATAGTTTTGGAATGCTGCTCCTTGAGATGGTTGGTGGCAGAAAAGTTGAATCTGTGGAAGAAGACACTAGCCAGGCTTACTTTCCAGAATGGGTATATAATCATTTGGATCAAAGTGGCGAGTTAGGAATTCAGACCGAAAATGATTGGCATGCCCAAATAGCAAAGAAGCTAACCATTGTTGGATTGTGGTGCATTCAGTGGTACCCAGTGGATCGACCATCAATGAGGGTTGTCGTTAAAATGTTGGAAGGTGAAGGAGACAATATGATTGTGCCACCAAATCCATTCGGTTCAAAGGGTGATCAGCTTAATACAGGGCTGACAACTACTGCTATTCCTCCAAGAGCAGTGAACAGAGAATTGGAAACTATCTCAGAACAAGAATTGGTCGAGTGAAGTTGATTCCATCTAATGTGAACAAATAATTGTCCCCTATTCTATGTACCTTTTTTTTTCCTTTTCTGTTAACTAATGGCAAATAAGGGGCTAAAACTTGCATAGGCCTATAAATTCCTTGGTAGACGTTTACATCTCTTCATTGAACTTTAGGCCCCTCTTCTTACATAATTTAGGAGAACTTAAATCATTGTTATTTAAAATATGCCTATACAACCCGGATAAATAGGAATAAATCTTTTCCCTATTAGTCTCCTTTTTTACTTTTATAATATTAGTTTAACGATTCTATGTATGATCTACACTTTAGTTAAACCCCTTCTCACTCCATTTATAATATACGACATGTATTATCTAACATGCACGAGAGAGATGGTTATTAAAATATAAAACAATTAATATATAATATGTATTCTATTGTCTCTCTTTTCCTGCAAGTTAGTCTCGCTTTGGTCTTTACTTTAGTTGAAAAGTTTTAAAGTTTCCATCATTTATCCTTTTTCTTTATGGTATTTATTTGCCTTTTCTTTTGTTGATTCCAAAGTAACCATTGGGAAATACCAACGGATAGTTGATCTAGTGGGATATGACGCTGGATCTTCTAATCAAGTTTCCGACTTCGACTCGCGAATTGGGTATGGTAAAAACTACGCTGTGAGGGTAGCCCCTTTAAATGGATCACTGTAAATTCTGAATCGGATTAGTCAGAGTATAATTTCAGATACCGGTTGATATAGTATCAAAAAAAGTAACCACGGGAAATTGACGTGTAAGGTAATCATTTTGATTAGTTTTATCAGCATCCTCGATCACTTCCAAGAATTTAGGAGAGGAGCGGAATCTATTTTCTATAAATTTTGATTTCATGGTCAAATGATGGATGTTAAAATTCAATAGAATCCCGAACTTTAGATAAATTATTGCTCAATTGTGGAGCATTAGTGAACGGGATTTAATTTTTCTTGCCTTTAACATATAATATGATATTCAATGGTATCCTTTAATTATGCCTCCGCATAATTTAATATTGGTGACTATCAGAAAAGTTGGTCATAATACATAGTTAGGGTGTTAGAAGACACTGAATGTCAATAATTTTGAATAACTTACATGGATCAGTCGATTACTTTGAAAAATCAAAGGAAAGTGAATGCATTAACAGTATAGAAAGATTTGTCAAAGATGGTGAGGTTCTTGATGGTGCATTCTTGGTAGCCGATCATGTGAGGGTGACACTTACGGTTTCTTCTTTCCTCTGGCTTATAGAGTGGACGCCATGAATCGAAGGAAACTTCTTGGTTTGGCACATTACCTATAGTATAAGTCTACAATGGTTCTAAGTGGATTAAGTGTGTAAGTTCCGAAATTTAAGACGAGCAAAATCATGCATTGTATGGTTTATCAATAATTCTTGAGGATTTTTGTTTAATATAGAGAAAGAGTGTAGAACCTATCTGCTTCTTAGTGGAGTGATGGATGTTAAAATTGTTTAGATAGCGTTTTAGGTTACTAATTATTGCTCAATTGTGGGGCATTGGAGAAGGGTGTTGGAATTTTCTCTCCCACTTTTATTGCATGCATGGTATCATTGTTAGGGTGGTGGAAGATAATAAAAGTCACTAATTCAAGGACTTTCGAGGAGGAAGGAAGGAAAGTTATTTAACCAACTACTTTGAAAAAATCAAAAGGAAAGTGAATGCACTAATAATATTGAAAAGAATATGAGGTTCTTGATGTTCCAACACACTCAGAGGGTGACATTCATGGTTTCTTCGTTGTCATAGGTGCTCTAATCAAAATCTTTGATTAAAGATAAAGTTCCATAATTCCCTTCCACGCTTGCCAAATCCATAACCTTAATTTGAAGTCCTGTTCATCACCACTCAAATAATAAAATTTCAACCTCCCGCTGCGAAGATAAAGAAACATGTATCATCAATTACGAGAGATCATTTTAGGGTTCTAGTTCTCCCGTCTTCCAAGGTTTCTCTCTCTTCCCCCTTCGGATTTTGCTTCGATTAAGACTTAAAATGATTGAATTTTTGTAGTGTCATTCTTCTTGCTTTGAATTAGCCATTTTTTAATTCCTTCATATCATATATTAATTCCTTTTACCATTGTATTGATTTGATAATTTATTTTTTGGTGGAAAGTTTAAAAAGATTTGACCAAATTAACGCAGATATATGTAGAAAAAAATATCATAATTGTGCAGGAACGCTGAACTTGTATAAAATAGATATATACTTGTTTTGTTGGGAAAATTAGATTAGGTATCACAAGCTTTTAATGTGAACTCCAAAAGTAGATTTCCTTGGAAAAACCTTGCTAAATAGGACATATTTGACAAGTCAAGGAGACAACATTCCAAGTTTATTTGGATATATCATTTTGATTTTTTTTACCCAAAAAAAAAATCATATTGATTTTGTTTTCCACAAGGAGTCAACATAATTTTACAGCGAAATGCAAGGAGAGGATAAGAGCAAAGATGATAATGAGATGTGGACCCTAAACACAATTTCCCTTCAAACAAGTTGCTAGTCAATAGATAAATTCCTTCTGCTAGACTTGCAAGTCAATAAATATGTTACTTCTTGGTTGGTCCAGAAATTCATCTTCTCTGTCTTCCATTCAAGTCTTTTTCCATATTTGTCTAATGCATGAATTCTCTAACAAGGGTTCGTTGAATTTTCCCAATGTGAAGGCAATCATGGCTAGTCAAGAAAAAGCAATTCTAGCAATGAAATGAATCAGAGAAGGGAATTGAAGTGTTAAGTGAAAAGCAAAGCATAGAAATTGAGAAGGCTAGATAGATAGTTTGAGAATCTAAATTTAGAGAAGGTTAATTTTCTTTACAAATAAATGTAAGAATACCATAAAAACTCCTCAAATTAGAGAAAACACGATTAAGTGTGATTGTTTATGATTTGGTACCAAGTAATCAGAGTATGTTAAACATCATTTTTACTGTTTAAAGTTTTGTAAATAAAATTTATAGTTCAACTTGAAAAATTGTGGGAACAAATCCTTGCCCAAACCATAACCCTAAATTGGAGTCCTGTTCATCACCACTCAAATAATAGTATTTCAACCTCAACTGCAAAGATAAAGAAACATATATCATCAATTAATAGATCATTTTAGGGTTCTAGTTCTCCTGTCTTCCAAGGTTTCTCTCTCTCCCCTCCTTCGAATTTTGCCTCGGTTAAAACTTGAAATGATTCAATTTTTGGAGTGTCATTTTTCCTACTTTGAATTAATCGTTTTTTTAATTCCTTCATATCATATATTAATTTCTTTTACCATTGCATTGATATAATAATTCCTTTTTTGGTGGGAAGTCCTAAACGATTTGACCAAATTAACGCAGATATATGTAGAAAAAAAAAGATCATAATTGTGCAGGAATGTTGAACTTGTATGAAATAGATGTATACTTCTTTTCGGTGGGTAAATTAGGTATCATAAGCTTTTAATGTGCACCCTAAACGCAGAATTTCTTGGAAAAACCTTGCTGAATAGACATTTTTCAAGTCAATGAGTCAACATTCCAAGTTTATTTGGATATATCTTTTTGATTTTGTTTTCCACAAAAGTTGTATAGGAAAAGAAATATGTACTAGAAAAGAGGGAAAGAAAATATAGCGAAATGCAAGGAGAGGATAAGAGCAAGATGATAATGCAATGTGGACCCTGAATGCAATTTCCTTTGAAACAAGTTGCTAGCAATAGATACATTCCTTCTGCAAGTCTTGCAAGTCAATAGATATATTATTTCTTGGTAGGTCCAGAAATTCATCTTCTATGTCTTCCATTCAAGTCTTTTTCCATATTCATCTAATGCATGAATTCTCACCAAGGATTCCATGAATTTTCCCAATGTGAAGACAATCATAGTTAGTCAAGAAAAAGCAATTCTAGAAATGAAATGAATCAGAGAAAGGAATCGGAAAGTGTTAAGTGAAAAACAAAGCATAGAAATTGAGAAGCCTAGGTAGATAGTTTGCGAATGCAAATTTAGAGAAGGTTAATTTTCTTTACAAATCAATGTAAGAATGCCATAAAAAAATTTGTCTTTGTTATAGGTGGCTTAATATTTAACTTCCCCCACCAGGAACATATGAAAATGGGCTCCAAGAATTAGATGGTCGGTTAATCCACTGCAATATTAAGAAATATTCTGTCTACTTCAGATAAGAAAAATATCCATAAATCACCATATAGTTAGCAAGCTTAAGCTGATAGAAATCTTATCTGAGGCTAGACGCTAGAATTGTCTTGTAGATCTATATCTGTTGCAATGTAAAAATATTAAGTGCAATGTTGAACTTTTGATTGTATGGCGATTGACTAGAAGACTATACATTTTTTTTGGTGAGGAAGTAGAACACTATATGATATTAGTGGAGCACCAACATAGGACACGACTGTCTTGTGACAAAGTGCCAAATGAAGATTAAAGGACTTGATTTTCTATTACATCCAAGCTGACAGAATCACTTGATTGAATCGACGATTGTGTTAGATGTGTGCTGTTTCCATGGTCCTTGGCTGGAGTATCAGGGAGCGACAAAAGAATGGCTTCAATGGGATTTCGAGTCGATATTATCCACAGAGCAACCCAATAACTTTGTTCATGGAAGGAGATTGCTATAGATTTTGTGATTGGGCTTCCAAAATCTCAATGAGGACATGATGCAATTTAGGTCAAAGTGCTCTAAGTGACCAAGTCTTCTTATTTCCTCCCGCATTTCGATGACATTTCTGATAGAGGAACCCAACCTGTTCCGTGAGTGCCTCACTCTTTTTTCCTTTTTATTTTTATATATAATTATTTTCTTGAATCAAAAAAGCGATTTTCATAAATTTTTTAAACATATTTTGATATCACTTCTTCGGTAAAAGTTACTCCATTTAAAGAAATTTTTCAAAAAAAACAAAAATTTAGAAAATTAAAATTAAAAAAAGGTACGATTCGCTGCGTCGCGGTTCACCATAGGAACCTTGTACCAAGTTGCTCCATGTGTGTACGAGGTTTTCTCTTTCCCAACTCGACCCGGCTAATCCACTTTCGGTTGGCATTTGTACAGCAACCTTGAACTTTTGACAGATGGTGACATTTTCATGCTACGTGGGCGGTTTGGGGAAATCCATTGGGCAAACATGGAAAGCATATGGGATGGGCTTATCCAATTGAAGAATGGACTCGATATGCTAAATTGTAATAACTAATAACTCGGGTACATGATGTGGTTTTTCAGGGGAATTCCTGCAAACTGGACAGGTAGCATTCAAACGAAGCCATTCATCTACACAATCAGCGTGGAAGCAATGCTCACACCGGGAAGCAATTGTTGGCGTAGGTATGATGGACACCTTCGTCCATTAACTAAGTTGGGAGTTTGATTTCTCTTAAATAAGGAAAAAACAATATTTAGAGACCCGCTCTCATAAATAGACCCTGCAGCTGTCTAGATTAATCGTGATGAAATTCTGAATATTGGGTGGTGATCAAACTATAGTACTACAAAAAAAAAACAACTACTATGGGAAAGGAATCAATTGCAGACGGATCCAAACCCACCGCAACTGTGGGCCTCGGCGCAACCGTGCTGGAGGCTCCCCAAGCCCAAATCGGTTGTTGTTTCCTCTGTGGAAGGACTTGACTCTGTCACAAAGGAAGCATAAAAGCCTCAAACTCTTTTAAGTTGAGTGATTGGATACTCTATTCTCTTAATCAGGGGTTTTGAGTTCGAACCCTGAGAATGACGAAAAAGAATTTGGAATAGTCAATTCTTAAAATGGGACCTATAGTGTTCGAATCAGATTAATCAGATAAAATCCGAATGCTGGTTGTGAAAACCAAAAAAAAAAAAAAAGGAAGCATAAAAGCCCAAGAATGCACACCGATGCTGGAACACCGGCCACAACTGTGATGGCATGGCGTGCACTGCTTGGAAGACCTAACAGAATTGCAATTCTTTGATTGTCAGCCACAAAAATACTAATCATCAAAATCATATCATATATCAATTTCCCAACGCTAGAATTGCTTGCATCATGAATACAAAATGTATGTCACCCTTAGGTTCTAAGAAAATTAGGATGAATGTTTTCCCTTTCACCCCAAAAAAAAAAAAAAAAGGATGAATGTAATGCTTGATGTTGATGTGATGCTTTTTTTAATAGAAGGTTTGTTGATTAGAATTATATAATTTAGACAATTCTTTCCTATATAATCATTTTGACATTCTCTCAAAGGAAAAAAGATAAGGGTGAAGTCCAATTTTCTTTGGAATATTTCAACTAATAAAAATGTCTCATATTATATTTCATATTTTAAAATATTTAATTATCTTAAATTTTGAAATGCAAATTCTATCTAAAATTAATATAATTATTAAAAAGAAAAATATAAAAATACTACTTAACTATAAATAATATATAAAAAATCATTTAAATTAAAAAAAAAAACCTCCCCTTAATCGAGAAGAGGTGATGAAACAGAACAAACTGAATTCCAACCATCAACCATCCGTTGCTGTTAGCCTTCGAAATCAGGGGAGGAGAGAGAAGAAGTGATGAGAGATTGGAGAAGGAGAGAGAGTGGGGAGGCAGAGGAGACGGAGAGAGAGAGAAAGAGAGATGTAGAGACCAATGTTTTTTTGGTCTAGTGGGAAGGACACTAGAACACCATACTAAAAATTGAGATTCGATTCTTGATAGTGATAAAAACGATGTTGGGAGAACTCCCTTCCAATTGAGACCCGATAATAGTTCGGTCGAGATTAGTCGGAATAAAGTTCTGGATACTCGGTGATGGACCAAGTCCAAAGGACTTAAAAAAAAAAAAAAAAAAAAAAAAGAGAGATGTAGAGGGAGAATGATGGTCGAAGGAATGAGGGAGAGGGAGAGGGAGAGGGAGAAGGAAAGAGCAACTGAGAGTTTCTTTCCTTTTTGTTTTTTCACTTTCAATTTTTTAAACAAAAAAATAATTTTTTATTAATTTAACAAATCGAAGTAGATGGGAAATTGAGTTGAGAAAGGATTCATTTTATATAGATGGGAGATTTTGATATCTTTTTAAATTTTAAAAGATTTTTAATAGTTTACCTAAATTTGAAAGGTATTTTCATACTTTCTCAGTTATCAAATTTTTTTCTTTAGTTCTCTCTCGGTCAATATTTCTCATCTATTACCATTTCTTATGTTGGGTTCATTTATTTTCCCTTGCCAAAAACTGAGAATAGACCATCAATATAACTACTCTCACAGAAAATGTTTAGTTTATGCTATTTTTTTTTATCTTATTGATCCGGTTCAAATAGTTACAAGACTTAATTTATGGATTAATTTTCTCAATACTTATTTTTATTTTTAAAACTCGAATTCAAGAATTTGTTTAAAAAATTATGATATCCTATTATTAGACATACAAAATGTTAATACGGTCGGTTTATACTATAATTTATTTTTTCTGTAAATTAATTATTAAGCCACATAACTATATAGTTTTTTCAATCTCAGAAACAATAAGATTTGAATGCAACATTCTTTGGTATTTCTCAAAAGTTTTAATTAAATGAATCAACTAATATTAATAATTTAAATTATAATTACTTTCTAATAAAATGAATTCATTACCTCAACTAATACACCAATTACAATTAAATTATAAAATAACTCATACATCACTGTCATCGTGTTCTAAAAGCTAATATGGCTGGTCATCTTCATGATCATTGACTAATTGAATTTCATAAAAGTCTATAGAGTTAATTACATGACCGTGTTTAAAGTTTATCAATTTATACCAATTAATTTTTATAATTAAAAATACTATCTTATAGTTTTTAAATTTTTAAAATCATATCGCATTTATCTTTTCGGTATCGACGTCGATAGAATGACAGTTAAATACTGATGTAACACTTGGCGTACGGGTGTTTTATGTTATTGCCATGTCCGTACCAAAGGCATTTCATCTGTGTCGGTGTCACACTTTTTAATTACTGTCGTGGCAATACCACGTCAGCACATGAGGGGGTTTTCTGGTCGTTCCACAGCCCAAACTTTAGGTTTTTTTTTTTATTATTGACTTTAGGGTCTTTCCTAAATCTCTCCTCTCCTCTCTCTCTCTCTCTCTCTCTCCCCTTCCTTTCTCTAGATCTGACCCACAAATCTCCATCAAAAACCCATCAAGCATCAGAAGAAGAAGGAGAAACCAAAATGGCGTTACTCACTCAAGGCATACTCCTAAAACTGCTCCAAACAATGAACTCCAATGCTCAAGTTGTTAGCGGGCACAGATCAGCTCTCTTGCAAATCGTCGGCATCGTCCTTGCCTTAGCCAGCTCCTCCGATCTCTTGCGTAACCATGGCTTCTACGTCCAGCTCTCCGACTCTCTCAACTCCACCTATGTCTCTCTCTCCAACCGCGACATCGATCTCATCCTCACCAATCGTCTTCAGCTTGGTCAGTTCGTCTATGTCGACAAGTTCGACTTCAATTCCCCTGTTCCTAGGGTTTCAGGACTCCGCCCAATCGCAGGCCGCCACCGGTTTGTTGGAAGTCCTGAACCACTTATCGCTCGAATTTCACCTTCCAAAGGGAGTTTGTGATTCAACCTGTTTTGGATTTGGACGAGTCAATTGATCCCATTGTTGCTTACTTGTCTAATAAGAAGTCTGAGGAACGGAAAAATGAGAAGAAGGGCGAAAAGGGTACCAGGTCCAGGTTGCGGGATGATGATGACGATGATGGACCTCTACCGGGTTGGGATGTCAATCCCTGTTCCACCTTTCAAAAAGGTTTGATTCTTCAATTCATATCCTCACACACGCCTTCATTTTCCCTCCCTCCCCCTCTCTCTCTCTCGTGCTTTCTGTGAATTGAATGCATAACCCTAAGACCTTCAGTCCCTTCTTCACATGGATTTTCACTCATTCCTCAAAACCACAGTCGATTAGATTACAGATTCTGCCCTTCAGTTTTACCAAACAATTGACTTTTTTCAGTTTTGAACTGTAATAGCACTAAAGTACATAATTCAAACTCATTCAAAGATGGGAAATTGAGAAGTCTTGGAGTTAAAGATGTTGATGTTGCGACGCTTGGAAATTTCTGCGTCGACGTTGTTCTTAATGTCCCCGAATTGCCTCCTGCTACATTTGAAGAACGTAAAGCTTACATGGAACAATTTCGCTTGAGTTGTGTCATAGAGAGAGAGAGAGAGAGAGAGAGAGATTTTTTTTTTTTTTTAACAAAAAACCCATCTGATGACGGGGAGAGAGAGATATTGCAATTAAAACCCCCATGTGCTGACATGGCACTGTCATACCAGCAGTTACACAATGTGATACTACCACGTTAGCAATATGCTGACGTGGAACACATGAGAGGTCTTTGATAATAACACATTAATATCCGTGACGTATACTAGCACTTAATGATTATCCTGTCGTTGTCGATTACCAGTTACAAAAGGATTAATATAATACGATTTAAAAAATTTAAGAAACAAAATATAATATTTTTAATTATAAAAACTAATTAATGATAAATGTGTAAATTTTAAGGATCGAACATATAATTATCTATAAGTATATGCTCTCTGTTTTTCTTTTAAGGTGTGCTTATAAATCTGAACATACCGTACCAATTTTGGAATCTGACCAATTGAATTTTATTACCATCAAATATCAATGACATAATAGCACTTACAATTTCCGGAAAATGTTACAAAAAAATAATCACATAAACAAATAGTTGACTTTTGATATATACACTTACACAGAGTCACACACACACGCACATATATATATATATATATATATATATATATATATATATGAGGAATGTTGCAGATGGAAGAGCGTGTACTGTGTGAGTCATGGATTTGCAGAATATGCTCACTCCCATGAGTCATCCGCATCGAATTATTATGCATCTTAGCCAATGATGGTACAACCGAAGGTACAACATATGCGTTCAACTGAATCTTCTGGAATTATACCGTCGGATTTCAATTTAAAATGAACAAAAAAACTTTGTTTACAGCAAATTTTTGCCAATTCAAAGCCTTAGCCTATGCTTCTGCATTGCCCAAAATTATTAATTTCAAACACGCGTGTTTGGATTTAAAGAGAGAGGACGGTGAAAGGAGAAGGAAGTGGTGGAATACAGGCCGTTGGATTATAAAGGATTATAAAGGAACGTTGAGGAGTGCCACGTGTTGGGCTGAATTCCGCGGTCTACAGCTGGACTAAGGATTTTTGATTTGGATCTCTTAGGCGGGAGACGTGGACGGCAAGGATTAAAGTAGGTTGACACGTGAGATGAAAATCGGCGGTTAAAGAGACTTTGTTGAGAAGTGAAGAGAGAAAAGGAAGATATAGTGGAAGAGGGTGTGGGACCAAAGTGTGATCTTGGGCAAGAGAGAGAGAGGGAAAGAAATGGTAACGTGGTATCTCGTGTATCGAAGTTGGTGTAGGGGGGAAGTATCTGCTGAAAGGCAGGGACTTGTGACTAGGGCACCGCAACTACAATGTCCCCAATATAGCATTTCTATGGATTTTTTTTATTATTATCATTTTTAAATATGGGTCATGCTTTTTCAGTTCCCCCACATTAATGCATTTTTTTTTCATTACGAAGAGTTGGCAACGTGCTCTGCATATGAATTTCATCGCTTCCTCCCATTTACATTATTCTTTTTCTAGTTTTTAATTCACTAAAATCCATTATTCAATAAAATTCGATTTTTACTTGTTCTCATAATTCATGAAAAAATGTCATAACAATGCTATATATTTGTATGGCTCTTAAATATATACTATATTTCATATTTAAAATTCTTTTGAAAAAAATTCAAAAATCAGTAGATGAGAAAAAAATCAAGATTCTAAGAGTGAAAACGAAAGGCATGACGTGACGAGATGCAGATGGACTTCTCGAAAATGAATTGGTGAAGTAAAATGGTAAAAAAAAAAAAAAAAAAGATAATGGATAATTTTAATTACAAAGCTCTGGTCTCTCCCACATAGGATACTTGCTTCGTGTCATTGTATAACTTTGCGATGTCCGTGAGCCTCTTCGGAAGAATCAAAGAATGTCGACTCATGCTTATGCGAAAGCGAAACTCAACTCGCCAACAAACTCGACAAAACCGTAGGCTGAGTTGTTTTGGGCATGACCTCTGATTTTGTACACGCGTCCCTCTTCCAACCTTTTGATTTCTTTTTTTCATTCTATCAATCGATATCCGAAATATGATTATGACTAATTTAATACAAAACTTATAATGATCTATTTAAGAGTTACACTCCCGATATAGTCTATTTCATATCTAAGTCATAAATCAAATTTAAAATTTTAATTAAAAGATTTAACATTATATTTTATTAGATCAATTTATCGTTAATCTAACCTTTTGAATTATTCGTGCCGGTCTTCACGTCATGCTCTGGGTCGGGATGGGCTGCAGGGCCTGCCCACCGCCCCGGTGATGATGGGACGGGCTCAGCTGGACCTGCTTCACTGTGGCCTAGAATTCATACGGAGCGTCGTAGTCTTGGTTGGTCTACCCTATGAGATTTTTTTTCCTTTTTTCTTTTTCATGTTTTTTTTTACTTTATTACTGAAAATTTGATTAATCCAATTCAAATGATTATATAATTCAATTTAGAAATTGATTCGTTTATTTCATTTCTAAAACTCAAAATCAAAATATTGATTAAGAAAATTTAATTATATATTATTAAATTCATAGGACATTGATGTCTATCCTTTGACCATACGATACCACAAAAGGTCACACATTATCTTTCTGCTTGCTATCTTGGTAAAATTACATTGACATATTTGTATAATGTAAAAATAAATATTATACAAGTATTAGAGATTTTTCCAATGATGCTCATAAAATATTGTGTTGATCACATTTTTTACCGCCGTAAAAAAGGTATAACAAATTAGATTTATACATAATTTAAATTGAAGATAATTAAAAAAAGGAATTTTAACAGTTATTAAAATTTATTTATTAAATTAGTCGAAGTCATAGAAAATGGGATAACTTTGTAACTTGTATACCTTCTACCTTGTGTAACCAAAAAAAAAAATACCTTCTACCTTGCCTAAACTTTCTTTCCAGCTTAACTGAAAATTTTGGGCTCCAAGGATGGCCAACGGCTGTGGCCTTCTGCTAATGCAATTGTCAGGGACCAGCTATTTAGCAAATTAGATACACGTGGTACGATGCTAGGCCATGCGTTTGGATTCATCAGTGTAGTCCCGGCAACATAATTCCGAAAGAAATAAATTTGCACATATACAGTAATCACTCTGCTAAGAATCAACCATGCAAAATAAACTGGATGCAGTTTTCAAATTAGTGGCTGAGGCCTTCTCAGGGAAAGAATGAATCAGCTAATTACAACTATATATATGAATACATGCGTGCCTCCAGAGCGAACGGAGAGTTGCAGTGTGGGCTGTTAATAGCCTATCGAGCTAGAGGCAATGCCTTCCGGCACAGTGGTCTTGTTTTGAAGAACTCATCAGTTAGCATAACCGAAATTGAGCAACATAGGACCTGCATTTTAGCAGGCTGCCTTGTTTATTCCCAGATTAGTGAATGATGATTCTACCAGTAATAATTGCAAGAGCATGTCCCATTCTTGATATGATGGAAACGGGTTGAATCCCTTAGAATTATCTCTCTATCTGTTGCCATCGTAATGAATTTCATTGCGTTGTGACAGTCTCCACAAACTCGTAGATTCTTGAATACTTCTGATGGGTTTTGATTTGGCAGTGCTTAGGAGACCAAATGCAACTGCTATTTTCTCTGAGTGTTGGAATAAGTATTGCTCCTTTTCTTCTTCCTTGACATCGTGCAGAACGTAGTCTGTATTAGGGACATAACCCATCTTCTTTATTTGGTTAAGTCGATGCAACTCTTCATTTTTCTCCTTTGCCAAGCTGTGTGATGTGTCACCAACATAAAATTTGTGAATTTTATTTTCAACCTCAACCCAACTGCAGTCTGGCTCTCTTGCCATATTCCTCTCTTTCATGATCTAGCAACGTCTGCCCACTGGCCACTTAAGTTTGAAAGTAAAATATATGCTGCTGGATTATCAGGATCTTGCTCAATAATCATCTTAGCAGCATGTTTAGCAATCTCTTTATTACCATGAACAAGACAAGCTCCAAGCAATGTGCGCCAGACCAAAGCATCAATCGTGATAGGCATTGATGAGATAAACTCAAGAGACTCTTCAAGGTTTCCTAAACGGCCAAATACATCAACCATACATGCATAATGTTCCATTCTTGGCACAATGCCATGTTCTTTGAACATTGAGTTAAAGTGTTTCCAACCCTCAGAGACCATACCAACATGACAAGCGGATAGAACAGCAATATAGCTGCTCTTGTTGGGCTTTATGCCTACCTCAAGCTTCTCTTGGAACATTTCCAAAGCTCTTATGGCAAATCCACGTTTTCCAAAGCCTGAGATCATTGAAGTCCAGGATATTACATTCCGATCTGTCATTTCATTAAATACTTGAAAAGCTGCTTCTATGTTCCCACACCTAGAATACATGGAAATTAATGCATTACTACTGCATAGGTTTGTGTTTTCCCTGCTTTTAATATCTGTGCATGGATTTGCTCACCAATTGCACCAATACTTGCAGCTCCACTCAAAAGACTAGCAAACATGAAGCATCAACCCAAAATCCTGCATCTTCTTTTTGACCATATGGTTTAAAAACTTCGTCAGAATCTAAATTTTTAGCATAACCATCCACTATAACATTATAAGACACCAAATTCTTCTCAAACAGTATATCAAAAGCTTTTCGAGCATTTTCCGTCCAACCACACCCAGCATACATACTGACAGAGAATTTCCCACACAGTTAACCAAAGCAAGACCTAGTTTTACTGCATGAAAGTAAACCTGTTCACCTAGACACAAATCAGACAGATATGTGCAGAGGCCCTTAGACCAGATGAAAATGTAAAATGATTTGGAATAGCCTGCCCACAAATCATTTCAGAAAATAGCTCCATCGCTTCCTTGTCACACCCACCAGTTCCCACATAACCAGTAATCATGGCAGTCCAAGACATCACATTATGATCACTCATTCCATCAAACATTCCTTGAATCAATCATTGTTCCATAGGCCGTGCACTTTGCATACATGTCTATCAAACTACACCCAACACAAATATCAGAACCTAACCCTGAACATATCACCAGAGAGTGCAATTGATTACCAAGCGACAACATCCCCAAGTCAGCAGAAACAGATATGACACCACAAAACGTAAACCGATCTGGCACATTCCCTCCAACCACCATATCCAAAAACAACTCAAGTACATCACTTGCTTGCCCCATTTGCATATAGAACGTGATCCTAAGAGTCCATCTAACTGCATTTCTTTCAGGCATTTTATCGAAAACGACTCCAAATCACAATCACCTTTCACAAGCATATCTATAAGTACACACCCAACACAAACAACAGAGTCAAAATGCCCACTTTTTATAACAAACCCATGAATTATTTTGCCAATCCAAACATTTTCTTTAACAGAACGCGCTTTAATCACAGCACAAAAACCGTACTCATTAGGACCATACCCAAGTTCAATCATGTAAATAAATCTAACAATAGCTTCAAATTCTATATCATTATTTGCATAACAAGAAATCAAACTACTCCAAGAACCAAGTCTCTTTTTCTCACACGAATTTCTTCAAACACAAGACTAGCCGTTACAGGGTCCCCCGATTTTGTATAGAGAGTGACGAGTGAGTTTAAAATTGTTCAAGTCCTGAGTTGGTCAGCTTCTTGTGAAGGACTTTTCCAAGTTCGAAGTTCCGGAAGCGGATGCAGGACTGAGGAGAAGGGAGTAGGTGAGAAGGCCTACGGGGGAGTTGTGGTGGGACATGAGATCAAGGGTGGAGATTGCTTTGTTGAGTTGGCCATGATCGAGATGATGAATCGGGTTAGAGCTAGAGGGTCTTAGGGTTTTGGATGGGGGGGTTTGTGGGGCTTAGGGTTGGGGTTTTGGGAGTCTGAAGTAAGCGGGGCGGGGGAGTGGGGAGCGGAGAGGGGAGAGAGAAAAATATCATGGTGTGGCGGTGGGTTGTCAACAGATGAGCGTGACTGGGAATTTGTGGTACACTGTTTGGTACATCCCATAATTCTATGGTGGATCGGATCCCTAGAGACATGTACAAAAATAACAAAAAAAAAAAAAAAAATTTTAAATATCTTAAAAGAGAAATTAATTCTGAAAATAACCTACCATTATAGTGTTTTGAAATCGCGATGAGGTATGCCGCGGGTTGAACCCGCGGCATGGCCACGTGGCACTTTCTGGTGTGTCGCATCTTGGGCAAGGCCACGTGGCGCGTCTTGGTGTATCGCGTCTTCCAGACGCGGTAAGGTCACGTAGCGCATCCTGGTGTGCCGCGTCTTCAAGACGCGGCATGGCCACGTGGCACGCGCTGGTGTGCCGAGACTTCAAGACGTGACACAGTATCTACGAGTTGCACACGGAACAAGACCGCGGGCCAACACACCGACTCGCGTACCATTTGGGCCTAACAGAGTTAATTTGGGAAAACCGAAATCGAACTCTCTAAACATACCGCAACTCGAACGCGTAGCGCTGAACCCTCACCCACTAAGCGGGCCATTTGAACCTAACACTTGACTTCATTTAGGAAAACTGAAATCAGACTCTTTAAATATACCGTAATTCGAACGCGTTGCGATAAGTTCTCACCCCACTAAGCGGACTAACGGACCGAGGGCCTATAGGCCCCATTGGCCCACGAGTCGGCCTGTTGGCCCTCTTAGTGGGATGAGAACTTGTCGCAACGCGTTCGACCTGCGGCATATTTGGAGAGTCTGATTTCAGTTTTCCTAAATTAAGTCAAGCGTTGGGTCCAAATGGCCCGTGAAGTGGCCCGTTGGCTTGTTCAGTGGGTGAGAATTTGTCGCAACGCGTTCGAGTTACAGTATGTTTAGAGAGTTCGATTTTGGTTTTCTCAAATTAACTTAAGTGTTAGGCTAAAATGGTTCGCAGGTGAGCGTGTTGGCTCACGGCCTTGTTGCGTGTGCAACTTGTGGATATTGTGTCACGTCTTGAAATCTCGGCACACCAGGGCGTGCCATGTGGCCATGCCGCGTCTTGAAGATGCGGCACACCAGGGTGCTCCACGTGGCCTTACCAGGACGCACCACGTGGCCTTGCCACGTCTCCAAGACGCTGCACAGTGTGTCAAGTCTTCAAGACGTGACACACCAAGAAGTGCCACGTGGCCATGCCGCGGGTTCAACCCGCGGCATACATTGTCGCGACTTCAAAACGTGACAATGGTGGGTTATTTTTGAAATTAGTTTCTCCATTAAATTATTTTAATTTTTTTTTAGATTATTTCCGTACATGTCTCCTCCGACTAACCAAACAATTATTTCCATCCGGTTGTGGTACAAAGAGAGCAATTTGTGGTGTTATGTGAGTTTTCTTCTGGACAAGGAATTTTTTTATCTTTTGATTTTTTTTAACTCAAATTGTTTGACAAACAAGCTGAATATCAAGATTTATATAAAGAAGCTAAATCCTATGTAAAAATTTAGTTAGATTAATAAATGTCTTGAAATTGTATTCATGTTTCATTTTTTTTTTTTTAAATTTATAGAGCCAAGTCTAAAGAATAAAAAATATGACATTATGCCTCACACAAGTTGGATATTTAACAAGCCAGAGTTAAATTTTTGGTAAACACACAAACATACCACCTGAGATCATATGAGATTGTCTCATGGAATGATTTTTCTTAAAATACATGACTGTATATAGGTAGGCTACCACAGAAAACTAAATCAACTCTTGTGTACAACAAGCAAGTTACATCAAGCCATTAATATTCTTTAACAAGCAAGCTAATTGAATCAGAATCTGAATATGATGAGCTTGAGCTTGTGTCCTTGAGGGATAGTTCAAGCAATAGAGTCTCTCCATTTCCATCTTTTCCTCCTTGACTCAATTCTGTTTAATTGTATCTCCATGTACAAAAAGAAAGAAGAAACAATATGATGAGCTTGTTGCATTTGTGTCCATTTCACAGTCTTCAAGTGGAATCTCTAGCGGATAAAAGACGGGCATGGGGGCATTTGCATAAGTTCAACATCTTCAAGCATCTTCACAACGTTGTCCATGGAAGGACGATCATTTAGCTTCATCTGTATCCACCATGATGCGACAATAATCATCTTCTTCACTACCCCCTTTTCCACTTCAGTAGCATCCCCCATCTCTATCTCCTTTCCTTTGCTAAACTGATTGTAAAACCACCAGGGAAAGTAAATTTGGCTGGAAAGCACCGTATAGGCATTCAGGTTTTTTTTCTCTTTCCAGCAATTTCTAATAACATCTCAAAACTGTATACGTCGGCCTTGTAAGAAACACTTCCAATATTTTCGTAAAATAATTCGGGCGCCATGTAAGCTAGAGTACCTCTTGCCGAATTCAAATAAATAGTTTTGTTATCTGTCGGGAATAATCTTGCTAGTCCAAAATCCAAAAATTTTGGGAATGAAATGGGTGTCGAGAAGAATGCTATGAGGATTGATATCGAAATCTAGGATTTGCATGTCACACCCTCGATGTAAGTAGTCCGTACCACGAGCTATTCCCTGAGATATTCGAACCTTGGATCACCAGGGTTAGGGAAGGAGGGTTGTGACCACTAGGCTATCCCCTTAGGGACGGGACAAATTTTCCCAACTCAAGATTATGCTTCCCTCTTGAGGGAAAATATATTTGTCTAGAGATCCTTTAGGAATGAAGTCATAAATAAGAATCAATGTGGGTTGGCTCAACTGGATGTGGGGTTGAGTTCCTTTAAACATAACCGAGGTTCGACTCCCGCTGGGAGTATCGGACCCTCATGTGTATGGAGTGTTCCCCGTTGGGAGACCCGTTCTCTGAAAGGAGCTACTGTAGCAGTCGGTCTGGATTAGTCGGGGCAAAACTCTAGATACCGGACGGTGTCTAATACATGGTACCAAAAAAAAAAAAAAAAAAAGAAGTCATAAACAAGAGTGCGCTTTGATCCCTCAGCGCAAAATCCAACAAGCTGAACCCAAGGATCTGGCCCTGGAAGAATGCCAGGCTGCCCAGTCCAAATCCCGGAAACAGGCCTTGGCCTCTGGCCCAATCTGGCTAGAAGCCAATCCGATTCTTCCAGCCTGTGCAGCCCATGTTGGAGCTCTCAAGACCTCGACAGCTCTGATCTAGGCCCAAGAAACCTCCACACGTGCCCCAAACAGGGCCCAAAATCTGGTCCAGAATGGACCCAAAATCCAGCCCACTATGAGGCTTCAAACCATGCAGAAAGGGTCGGCATAAGCCAGCCCATAAGCCCGGAAAATGGGCAAGTCTACAGCCCATTGAGGGGCCGAACAAGGGCCCCCAACGGCCCCTCCCACTTCCTTCTCTCATTTCTCACCTCTCATTTTTTATTATTTATTTATTTTTTAATCACCCGTATTTGGAATCATATTCTGACTAATCCAATTTGAGTATCTACAAAGACCATATTTAGGGACAACTTTCCAAGTATAATTTTTTTCATTCTCAAATTTTAAATCTAAAAGTTGGTTAACGGATAAAATATTTTATCCCATTATATTGACTGTTTATTGATCTCACCTCTCCTCTTCCATTGATAGGGGGGCAAAGGTTGAGAGCAAGCACAACACAAATTAGAGCAAAGTCTCTTGAATAGTTTAGAGCAAAATTCTCTCATATCTTATGTTGTTTTGAGTATTGCCTCAACATTGTTTGTGCACAATTTTGTACACATTTTTTGATACATAATCAAAATGTTTCTTAGAGATTATTGTCTCAAAATTATTGTCTTTTGTTGTTTTTTCAACATCTTAAGTGTCCTTCATAAGTTCTTTCATTGTTCATCCAAAATTATCTCAATCTTCAACACCTAACCATCCGCAAACACTTTGAGTTCTATCTCAAACCTTTCTTCTCAAAACCTTCAAATTTGTCTTAGAATAATTTTTCTACATAAAGCGTTTTTGAGATTGTATGTTTAGAAAATATTGTCTTAGATATGACTCCACCACTTTCATGGAGACTTATATGGTGCAGTCGACTCTTCACTGGTGGATGAGTCTAATAGTGAAATTAAGAGATTTCAGAGAGAGAGAGAGAGAGAGAGAGAGAGAGAGAGAGAGAGAGAGAGAGAGAGAGAGAGAGAGAGAGAGAGAGAGGAGTTACTTTTCAGTTTAATGCAATGAGAATTTAATAGTGTCAATATGCTTTGTGGTTTATTTTGTCTATCGTCATATACCTTGTCCACTAAACATTATGGAATATCTCAAAATATTAAATTCTGTATTATACTCTTCTTAAATTCATTTAATTTAATATTTTTAATCACTTTACTGATATTGAGAGAATGGTAATTTTTATCCATTTCTCTTTATTAATTTGTTATCTTTTTCTAACATAATAACTAAACAATCACAATTCTTCTTATATATATATATATATATATACCTAAGTTCTTGAAACTAACCTTAATTTGAGGGTCTCATGTGTTGACGTTTATGGTCCATTAAAATATCACTCACAAAAATAGTCCTTATCCTTTAACCAAATAGTCCGTACAATAACATTTTCTTTCGTCTCATTTCCTTTACCATTATCTGTCAAATCTAACGGCTAGCCACTGATGGTCGCTAGGTAAGATAGTCATCATCTTCAATTTCCACGGTAAGAAATTACTGTCATTGAATTTTTCAAATTTAAATTTTACCGCTATTGGTTCTATCTTCAGCAAAAATTTGCTCCCACAATTTTTTGATGAATAGTTTTATGAACCTTTCAAGAGAAAATAATCAAACTTATTTTCTGTTGCAGAGGATACACCGTTTTGGGGCAACCATAAAGAATACAAGACCTCATCCGCTTATGCTAGATGAAGTTTTGCAGTAGTACTCCCATTCATCTCATTCCAATTTACCAGCTTCCCACTAATGACCACCAGACAATTATCTTTTCTAAAGATACCCATTATCTTCAATTTCCACGGTAAGAAATTACTGCTGTAGAATTTTTCAAATTCAAATTTCATTGCTATTGCTTCTATTTTCAGCAAAAATTTTCTCCCACTACTTCTGATGAATACTGTTCGCAACCTTTCAAGAGGGAATAAGCTAATTATTTCCAGACGTGGAAGATTCACCTTTTAGGGGCAACCAAAAAGCATAAAACAAGCATATGAATAGTGACCTTTTGATTGTAAAAGGTGTTTGTAATTTTGATTCTCATCCCTTTATTCAAATAAGTTATATGGGTATGGTTCCGATTCCTGAAATCCATTACCTTTAACCAAACAGTCACTTACCATAACATTTTCATTTATCTCATTTCCTTTTATGTTCTGTCAAATCTACCGGCTAGCCACCGATGGGTGCTAGGTAAGATAGTCATTATCTTCAATTTCCACAGTGAGGAATTACTGCCATTGAATTTTTCAAATTTAAATTTTACCGCTATTGCTTCTATCTTCAGCAAAAATTTGCTCCCACAATTTTTTGATGAATAGTGTTATGAACCTTTCAAGAGAAAATAATCAAACTTATTTTCTGATGCAGAGAATACACCCTTTAGGGGCAACCATAAAGAATACAATACCTCATCCGCTTATGCCAGATGAAGTTTTGCAATAGTACTCCCATTCATCTCATTCCAATTTACCTGCTTCCCACTAATGACCCCTAGACAATTTTCTTTTCTCAAGATACCCATTATCCTCAATTTCCACAGTAAGAAATTACTGTTGTAGAATTTTTCAAATTCAAATTTTATTGCCACTGCTTCTATCTTCAGCAAAAATTTGCTCCCACCACTTCTGATGAATAGTGTTCTCAACCTTTCAAGAGGGAATAATCTAATTATTTTCAGATGTGGAAGATTCACCTTTTAAGGACAACCAAAAAGCATAAAATAAGCATATATGCACACCTAAGTTAGGCTCTGATGCCACTTGTTGTCAAATTAGTTCAGAGAGAGCATGATCGCAATTAATAAATCTAAGAAGATAATAATAAAAAAGTAATCAAATGCATAGATTTATATGTGAAAACTCAAATAAATTAGGATAAAAATCACGAATAAGAATAAAAGAATTTCACTGTAAGAAAATAATAGAAATTATAATTTTTTATTTGTAAAGGAGAAACAATAAAAAAATTCTTTTTATAATAGAAAAAAAAATCACTCAACTTTTTAATAATTTTTCTTCTACACTCTCTAATACCACAACTCTTTAATAAAATCATGGTTCTCACGAGTCTCACAAGTCTCTGTGGAATGTATAAAAACCATAACCTCCTATCACTATTTTGTAATAACTAGTGATTAGTTAGATAATTGATTAGTTGAGTGATTAGTTAGTTGATTAGCTAAATGGTTAGAAAATTTTGTTAGTAAGCTGATTAATTGAATGATAAGAAAATTTAATTAATTAGTTAGTAGTTAAATGAAATTATTAGAAACAATATATAAATGCGTATAAGATAAGAAGTCAATGTATGAAATGGAATTGCATTGATTTTTGAGCATATTCTGCCTCTATCTCTTTCTCTCTCCCTCCCTCTCTTTCTCTCTCTATCTTTCTCTGTATTCTTCCTCTCTTTCTTCTTCCATCTTTCTCTCTATTGCTCCTCTATCAAACCTTGTTTCTCATATCTTTTGTTTTCTCTCTCTTTTTTTTTTTTAAAACTGAATTGAATTATTACAAATTAATATTAGAGTTCATGATTCATGACAGAACGATGAGAAAATAGCCAAGGAAATTGGGTTTAAAGCCATCGATGAGCAATTTAAGAAACTGGAGGCAAAAATGTAAGAAAATCATCTTGAATTAGGATGGAGATTGGATGAACAATCCCAAAAATTAGAAACTTTATGGTTAGTATTAATAATAGGTTCAACGCCACCACGAAAATGTTGAACAAAAACAAACTCAAAGAACAAGATACTGAAAAGTCTTCTAAGTCTCCTATTCTATCCGCCCCTATTGATGAAAGATCGTGAGCAGAAGTATAATCTCAATTTGTCTAAGAAAGAACCTATTAATTGTGGTTTCTTATCAAACTTTTCAAAAATTGAACTTTTGATGTTCATTGAGAAAAAATCTTTAATCAAAAACAAAATTTCAATTGTTTAAAAAATAATCTATTAATGATGGTTTGTTGTTAAACCCTTCAAAAATAGAACTTCCTGTGTTCATTGGAAAAATTTTTCACCAGAAAGAAATTCAATAAAAGTCTCTCTTTCAATCTCTCTCATCACCTCTTTTCTCCTACTACTCTTCCAATAATTCAAATCAGATCCGTTATTTATTTTCATCACTGTCTTAACACAACTGCATGTCATATTCATTCAATCTACCAAAGAATCTTGAAGTTTGCTCTGATTTCCTTTCTTCAGAACAACACTCTTACAAGTTTAATTGATAATGTTGCTAATATTGATGTTTAAGAATGACTTGATTCAGTACATTTTATTTTGAATTCTGTAAGTATTGTAACAATTGTTAGTAAATTAGTTAATTGATTACTTTAGTGGTTAGTTAATTGATTAATTGTCCGGTTAGGAAAATTAGTTAGATAGTTAAGTAGTTAAACAAAATTAGTTAGAAACAATGTATAAATACTTGTAAGATGACAAAGGAATGTGTGCAATTGAATTGATTTATAAGTATATTCCCTCTCACTTTCTTTCTCCCTCTCTCTTTCTCTCTCTCTTTCTCCTTTTATCTTCATCTTTCTCTATATTCTTCCTCTCTTTCTTCCTCCCTCTATCTCTCTATTGCTCCTCCATCAAAATCAAACCCTATTTCTCATATTTTCGGGTTTTCTCAACTTTCTACTCTCTTTTGATTGTAATGTGACTGTGACAATGACATTGAGGTCTTTGCTTTATTTGCTATTATACATAAGTTATATATTGGGAAAAGTGCACCAATAGAATACAAAACCAAAAATTTCAAAATACAAGTCCCAGCCATTTTTTCTCTTTATATAATCAAATTAAGATCATCCGATAAAATAGTCAACACTTGTAAACTAATTAGACCACATAAAGCCCCAAGAATAATTAGACCACAAAATGATATTATCTTTTACATTATCAACACTTGAATTACAAGTGATAACATTTTAGTTATGATTTTGTTTCTATTTTGGTTGGACATGTCAATATTTGAAATTGGATCCTCATTCTAAAGTTGATTGATTTGTCAAAATCTTCGATCTCATAGTCATTATCCCTTTTTTTTTTGGGTGAAATTCTAGTATCCGAATGCCATGATTCCTTTAGTCACAAAATCTAAATTTTCACCTCGCACTTATGATATCACAATCTCTGCGGGGTGTTTGATTCCATGAACTCCACTTGAGAACAAATCTTTTTGATCACTCAGAATTTAAATATCAAATGTGTGGTTCTCATACCAAACATAAAACCTAAAAAGTTACTTAATTTATAAATTTAATATAAAACTACAGCAACAAAATCAATTCTATCAAAAATCATCTCAACATGGCAATAAATGCATATCCTCTCTCGTGGCATATGTTGAAGTCTTAGTCTCGGTATTAAACTACTCAACCGGTAGAAAGATCGCGCTAGGTAAGTTTTCAAGTAATTAGTGGAATTATAATGGTCTCACTTAAGAATCAATTTCTTTAAACAAAACTTTTCTAGATATTAGGAGAATTATATCAGTATAAGATTGAAGGATTAAAGAAGTATAATTTGAGATAGACTCAAAATATTTGTGGAAGCTAATATGAGATGAAACTCAAAGGATTTTGAGAGAACAATAGAAGAAGATTTGAAGATATTTTTGGAAGTTGAATGAACAACAAGAGACAATAATTTTGAGTGAATAAACTCAAAAAATAATTTTGATAATATATCAAGAAATTTTTACAACAAATTATTGGGGCAATGCCTCAAAAAGATTACAAAAGAAACACTCTTTGCTCTAAGTTTACATGGAGATTTACTCCAAAATTTTTGTTGTATTTTGTCCCAAATCTTTACCCCCTAATTATTAAAAGAGAAGAGGGGAAAAAAAAATGGGAGAAGAGAATGGAAGAGAGAGGTCCTTAAGGCCCCCTCCAATGTCCTGGAGAAACTAGTTGTTGGGCATCCTCAAAAAACAGTTTAATGGTTATAACTTTTTTTTCCAAATGGACATCCCCAATTACTGGTTGCTAGCCGTTGGGGCCCTTGATTGGGCACCCTAAAGGCAGAATTGGCAGCCGTGCTCTTAGGGCCCGCAACAGAGCCAGGCCCTGTTCTGGGTGAGTTGCTGGCAAATTTTGGGTCAGATTTTGGTCCAATTCTGGATCAGATTCTGGGTTCTATTTGGGTCAGATTCTTGGTCCTAAATGGGCCAAAGCTTGGGCTCTAGACCCATTTTCTTTTTCTTTCTCTTGGACATTGGGCGTGATTTTCCATGCCTTCTTTGATTTCCCAGAAGAGTCGATCTAACACCACCAACAGACGACTGACTTAATGAGATATGATATTAGATTTTTTAATCAAATTTTTGATTTGAACTCACGACTTGGACATGAAAAGAATTACGTTGAGAGAGTAACCCCCTTAAATGGGTTACTGTAAGTCTCGAATCATATTAATCGAAACATAATTTCGAATACTGATTGGTATAGTAAAATAAAGAAAAATCTAACACTACCAAAAAAAAAAAAAAAAGAGATAAACACTATCAATAAAAAAAAAAAAAAAGGGAAGAGGCAATCTAGGGCCTCAAGCTCTTCAGTGTTTGGCGTACCTTCAACGGTTTGTTCACGGTTTGATCTCGTGATAATTCCTACCGTCGCTCCTGGTAACAACCCTGAATTGCAACATGATCTCTCTTTAATGAGTCCCTCCTGAACTTAATAATTCTCCTTGGTGAACCTCAACTTATTTAACAAGTAAATTAATTCATTTTCTCAATGAATATAGAGTTCTAATAATTTTATATTTTACTAAAATTTGAATTACAAGTGATTGTATTTTATTCGGATTTTCTTTCTATTTTAATTGAACATGCCAACATTGTTATCAAAATTTTATGATGATAAATTTTTTTAAAAAATAAGCCAAATTAAACATGTCTAAAATTTTTAATCGAATTCGAATCAAATCAAAAAATGATGATTCAAATTTGATAAAAAGAAAATCAGAATTAAAATTGGAATCAAATGTGATGATTTTGGATTTTGGCTGGATAGTTTCGGCCTGCGTTTGATTTTAGAGCAGGAAGGTTAGATTCAAGTTCTTGTCTGCTTCTATCTTGTATATTCTTACAATTTTTTTAAAAAAATAATTTTCATCGATTTTTATAATTTTTGATTCGAAAATTCTTTAAAGATGGAACAAGGTTTGGTCAACGAATTGTTTTCTACAATGGACAAGTTAAGTAGGTCCACACAATTCATCGAAGGACCCGATTGTTCTTGCACATCTTTATATTCCGTGTGGACCAAGGGAGGGTAAACTGCGCATCTCTATGTTCCGCGTGGATCTAGGGAGGGTGTACCGCACATCTTTATATTCCGCGTGGACCAAGGGAGAGAAGACTGCGCATCTTTATATTCCGCATGGACCTATGGAGAGTAGACTGCACATCTTGATATTCCGTGTGGACCAAGGGACTGTAAAACGCACATCTTTATATTCCGCGTGGATCTATGGAGAGTATACTGCACATCTTTATATCCCGCGTGGGAGGGTGTACTGCACATCTTCATCAGGGTAATTATTCAGAAAAGTAAGACCAATCGTGTTATTGGCGTTCAAAATGGAGATGTAGAAAAGTCACGCCTATGTCCCAAATTTCTATTGCAGCAGACAGATTATCATTTGAAAATACTCTTCAGTGATGTATTTCCTCTAGCAATTATTCTCCTTATGGCTTGCCCAAGCTCGAAGGATATATTTTTCTGGCATCCTGAAGAGTATATATATATATATTTTTTTTGAAAATTTTATTATGAAGTGATTTTGTCTCCTTTGCCTTTTTCTTCTCCTTTATGGTTGACAACACCTCATCCGCTACTGCCAGATGAAGATTTGCAATAGCATTTCCATTCTTCTTATTCCATTTATTGTTATCTCTGAAATCTACAGGCTTGCCACTGATGCTCGCTAGATAGTTATAATTTCTCAAGATAGCCGTTATTTTCCTTTTCCATAGTGAGAAATTCTCGCTGTTGAATCCTTCAAATTCAAATTTTACTGTCATTGCTTCTATTCTGGCAAAAATTTGCTCACTATTTTTGATGAATAGTGTTCACAACCTTCAAGGAAGAATAATGTAATTTACTCTAGGATCATCTTTTCGGGACAACCATAAAGTATACAAGATGCAGATATACAAACCTAAATAAGACTCTGCTACCATATGTTGTCAAATCAGAGCAAAGACAGCGGGATCACAATTAATAAATTTGAGAAAATAATAATAAAAATAAGACAATACATAGATTTAAGTGAAAAACCTCAAATAAATTAGGGTAAAAATCAGAGTGAAAATGAAAATTTTCAGTACAAGAAAATAATATTAACTATAATTTTTTTATTTATAAAGGAAAAACAATAAAAAAATTCTTTTTATAATAGTAAATAAAAATCACTCAAGTCCTTAATAATTTTTTAACACTCTTTAATCGGTTACATGTGGAACGTATAAAAAACATAACCTCCTATAACTATCGGTAAAACCTTAGATATCTTTACCAATGAATAGTTAGTATAGTGAAAAAATGTGTTGTATATCAATTTTTAGATTTAAAATTTAAAAATAGAAAAGATTATATTAGGATAAATTTTTTTAAATTAAACTTAATAATATTCAAATCGAATAAATCAGAATAAAGTTTTAAATATAGTATGATAGCTTTTCTAATGTGATTTTCCTTCGATTGTAACGTGACTGCGACGGCATTTGTGGTGTTTGCTTTATTTCCTAATATAGATAACTTATATATCGGGAAAAGCGCACCAATAGTATACAAAACCAAAATTTACAAAATGCAAGTCCCAATCATTTTTTTCTCTTTATATAGTTAAATTAAGATTATCCCATAAAATAACCAACTCTTAGTAAACTAATTAGACCACATAAAACCCCAAGAATACTTGGATCCCAAAATAATATTATCTCATTATCTACACTTGAATTACAAGTGATAACATCATAGTGATTATTTTGTTTCTACTTTGGTTGGACATGTCAATATTCGAAATTGGATCCTCATTCTAAAGTTGATTGATTTGTCAAAATCTTCAATCCCATAGTCATTATCCCTTTTTTTTTTTTTTTTTTTTTTTAAATTCTGGTATTCCAATGCCACGAATTCCTTAATCACGAAATCTGAATTTTTATCGCGCACGTCTGGTTTCACAATCTCCGCCATGTGTTTGATTCCACGTACTCTATCTTGAGAATAAATATTTTTGGCGTCCCATTGATAACTTTTCATGTGTTCTTATACCAAACATAAAAACAAAAAAGTTAATTTCATCTGTAACAACAAAATCAATTCTATCAAAAATCATTTCAACATGGCAATAAATACATATCCTCTCTAGTGGCATGTTCACAGTTTGTTCTCGTGATAATACTGTCGCTCCTGGTAACAACTCTGAATCCAACATGATCTCTCTTTAATGAGTCCCACTTGAACTTCATAATTCTCTTTGGTGACCCTCAGTATACAAAATCCTAAACATAACCTATTTAACAAGTAAATTTATTCATTTTCTTAACGAATATAGAGTTGTAATAATTTTATATTTTACCAAAATTTGAATTACAAGTGATTATATTTTATTCAGATTTTCTTTATATTTTAGTTGGACATGCCAATAGTTGTTATCAAAATTTCATGATGACAAATTTTTTCAGAAAAGTAAGTCAAATTAAACATGCATAAGTTTTGAATGAAATTAGAATCAAATCAAAACATGATAATTCAAATTTGGTTTAAAAAAAAAAAAAACCAGAATTAAAACTGGAATCAAAATTGATATGTTGGTCTTGGATTTCGACCAGATGTTTCTGGCATGCTTTTGGTTCTAGAGCAGGAAGGTTAGATTCGAGCTCTTGTCTGCTTCTATCTATTACGTTCTTTCAATTTTTTTCTTTTCTTTTTTTTTTTTTTTAATTTTTGATTCTAAGATTCGTAAAGGACGCTACAAGATTTGGTTTTGAGTAATGTGTAGGTTGAATGTGTTGTTGGTACTAGAAAAAGTGATTGATAGAGAAGTTATTAGAGTTCGGAATTTTTTTTTTATATCGATCGGTATTTTAAATCATATTTTAATTAATTCAATTTAAATATTGTTTAGTTCAATTGTGGAGTTTTTTTAATTTAATTTTTTTTATTTTTAAATTTTAAATGATCTGATCGAAAGAATCTAATACATTTACTAATTAAGGCAACTTTCGGTCGGTAAGCAGGGAAATTTATGTGATTGTGGCACTGCTACTTTGACCGTGATATTTTTGGTTAACGCATTATTTTCTATTATGGACAAGTTGAGTAGGCCCACACAATACATTGAAGGGTCCCATTGTCCTCACGTTCAATTTTCCACACTTGACCAAAGTAGGGCATACTGCACATCATTATCAGGGTAATTGCTCAGAAAAGTAGGATCAGCCGTGTTATCGGTGTTCAGAAGACTGTGAGATTAGAAAAGTCATGCCTATGTCCCAAATTTCCATTGCAGAAGACAGTTTATCATTTGGAAATGCTCTTCAGTGACGTATTTCCACTAGCAATTATTCTACATATGGCTTGCCCGAGCTTGAGGATATCTTTTTCCTTTTGTCTCAAAACATTTCTTAATAAGGAGATAAGATGTTAAAGGATAAAATTTCAGACGATAATGTTCATTGCACTTAATTAGTCTCAGACATGTCCAAGGGTGATACATAAGACCATTATGATGATCTTTGTGCATAAATACTTGCAAAGCCTTTCTCTCATTGACGTGCATTTCCATAAACATGAACATGACACCAATCAAATGTCAATTGGATCCAAGATGTTGGAATTGGTAGGATTACTAGTTGGAATTGATGCATCTTTTGCATTGCTGCTGCTTTCATTATGCTCCTCATCTGGACTGTTTTGGGCACCTAAGAATGGCTTGGGTGGGAGATGAAGCTCAACTTCTCCTTCAAGCATCTCAACAACTTTATTCATAGAAGGACGATCACTAGGTTTCATTTGTATGCACCATAATGCCACAAGGACCATCTTCTTCACTATTCCTAGGTCCTCCTCTGTGGCTTCCTCCATCACTATTTCCTTTCCTTCACTGAGTTTGTCATAAACCCACAAGGGAAAGTAAATTTGGCTCTCAGCGTGTGCGTTTGCATTCAAGTTCTTTCTCCTCCCTGCCATTTCCATGAGCAACATTCCAAAGCTATAGACATCAGCTTTGGATGAGACACCTCCAACATTCTTGTAGAAGAATTCTGGAGCCATGTATCCTAGTGTTCCTCTTGCTGCAGTCAAAGAAACAGTGCTATCATGTGCTGGATATAATCTGGCTAAACCAAAGTCTGATATTTTAGGTGTGAAGTCTTTGTCTAGAAGAATGTTATGAGGCTTGATATCAAAATGTAGGATTTGCATGTCACAACCTCTGTGCAAGTACTCCACTCCTTTTGCCACACCGAGAGCAATTTCAAATGTCTTCTCACAGCTTAAGAAGGAATTCCCTTTCTCCTGAGGAAATATATACTTCTCAAGTGACCCATTCGGCATGAAATCATAGACAAGAGCACGCTTTGATCCCTCAACACAAAATCCAACTAGTTGCACCGCATTTACATGATGAATTCTTCCAATGGTTGCCATTTCACTGATAAAATCTTGTCCATTCGCTGTTGAATTTCCTAACATTTTTACTGCAACAAGATGGCCACTTCGAAGTTTTCCTTTAAAGACAGCCAAAACCCCCTTCACCCAATTTATCACTGAAAGCTTTCGTCATTTTTTTGATGTCTGAGTAGGAATACCTAATTGGCATAAGATTGTTGTGGCCTTGAATAAAGTCTTCAATGGTTTCAAATCCTGATAAATGTCTTCTTCGCCATTTACGGAGTAGAAATGCAAATAAAAGTGGCATTGCGCATATGGCCCGGCCTACAAGCATGAATGCTGCAAATTTGGAATGACAAGATATTTATCTCTCAGCAACGTGTGAAAGTGTTTGCCCTACTCTTTATAGTGCAAGGAAAAAAAAAAAGTGTCCTCGTAGGCTATTTGAAATAAGATTAATTTATAGATACTGAGTAAGTTCATAGTTTGGTTTCTTGCATCCTACATAGATGTGTTCACATATTAGACAACATACCAGCACCTAGTACACTCAGATGTATTTGTGCACGTATCAAACATGTAGGGAGTACACGCACACCAACTGCATAATGATTTCCTTAAGAGGATTAATGTTTTAAATAGGGTTGGGATAACAATAGACTTGTAATCATTAAATGGCTTATATGTAGGTCTGAGAATAACTAGTTAGTTTGTTTCGGTTGAGCCAAAATTACCCTCGAGGGTAATTGTTTGCAAACATAAATATTTGAAAATAAAAAAGAGGAGTTTATGTGGCAGAATTTGTGACTATTTTAATGGCTACTGTCATAGTTAATAGAAAGCTTACCGATTCCTATGCCTCCATAATATAAAATATCTGCATGAGAATTCAAAGGAGAAAGCAAAAGAAAATAAAATAAGAAAAAGATCAACCGTTATGATCGCAATCATATACGAAAAAAATAAATAAAAGACTTGCTAGTCCCAAATTTCTATTGCGAGGGAGAGAGTCCTTACATGCGCCATATATGCGGGCCACGACTCCTGCATTGTCCAAATAAGTTAAATAAGTTCATCGCATAAGAAAGGAAGTCCCATGGTGTTGTTCTATTGATTGATCATCCGTGATGAGAATGTTGCGCAGTCATGTGGTTACCAATTAGCAAATTAGAGCAAGAAAAATACAGTGTCATGTCATTTAAAATTTTTGACAATTCATAATAATCTTGAAAATTTTAGAATTATGTCTATCCCTAAGGATCTGGAATAGTTCCTACCTTTGAACAATTAAGATTAGGCAAACCCTCCATATTATTTAACATGTTTTGAAATTATCTTGATCTGGTAAGCTTTTAATTATTCAATTAAGGGTCCCTTCTATTCCACTAATTGTCCAAAGTTGTATAAATTTTAAAAATTTGAAAGTTGTAACAATTACAAATTTGCTCAAGATAATCTTGATAAATAGAACAATTCATTTTTATCTACTTGTACAAAGAAATGCAAATAGTATAGTCATGGAGATATGCTATTTAGCTTGATTTAACTTATACTCATGGTACCACATGATTAAAGAATCAACTTGTTCATAAACAATTTGCTTAACTAGACTCAATTTCTTCATTAGTTAAATAAATCAAAATAGAATATAATTTTGAAACTCATTTTTTTTTTAACTATGGTTTTAGTTTTATATATTTGTAATCCAACTTGTTTTATAAACTCAACTTAGATATCTTTTAAATTAATTAGTTTAACTCAACATATTTGACCCTCTTATCATTGATCTTAATAAATGAGAAATTGTCTGTAGGACAACTTTACGCCATTTATTTTCTTTTTTAGTATTAGTATTAGTTTTAGTTTTAGTTTCATTTATAATTTTGTTTTACATAAATGAAAATTGCATGAATCAGCCTCATATAATAATTTATCCCAATAAAGATGAGAACACTTAAGACCGGGTAGACATTTTTTTTTAAAAATTTTTTATCAGTTAGGTGTGCCACGTCTGGCCACGATGAAATGTAATATGCAATCGTGTTTGAGAATAAAATATAATTTTTCTTTGGCAAGTGGAAGGTATTAGTCTTCTTACCAGCACACTTTCCGCAATCGGTTCCGTCAATAGAATAATAATCACAAAACAGAAGGAGGCGGCCCACGTAATAGCAATCGACTGCGCAATTTCCACACACGGCCAAAGAGAAATACCAGTATAGGTCGAACCCAGAGAGCAGCAAATCGCGGAGTTCCAGAGAGGACATATTATGAAGCCGCGGCGAAGGCAACACCAGATATAAGGACTCTATCCAGCACGAATCCCCAATATCTGATAAAGCGACCCCAAGCATTGCATAAGAATAATGCCAACTTCCTTCTTGATCAGTTTTTACGCCTACACACGAGGTTCGCGTCCAGTCACTTGTATCCACAATCACACCATCGGGCGGATATCTCACCATTGCATTGGGACACCTCACGAATATTAAAAAGGATGCTGAACGAGACCAGTAGGGATACTTGCTTGTGGAATAATTAGACATCACGGGATTAAAGGAAGAAAGGCTGAAGTTGGAGGTGCCTAGTGGATATTGAGGAATCAAGGAGCAGTTATTTTCCTTCAACCCTGCATCCACCAAGCGCACTGTTCTGCTATCGTAGTCGATGGCCTGCACATAGTATTTTCCGGATGATAAATACATAACTGTAAGGTTATTCTCGCAGGATAGTTCACCCACTCCGCATCCCTCTGGGTCTCCCTTTGACCTGAAAGGACGTGTTATGTTCTTGAAATTGCCACAAGAGAAAGGGTGACACGGTACTTTTGCATCACTTGTTTCAGGGAATTGAAGGAGAATTGAAAATGCAACTATGAAGATCCCAATCAAGAGAACTCGTTTACACATTTTTCTGGCAAGTCAGAAAGAGGGACAATTCTTTTCATGTACGACTCCCAAACGCCTCAAATAAAACAAACAACGTGTGAAAGCCAACCATTCAATTTGTCTTAGGAACTTTGTGCTCGTGCGGAGACTTCTCAGTCATTGTTCGTTTGGCGTGTGAAAAGGAGACTCCAAGGGGGGGGGATGGTCATCTCTAGAAACACGAAAAAGAGAGAATGAGTGATTTGTAGAGAAAGGGAAAAAAAAGGAAGAGAGTAAATATTTAGTGGTTATTTTCTGCAGGGAGAATTGAAAAGTAAATTTTTTAGTTGTAGGCATAGAAAGGGGAGATGGTGAGATGATTCTTTGTACAAAGAGAGTAAATGTATTTGAGATAGTGGGAAATAATTATAATATATTAACTCTAGCAACATTCGATTTACCACGCAAACTATCAATTGGACCTCTACTCACAGTGCTGCGGAGAAATTGAACATGTTACTGCTTCCTTTTGTAATTAAATTAGTGATATTTGGTTTGAGGGTCTTCCTTCCCGAGCGCGAGTGCTTGTGTGCGTGAGAGAGAGAGAGAGAGAGAGGTGTAAATTCGCATTAGGATCAGTCATACTGCAATTGAAGTACTTTCAGATAGATGGAGGGACTATGTAATGCCAGAAAACTCACCTTCTTCTTCTTTGTGGTTGTGATCATATTCACAGAAGGGGTTGATGAGGATGAACAAAGACTAAATGACTGTGCATACTCAGATGAATCGAAATGCAATATTCATGGACCGTCCATTCGCTTCCCATTCAGACTCAAAGATCCTGAGCGGCCGAGGCAGCGTGTTGCCCACCCTGTGGGTTTTGACCTCTCTTGCACAGCCAAGAATGAAACAATGCTAGAGCTCCTGAATTCGGTCAAGCTTCAGGTCTACGATATCAATTACACAAGCCAGATTATAGAGGTGTATAATGATGATGACTGTTTTCCCCATCTAATCCGAAGTGTCAACTTATCTCCCTTCCAATTCCACCATGAATATTCTTGGGACTTTGCTGATTATGCCTTTTTCAGTTGTCCCTCAGGAGGTAGAGATTATAAGGGGAAACCAATCTCTTGCTTAAGCACCACTCCTGGTTATGAAATCTATGCCTGGGATTCTTGGGATTGGTTTCCAGACGACGTAGTTCCATTCTTGCACTGCACCAAGAATTTCACCATTTCATCCCTTCCTCGGAATTTGCCATCATCATTTTCCTTGAATCGGTCAGCGCCTGCTTGTGGAGATTGTGAAGCACAGGGAAAACGTTGTAAACTAAGGAGCGGTTTCAACGGCACGGTTGTGGGCCACCAAACTGAGTGTTTCCAATTCCAATGTCATCGGCCAGCTACAGGTACAATCACCTAATCTAATTCCATTTTCGTGTCTCTTTCTCCATTCATATATTTTGTTGAATTAGTAACTGAAAATTCAGCTAATTTCGTATCTTAAATTAATAAATTAAAGAAGAATTCCCTCACAAAGGAATTTTAGGATGGTACCTATAAAAAGAAAGATTACTTTTAAAATTAAAACATTAGAAAAATAATTATGCATTCTAAAAAGAATAAATTAGAGTTTATTCCTCTGCACCAAACTTCTTTTTTTTGGCATCCTTTTGTGCATCCTAACTTGAGGGTTATTATTTCATTTAAGAAATATATCGCTTGGGGGCATCTGCATTCAAAGAGATTACCAAGACGGACTGAAAAATAATTTGGATTAGTTCTTAATGTTGTCTCTGAATTTTGCATTAATTGCAGTTTTTATTAAGATTGATGCTTCCCAAACTTCTCTCTTGGCACACAAAAAGCCAAAAGATCACCATATTAATGAAGAATTGTTACATTGGAATGCTTACAAGTGTTTTCATCTTTTGCAGGTGCGCGCAGAAAGCTCACCGTTGCAGGTAAGGTCGATAAGCTCTTCCACATTTTAGCTTGCTAGTTGTAGCATCCGTCCCTTCTAAACACAAAGCATTTTTTTTTCATTAATGCAGGAATAGTCCTAGGTTCTGTCATCCTTGTGATGGTTGTTGCTGCACTCTATCATGTTCATGGATCAAAGAAGTTGGATAAACAGAGTCAATTGAAGATTGAAAAGTTCTTAGAAGACTACAGAGCTCTCAAGCCTGCAAGATATTCTTATGCCGATATTAAGAGGATTACAGATCAGTTTAAGGATAAATTGGGCGAAGGAGCTTACGGCACTGTCTACAAGGGAAAGCTTTCCAATGACGTCTTTGTTGCTATTAAAATTCTCAACAGTACAACGGGAGATGGAGAGGAATTTATAAATGAAGTCGGAACTATGGGCAGAATCCACCATGTAAATGTGGTTCATTTGGTCGGTTATTGTGCTGATGGGTTTAGAAGAGCCCTTGTGTATGAGTACCTACCAAATGGATCCCTTGAAAATTTCACATCTTCAACAAACAGCGGAAAGCATTTGCTTGGTTGGGAAAAACTTGAAGATATTGCTCTTGGCATAGCCAAAGGAATTGAATACCTTCATCAAGGGTGCGATCAAAGGATTCTCCATTTTGATATCAAACCTCACAACATTTTGCTTGACCAAAATTTAAATCCAAAGATCTCCGATTTTGGTCAAGCCAAATTGTGCTCAAAGGAGAAAAGTTATGTATCCATGACTGCTGCTAGAGGGACTATCGGCTATATTGCCCCTGAAGTTTTCTCACGAAACTTTGGTAATGTCTCGTATAAATCAGATGTTTATAGTTTTGGAATGCTGCTCCTTGAGATGGTTGGTGGCAGAAAAGTTGATTCTGCGGAAGAAGACACCAGCCAGGCTTATTTTCCAGAATGGGTATATAATCATTTGGATCGAAGTGGCGAGTTAGGAATTCAGATCGAAAATGACAGGCATGCCCAAATAGCAAAGAAGCTAACCATTGTTGGATTGTGGTGCATTCAGTGGTACCCAGTGGATCGACCATCAATGAGGGTTGTCGTTAAAATGTTGGAAGGTGAAGGAGACAATATGATTGTGCCACCAAATCCATTCGGTACAAAGGGTGGTCCGCTTAAGCCAGGGCTGAAAACTAGGGCTATTCCTCCAAGAGCCGTGAACAGAGAATTGGAAACTATCTCAGAACAAGAATTGGTCGAGTGAAGTTGATTCCATCTAATGTGAACAAATAATTGTCCCCTATTCTATGTACCTTTTTTTTCCTTTTCTGTTAAGTAATGGCAAATAAGAGGCTAAACCTTGCATATCACACGATATAGAGATGTTCTTAGGCCTATAAATTCCTTGGTAGACGTTTACATCTCTTCATTGAACTTTAGATCTCTCTTCTTACATAATTTAGGAGAACTTAAGACATTGTTATTTAAAATATGCCCATACAACCCGGATAAATAGGAATAAATCTTTTCCCTTCTAGTCTCCTTTTTTTATTTTTTAATTTTTATAATATTAGTTTAATGATTCGATGTATGATCTACACTTTTTTTTTACCCTCTTGAAGTAAAGTAATTTAACAAAATATATAATGGTAAAGAAAATGATAAGTTAAATACCCCTTCTCACTCCATTTATGATATACGACATGCATTATCTAACATGCACGAGAGAGATGGTTAATTAAATATAAAACAATTAATATATAACACGTATTCCATTGTCTCTCTTTTCCTACAAGTTAGTCTTGCTTCGGTCTTTACTTTAGTTGAAAAGTTTTAAAGTTCCCATCATTTGTCCTTTTTCTTTATGGTATTTATTTGCCTCTTCTTTTTGTTGATTTCAGAGTAACCATAGGAAATTGACATGTAGGTAATCATTTCGATTAGTTTTATCAGCATCCTCGATCACTTCCAAGAATTTAGGGGAGGAGCAGAATCTATTTTCTATAAATTTTGATTTCTTGGTCAAATGATGGATGTTAAAATTCAGTGAATACCCCAACTTTAGGTCAATAATTGCTCAATTGTGGCGATGTTGACAAATGGGAATTGATTTTTCTTGCCCTTAACATGATAATGATATTCAATGGTGTCCTTTAATTATGCCCCTGTATAATTTAATACTGGTGACCGTAAGAAAAAATTGGTTGTAACACATTGTTAGAATATTTGTAGATACTGAATGTCAATAATTTCGAAGAACTTACGTGGTTCAGTCAATTAATTTGAAAAATCAAATGAAAGTGGATGCATTGATAAGATAGAAAGACTTGTCAAAGATGGTGGGGCTCTTGACATTGCATTCTTGATAGCCGCTGTGAGGCTGACACTTTCGGTTTCCTCTTTCCTCCATAAGTTGAAGGAAACTTCTTGGTTTGGCACAATACCTATAGTATAAGTCCACATTGGTTCTAAGAGGACTAAGTGTGTAAGTTTGGAAATTCAATGCATGAGCAAAATCGTGTATTAACGTATAGTTTATCAAAAATTATCTAGAATTTTTGGTTAATTTGGAGAAAGGGTAGAACCTGTTTGCTAAAACTTTCAGCTTCTTAGTGGAGTGATGGATGTCAAAATTGTTTAGATGCCGTTTTAGGTTACTAATTATTGCTCAATTGTGGGGCATTGGAGAAGAGTATTGGAATAAAAGCCTTATCTGCATAGGTTGTGCTATCATTGTCAGCGTGTTCGAAGATGACAAAAGCCATTAATTTTAGAACTTTTCAAGAAGGAAAGCTATTTAACCAGCTACTAATTCGAAAAATCAAAAAGAAATTGAATGCACTAATAATATTGAAAAGATTATGAGGTTCTGGATGTTCCAACATACTCAGAGGGTGACATTCATGGTTTCTTCTTTGTCATAGGTGGTCTAATCAAAATCTTTGATTGAAGATAAAGTTCCATATATTTCCCTACCACGGTTGCCCAAACTGTAACCCTAATTTGGAGTCCTTTTTATCACTACTTAAATAATAAAATTTCAACCTTAGCTGTGAAGATAAAGAAACAAGTGTCATCAATTACTGGATCATTTTAGGGTTCTAGTTCTCCGGTCTTCCAAAGTTTCTCTCACTCTACCCCCTTGAATTTTGCTTTGGTTAAGACTTGAACTGATTGAATTTTTGTAGTGTCATTTTTCCTGCTTTGAATCAATCGTTTTTTAATTCCTTCATATCATATATTAATTCCTCTTACCATTGCATTGATATGATAATTTCTTTTTTGGTGGGAAGTTCTAAAGGATTTTACCAAATTAACGCAGACATATGTAGAAAAATAGATCATAATTGTGCAGGAATGTTGAACTTGTATCAAATAGATATGTACTTCTTTTCTTGGGTAAATTAGGTATCACAAGCTTTTAATGTAGACCCTAAAAGCAGGTTTTCTTGGAAAAACCTTGTTGAATAGACATATTTTTCAAGTCAATGAGTCAATATTCCAAGGCTATTTGGATATATCTTTTTGATTTTGTTTTCCACAAGTTGTATAGGAAAAGAAATATGTACCAGAAAGGAGGGAAAGAAAATACAACGAAATGCATGGAGAGGATAAGGGCAAGATGATAACATGTTGTGGATCCCAAAAGCAATTTCCTTTTGAAAAAGTTGTTGGTCCATAGATACATTCCAAGTCTTGCAATATACTATTTCTTGGTTGGTCCAGAAATTCATCTTCTATGTCTTCCGTTCAAGTCTTTTTCCATATTCATCTAATGCATGAATTCTCTAACCAAGGATTTTATGGATTTTCCCAATGTGAAGACAATCATGGTTAGTCAAGACAAGGCAGTTCCAGCAATGAAATGATCAGAGAAAGGAATTGAAAAGTTTTAAGTGAAAGGCAAAGCATACAAATTGACAAGCCTAAATAGATCGTTTGAGAATCTAAATTTAGAGAAGGTTAATTTTCTTTACAAATCAATGTAAGAATACCATAAAAAAATGTCTTTGTTGTAGATGGCTTAATATTTGACATCCCCCCACCAGGAACATATGAAAATGGGCTCCAAGAATTAGATGGTCAGTTAATCCACTACAATACTAGGAAATATTCTTTCTACTTTAGATAAAAAAAAATCCATAAATCACCAAATAATTAGCAAGCTTAAGCTGATGGAAAGCTTATCTGAGGCTAGTCATTAGAAATGTCTTGTACTAGGAGATGTATATCCACCGTTGTTTGAAAATAGTTTTACAAGCACTTTCTTTATGTTGATTTCAAAGTAACCGCAGGAAATTGATGTGTAGGGTAATCATTTTGATTAGTTTTATCAGCTTCCTCTATATCTCCCAAGAATTTATGGGAGGAGCAGAATCTATTTTTCTATAAATTTCGATTTCTTGGTCAAACGAAGGATGTTAAAATTCACTAGATACCCAAACTTTAGGTAAATTTTTTTCATGGCAATGTTGGTGAACATGATTTGATTTTTTCTTTGCCCCTAACACGATAATGATATTCAATGGTATCCTTTAATTATGCCTCCATAATTTAATGTTGGTGACCGTAAGAAAAAATTGGTTGTGATATATTCTTAGAGTCTTTGAAGATACTGAATGTCAATAATTTTGAAGAATTTACACGGATCAGTTAATTACTCTGAAAACTCAAAGGAAAGTGAATGCATTAATAATATAGAAAGACTTGTCAAAGATGGTGAGGTTCTTGACGTTGCATTCTTGATAGCCGCTGTGAGGGTGACACTTGTGGTTTCTTCTTTCATCTGGCTTATGGAGTGCACGCCATAGATTGAAGGAAACTTCTTGGTTTGGCACATTACCTATAGTACAAATCCACATTGGTTCTAAGAAGATCAAGTGTGTAAGTTTGGAAATTTAATGCATGAGCAAAATCGTGCAGTAATGTATAGTTTATCAAAAATTATCAAGGATTTTTGGTTAATTTTGAGAAAGAGTAGAACCCATTTGCTATAACTTTCAGCTTCTTAGTGGAGTAATAGATGTTAAAATTCTTTAGATATAGTTTTTAGGTTACTAATTATTGCTCAATTGTGGGGCATTTGAGAAGAGTATTGGAATAAAAGCCTTATCTGCATAGGCTGCGCTATCATTGTCAGGGTGTTGGAAGATAATGAAAGGCATTAATTTAGGAACTTTCGAGGAGGAAGGAAGGAAAGTTATCTAAACAGCTACTTTGAAAAATCAAAAGGAAATTGAATGCACTAATAATATTGAAAAGATTATGAAGTTCTTGATGTCCCAACACACTCAGAGGGTGACATTCATGGTTTCTTCTTTGCCATAGCTGCTCTAATCAAAATCTTTGATTAAAGATAAGTTCCATAATTCCCTTCCACGCTTGCCCAATCCATAACCTTAATTTGGAGCCCTGTACATCACCATTCAAATAATAAAATTTCAACCTTGGGCTGCGAAGATAAAGAAACATGCATCATCAATTACTAGATCATTTTAGGGTTCTAGTTCTCCCGTCTTCCAAGGTTTCTCTCTCTCCCCCGGGTTTTGCTTCGATTAAGACTTAAAATGATTGAATTTTTGTAGTGTCATTCTTCTTGCTTTGAATTAATCATTTTTTTAATTCCTTCATGTCATATATTAATTCCTTTTACCATTGTATTGATTTGATAATTTATTTTTTGATGGAAAGTTCAAAAAGATTTGACCAAATTAATGCAGATATATGTGGAAAAAAAAATCATATACTTCTTTTGTTGGGTAAATTAGATTAGGTATCACAAGCTTTTAATGTGGACTCCAAAAGCAGATTTTCTTGAAAAAACCTTGCTGAATAGGACATATTTTACAAGTCAAGGTGTCAACATTCCAAGTCTATTTGGATATATCTTTTTGATTTTGTTTTCCACAAGTTGTATAGGAGAAGAAATATGTACTAGAAAAGACGGAAAGAAAATACAGAGAAATGGAAGGAGAGGATAAGAGGAATATGATAATGAGATGTGGACCCTAAACACAATTTCCTTTCAAACAAGTTGCTAGTCAATAGATAAATTCCTTCTGCAAGTCTTGCAAGTCAATAAATATGTTACTTCTTGGTTGGTCCAGAAATTCATCTTCTATGTCTTCCGTTCAAGTCTTTTTCCAAATTGACAAGCCTAGATAGATATTTTGAGAATCTAAATTTAGAGAAGGTTAATTTTCTTTACAAATCAATGTGAGAATGCCATAAATGAATCATCTTTGTTGTAGGTGGCTTAATTAATATTTGACTTCCCCCACCAGGAACATATGAAAATGGGCTCGAAGAATTAGATAATCGGTTAATCCACTACAATATTAAGAAATATTCTGTCTACTTCAGATAAGAAAAATATCCATAAATCACCATATAATAGCAAGTTTAAGCTGATAGAAAGCTTAGAGGTTAGACGCTGGAATTTTTTTGTACTTGTAGATCTATATCTGTTGCAATGTAAAAATATTAAGTGCAATGTTGAACTTTTGATTGCATGGCGATTGATTAGAAGACTACATTTTTTTTGGTGAGGAAGTAGAACACTATATGATATTAGTGGAGCACCAACATAGGACACGACTGTCTTGTGGCAAAGTGTCAAATGAAGATTATTAAAGGACTTGATTTTCTATTACATCCAAGCTGACAGAATCACTTGATTGAATTGACGATTGTGTTAGATGTGTGCTGTTTCCATGGTCCTTGGCTGGAGTATCAGGGAGCGACAAAAGAATGGCTTCAATGGGATTTCGGGTCGATATTATCCATAGAGCAACTCAATAACTTTGTTCAATAGGGACGATTTTGTGGTTGGGCTTCCAAAATCTCAATGAGGACATGATGCAATTTAGGTCAAAGTGCTCCAAGTGACCAATTCTTCTTATTTATTTCCTCCCGCATTTCGATGACATTTCTAATAGAGGGACACAACGTGTGAGTGCCCCTACACTTTTTTCTTATATGTAATTATTTTCTTAAATCAAAAACAAAGAATTTTTATAACTTTTTTTAAATATATTTTGATATCATTTCTTTAGTAAAAGTTACTCCATTTAATGAAAGGAATTTTTCAAAAAACAAAAAATTAAAAAATTAAAATTAATAAAAAGGATACGATTCGCTGCGATGCGGATCACCATAGGAACCTTGAACCAAGTTGCTCGAGTCCACTTTCGGTTGGCATTTGTACGGCAACCTTGAACTTTTGACAGAAGGTGACATTTTCATGCTACGTGGGCGGTTTGGGGAAATCCATTAGGCAAACATGGAAAACATATGTGATGGGCTCATCCAATTGAAGAATGGACTCGATATGCTAAGTTGTAATAACTAATAACTAGGGTACAGGATGTGGTTTTTCAGGGGAATTCCTGCAAACTGGACAGTAGCATTCAAACGAAGCCATTCATCTACACAATCAGCGAGGAAGCAATGCTCACACTCTGGTATGCTTCTCACTATCTCCGTGGGTTTGTACTCCGACAAGCATATTGGACATGTATGGTCATTGGGCCTGGGCAACCGAAGGCTTTCCCCGACAACCACTTTGGGAAAGGAATCAATTGCGGACGGATCCAAACCCACAGCAACTGTGGGCCTCGGCGCAACTGTGCTGGAGGCTCCCTCAAGCCCAACTCGGTTGCAATTTCCTCTGCGGAAGGACTTGACTCTGCCACAAAGGAAGCAAAAAAGCCCAAGAATGCACATTGATGCTGGAACACCGGCCACAACCGTGATAGCTTGGCGTGCACTGCTTGGAAGACCTAACAGAATTGCAATTCTTAGATTGTCCGCCACAAAAATACTAATCATCAAAATCATATAATATATCAATTTCCTAACACTAAAATTGCATGCATCATGAATACAAAATATGTGTCACCCTGAGGTTCTGAGAAAATTAGGATGAATGTTTTCCCTTTCACCAAAATCATATAATTTATCAATTTCCTAACACCAAAATTGTAATGCTTGATGTTGATGTTGATGTGATGCTTTTTTTAATAGAAGGTTTGTATATTAGAATTATATAATTTAGATAATTCTTTCCTATATAATCATTTTGACATTCTCTCAAAGGGAAAAAGGTAAGGGTGAAATCCAATTTTCTTTGGAATGTTACGGTTATGGAGCACATTGGATGGGCACAGATTTTTTTTTAAAGTCATTTAATTTTAAATAATAAGATTTCTTTTTTTCCCAAAATAATTATGTTAATTTTGGCATCATTTATTTATTTATTTATATTTTTGCATCTGCATTCAATTTTTCACATCTTAAATGAAGCAGTTTATGGCTCGATTCATTTTATATAATTATTTAGTCAGCGCAAAGCGACAGCAGTGTCTAAAAGAATGGACCCCACTCAAATACTTATGTGTCATCTGATAAATAAATAAATAAATAAATAAATCTCAGTGGCCACATTTTTAACCACGTCAGATAAATTAATAATTAAAAAAGAAAATTAACAGGTTCACTTGGAAAGGCATAATCCAACAAATATTTCGACTAATAAAAGTGTCTCATATTATATTTCATATTTTAAAATATTTAATTGCATTAAATTTTGAAATACAAATTCTATCTAAAATTAATATAATTATTAAAAAGAAAAATATAAAAATACTCCTTTACTATAAATTGTAATATATAAAAAATCATTTAAATTAAAAAAAAAAAAAAAACTCCCCTTAATAGAGAAGAGGTGATGGTACAGAGCAAACTGAATTCCAACCATCAACCTTCCATCGCTGTTCGGCTTCGAAATCAGGGGAGGAGAGAGAAGAAGTGATGAGAGATTGGAGAAGGAGAGAGAGTGGGGAAGCAGAGGAGACGCAGAGAGAGAAAGAGAGATGTAGAGAGAGAACGATGGTCGAAGGAATGAGAGAGAGGGAGAAGGAAAGAGCAATTGAGAGTTTTTTTTTTTTTTTTTTTTGCTTTCAATTTTTTAAACAAAAAAATTAATTTTTTTTATTAATTTAACAAATCGAAGTAGATGGGAAATTGAGTTGAGAAAGGATTCATTTTATATAGATGGGAGATTTTGATATTTTACCTAAATTTGAAAGGTATATTTATACTTTCTCGGTTATCAAATTTTATTCTTTATTTCTCTCTTGGTCAATATTTCTCATCTATTACCATTTCTTACGTTAGGTGCATTTTTTTTTCCCTTGCCAAAAGGTGAGAATAGAAGACTATTTTATTTTTATTTCCCTTGCCAATAACTACTCCCACAGAACATGTTCAGTTTAAACTATTTTATTTTTATTTTTTTATCTTATTAATCCGGTTCAAATAGTTACATAACTCAATTTATGAGTTAACTCTCTCAACTCTTATTTTTTATTTTTAATACTCGAATTCAAAATTTTGATCAAGAAAATCTAATATTCTATCTTTAAGTATACAAAACGTTAGTACGCTCGATTTATACTATAATTTGTTTTTTCCTGTAAATTAATTATTAAGTCTCATAACTACGTAATTTTTCCAATCTTAGAAGTAACAAGATTTGAATGCAGCATTCTTTGGTACTTTCTCAAAAGTTCTAATTAAATGAACCGAGGAATATTAGTAATTTAAATTATAATTACTATCTAATAAAATGAATTCATTATCTCAACTAATACACTAATTACAATTAAATTATAAAATAACTCATACATCACAATCACCGCGTTCTAAAAGCTAACATGGAAGGTCATCTTCATAATCATTGACCAATTGAATTTCATAATAAGTATATACTCTCTTTTTTCTTTTAAGGTGTGCTTATAAATCTAAACTTATTATATGTGACTTCTTACCTTATAAATTTACTAAATGAGGTCACAAATATTACGTTAAAAGAAAATAATGATTTAACACAAGAAAAAATAACTTCCTACCATGATCATAAAATGCGTCTTAAGGGATCATATTACCATTTTTTTCTCTTTTTTTGTTGGATGCATTTCGTAAAATTAAAAATGATATTTAACACCATTATTTTGAAATGTAAAAATTATATCTCTTTTTAGATAATTTTAAATTTTAAATTCTATTTGCTTGTATAAATATTATTAATGTATATTCAAAAATGTATAAATTGAAATTCTCACCGTTATTAAAGGAAAAAAACGGAGATTATTTTTAGCTCTTATTTTGATTCTATTAGTTATTGCATATTAAGAAGTTATATTTTGTAAAATATAGTGATTGATAAAATTAATAGAAAATGACAAAAGGGAGCTTAGATTAGAATATGAAAAAAGAAAAAAGAAAACAAAGGGAAAATTTAGGTACCTCTTTTAGGAACATGGAAGCATTCAATTTGCCGACTAGAATTACTCTTGAACCCGCACTGCCCACCTCGTGACACGCACACCCCGCACCCTGGCTCCTCCCATTTCAACCTCAAATACCCGTCAAGGTCACTTGATACAGCCTCATAAAAAGGCCACTCTACCGGAACAGGAACCGTAGCAATAAAATCACAACCACCAGACAGAAGACTAATACCCTTAAAAGAAGGGGTGGCATAGACTCTCTGATTTCCATCACTCATACAACCAATCGGGTTCAAACCATACTTGGTATAGTCAAAAGAGCAATTGAAGAAAGTGAAGTTTTGAGTAAAGACGCCAAGAAAAGGAGAGGTGGAGAGATTGAGAGAGAAAATTTGCTTTGGTAGGCAATTGTTTGGATCATTGATCCATATTTCTTGTGCGGCATAATCTATGCCTTGGACACTGAAATTTCCGGACGGGAGCGTGAGGATTGTTTGGTGGGTCGGGTCATGGCATGAGAGGCCGAAACCCGGGTACCCACATGAGTCGGGTTGGTTGTGTTTTAGCCAGAAAGGGAATTGGATCATGGGTTCGACCCGGCTACATGCGGACTTGTAACAAGGTCGTGCAGATGTTACTGTGGTGTAACCGATGGAGAGGAGGAAAAGTATCAGAAAAGCGGTATCCATTTGGTGGAGTTTTGAAGGTTGGATTGCAAACGTAAATACAGACAGAGAGAGAGAGAGAGAGAGTGAGAGTATTATATAATATTATTTAGAACAATGACGATTGGAGTTCATGTCGTGATAGGAAAATTGGGTAGCAAGGAAGTACTTAGTGGGCGACAAGTGAGTCAACGCGTCGAGGAGTACGACGAGTATTTGGAAAATTGAGTTTTGAGTCGTTTGATTAAATTTTAATACAAAAATTTAATAATATTGTTGAATGGATTTAACTGATAATGGATATGATCTACTAATTCCAATGCATGAATCGGTAACTGAATTCTATGATTAGTTATATTGGCCGAAATATGTTTTTCATCAACTATAGTATCAAGAATACTTTAAAAAAATTCTGTATAATGGATTTAAATTACAAGTTTAGCAAAACAAAAAGAAAAGAAAATAACTATAATCGCTCAAGATCTAGTAGTGTTTGCTTATTGTTATGTCCCCCAAACTATAGCTGGTGAATAAAATCTTTTGTTTTATCCCAAGACTATGTAGAGTCCATACATAGTTTCATTGAAAAAATAAATAAATAACTAAATAAATTTGTTTATTGCTTCCCTCCCAAACCCCTGAATCCAAATCCATGTGAATATGGTCTATTTCAATTAGTATTTAATAATTTTTTACTGTCTTTATCTTTTAATATTAGACTGTCATTTGATGATCGATACTAATCAGAAAAAAATGAAAAAATTATCAAGAAGGTTATCTATTTTCTTTTGTAAGTTTAAAACTATAAAATATCAATTGCTTCTTCTCTCACTTGTGCATTGCAAGAGGGGATTTTCTTTGACCAATTCAATCCAAATGCGTTGGGTCCAAATGAAGAAGAAAATTGCATGGACTATATCTTGGTTAATTTTATGATAATTTCCACACCCCGTTTCTCCATCTTCGTGTGGATAAACTACAAAGTAGTTGACAAGTTTGCCAAAATTATAGACTTTAATAGATCAATCAAAGTAATTCAGTTTAATCATTCAGCACAAAAGAGAGGTCAAAATAATAAAAATCAAAGGGTCTCTGGTGGATGGCGGGCAGAAAAATTACCCCACTTTGATTCTACAAACTGGCAAAAAAGAATGTTGACCACAGACATAAAAAAAAAAAACTGTTTAAAATAAAATAATTAATATTTCCTGTTAAATTCTTGTCATGAGAAAATAGACTGATGTAACCGTCCAGTCCAGTCGTGTTTGAGCGTTGGAGTGTAGAATAATAGTTGGAATCACAATCAAAAGACAAATCAGTCAATTAACCAAATATTACGTTAAAAGTAAATTATATGAGGAAAAAAAAAACTTTTTAAAATTTAAAAAAATAGATAAAATCCACAACACATGAAAACTTCTTAATATTAATTTTTTTATTTTATTTTCTGTTTTTGAAACATTTTAGCATATTAAATTAATTAATATTTATATAAAATTTTTAAAATTTTATATTTACAAAATTTTTCATCTTTAATGAATTACTTATTTATTTAACTATAATTTTTATTTTTATATTATTTTTAAAAATTAATAATTATATATTTGATCATTTTAGATTTTTATTATAAAATATTAATTTATTATTTCTATAAAATAATTAATATTTATATAAAAATTTTTATATTTTTATATTTATGTATTTATTCATATTTTTATTTTAATATTTTTATAAACTGTCGTTCTTTTGTACGGTGTTTACATGCAACCTATGTGGTTCGACATTGTTTACTTCTCGCCACCCCTACTTGTGTATGGATCCATGCCTCACAAAATTAAAAATGAAAATAAAATTAAAAATTGTCTCCGTTTCAGAATAAATATAAACAAAATTTTCTATGCCTCCTTTCTTTTGGGGGAGATAGGAATGGAAATGAAAATAAAAAAAAAAAGGATAAATTGTTTATTTAACTTAGCCCTCAGTCTCAGTCTCTCCCTCTCCTTCGTGTTTCTATCTTCGGGACAAAATTAAAGAAAGTTTTTATACCTACTCTCTTAGGGGATATAAAGATGAAAACAAAATTATAAAAGTTTGATAAATTGTTTTACTAACTTTGCCTTTAGTCTCGCCCTTCTTTGTGTCGCATTTTTTCTGTTTCATATTTCAAGGAAAACACTACTTAATGATACAAATCTAAATTCAAAATGGTAATATAAATTTTGCAAATTTCCTCCGTTGGAAAGTTCTTGCTCTTGTAAATCCTAAACAAACTTTTTTTTTTCAATTTTATTTAACTTAATCCCAAGTAAACTTGCTGAGTAGAATCACTAACATATTTCTAAACATAATTCTTATAATTTTTTCTTTTTGATATATAGGGAAGATTTGAACTCAAAATCTTTAAGTGAAAGAAAGATGGTACCTGATGGAGCACGGCCCGAAAGCCCATTATCAGGAGACCTAAGGCTCTCCGAGTCCATGTCCCAATGGATAAAATATACAAAAACATGTTGTTAATAAGGGACCTATATTCCAGACAGATAGACAAGGTTGTCACTCATAAGCAGAAATTATCTATACATTATAAAGCCATTGGACCAGGTACGCTCTCTTAACCTTCACGGAGCACACAAAGGCATATGGAGCTTTCTTTCAGTTTATTTCTCTTTTCAAAAACTGTTCTCTGATTTGAGCGTCGAAATCTCTTGCACCCTTCAACGATCTTTGACAGGCCTCATTGATCAAAACTATCACATGACAAGTCATTCCGTTCGAGTCAACGAAATCATTATCTATAGTTCCAATCCACTTCTAAAAGATTATCGTTGTCTATGGGAATATACTAGAAAGAAGTTTAGTCCTTAACTTGCTTCTCCTTATCCCTAAAAAAAAAAAGCCAGAACTGCTTCCAAAGCCACATTCGCAATGGAAGGGTGTATTGTCACCCTGAAGAACGCCATCCAACCTGCGGTGCTGAGAGCCATGCTATTGAAGTCTCAACCGCTGTCGACCAACCTAAAACCCAACCACCGGCTGTCTAATGGAGTTAACCGATTCCACCACCCCCTCCAACCTCTCCAAAAGGGACCACTCAACCCGAGATGGCGAGGCTTGAGTCCAAGCTATAAGGTATGAGCAAACAATTGGAAGAATTCAACCATGTTTTGAGACCAGGAGCACAATTCTCCCCATACGGATCAAGTTGTAGTGCCAACAAGGACTTGAGCCAAGAGAGTGCCAAGAACCATCTGTGACTTCCTAACATAATCCTGACAATTTAAGAAAACAGGTTCAAGAGTTCAAGATAGACAAACTCAGACATGCCAACGCAAGAAGAGACAAACTCACCCATCATATTACCGGTCTCTCACCATTTGACTCCAAGGTTTATACATAACCAATACCCTCTGACATGCTTCTCCCTCCAATGGAGAGATATGATGACACTGACGATCCCTGAGACTACATAACTCATCTTGTGACAATGATGGTCACAAGAGACATGTCAAATGCAATTATGTGCAAGCACTTCCCTACCACTCTGAAGGGTAATGCACTAATATAGTTCAACTGACTTCTCTCATTCAGTATCAAGAGTTTTTCTCAACTCCAGTAGCAGTTCGAGACACATTTCGTGATTAGTAGAGGGGTTAAAAGAAAGTTCACATCCATCCTCTCATTATAATAGAGAGATGACAAATCATTAAGAGATTTTCTCGACAAATTCAAAACTAAAATGATGAACGCCTCGAGTATAGATCTTTCGATTGTCTTAGCAACATTACTCACTAGATTGCGATCGTCAGGAATAAAAACATCCATCACGAAGAATCCACTATGTACCATAGAAATTTTACACTCGTGTGGAAAAGTCCATCAGAAGATGCTAAATGGCTATGTTTGTCCCTATGTTTAAACTCTGCAAAATAATTTAAACTTTTTCAAACACCCTCACAAACTTTTGTTGCCCCTTTCTCTAAAAAGATATCCAATTATGCAGGCTTTCAATGGGAAGAAAATTTAATCCGATAGATTTTAAAATCTTTTAAGATTTTTTTTTTCGAGATTTGAGAAGAAAGATGTTTTGAAAAAGAAAAAAAATGCCTATATATTGTTTGATGATCTTTCCTCCACCTTGCCTTATTTTTCCTCTTTGTCTATTTTGGTGTCCTTCAATATTTTTTTTATATATTATTTGATCGGTGTTGCACTAATCAAGTTCGAATATTGCTAGATTTATTTTAGGGATAATTCTTTCAATATATATATATATATATTTTATTTTTAAGTTTCGAATCCGAAATTGATTAAGAATGTTAACATCCTTATTCACTAAATCAACTATTATTCGATGGTATTCTTCAATATTCGTCGATCTTATCTGATGATGTTTCTTTGATTTTCAAAGTAAAGTTTTAAACGTCAAAATATCTTTCTTATGATCGATTAGAGATACGCACTTAAAAAATTATTATCGACACTTAGTTTTTAGTTTTTATACATTAAATAGGAAAAAAATTCACTTATATTTAATTAACACAACTTAGGCTCAATAAATTTATCGTCCATATTTTACTTTGCCTTTATAATTTCAAAAAATAGCACTTTTACTTCTTAACTCTAATTTCTCTCACTATCTCCGTTTTGGAATTGTTTGTGTTCTCTTTGTCGTTTATTTTAAAGCATTTCGTTTAATTTAATTTCTGGGGTGTTTGATTTTTTGCATTTTGTATTGAATTGTTAATTGTGTGATGTAGACTTGGTTCGTTATAATGGTATTTTTTTTTTTTTTTTTGATTTGATCTCTTCTGACCTTGTTTAACTCGGTTTATATATTCTAATTTATCTTAACTCGATTTATATGACTCATATATAGAGTCAAAATTAGATAAAAAAAATTGACATTCTTAATTAAGCAGGTTTAACTCTTTTTATTTAATTTGATTCAGGAACACAGTAAATCAATTAGTTAATCATAAAAAATTTAAATTATGTTAAGCATTTTATATTTATTTACATATATTAAAATAAAATTCATAAAAATTGTTAGAGTTTATTTATATATATAGTCGAATAAGCGAACAATTAGAAAAGGCCTTGTTAAATTTATAAATAAGTCAAAATAAATCTAATAAGCTAACCAGTAGGTGTGACCCGTTTGCACCCGTAGATACGGAAAGTTGCTGTATTTATATAGTGAGTATGTGAAGACAGAGTAGGAGCATCATGGACATTTGCTAATACCAAGTATACATTTAAAAGACACAAACCAAATTGAAACATTTAAGGTCTAAAAAACAAAACATCGATATTCATTCCAATATTAGATAAAGGAAAACCTTATCTCAACAGCCCACGACACGTCATCAAGTCCACCCCCAAACAAACAAATAAATACCGCTGAAATTTTCACTCACACTCGTAGCTACTTTTGCATTTTTCAATAAATTCAAAAATCATAGCACCGACCGGCTCGTTCCCAGTCCCCATATCGGGTCGGCTCGGGTCCTTTAGGTCCACCGACTTCACCCGTCTCTTTATTCACAGGAACCGACCTCCATCATCGTCGCCGTCCTCGTCGTCTCCTTCATCTTCGTCGTCTTTGAAGTCGTTCTCGAGACTCATTTTTGGTTCCGATGATATCTCTTCCTCTGCTACTTCGCGTTCTTGCTTCGGATTCTCTTGTTGATTACTTAAAGGCGTTGATGAAGAGATCAGTCTTATCGCTGCGTTCGATTTGAATAGAGTTCGCGTATCAGATCTCGAACTCAGAAACCCTAATTTTGGTTTCGACTGCTCCGCGAGAGTTGTGAACACACGGCCCAGATTGCTTGCCATTCCTGTGGCTGTAGAGATGAAGGTACGCAGAACCATGCCTTTTGCTTATCGACGGCTTTTCTAGGTTATGAGAAATGATTCTCTACTTCGCAATAGCATCGCAAACTTGTTTTTGTTGACGGTGTGATTGTAACACGTGGTAATAATGTGACTTGGGCAGTGCCACGTCCTCATGTTGTTCTCCACGTGATGCGCTCTTTGAAAATTTCAAATGAGCGTGGGCCTGCTTAACAGGCCTGGTCCTCAGAAATATTGAGCTTAGTCTTAGAAAGATCATGTAAACTAAAGGTGAATCTGCGCAATAGGAAGACCTTTGCGTTAATTAATCAAGATTGGGTTCGAGTTTTTTGAAAAATAGAAAAAATTATTTTGGGAGATTTTTTTCTCTGTAAGAGACTCAATAATCAGGTCAATTCGGATTAGTCGAATCAAATCTCTGAATACCGGGTCCGGACAAAAAAAAAAAAAGAAAGATCATGTAAACAAACAAAAATGAAAATGGTAAAATCGGTTTTTGTTCTCTTTATCACAAAAAAAAAAAAGCAAAATCAACATAAACCAAAATCTCTGAAAAAAAAAAAAAGGATTATCGGGAGTTTTGAGGAGAAAATAGGCACTCGATTCCGAGACCCATTAGTAAACAGAAATCCTAGATTGTAGAGAGGGAAAGGGAGATCGAAAGAGTACCTGAATAGAGAAACAGGCGCCAGGCACCAACAGACTTTGATGTATAGTGGGGAGAGAGAGAGAGAGAGTTGTAATGCAGACTGTAGAAAGAAAGAAGCCGAGAATGAGCGAGAGAGGAGGCCTTGGGCATGGGGAGAGAATATGAAGCGGTAGACTGTAAATAGAGAGAAGAGCCCAGAACGAATCTTTAGAGAGAGAGGGAGTTGAAAAAAAATTATTTATTTGGTAGCGTTTAATGAATGGGTAAAAAATGAGAAAATGTTAAAGCGGGAAAATAACAGAGAACGATGTTTAGAAAATGTTTTCCCTTTTTTGGGCCGGTAACGGTATTGCACTAAAAAAAACAAGCGCCTTTTAACCATAAATTTAGCGACGAAAAATTTTTTGTCGCTAATAACGCGTCGCAAAATTTTAGCGACGAAAATTAGAAATCCGTCGCTAAATTTAGCGACAAATAATTTTTCATCGCTAAAATTCGTCACAAAATTTAGCGACGAAAAATTATCCGTCGCTAAATTAGCAACATAAAAAAATTTGTTGTTATATTTAGCGACGAAAATATAAAATTCGTCGCTAAATTTAGTATCAGATAATTTTTGTCGCTGAAATCCGTCGCTAATTTAGGGAAAAAAATCAAAATTATCCGTCCTCAATTCAGCGACGGATTCCAAATCCGTCGCCAAATTCCAAATTCAGCGACAGATTCCAAATCTGTCACTGATTCCAAATTCGTCGAAATGTCCATGGAGTGCACGTGCCGCCCTTGCCCGCCCTCCCTTGCCCTCCCTTGCCCACCCGAGCCAACACCAGCCTGCAACCTGCCCGCCCGAGCCAGCACCCCCGCGCAAGCGCTCCAACAGGCGCTCCAGCATCAACTCTTAATTGCTGGAAAATGCCGCGCCTTCTGCCTCCACCGTGATTCGAACTTCGAATCCTAACTCCTGCACGCACACGCAACCTATAAACCACCAAGCAAAAAATATATAATAACAATAATATATAACACACGCTTTTTTTATTATTTATTATCTTTTCTTCATAATTTTCTAATAATAATAAAATAATATATAATAACAATTTAAAATAATAAATATAATAACTTTTTTTATTTATACCACCAACCTAAAATAATATTAATTAAAAATAATAAATATGATAATTTTAATAAAATAAAAAATAATAAAATACTAATTTAAAATAAAATAATAAATTAATTAAAAAATATATTAATATTATATTTTGATTTCTTCTTTTTTCTTTTATTTTATTATTTTATTATTCTTTTTCATTTTTATTTTATTTTTTTAATCCGTAATTTACTCAAACTATAAAATTATAATTATCAATAAATTATAATATATTAATAATTTAAAAATCTATATATTTAATCACAAAATATTTTTATTTTTTATAAGAAATTTAATAAAATTATTATATATAAGAAATGAGAATAGAAAGAAAAAAAAAACCCAAAAATAGAGATAAAGAAAAAAAAGTGAGAATAGAAAACAAAGAGGAGTAAGAAAGAAAATAAAAATATTATCACACAACACTAACACTAAGCGGTGGTGTAATGATGATATGTTTTCTGTTCAAATCTGAGTTCCAAAGTTCAAATCACTTCAACTGCATGTTTTTTTAGTATTAAAACAAATGGCACCCCAGCGCCTGCCTGCCTGGGCGCCCAGGCAGGCACGCCCCAGCAGGTGCGGGCGCCCAGGCAGGCACGCGCGGGCGCCCAGGCAGGCGCGCGCGGGGCGCGGGCGCCCAGGTAGGCAGGTAGGTGCCCGCCCGTGCGTGCATGCGTCGGTGCCCACGCGGATTAATATTTAATTAAAAAATTTATATTATTAAATAAAATAATACAAATAAAATAACATTACCTATACAATAATAAAAAAATATTAAATCAAACAAAAAAAAGAAAAAAAATAATAAATTAATTAATATATATATAATTTAAATAAAATAAAATATATGGTTTTTTTAAGAATTAAATAATATTATTCTTCTAAAAAAATGAAATATAATATAATAAAATAAAATGTAAATTAAAATATTATAAAATAATAATATGATTTGTTAATATAAATTAATAAAATAAAATAAAATAAAATAAAAATAAAATAAAATTATAATTAAAAGAAGATAAAATTCAGCGACGGATTTGGAATCCGTCGCTGAAATTACTAAAATAAAATAAAATTCTTATTATATTCAGCGGCGGATTTTAATCCGTCGCTAAATTACCAACGCATATATATATTTCATCGTGTCGTTGTTAAATTAATTTTTTAATTTAAATATTATATTAATATTATATTTTATTTAATTATATATAAAAAAATTTTGTCTAGTAATGGAAAACAAATCCGTCGCTAAATTAATTTTTAACTTAAATATTACATATTAATAAAATAAAAAGAAAAATAAAAAAATAAAATTATATTTAAAAAAGATTAAATTATTCATCGCTATTTAGCGACAAAATTTGCAACGAAAAATTTTTTGTCTCCAATTAGCGACGAATTTAGCCACGAAAATTTTTTCATTACTAATTAGCGACAAATTTAGCCACGAAAATTTTTTCGTCACTAATTAGCGACGAATTTTGCTACGAATGATGTGTCCATCGCTAATTTAGCCACGACTTCCTTTTCGTTACAAATTTTGTGGCAAATTAGCGATGAAAAATTTTTTCATCGTTAAATTCGTCGCAAAATATCGACGAATTTTTTTCGTTGCGAAAATTCGTAACTAAAATCATGCTTTTTTGTAGTGTTAACGATGAATGAATATTTTTTACTATTAAATATTTATTTTACAAAATCCGACTCTCTCTCTCTCACACACACAATGTACTCCTCTTCGCTCTCTCTCTCTCTCCCTCTTCTTGCTCTCTCTCTCTCTCTCTCTCTCTCTCTCTCTCTCTTATTCCTTTTCCTCCCAGTCTTCGACCAGCAAACCCTTCTCTGTTGTCATTTCTCTTTACTTCTCTTGTGGTCCTCTCTCTATCTTCGCAATCCACAAGCCCATTTCTCTCTCTCTCTCTTTCTCTCTCTCTCTCTCTCTACATCTGGCTCTATTTCATTTTGGGAAGGGACCATCTTTTAATGGGGTGAAAAATACTAAAAGCCGATTTATAATTTTTTTTTGGTACAGTCCGATTTATAATATTACTAATATTACATTCCAAACATAGGAAAAATTGATAAGAAATTATCTGAATAACCTTTAAATTCCCCTAAACTTCGTATAAAATGCTATCTCAATGAATATATTTATGGAAAAATTTAGATGGTTACCGACGTGGATTTGCTCAGTTGGATGTGGGGTTGAGTACATTTAAGTATGTCCGAGATTCGATTCCTGCTAGAAATATCGGGTCCTCTTGTATATAGAGCATTCTTCGTCGAGAGATCCGCCCTCCAAAATGCTATCTCATGATCGAATGTTATAAGAGGCTTTTAACTTTTTAATTTCATAAGACATGACTGCATATAAGAAGTGAGACAATGACAAACTTAGCTTTTGTCCATTGGACACTTCATCTCTATGCTCCCGCATAGGAAAATATAGTGAATACAGAGAAACATATTTGTTATCTTCTTTAATGCCAATGGTATATGTGTTGATTGAATTAAGAGATCATAAGAGCGTGTCATCCTATAGTCTCGAAATTTGAATCATTTTTTCTTTTCTGTTTTTTTTACACCTTGCATTGCAACTCCACTTTTACACTGTTCCACTGATTCTTGTAGCCATCCAAAATTTTCCCAACATCACCAAATTTTAGTTTCGTTGGCCCTCCTCGTTTTTCAGGATACGTACTTCAAACTCTAGGGAAATATAAACAGAAATACACTTCAGAGCACAACCAAACAAGAAGAGAATTGCGGTAAGTGACAGCAGCTAAACACCCAAAGCCCACTCAGTTTTTAACCATAAAAATTATTCTTGCAAATGATCAATTCCCTTTTCATTCGAGAATATTAAATACAATAGGAAGCAACGGAGACTGGTATATCCTGAAGCTTATTCTCTTCATATGTGAGGTTACAAAGCTCGGAGATATCACAGACAAGTAAAAAGGGCATTCTTATTGACATCAAGTATCTCCTTGAATACCTGTAACATTAAGGAACATGTGGTTGGTGCTCTTATTCAGATTCAGGGATAGCAGGTAGTTCTTGGTTAAAAGGCCTCCTAGGCATGCTTCCAGTAGATGATGAGGATGGACCTGTTGAAGCAAAAGGATTAGGTGGAATGGTTGGATTGTCTTCTTCCCCTTCCAGCATTTGAACCACCACATTCATTGAGGGTCGATCAACCGGGTACCACTGAATGCAACGCAGACCCACAATGGTTAGTTTCTTCACTATCTTGGCCTGTTCATCATCGTCAATTTGAGAGGGTGTACCATCTTTTCCCTCCAAGCTATCATAAATCCATGCTGGGAACTGTAGTTCACTAATTTCCTTGGCTGCAGTGTCTACTTTTCTCCCACCGACCATTTCAAGAAGCAACATGCCAAAACTATAAACATCAGACTTGTAAGACACGTTGCCAAAGTTCCTTGAGAAAACTTCAGGTGCCATATAGCCCATGGTTCCCCTTGCAGCAGTTATGGACACGTGACTTTTGTCCCTGAAACAGAGTTTGGCTTGTCCAAAATCAGATATTTTAGGATTGAAATTTTGATCTAGCAAAACATTGTGTGGTTTGATGTCAAAATGGAGAATTGGTTTATCACAACCTTGGTGAAGATACTTAATTCCCCTGGCTATGCCAAGGGCAATGTCATGAACTTTCTGCCAACCAAGGGAGAGAGAGAGAGAGACCATTTCTCGAATATATGATCTTCTCTAGGGACCCATTTGGCAAGAACTCATAAATGAGAGCTCGTCTAAACCCATCAGCGCAGAACCCCACCAACCGGACCACATTGACATGATGAATTCTACCCATAGTTGCTACTTCATTGATGAACTCATCTCCATCACTTTCAGAGCTGTCGAGAATCTTAACGGCTACAAACACTTCATTAGAAAGCTTTCCCTTGTACACAGTTCCATAAGCCCCTTGGCCCAATTTATCCTGAAACTTGCAGGTGATTCTCTTGACGTCAGCATAGGAATATCTTGAGGGTTTATCTGCTCTATAATCATCCAGAAAATTTTCAATCTTTCGTTGATGCTCTCTCTCCATTTTGTCCAATCTATAGATGCGGCAGAATTGAATGGTTGCTAAGGCAAACATAAATGCACCTAAACTTGCACCTGGTTCGGAAATAAAAAATTTTCAGAGCGATAAATATCCATAATAGCAGCAGGAGTGGCAAAATGTTTAGATGCACTTTACCTGCAACCATTAGTTTCTTTGTTGAACCTGTGAAGGAAGTGAATGGACAAATTTGATCAGTTTGTCGGGCTAAAGAACAAATTAAAAAACAAAATATGAAGGAGAAAAATCTCTTATCTTTCACTTGAAAATTCTTAGGGCCTGTAAAATGTACAGGAACCCGATAAAGAAATGGATATTGTAGGAAGATTAATAAGAAATGCTGGGATCCACATGTTTTTCTATATTTTTTATGCCAGAATCAGAGTTTGGTAGAAATTTGTTACTTTTCTGGGAATTGAATGACACGTACCGGAATTTAGATCGTGTTTCTTTAAACATTCAATCTTCAGATTCGATCTAGTTTGACTGTTCTTCAGCTTACAAGCTCCTCCACTAGCTTCACATTCTTGACAACTTGGTCGAAACCAACTGAAAGAAAGAACTGTTTGGTTGTCTGTAAGGATCGCACCTTCAGGAACATCATACATCTTCGCACAAGATGACAAAGGAATATCCCAAATATCATCATAATTATCTGCAGCAAAGACCTTGAAGCCCGGAATGCTTAGGCATGGGACTTGGCGAGCATAGAGGAAATCCACTGTTGAGCTACAATTGAACAGGCTATAATAAAAAGAATAAAAGTCCTGGCCAACTCGGAAAGGGGAATAGGTTAAGTTCATGCTTTTTACTAGTTTGGGGGTGCAGCTGCCAGGGTCAATTACATCAATAGTCTGCAATCTGTAATTGATGTTTTTGACAAATCTTTGATTGAATTAGGAAACTCTAGCAGAGTTTTGTTATCATTGGTACAAGAAAGATCAAAGCCGGGATAACCACATTCAATTGGTTGGCGACCCTTAAGACGAAATGGAAATCGGATGACAGGGCTGCTTCCTCTGCATGTTGATTCAACACAATGATTTTCGAGCTCATCTGCCAAGATTACTGCCACTATGATTAATAGACTCGAGATATAGATGAATACTTGGACTGAAGAACTCATCTCTGCAAAACCCTGTTGGAAATCTTTTTCCTTGGTTATCCTCTAGGACGCGCCAAAAAGACAAAAGTAACCAATATTGAAGCTCGAGTTTAGCCAGAGTTAAAGATTTTGTGAGAGAGATTGTTCCATGGGCAAGATGAGTAACTGATTTTGTTACTACTTTTCAAGAACACTAGGCCAGAATTTCAGTATATATTCACTTCAAGTACATTATCTTCAAGACAATATCATTCAACGTATTGGAAACTCAACCTCGAAATTTCGGGAGAGCTTCACACCATCAAGGCCATAAAATTGACGTGTTTCTTTCTGACTTGTAAGGAGGGTGAAGACCGGGGCACTCCGTGGGCCTGCACCAATAAATTAGAGGAATTTCTTCTATTATTATCTTCTTTTCTATTCATGCTCTGTTTAAGACGACTGGAACTTGTTTTTGTTCATATGGTCTTCAACTAAGTGTAACCTCTTTCGTCCTTTAGGGCCACTATTTGGCTTTTTGGATGGTGTCTTGTTTGGCCTTCTCAAATTTGTGTGGTGTATATTTTTCCTGTTATTACATTTCCATGATGATTATTATGAGTTTTAGATAGCCTGTAGTGTTGTTCCTTATTACAATTGGATTGTGGATTTTATTGCTTATAGCCTCAGCCTGTGGATATTAGACTTTGCATATTTGTTTATTGCCATACTCTAGCATCCCACATTAGTTTAGTAGTGTGGGCGTGGACGTCGGAGGGTGGAATCCCATATCAGTAAGTATAGATGTTTCAGTCTTGGCTATAAAAAGGTAAGGGTGGATGTGTTTTATCCCAGATCCGCTAGTTCCAGAGTGATCATTCGGTTATATAAGTGTGATCACACCCCTAAAATGGTCAACGCCTTTTGAGACAAAATTGTGAAATCATATAATCCAAATAAGTAATTGGTTATTGATCAGCATGCTTTAAATGGGGTAGTCCAACTAAACAAATCCCACATGATTATCGCTTTCGATCTCGTTCATGAGATTAGTGCAAACTTTCTTATATCATAGCAAGAGAGATCATGTAATTACCACACAGGTCATAGAAACTTGTCATAAGCATTATTCTCAGACTTAATAGCATTATCCTAAAAGACACCTGATCTTATTCATACAATTTTATGGATTTGAATGCAGCTTGTTTGGTGTTATGTATGCACTCTCTTACTTGTGTCTGTAATTACCTATACATATCCTCGAATGCAGGATTTATAACTCATGCATAGCTCATATTTCTTTTACTTTTTTATTATAATGGAGGATACAACACTGGTACAATACAAAAAGTAGGGGAAAAAAATTAGGACAACCGAGGATGAAAGGATTAAAGCAGCAGGTAACTCGTAACCACTGCCTCTTGTTCGCACTCATCCACATTATATTCGGTCTTTTTTATTCACCATCAGTAGAAACTCATTACTTCCACTCACTCATCGTCCATCAATTGAGATGGTGTCAATAGCATTGTGCGAGAAGGCTGTTGCCGTCTCCTCACGGTGTTGGAAAGGCTTGGGAGGCATATGCAGAAGCTCAACTTCCCCTTCAAGTAATTCCAATGCTCTTCTCATTGAAAGACGGTCAGCAGGCTTCATCTGTATGCACCACAGCGCGACCAAGACCATCTTCCTTGCAATCCTTTTTTCATCCTCTGTCACATCATCTCCAAAATCAATGTCCAATCCTTGCTCAAATCTGTCATATATCCATGAAGGGAAATATATTTGACTAGAGTGCTCTGCATATGCATTCAAATTCTTTCTTCTTCCCACCATTTCCAACAGCAACATCCCAAAACTACAGACATCAGCTTTGTATGAAATGCCTCCAATATTCTTATAGAACAGTTCCGGAGCAATATAGCCTAGTGTCCCTCTTGCAACAGTGAGAGAGACTACACTATCGTCTGTTGGGTAAAGTTTGGCAAGGCCAAAATCTGAGATTTTTGGAACAAAGATATCATCAAGAAAAATGTTGTGTGGCTTAATATCGAAGTGCAAAATCTGCATTTCACAGCCCCGATGTAAATATTCAATTCCCTGAGCCACTCCAAGTGCAATCTCATACATTCTTCTCCAACTCAATGGGCTATTCTTCTCTTCTCCTTGGAAGATGAACTTGTCCAGCGTTCCATTAGGCATGAAATCATAAACTAGAGCTTGTTTTGATCCTCTGCACAAAATCCAATGAGCTGCACAACATTGACATGTTGAATCCTTCCGATTGTCGAGACTTCACTTATGAAATTCTGTCCATTAGTTTTGGATTTGTTCAACATTTTGACAGCAACAAAATGCCCGCTTTGCAGCTTCCCCTTGTAAACAGAGCCATACCCTCCATGACCCAATTTGTCCCTGAATCCTTTGGTTATCTGTTTTATTTTTGCGTAGGAGTATCTGATTGGCATGAGGTTGTTGTATTTTTGAAGGAATTCCTCAATGTAGTCATCAGTTGACAATTGTCTCGGGCGGAACTTGTAAGTTATAAGTGCAGTCAAGCAGCACATTCCCAAGAGTGCTCTTCCAACCAAGTATAACACTTAAAAACATGAAAGTAATATGGATCAGAAATCAGAAGAAATACTACACTGATGAGAAGATATTGTTACTTCAATTGCCCTATGGTTTAAAAGGTTTAAATTAATCTTGTTTAATTTATTTAATGAAAGAAAAATCTACTTCGGTGGAATTTTTTTTTATTTAACATAAAAAATTATTAGCATTTCCTGTGTTTCATCATAACCTCTCAATCCCCCTTTTAAAATCATAATATTTATTTGATTTAGCTAAACAAACTCTGCACCCATATTTTCCCTCTAAGTGACAAGATGATCTCTCTGTAGAGCAAGTGCCGGAAATGCATGATCCTCACCGGTAAGTATTCCTCCTGCAAAAGGATAACAAATTCGAAGAGATTAAATGAATAGAAAAATAACAATAATAAAACCCCGCAGTCCATTTAAATGGAAAAGCGTCATGAAGACCTCACCATAGACACCGATGGGGATGAGCATTTCTAGAATGCTGCAATTAAACCAAAAGAACTAGGTCAGCTGAGTGTGTACTCCCATGAACAAGAAGAGCTACATAACAGAGCCAAGAAACCTAGACTCAACATCTTATTTAGTAACCGAAAGAAAAAAAGAAAGAGAGAAAGAAACAGCATGCATGAGCACACACGACACGCATTATATAAAGCATTAGTGAAGAAAACAAACTCACACGGTAATAATAAGTTTCCACCTCGAAGCACTCCCCAATCGCCAGAATCAAGTAAAAACCCCTTTAGCATTGCACTGTTGATGTCGGTAACAGAAAGGTTTTTGACATCAATGAACACGAAATTCGAATAATATCCATCCATAGCATGTGGAATAGACTGGTTACTGAAAATTGATTTGTCCAAAGGATGGACGAAAAGAACTCTGCATGAGCTGGGCACGTCTGACACCAGAAGGTTTCCTATTGCAGCATTATGGAAGTTCACGTTGTTGAATCATTAATTCAATATTGAACTTATATATTAAAATAATTATATATTATATACCGTCAACTCTATAAGATAAACCCATATGAAAGTGACTGGTAAATTTGAAAAAATTCAGTAATTTGAATTTAAATATCTCAAAAGATATAAAAATAAATAAATATGTAGATACCAATAGATATCTCAAAAGATATAGGAAATATCTAAGGGTGACTTAAGAATAGCATGAAAGTTACCTAAATTCATGTGAATCGAGTAAGATAACTTAAATAAAATAAATAGGTAAATTCTAATTAAGAATTTGGAAGTATAGTCATCCCTACAACTATAAATAAGGTTATGGTCTCTGAATCAGTGAATTACTCTTCTCCCTAATACTCCCATCACATAGAGAGATTTTTGTGAGAATACATTTGACCTGGAAGGCCGTGGCCGGGATTCTGCCCAGACGAAAGTCGAATCAAATTTGTATTCTATTCAGTTTCCGACTATGGAGTCAGATACACTTCCATCCAACTTGAATTTCAGTTTTTTTTAGTTATTAAGTTTTGATTCAGATGATTTAATATGATATTTGACATATTTTTACATCAAGTAAGTTTTCCCAACAAGTGGTATCAGAGCCTCTCGTGTCTGAATTATCGGAATTTTTCTGTATATTTAAGATTTACTATGATTTTAGTATTCTATGAACTTTTTTTTTGATATTTTGGTTTTCGGGAAAAATCTATATATATATATATATATATTCAAGTTTTTTTTTTTTTTTTGTGGATTTCAATATAGGAAAATGTTATGGAAAATTTTTATTTAAAGTCGACCTTCGGTTCTTATTAAAAGTCGACATCCAGTGTTTTTAAAAATTTTTTTTATCAAAATCAACATTCGGTGCTTCAAAAAGGGTATTTTTTTATAAAAAAAAAAGGAGGACTTTCTTTTTTGTGTGAAATAGAATAAAAAAAATGAATAAATTGTAGTTCCGAGAATGCATGAACATGGCAAGTACTTTTGGCAAATATATATATATTTAGGAAGTTAATTTTTCTTTTAAGAAAAGTTGCTTATTTTTTTTATACAAAAATCTTTGTTATCTATCACTTTCCTGGACAAATATTTTTTTAAAGGAAATTGATTTTTTTTTGGGTCCCATCGACTTAAAAAAAAAAATTTAAGGAAACTTTTGTTTTGGGAAACAAAAAAAAAATAAAGGAAATTTTCAGATTTTAGTTTCCTTTTTTTTTTTTAAGAATGATATCCCAATTTCAGTATAAAACTTTCAAATTCCAATAAAATGAAACTTTCTTTTATTGCAAATCCACATCACCAAAAAAAAAAAAAAGGGATATGGGCCATTTTGGGCCCAAACAAACTTAATCTTGGGTGTAAAAAGTTTTGAAATTCATTGGACGCAATTGAACCCATTTTCATCCTTATCAATCTTTACTGTCTCTTTTATATTTAAATTGATCATTCTTTTAGTATGCGATGGCATGACATATCTAGAAAAATTCTGTCAACAAGACGGAAATAAGTCTAAAGTTGGCCGGTTCTTAAGCAGTTCTAAATGAACTCACCACCTACCTGGAAACTTTCCTGGTGTCCTCTGCTACAGAATAGGGATTGGCCAAGTTTTGGATCAGTTGTCGACAAAAGGTTAAAATTTTGGTTTTATGCCGACAACGAAGGTATAAGGATGGAAAAGAAAGATGATGGAGATAGATTTAATAACATTGGGTTTCCTCTTTCGGGTCCAATTTAAAGTTTATAAGATTGACCTTTAAATGGCCCAATCCTCTAGATATTAAGTCCATCAGGATAAAATTGGAATTTTTTTCAATTACGGATATTATTCAAATATGAGTATGGTTTTGTATATATTTCGAGATACATTAATTGAAGCAACATGTCACCAAAGTGATCTCTCTTGTGGAAATTAATTTATTTTTTGGATATAAAAGGTTATGTGTATGCAATTCATGTGGATACCGATCGGTGATCGGGTTGTCGAAGCCCTCAAATTAATACTGATTCCCCCAATGCAACAAACTGTAGCAATAGTGGTTACCAGGTCGAATCCCAAGAGAACTATGTTAACTTAACTTCTTAGTAAATGTCAAAATAAAATGGGGGGTTTATAAAAAAAATTCCTAAATCAAAATTAAATAGGTAAAATTAAAAAAAAACAAATTAAATATGCAAAAATACTAAAATTTAAAGAAGAAATTCAATTCACCAAACTCTGATTCAAGGGTTCATATATTCGATTGTCTTATTGATCATTGGTTAAAAAAAATATTATTCTTGCGATTCAAGCATTTAACCTTAGATCTATTAGGATAGCCGTAATAAATCTTGTGTTTTCCTAATTTAATTGACCAAACCCAGCATCCAATCAAAATTTATCATTAATCGACTGGGCACGATAGCGTTCCATATCAAATAATGACAGCATTAAGTTCTATGAAAACAGTTAAATCAAAATACAAATAACCAGAATAGCTGTACAATTATTCGATTTTGGTTCATCGATTCCTTAGGTTAAAATGAATATCGGCAAACGACCTATAAACATATATAACCTATTTGCTACTCGTACCATTGATTCATGACAATTACAGATCACTGAAATCCTGGATGCAGTAGAAAAATTGATATTGAATTAAATTGTCAGATTAACCAATACCAATCTTTCATAAAAATAAACAAAGAATCGACGAATACTTGAATAAAAGACAAGAAATTAAATTAAGAACATAACCTCACAATGAAGAACAATGGATTAAAATTCCCCTTGAATCAGAATAAAGAAACTAGCCACTCATGGTGGTAAGTATCAACACAAAAAAATAAAAAATAATGTTCCTAAAAAGAAAGAAAAAAAATAAAAAATAAAACCTAATGAGAATGACTTCTCTCTCTCTTCCAGAAAATTGCAGCCACCTCCTTGGAGTTTTCTTTGTTTCTTTGCAGCAGCCCTCTCTTCTTGTGTACAGAGAATTTTTGTTGTGTCTTTGAGTGCAGCCCCTTTTGTATTTAAATAAGCAAGGTAGCCAGCCCCTTTTTGTGAAAATAGGAAACTTTCCTTCCTTCTAGTCTTCCAATTTGATTAGGACTGTTCCTCTTCATAGAAAATAGGAAAGAAGACATTTTCTCCTAAAGAATAATGCAACTTTCCTTCCTTCTAGTTTTCTAATTTAATTAGGACTCTTCCTATTGAGAAAATTAGAAACTCTATTAGAATGCTGAAATTAAAATTCAAACTCCTCTTATTCAAAGTCCAATAAGATGTCTTGACCCAATTAGCTCCAAAATTGCCTTGTTAAGCCCAATTTGCTCCAAGTCTTCAATTCAACCTCCTAAAAATAAAATTCAATAAAACCAACCATTATGGTATTAAACAATTCAAATTCAAACCATGATAACAAAAATAAATTCAATAAATTACATGTTATCAAATTCCCCCATACCAAACCAATGCTTGTCTTCAAGCATTCACAATGCCAATGCCATACAACCATTCTCCTCTTCACTCCTTCCCCCTCCTTCATTTCATCATTCAACAATCTCAAGTAGCACACATTGAAACATTCAAGCCAAAATCACAATCCAGAGAGCAAGTAATCATAGTTTGCATAACGTTAAAAGAAAATATAAGTATCCCAATAGACTCAACAATATCATCAGAAGTCAATGCAACAAGATCCGTTACCCTCACAAGGAGATCGCTCTATGCACTCAAGTGTTTAAAGGGAATTTATTGATAACTCTCAAAATCAAAGCATAGTATGCTATTACCATAAGCTTGCTTATTAATCAAATCTCCACCACTGAATATATGAATTCAGTACAAAAATCTGGGGGTCTTTACATGGGTTGTAACTTGGCTTAGGTATGGGTAGGATAAGAGGGGATATGATGTGTAAATGTATATCAAAGAAAACAAACCGACAATGACGAGACTATTTCCCACTATCAAGCCCATCCCATTACATGGTGATACAATCAATCCAAAGAAAATTGACTAAACAAAACATTATCATTCCTCGATCAAATTTCTGAATACTTTTCTCTTCTCTTTTTTTTTTTTGAAGAGAGAGAGAACAATCGAATATCAATCTCAAGGAAGAATATATAGTGCATATACAAATCTCATAAATCGAATGAATAAATTTCTAAAAGTACTCCCCAACATAAAACTATCTCATTTCCCCTTTGCAAATACCCATCCATTCAACCCCTAACACATGTTTCTTTGATATGAGGACCAAAAAGAAGGTTAAGCACAAAAAGAAGGCTGTGTGTCAATTTGCAAGGTTATAAACAAAGAAAAAAAGGATAAAGGCTCAATTTGGCTCACTAGGGAATAAGTATGCATGGGAAGGTCTTTTAAGATAGATAAAGTGTTTAAATCTAATTGCCCCCATCATATTAATGCATGAATTCATGAATGTGGTCTTGAAAAGTATTGCAAAGCAAGTTCTAGAATAAACACACTATGATTGATGCACACTCATAAAAAAAATTAGAGCAAAAATGATAATATGCTCTCAAGGCTCAAATGCTCACAAAGTGTGTAATATTGTATTGAATCTTGTACATTTGCATCTAATTCAATCATCAAAGTCAATTGAATGCTTAAAAGAATTTTTGTCCAAAATACAACTAATCATACTTGTCTCTTTCATGAGTTCCAACTCAAATCCACAATGTATACTTACTCAAGGATCATTTTCTGATGAAAATCAAAAGAGTATGGAATTGGAAGAAAAATAGAGAAATGACATGGATTCAAGAATTCCTCCCCCACACCTAAACGCGGCATTGTCCTCAATGTATGCAAAGATAATATGCCTAAGCACAATGCAAAAATAAATCACCGCCAACACTATCCTAGCTCAGAGACTAGAAACAGAAAATGAAAACTTGATGCAATAAAAGAGATAAACCAATTAAAAAGTGAACTTAAAAATGAAGACAATGAAATGAAATGCTAAAATTGAAGACAATGAAGAAAAGAGAGAGAGAGAACTCCCCTAATCGCTGGTGCTTGCACGTTTGGATTTTTGTATTGGAGTGTGGGCTGGTGACAAGGCAAACGGTCGACCCCGAAGCCCATACTTATGCTCTGCAATGCGCTTTTTTCCCATTGAGTAGAGTGAAATACATAAATTGTGGCCTGAAGATCAGAAGGAGTGCTTTTATCCGAAATCTGAATATCACTCCATTTGTGACTTGGCTTGAGAAAAGTGCTAGACACATGCAAAAAATTAAGAGAAGGGATAAATAACACTAATAAAAAATTTAAAATTGAAAAAATGAAATAACTAAAAATTTAATCAAACTCTTAAAAAAAAAACTTTGGGTTGCCTCCCAATAAGCGCAATTATTTAACGTCGTTATGCTCGACGGTTTTCATGTTTGATTCAACCGGAAGAATAATTTGGAGGCATCAATGCAATGTCCAACATTGTAGAAATCTCTATCTCATCGTGAAATATCTTCAACCTATGCCCATTCACTTTGAAACTCTTGTTTGTGTCAAGACTTTTGATTTCCACTGCACCATGAGAAAATACATTAGTGACAACAAATGGACCAATCCATCGAGAACGCAACTTACCTGGCATGAGTTTGAGTCGAGAATTATATAGAAGCACTTTTTGCCCAATCTCAAATTGTTTCCTTAAGATCATACCATCGTGAAACAATTTAGTTTTCTCTTTATAAATCCTCGAGTTCTCATAGGCCTCCAATCTCAACTCTCCAAGTTCTTGTAATTGCAGTTTTCTTGACTCACCGGCTTCATCCATCTTCATATTGCAACGTTTGATTGCCCAATATGCCTTATGCTCAACTTCTACCAGTAAATGACAGGATTTCCCAAAAACTAACCTATAAGGAGACATCCCTATTGGCGTTTTGAAAGTTGTCCGGTACGCCCATAGTGTATCATCTAAACGTAAACTCCAATCTTTTCGTCCCGGGTTGACCGTTTTCTCTAAAATGGATTTAACTTCACGGTTGGAAACTTCGGCTTGTCCATTTGTCTGAGGATGGTATGCCGTAGCAATCCGGTGATGTACACCATATTGTTTCATCAATGCTTCGAATGCGCGATTACAAAAATGGCTCCCTTGATCACTTATGATGGCTCTAGGGATCCCAAACCTGCTGAAAATGTTAGTCTTGATAAAACCTACAACAGACTTAGAATCGTCAGTCCTGGTGGCTTTTGCTTCCACCCATTTCGATACATAATCAACAGCCAAAAGAATGTAAGCATATCCACAAGACGAAGGAAATGGACCCATAAAATCAATACCTCATATATCAAATATTTCACAAACAAGAATGGGAGTTTGGGGCATCTCATTTCTATGGGACAAAGATCCTGTTCTCTGACATCTATCACAGTTTTTACAAAACAAGTAAACATCCTTAAACAAGGTCTCCCAATATAACCCACTATCTAAAACTTTTCTTGCGGTTCTCCATGGTTCAAAATGTCCCCCACAAGCATAACTATGACAAAATGCTAAAATGGATCTATGTTCATTCTCTGGGACACATCTCCTAATTATTTAGTCAGAACAAAATTTTCATAAATATGGCTCATCCCACACATAATATTTTGCCTCACATCGAATTTTATCCTTCCTTGACTTACTAAGATCACTAGGCAAAATATGTGTAACCAAATAATTCACAATATCTGCATACCAAGGAGTAATACCTTTCAAGTGAAATAAATGCTCATCAGGAAAATTTTCAGAAATAGGTAATGGATCTTCTTCATTCACTAACCTGCTTAGATGATCAGCTACCAAGTTCTCAGCTCCACTTCGATCCTTGATGTTCAAATCAAATTCTTGCAACAGGAGAATCCACCGTATCAACCTGGGTTTCGACTCCTTTTTCGCCAATAGATATTTCAAAGCTGCATGATCAGAATACACAATTACTTTAGAACCAAGTAAATAGGATCTGAATTTATCTAAAGCAAAAACAATGGCCAAGAGCTCTTTTTTGGTGGTGGTGTAGTTGCATTGAGCAGCGTTCAATGTCTTTGAAGCGTAGTAAATGACGTGACTCTTCTTATCAATCCGCTGGCCAAGAACTGCTCCCACAGCAAAATTGCTTGCATCGCACATGATCTCAAAAGATAAATTCCAATCAGATGTTGAATGATTGGTGCAGTAATTAACAGGTTTTTGAGTTTGTCGAAGGCTTCCTTGCAATTTTCTCCGAACTCGAAAGGTACATCTTTCTGAAGTAACTTGGATAATGGCAAGGCAATTTTTGAGAAGTCTTGAATAAACCTGCAATAAAAACCTGCATGTCCAAGAAAACCACGTATTTCCCTAACATTTGTAGGGTAAGGTAAACTCTTGATCAAATCAACCTTCGCCTTATCTACCTCAATACCCCTATGAGAAATCACATGCCCTAATACTATGCCTTCTTTCACCATGAAATGACATTTTTCATAGTTCAAAACCAAGTTCGTTTCCATGCATCTTTTCAAAATTTTGATCAAATGCCCTAAACAACTATCAAACGAGTCACCGTAAACAGTAAAATCATCCGTAAATACCTCAATACAATTTTCAATATATTCAGAAAAAATGTTCAGCATGCATCTTTGGAATGTACCTGGGGCATTACATAAACCGAAAGGCATCCTTCTATAAGCAAATGTTCCAAATGGACATGTGAATGTAGTCTTTTCTTGATCTTCCTGTGCAATCATGATTTGATAATAGCCTAAAAAACCATCAAGAAAACAAAAGAATGATTTTTCGGCTAATCTCTCTAACATTTGATCAATAAAGGGTAGAGGGAAGTGGTCCTTTCGAGTAGCTAAATTGAGCTTTCTAAAAATCAATGACCATTCGCCAACCATTTTGCACTCGCATAGGTACCAACTCATTGTCTTGATTTCTTACCACCGTGATTCCTGTTTTCTTTGGTACCACATGAATTGGGCTAACCCACTTGCTGTCGGAAATTGGATAAATTATGCCTTCGTCCAAAAGTTTGAGAATCTCCTTCATCACCACTTCTTTCATGATTGGATTCATCTTTCTTTGTGATTCCCTCATTGGCTTAGTGTCCTCTTCTAGAAGAATTCGATGCATGCAAATCGAGGGACTAATACCCTTTATATCGGTTAAAGTCCAACCAATTGCTGTCTTGTGCTCTTTTAAAACTTGGAGTAGCCGATTTTCTTGTTCTTTCGTCAATTCTCTTGCTATGATAACGGGTAAGGTCTCTTCATCACCTAAGTATACATATTTGAGATGATTCGGCAAAGTCTTCAATTCCAATGTTGGAGCCTGCAAAACGGAAGGTAACATTTTCTTGTAAGAAACAGGAAATGTGGTGCTCGAATTTAAAGACCTTGATTGTAGTTCCAATATTGATTCTGAAATTTCACAAGTTTCGGTCATCTCTTCTTTGGTGTTCAATTGCGTATCCAATTCAAAACTTGTGTCATTTTCTTCTTCAAAGATTTCCTGCACAATTGAATCAATGACATTAGCGGAACAAATCGAATGACACTCATTTGGGTATCTCATGGCCTCAAAAATATTGAATTTAACAATCTCGCCGTCAAATTCGACGGAGAGTGTACCATCATCCACGTCTATTTTTGTTTTTGCCGTTTTCATGAACGGTCTCCCCAATAGTAGCGGTGCTGAATTTGTAACGGTGTCGTCATCCATTTTTAAGATATAAAAATCTGCTGGAAAAATTAACTCATTAACCCGCACCAAAACATCTTCAACAATCCCTTCTGGATACACGACAGAACGGTCAGCCAATTGAATAATCACTTTAGTTTCCTTTAGGGGACCTAGATTTAGAGCAATATAAATAGAATATGGCATGACATTGATTGATGCTCCTAAATCTAGCATAGCACGTTCAAATTTCCTTAAACCGATAACACAGGGTAAAGTGAACATACCTGGATCTGAACACTTCTCGAGTAAGGATCTCTTTATGACAGCAGACACGTTCTCCCCCACCCTTATTTTCTCATTACCTCTCACTGTCCTCTTATTTGTGCACAGTTCCTTCAAAAACTTTGCATATTTGGGAATTTGCTTGATGGCATCCAACAAAGGTATGTTTATTTCTACCTTCTTGAAAGTTTCCCAAACCTCCTTTTCGTAGTCTTCCTTTTTGGATCTTTCAAACCTCATTGACACGTTTCATAACTCCATCTGTTCTCAACCCAAATTGTTGAGAATTTTCTGTCATATTGTGATCAATTGTCTGGCTTCTTCAGGTGTTTTATTTACCAAGGCTCCTCCGCTGGCCGCATCTACCATACTTCTATCCATGGGTAGAAGTCCTTCATAGAAATACTGAATCAAGAGCTGTTCCGGTATTTGATGATGTGGACAGCTGGCACAGAGCTGTTTGAACCTCTCAAAGTACTCATATAGCGTCTCTCCGCTAATCTGTCCGATCCCACATATCTCCTTTCGAATGTTGGCAGCTCTAGATGCAGGGAAAAATTTTTCTAAAAATAATCTCTGCATCCCATTCCATATATTTATTGAACCCGGAGGTAGGTAGTACAACCAATCCTTTGACTTATCTTTCAGGGAAAAGGGAAAGGCTCTCAACTTAATCTGTTCCTTAGTCACTCCTTGGGGTTTCATACTCGAACAGACAACATGAAATTCTTTCAAATGTTTATGTGGATCCTCACCTGGGAGACCAAAAAAAGTAGGCAGTAAGTGAATCAAACCAGATTTAAGTTCGAATGCTACCTCAAGAGTTGGGTATTCGATGCACAAGGGTTGTTGATTTAGATTGGGTGCAGCCAATTCCTTTAAGGTTCGCTTACGATCAGCCATCCTTTCCTCTTCTTCTTCAAAAATAGACCTGTCACAAATTGTCATATCAATGTTAAAAATTGGCCTTTGACGAAACTTATCTTTCCTCTGTCTGGCTTCCTTTCTTAATCGGCGAGCAGTTTTCTCAATTTCGCGAATATATTCCAATTCATCTTCTTGAGAAGAACGGGTCATAAAATAAAAGAGGTCAACAAAAAAAATATAAAGAAAACACAACTAAGAAATCAAAATAGTTCCCCGGCAACGGTGCCAAAATTTGATCGGGTTGTCGAAGCTCTCAAATTAATACTGATTCTCCCAATGCAACAAACTGTAGCAATAGTGGTTACCAGGTCGAATTCCAAAGGAACTATGTTAACTTAACTCCTTAGTAAATATCAAAATAAAATGGGGGTTTATAAAAGAAATTCCTAAATCAAAATTAAATAGGTAAAATTAAAAAAAACAAATCAAATATGCAAAAATACTAAAATTTAAAGAAGAAATTCAATTCACCAAACTCCGATTCAAGGGTTCATATATTCGATTGTCTTATTGATCATTGGTTAAAAAAAATATTATTCTTGCGATTCAAGCATTTAACCTTAGATCTATTAGGATAGCCGTAATAAATCTTGTGTTTTCCTAATTTAATTGACCAAACCCAGCATCCAATCAAAACTTATCATTAATCGACTGGACACGATAGCGTTCCATATCAAATAATGACAGCATTAAGTTCTATGAAAACAGTTAAACCAAAATACAAATAACCAGGATAGCCGTACAATTATTCGATTTTGGTTCATCGATTCCTTAGGTTAAAATGAATATCGGCAAATGACCTATAAACATATATAACTTATTTGCTACTCGTACCATTCATTCATGACAATTACGGATCACTGAAATCCTGGATGCAGTAGAAAAATTGATATTGAATTAAATTGTCAGATTAACCAATACCAATCTTTCATAAAAATAAACCAAGAATCGACGAATACTTGAATAAAAGACAAGAAATTAAATTAAGAACATAACCTCACAATGAAAAACAATGGATTAAAATTCCCCTTGAATCAGAATAAAGAAACTAGCCACTCATGGTGGTAAGTATCAACACAAGAAAATAAAAAATATTGTTCCTAAAAAGAAAGAAAATAAATAAAAAATAAAACCTAATGAGAATGACTTCTCTCTCTCTTCCAGAAAATTGCAGCCACCTCCTTGGAGTTTTCTTTGTTTCTTTGCAGCAGCCCTCTCTTCTTGTGTAAAGAGAATTTTTGTTGTGTCTTTGAGTGCAGCCCCTTTTGTATTTAAATAAGCAAGGTAGCCAGCCCCTTTTTGTGAAAATAGGAAACTTTCCTTTCTTCTAGTTTTCCAATTTGATTATGACTCTTCCTCTTCATAGAAAATAGGAAAGAAGACATTTTCTCCTAAAGAATAATGCAACTTTCCTTCCTTCTAGTTTTCTAATTTAGTTAGGACTCTTCCTATTGAGAAAATTAGAAACTCTATTAGAATGCTGAAATTAAAATTCAAACTCCTCTTCTTCAAAGTCCAATAAGATGTCTTGACCCAATTAGCTCCAAAATTGCCTTGTGAAGCCCAATTTGCTCCAAGTCTTCAATTCAACCTCCTAAAAATAAAATTCAATAAAAACAACCATTAGGGTATTAAACAATTCAAATTCAAACCATGATAACAAAAATAAATTCAATAAATTGCATGTTATCAATCGGCCCAAAGGAAGGTCCGTAATTGACAGAATTGCATGTGCATATTGTGGTAATAAATGCGTGACAATTTTTTGGTTTTATCATGTGATCAATTCATCGGCCCAAAGGAAGATAGTTGGTTCACATGCTCTTATTGTCAGTATTTGATTACTACATTAAAATACCATTTATAAGTTAATTATTTTGTTCAAAGATAAAATATTAACGGAGTTATCGGTATCTTATGATGGAAATTTCTCATATTTGAATTTATTTGGTTTTAAAGTTCCGTTTGAGTATATATTGATCATCGTTATCTGTTTTGACAGTTAACACTATTTCCACCAACATCAATACCCAACTCAACTCTATTCCCATGTTGAATCGCTCAAACTTCAAATCATGGCAAGAAAATCTTCTGATTGTTCTCGGGGTTATGGATATGGATTTTGCGTTAAGGACCGATTGTCCTCCACCAATTATAAATAAGAGTACCTCTAATGAACAGAGGGAGTTTGAAAGGTGGGAGAGATCGAACCGCATTAGTCTTATGATTATGAAGAAGGCCATCCCAGAAAGTTTTAGGGGCACTATATCTGATACTATTGCTATAGCTAAGGACTTCCTTGCTGATATTAAAAAAAAGGCTTGCTAAGAATGAAAAGTTAGAAATTAGTACACTTTTAGAAAATCTTGTATCAATGAAGTATAAAGGTCAAAGCAATATTAGGGAGTACATTATGGAGATGTCTCATATCACTTCAAAGTTAAGAGCACTCAAGCTTGACCTCTCTAAGGACTTGCTTGTGCATTTGGTTTTAATATCTCTTCCGGGATAGTTTAATCAGTTTAAAGTGAACTATAATTGTCAGAAAGAGACTTGATCTCTGAATGAGCTTATCTCTCATTGTGTCCAGAAGAGGAACGATTGAAGCGAGATCGGACAGAAAGTGCTCACCTAGTCTCTACCAAAGGCAAGAAAAGGAAGCTCGCTAAGGATGCTGCAAGTTCGACACCTCAGAAGAAGCAACAAAAGGTACCGGGTGAACCGGAAAAGAAAGGATGTTTCTTTTGTTTTCTACGATTATGCATCCATGTTTGAAATGTCGTACTTATGTTTTCTACAATTATGCATCCATGTTTGAAATGATATGAAATTGTACCATAATTTGAGAAATGGAATGTTTTCTATTCTACCGTCGTATTGGCATGGATTTAAAATGATTTGATGATTGTATTGGCATACGGATTTAAAATATTTTGATGATTTGTATGGGCCGGGTGCCCATTTATGATGAGATGATCTGTATGGGCCGGGTGTCAACTTGTGATGAAATGATGTTCTTTAATAAATTCCATAACTACGAAGGGCGTTTGTAGAGGAATCGGGTTGCTGGGATACGCTTCTGCAGGAAGTATCCACAAACGTCATATGTCTAATGCTCTAGGCGCGGCCGGTTAAACCCAACGTAAGGGGGAGGACGTGTGTGATGCCACCGTGTAGCACCGGGCAGGGTCCTATACACGATGATGAGCTAGCCTCAGCGAATTCATAACCAACGTCGGGGTAAAGAGCTACATTTGAAAACTGTTTGCATAATAAAAGCCCCGATGCGCCTGTCCTTGGTCATGGTTGACCTTTGTCAGGATCTTTTCGGCTTGCTTTATGATCTACTTGATTTTAAATGGATGCATATATGTATGTTATCGTGTGAATGAATAAATGAGTTCATTTTAGCGAATATATCATGATTTATTGTAAAATTTGAATTATTTGTTATGAATGATATTATTTGACACTCCAATATTCACCTACACTATTAGTAATTGAGATTAATCCCCTCACTCACTAGGTATCTTCTTTGATACTCACCCCTCTTCTTTCCCTCCTCAGACAGGATTACTGTGCTAGAGCGACGCTTCGAGCTCTAGAGGATTTGGTAGTTAGTTGACAGATTTAAGTGTTTTTCGACAATGAGATTTAAATTAAGTTGAGATATGAGTTCCGCACTTTATTTTCGACCCTGTGAAATCTTGATCTTGAGGTCCGTAGTTGACCGTGTATTTATTATGGGATTGACTATATAATTCATGTATATTTATTTGCGAAACTCTCATATTTCATTTGTATTAAGGCAAATTGTAGTGTTTGAATGTTAACTTGAGAAAAATTGGTTGTAATTGTATAAAATTTGGGCCCGCTCAGTGTAGCAGCTACTCATGCTCTAGTTGGGTATGACAGTAGAGGTCTGTGGTTAGAATTGTTGGTAATTTACTTAGTCTGGCGTTGTTCTGGATGTCTACTGTGGTTGGTGAGTTGTTGTTAGGTCGGGACGACTATTTTATTTTATTTATAGGACGATTTTAAATTATACAGGTTTAAATATGTTTATTTGTACATGGGAGACCTCCGATTTATGGGAAGATTCTGTCCAATTTTTTATAAAAATACAGCCGACATTTAGGGTAACGGGCAGCTGTTTACGACTCCGGTTCGGGCGTGACAGTTCTATTGGTATCAAAGAGTCTAGGTTAGAGAAAAGATAATAGTAAAAGTCTTTCCAAGTACGTTTAAAAGTTTTCAATGCATTAGAGAGTTTCATACAGTCATTTAAAGTCTCATACACGGTCATAGGCATATAAGATCATTTATTGTAAAGGGTACGATATACGATGTATACATTCCATGATTCTACATTCGAATACCTTCATTCATAACTCGAATTCTATTTTTAGGAGGTTAGTTACTCGGTAACTAACCCTAATCCTTGTTTATATCTAATGAAACGGTACTCTCTTTGTAGAATTATGCCGCCTAGACGTGATAGGCGCGGTGCACCACCGGAGAGTCCTTCGGTGCCTAAGGCTCCTAGGGCACTTGAGGCTCCACCACTACCAAAGGGTGCTTCATCTACTCACGCACCTTCCCCAGTGCCACCCCCAGTACCTCCACCGGCTGGTACAGCGGAGATTCCTCCACCACCACTTGACGTCTTGAGGCAGTGGCAGGAGTGGTGCAGTAGATATGGGGTGCAGATGTCCATCCTCCACTACAGACTCCAGCAACCGCACTTGCGGCCGTACCTACTCCTACGGCACCGGTTCCTCCTCCGGTGGTCGGTCCTTTTGTTTCTACTCCGACCGATGAGATATCGGCTACTTTGAGGCGCATCCACGAGCTTACTCAATTGGTGAAAGAGTCTCGGTAGCTCGGATGCATAGACTTTTCAGGATCCAGTGATGCCGTAGCGGCGAATCACCGGATCAACAGAACTCGTAGGATCCTTATGGATTTGGGGTTGTCAAAGAAGCTCAGATTGAGAGTTGCTGAGATACTCCTCGATGGAGATGCCCTCTCGTGGTGGGAGGCTATCCGTGACAGTGCTATACAGACCCTGTGGTGGGAGGACTTTCTACGAGAGTTCGACCGTAAGTACTTCACTCCATTCCAGCAGGACCAGATGAGGACAGAGTTCCTGCACTTATGCCAGGGGACGAGGTCAGTTTCAGAGTACGAGACTGAGCTCAGACGACTAGCAGCATTCATCCCCGATATGGTTATACCGGCTCAGTTGAGATTCAAGTTTGAAGATGGCCTCCAATTGAGCATCAGAAAGTATATGACAATGACTCCCTCTTTTATACTTTCAGAAGTAATTGATTCAGCATATCGGACGGAGGAGATCGTCTGAGCTGAGGTTAAACAGAGGGAGAGTCACCAAAAGAGGAAGACTGAGTCACGAGGTGGACAGTCTTCGAAGATGGGTAGAGGTTTTGGATATCCCGGAGGTTCTTCTATCAGACCAGCAGGACCGGGACAGGGACCTCTACCACAGGGTTTTAGGGTACCAGCCCCTAATATCTCTACACAGTCTACTACACAGAGACAGCCCTTCTGCCGCAGATGCGGCAGCCACCATGCCTTTGGGGCATGTAAAGCACCAGTTATTTGCTTCCAGTGTGGGAAGCAAGATCACGTTAGGAGTGTCTGTCCAGATTTAGGTCGAAGATGATCAACTTTGCAGAGTCATACCGGTACGTCTGGCACAAGCCAGCAGGGGGCACTTGCGCACTCAGCTCTTACCGCTTCTCGGACTGTAGCCGAGAGTAATACAGTGCCAGGACCGTCACGACAATAATACCGGTATGCCTAGACCTGATGTTATTATGGGTAATCCTCCCGCAAATCCCTCAGTATAGTACTTTTGTTGTACTTTTTGCATGAGCTTTTTGTATATCACGATATCGATGTACAGTTTTGACTAGTTAATGTTTTAGAAATTTAACTAGTTTGATATATATATGAATATGTTTACTTTTCTTCGCATTTTAAATATCTTTAATTTTTTTCCTATCTTTAGGTACCATATTTGGTCTCGACGCCCGTATTCTTATAGATTCCGGGTCGAATTTTTCATATGTAAGCGACACGTTCGCTCGCCATTCTGATAAACCTCTCTCGCCACTTGATGGGGAGATTATGGTAGTCACTCCTCTTGACAAGCATATCATTCGAGATACAGTCTATAGGGGCTGTGAAATCGGTATTAGGGAGACGGTATTAGAGACAGATCTGATTCCGCTTCCTATCACGGATTTTGATGCCATCTTAGGGATGGATTGACTAAGTTTACATCGGACTTCCGTGGATTGTTTCATGAAGTAGGTTGAGTTTTGGAGGTCCGGGCAGCCACCGTTAGTATTCCGGGGCGAGAGACGAGTATTATCCCGTAGTATTATATCTGTTATGAAGACCAGACGCTTGGTACGCCGTGGTTGTGTGGCTTATCTGGCTTATGTTGTCGACACCACCATTGTGGGACCGAGACTAGGAGTTCCCAGATGTGTTCCCCGAGAAACTTTCCGGATTACCACCAATTTGGGAGTTTGATTTCGAGATTGATCTAGTACCGGGGACCAATTCTATTTCTATTCCGCCATACAGAATGGCGTCTGCAGAACTGAGAGAGCTTAAGATTCAGTTGCAGGAGTTTCTGGATAAGGGGTTTATTCGCCCAAGCACTTCACCCTGGGGTACTCCGGTGCTGTTTGTATATAAGAAGGATGGTACATTTCGGCTTTGTGTGGACTACAGGCAGTTCAATAAAGCCACAAAAAAAAACCGATATCCCCTGCCACGTATCGATGATTTGTTTAATCAGCTGCAGGAAGTCAGGGTTTTCTCTAAAATTGATCTCCGTTCGGATTATCATCAGTTGAGAATTCCGGCCGAAAATGTGCCTAAAACAGTTTTTAGTATCCAATACGGCCATTACGAGTTTCTAGTCATGCAGTTTGGGCTGACTAATGCCCCAGCTGCTTTTATGGATCTAATGAATCGAGTTTTCCATGACTACTTGGATCGGTTCGTCATCGTATTTATCGATGACATCTTGGTATATTTACGGAGTGATAAAAATCATGTTCAGCACCTTCGGGTGGTACTACAGATATTCCGTGAGAAGCAGCTATATGTCAAATTCTCAAAATGTGAGTTTTGGCTAAGACAAATTGGATTCTTGGGACACATTGTCTCCGCGAATGGTATTTATGTTGATCCGCGGAAGGTTGAGGCTATAGTGAAATGGGAGTAGCCACAAACAGTTACCGAGATTCGTAATTTTCTCGGTTTGGTGGGGTAATATCGCAGATTTATAGAGGGATTCTCCCAGATAGCTGCTCCGTTTTCTAGATTGACCTGTAAGGGGGTCAAGTTTGTTTGGGATAACCGTTGTGAGGCGAGCTTTCAGGAACTCAAACAACGGTTGACATCCTCTCCTATTTTAGCCCTTCCCATTAGCAGTTGGGAATATATAGTATACAGTGATGCTAGCCGACAGGGATTAGGTTGTGTTCTGATGCAGGATTGTCGGGTTATTGCATATGCCTTGCGACAGCTGAAAAAACACGAGGTTAACTACCCGATACATGATTTAGAGTTGACAGCCATAGTTTTCGTGTTGAAGATATGACGGCATTATCTTTATGGGGTGACTTGTAGGGTATTCACGGGTCACAAAAGTTTAAAGTACTTATTCACCCAGCGGGAGTTGAATCTCAGAAAGAGGAGATGGTTGGAGTTATTGAAAGACTACGACCTTATCATTGATTACCATCCGGGAAAGACAAATGTGGTGACAGATGCGTTAAGCTGAAAGTCATCATCCTCCTCTTCTCCCTCTACTATGACAGAGAGTACTTACCTCTCTTGCTTGATGGGACTCTCCGTACACTCGGAGTCAGTTTGACTAGTGATGATCAAGGAGCACTACTAGCTCGATTTGAGGTGAGGCTGACTTTGTTCGACCATATCAGAGAGCTCCGGGGTACAGATGAGGAACTCCAGGGTATTACAGATAGAGTCCGCGGAGCTGAGGGCGGAGACTTCAGGATCCGAGGAGATGGATTGATAGTGTTCAAGGAGTGGGTTTGTATTCCCGCTGATTCAGATCTCCACAACGCCATATTCGAGGAGGCGCACTCTTCCACTTATGCATTATATCCGGGTGGTATCAAGATGTATCGAACCATTCGGGATAGTTATTGGTGGCTTGGCATGAAACAGAAAATCGCGAATTTTATGACTAGGTGTTTAGTTTGCCAGCAGGTGAAGGCCGAGTATCAGCGGCCGGCTGGTACATTGTAGCCTCTCCCCATTCCTGAGTGGAAGTGGGAATATATCACGATAGATTTTGTGATGGGACTGTTTCAGATTTCAGCACGGCATGATACCGTATGGTGATTGTAGATAGACACACTTCATTGTTATTCGTGCCGATTTCTCTTTAGAAGTATTGGCACGTCTCTACATCAACATTATCGTTAGACTTCATAGAGTATCTATGTCGATAGTGTCAGATAGAGATCTTAGATTCACATCTAGGTTTTGGCCCAAGTTACAGGAGGCAATGAGCACAAGACTAAATTTTAGTACGGCCTATCATCTGCAGACATATGATCAGTCGGAGAGGACCATTCAGACCCTTGAGGACATGCTGAAAGCATGTGTGATGGATTTCCGGGGTAGTTGGGAATAGAACATTCCACTGATCGAATTTGTATATAATAACAGCTATCAGGCCAGTATATGGATGCCCCCGTATGAGGCACTATATGGCAGGAAGTGCCGCACCCCAATATGCTGGGATGAGATTGGAGAGCGACGTCTCAGCAGTATTGAGCTGATTGAGAAAACGAAGGATAAAGTAAAGGTTATCCGTGAGCAGATGAAAGTCGCCCAGGACAGACAGAAGGCATATGCCGATCGTAGGCAGCGACCTCTTAAGTTTACTACTGGAAATATGGTTTTCTTGAGAATATCTCATTGAAAAGGAGTTATACGGTTCAGGCAGTGGGATAAGCTGAACCCCAGATATATTGGACCCTTCCGTATCCTTGAGAGGGTCGGGAGTGTAGCATACAGATTGGAGCTGCCAGATTAACTCTCCCGTATTCATGACATTTTCTATGTCTCAGTACTCAGAAAATACTTGACTGATCCTTCTCATGTACTTGAGCCTCCACCTGTTGAGTTATGAGAGGATCTCAATCTTCCAGTTCAGCCCGTGACTATTTTAGATCAGCAGTTCAGGAAGCTGCAGAGCAAGGAAGTCTCGTTGGTCAGAGTTTTGTAGAGGACTGACCAGGTCGAGGAGGAGACCTGGGAGTCCGAGGAGAATATGAGGAGACAGTACCCCTATTTATTTGCTGTTTAGTCCTCTTTTAGTTTCGAGAACGAAACTTGATTTTAGGGGGTTAGAAAATGAAATACCGACACTGCGGTGTCCGTACTATTGTACTCTTGTTCAGGAATTAAATAAAATATTTCTCAATTATATATATATAGAGAAAATTTTCATTTATTTTGATTTTTGATTTTGGGGTATTTAAATTGAATTTTTTTTGTATATTTTAAATTTTTACCGTATCCGCGAATTTTGATATAAAATGAATATATACATGTAAATAATAATAATGATAATGATAAGAGTAAACAAAAAAAAATTCGAATTAGGGCTTAAAGCCCTAATTCTTCCTTCCCTCTCTTTCTTCCTCTCTCTTTCTCTCTCCGCCTCTTCCCCTTCCCGCGGCCGCCTCGCCTTCTTCTCCCTCCGCCGCCATTCTCCCTCTCCTCCGCCACCCTCCACTGCGCACCACTACCACCTTCTTCTTCTTCTCTCCCTCTCTATCTTTCCCTCACAGTTTCTCTCTCATTCTCCCTTTCTCTCTCTGTTTTCTCTCTCTCTCTTCGGATTCGCCCGAACCCACCACCTATCGCCACTGCTGCTCCTCCCTCCCGTGAGCGCAACCTTCCCGTGAGCGCACCCTCCACGCGAGCGCAGCCTCCCTGCGAGCACGATCCCCCTTGCGCGAGTGCGCCACTGCGCGTGATCTTCTACCAGCGCTCCACAGCGCGAGCGCAAGCGCGCGCCTGCGCACGAGAGCGCTCCAGCTTACTAGCGCGCGTGACCCGCGAGCACGCGACTGCAGTCCAGCTCGCGGGCGCACGCTCCAGCCCGTGAGTGCGCCAACCCACGAGCTCGCGAGCCCGGGACGGCCCGCAAGCCTGCGACCAGCCGTTTCTGATAACATGCAATTTATTGAATTTATTATTGTTATCATGGTTTGAATTTGAATTGTTTAATGCACTAATGGTTGGTTTTATTGAATTTTATTTTTAGGAAATTGAAATTGAGAACTTGGAGCAAATTGGGCTTAACAAGGAAATTTTGGAGCTAATTGGGAGTAAAGTTTATAATGGGAAGATTCCTAATTGATTTGAAAGATTAAAAGGAAGGAAAATGCTACTAAATCTCTCATGTTACTTCAAAGAGGTTGGAAGGAAAGAGCACATTCATATATTTTCTTTCCAAAAAGGGGCCGGCTGCCTTGCTTATTTAAATGAAGGGCTGCACTCAATGAAACAATAGAATACTCTCTACACAATACTCCAAGAAGGTGGCTACATCTTAAGGAGAAAAGAGAAGAACTTCATGACTGTTCATTCAATCTCTCATTAGGTTTTATTTCTTATTTTTTTTCTTTCTTCTTAGGAACATTATTTTTTTATTTTCTTGTGTTGATATTTACCACCATGAGTGGCTAGTTCTTTTATTCTGATTCAAGGGGAATTTTAATCGATTGTTCTTCATTGTGAGGTTATGTTCTTAATTTAATTTCTTGCCCGTTATTCAAGTATTCATTGATTCTTGATTTATTTTTAGGGAAACCTAATATTGGTTAATCTGACAATTTAATTCAATATTAGTTTTCCTATTGCTATCCAGGAATTCAGTGATCCGTAATTGTCATGAATGAATGGTACAAGTAGCAAATAGGTTATTTATGTTTATGGGTCGTTGCCGATATTCATGTTAACCTAGGGAATCGATGGAACAAAATCGAATAATTGTACGGCTATCCTGATTATTTGTATTTTGGTTTAACTGTTTTCACAAAACTTAATACTGTCATTATTTGATATGGAACGCTATCGTGCCCAGTCGATTAATGATAAGTTTTGATTGGATGCTGGGTTTGGTCAATTATTTTAGGAAAACACAAGATTTATTATGGCTATCTTAATAGATCTAAGGTTAAATGCTTGAATTGTAAGAATAATATTTTCAACCAATGATCAATAAGACAATCGAATATATGAACCCTTGAATCGGAGTTTGGTAAATTGAGTTTCTTCCTTAATTTTAGTATTTTGCATTGTTGATTTGTTTCTTATTTTTAGATTATTAATTTTTATTCGGTTAAATTTTATTTTAGCAATTTGTTTGAAACCCCAAATTTTATTTTTTTACATTAACTAAGAGATTGAATTAATTAGTTCCCTTGGGATTCGACCTGGTAACCACTATTGCTACAATTTGTTGCATTGGGGAAATCAGTATTAATTTGAGGGTTTCGACAACCCGACCAAATTTTGGCGCCGTTGTCGGGGAACTATTTGATTTCTTAGTTGTGTTATCTTTATTATTTGTTTTGCTGACCTCTTTTATTTTATGACCCGTTCTTCTCAAGGAAGTGAATTGGAATATATTCCTGAAATTGAGAAAACTGCTCGCCGATTGAGAAAGGAGGCCAGACAGAGGAAAGATAAGTTACGTCGCAAACCTATTTTTGACATCGATTTGACAATTTGTGACAGTTCTGTTTTTGGAGAAAAAGAGGAAAAGATGGCTGATCGTGAGAGAACCTTGAAGGAATTGGCTGCACCCAATCTAAATCAACAACCCTTATGCATCGAATACCCAACTCTTGAGGTAGCATTCGAACTTAAATCTGGTTTGATTCACTTACTGCTTACTTTTTGTGGTCTCCCAGGTGAGGATCCACGTAAACATTTGAAGGAATTTCATGTTGTCTGTTCGAGTATGAAACCCCAAGGAGTGACTGAGGAACAGATTAAGCTGAGAGCCTTTCCCTTTTCCCTGAAAGATAAGGCAAAGGATTGGTTGTATTACCTACCTCCGGGTTCAATAAACACATGGAATGGGATGCAGAGATTATTTTTAGAAAAATTTTTCCCTGCATCTAGAGCTGCCAACATTCGAAAAGAGATATGTGGGATCAGACAGATTAGCGGAAAGACGCTATATGAGTACTTTGAGAGGTTCAAACAGCTCTGTGCCAGCTGTCCACATCATCAAATACCGGAACAGCTCTTGATTCAGTATTTCTATGAAGGACTTCTACCCATGGATAGAAGTATGGTAGATGCGGCCAGCGGAGGAGCCTTGATAAATAAAACACCTGAAGAAGCCAGACAATTGATCACAAATATGGCAGAAAATTCTCAACAATTTGGGTTGAGAACAGAGGGAGTTATGAAACGTGTCAATGAGGTAAGTCATTCTCACCTTGAAAATCAAATTTCTGAATTGATTGCTTTGGTTCGTCAGATGGCTGTAGGACAAATACATGCAACCAAAGTCTGTGGCATATGCTCGATACCTGGACATCCTACGGATATGTGTCCTTCTCTGCAAGAAGATTCTACTCATCAAGCAAATACCGTAGGAGGATTTCCTGGCCAACCTCAAAGGAAGTACGATCCCTACTCAACTCATTATAATCCCGGTTGGCGAGATCATCCAAATCTGAGTTACGGGAATCAAAGAGGACAAACAAGATATCCTCCTCAGCAATTCAATAGGCCATCACATACACCGACACAATCGTCTAATTCAGGTATGTCCTTAGAAGATATTGTAAAAGCTCTTGCGACTAACACTCAACAATTTCAACAGGAAACGAGAGCTAGCATTCAAAACTTGGGAAATCAAATCACTCAGCTAGCCACTTCAGTTAGCAATTTGGAGCGTCAAAATACAGGGAAATTACCTTCACAAACGGTAATAAACCCTAAGGAAATACTAGTCCAATGGTATTGAGGAGTGGGAAAGAAGTGCAATCAAAACCACCATCACTCAAAAAGAGAAATGAGAAGAAAGATGAAGAGGAAGAAGCCGAAGTTGCCAATGAAAATCCAAACAAGGTAAATTCGAATTCTCTTTTATCTACGAGTTTTAACACAGTTGCACCACCTTTTCCAAACAGATTTGAAAGATCGAAAAAGGAAGACTACGAAAAGGAGGTTTGGGAAACTTTCAAGAAGGTGGAAATAAACATACCTTTGTTGGATGCCATCAAGCAAATTCCCAAATATGCAAAGTTTTTGAAGGAACTCTGCACAAACAAGAGGACAATGAGAGGTAATGAGAAAATAAGGGTGGGGGAGAACGTGTCTGCTGTCATAAAGAGATCCTTACCCAAGAAGTGTTCAGATCCAGGTATGTTCACTTTACCCTGTGTTATCGGTTTAAGGAAATTTGAACGTGCTATGCTAGATTTAGGAGCATCAATCAATGTCATGCCATATTCTATTTATATTGCTCTAAATCTAGGTCCCCTAAAAGAAACTAAAGTGATTATTCAATTGGCTGACCGTTCTGTCGTGTATCCAGAAGGGATTGTTGAAGATGTTTTGGTGCGGGTTAATGAGTTAATTTTTTCAGCAGATTTTTATATCTTAAAAATGGATGACGACACCGTTACAAATTCAGCACCGCTATTATTGGGGAGACCGTTCATGAAAACGGCAAAAACAAAAATAGACGTAGATGATGGTACACTCTCCGTCGAATTCGACGGCGAGATTGTTAAATTCAATATTTTTGAGGCCATGAGATACCCAAATGAGTGTCATTCGATTTGTTCCACCAATGTCATTGATTCAATTGTGCAGGAAATCTTTGAAGAAGAAAATGACACAAGTTTTGAATTAGATACGCAATTGAACACCAAAAAAGAGATGACCAAAACTTGTGAAATTTCAGAATCAATATTGGAATAACAATCAAGCTCTTTAAATTCGAGCACCACATTTCCTATTTCTTACAAAAAAATGTTACCTTCCGTTTTGCAGGCTCCAACATTGGAATTAAAGACTTTGCCGGATCATCTCAAATATGTATATTTAGGTGATGAAGAGACCTTGCCCGTTATCATAGCAAGAGAGTTGACGGAAGAACAAGAAAATCGGCTACTCCAAGTTCTAAAAGAGCACAAGACAGTAATTGGTTAGACTTTAGCCGATATAAAGGGTATTAGTCCCTCAATTTGCATGCATCGAATCCTTTTAGAAGATGATACTAAGCCAATGAGGGAATCGCAAAGAAAGATGAATCCAATCATGAAAGAAGTGGTGATGAAGGAGATTCTCAAACTTTTGGATGAAGGCATAATTTATCCAATTTCCGACAGCAAGTGGGTTAGCCCAATTCATGTGGTACCAAAGAAAACAGGAATCACGGTGGTAAGAAATCAAGACAATGAGTTGGTACCCATGCGAGTGCAAAATGGTTGGCGAATGGTCATTGATTTTAGGAAGCTCAATTTAGCTACTCGAAAGGACCACTTCCCTCTACCCTTTATTGATCAAATGTTAGAGAGATTAGCCGGAAAATCATTCTTTTGTTTTCTTGATGGTTTTTCAGGCTATTATCAAATCGTGATTGCACAGGAAGATCAAGAAAAGACTACATTCACATGTCCATTTGGAACATTTGCTTATAGAAGGATGCCTTTCGGTCTATGTAATGCCCCAGGTACATTCCAAAGATGCATGCTGAGCATTTTTTCTGAATATATTGAAAATTGTATTGAGGTATTTATGGATGATTTCACTGTTTACGGTGACTTGTTTGATAGTTGTCTAGGGCATTTGATTAAAATTTTGAAAAGATGCATGGAAACGAACTTGGTTTTGAACTATGAAAAATGTCATTTCATGGTGAAAGAAGACATAGTGTTAGGGCATGTGATTTCTCATAGGGGTATTGAGGTAGATAAGGCGAAGGTTGATTTGATCAAGAGTTTACCTTACCCTACAAATGTTAGGGAAATACGTGGTTTTCTTGGACATGCAGGTTTTTATCGCAGGTTTATTCAAGACTTCTCAAAAATTGCCTTGCCATTATCCAAGTTGCTTCAGAAAGATGTACCTTTCGAGTTTGGAGAAAAATGCAAGGAAGCCTTCGACAAGCTCAAAAACCTGTTAATTACTGCACCAATCATTCAACCACCTGATTGGAATTTATCTTTTGAGATCATGTGCGATGCAAGCAATTTTGCTGTGGGAGCAGTTCTTGGCCAGCGGATTGATAAGAAGAGTCACGTCATTTACTACGCTTCAAGGACATTGAACACTGCTCAATGCAACTACACCACCACCGAAAAAGAGCTCTTGGCCATTGTTTTTGCTTTAGATAAATTCAGATCCTATTTACTTGGTTCTAAAGTAATTGTGTATTCTGATCATGCAGCTTTGAAATATTTATTGGCGAAAAAGGAGTCGAAACCCAGGTTGATACGGTGGATTCTCCTGTTGCAAGAATTTGATTTGAATATTAAGGATCGAAGTGGAGCTGAGAATTTGGTAGCTGATCATCTAAGCAGGTTAGTGAATGAAGAAGATCCATTACCTATTTCTGAAAATTTTCCCGATGAGCAGTTATTTCACTTGAAAGGTATTATTCCTTGGTATGCAGATATTGTGAATTATTTGGTTACACACATTTTGCCTAGTGATCTTAGTAAGTCAAGAAATGATAAAATTCGATGTGAGGCAAAATATTAAGTGTGGGATGAGCCATATTTGTGAAAATTTTGTTCTGACCAAATAATTAGGAGATGTGTCCCAGAGAATGAACATAGATCCATTTTAGCATTTTGTCATAGTTATGCTTGTGGGGGACATTTTGGACCACGGAGAACCGCAAGAAAAGTTTTAGATAGTGGGTTATATTGGGAGACCTTGTTTAAAGATGCTTACTTATTTTGTAAAGGCTGTGATAGATGTCTAAGAACAGGATCTCTGTCCCATAGAAATGAGATGCCCCAAACTCCCATTCTTGTTTGTGAAATATTTGATATATGGGGTATTGATTTTATGGGTCCATTTCCTTCGTCTTGTGGATATGCTTACATTCTTTTGGCTGTTGATTATGTATCAAAATGGGTGGAAGCAAAGGCCACCAGGACTGACGATTCTAAATCTGTTGTAGGTTTTATCAAGACTAACATTTTTAGCAGGTTTGGGATCCCTAGAGCCATCATAAGTGATCAAGGGAGCCATTTTTATAATCGCGCAATCGAAGCATTGATGAAAAAATATGGCGTACATCATCGGATCGCTACAGCATACCACCCTCAGACGAATGGACAAGCCGAAGTTTCCAACCGTGAAGTTAAATCCATTTTAGAAAAGACGGTTAACCCGGGTTGAAAGGATTGGAGTTTACGTTTAGATGATACACTATGGGCGTACCGGACAGCTTTCAAAACACCAATAGGGATGTCTCCTTATAGGTTAGTCTTTAGAAAATCTTGTCATTTACCGGTGGAAGTTGAGCATAGGGCGTATTGGGCAATCAAACGTTGCAATATGAATATGGATGAAGCCGGTGAGTCAAGGAAATTGCAAGTGCAAGAACTTGAAGAGTTGAGATTGGAGGCCTATGAGAACTCGAGGATTTATAAAGAGAAAACTAAATTATTTCACGATGGTATGATCTTAAGGAAACAATTTGAGATTGGGGAAAAGGTGCTTCTATATAATTCTCGACTCAAACTCATGCCAGGTAAGTTGCGTTCTCGATGGGTTGGTCCATTTGTTGTTACTAATATGTTTTCTCATGGTGCAGTGGAAATCAAAAGTCTTTACACAAATAAAGTTTTCAAGGTGAATGGGCATCGGTTGAAGATATTTCAAGATGAGATGGAGATTTCTATAATGTTGGACATTACATTGATGTCTCCAAATTATTCTTCTGGCTGAATCAAACATGAAGACCGTCGAGCATAAAGACGTTAAATAATTGCGCTTGTTGGGAGGCAACCCAAATTTTTTTTTAGAGTTTGATTTAATTTTAGTTATTTCATTTTTTCAATTTTAAATTTTTTATTCGTGTTCTTTATCCCTTCTCTTAATTTTTTGCATGTGTCCAGCAATTTTCTCAAGCCAAGTCACAAATGGAGTGACCGTCCGATTTCGGACAAAAGCAGTCTTGGCATTAGGGCGTGATCACGTGGTCTCCACTGCACCCACCCTCACCTTAGGGGAGTTTTCTCGTTCTTTATCTTTCTTTTCATTGTCCTCTTTCATTGCCTAACCTCTTTCATTTATGAGATTCTTTTTCCATTGTGCTAGTTATGAATTTCTTTAGCATTGTGTCTAAAATTCTTTTCTTTTGCATACATTGAGGACAATGTAGTATTTAGGTGTGGGGGAGGATTTTCATGCCAATGTCATTTCTTCTATTTTTCTTTGGAATTTCGTACTCTCTGGATTTTGTCGGATAATGATTTTGAGTTAGTATACATTGTTGATTTGAGTTTGAAATGCATGAAAGAGACAAGTGTGATTAGTTATTTTTGGATAAAATTGTTTTAAAGTGTCCCATTGATCTTGATGATTGAGTCATTTGAAAATGTGATAGATTTGATACAACATTGCACAATTTTTGTGAGAATTTGAGCCTTAAGAGCATATCATCAAATTTGCTCTAATCTTTCTTCATGAGTGTGCATCAATCTTAGTGTGTTTATTCTAGAACTTGTTTTGCTATTCTTTTTGAGACCACATCAATGAGTGTTCATGCATTAATATGATGGGGGCATTTAGGTTTACCCATTTTAGCTCTCGAAAACAGACCTTCCTGTGCATAATATTTCCCTTAGTGAAACCCCTTTGAGCTTATACCCATTTTCTTTGCTTTAACCTCATTAATTAACACAATAGCCTTCTTTTTTCGCTTTACCTTCTTTTTGGTCCTTATATTAAAGAAACATATGATTTGAGCATATATTGAGTGGTTATTTGCAAAGGGAATGAGTTACTTCTATTGTGAGATTTATTTTCGGGAAGTCGATTATACACTTGGGGTGGATTGTATATGCGCGGCATTTTTATTGATCCTTATTCAGTTTCCTTCTTCAAAATAAAAAAAAAAAAAAAAAAAAAAAAGAAGAAGTGAAAAAAAAAAGGAAAAGAAAAAGGTGAGGAAAAGAAAAAAAAAAAGGGGAAAAGAAGAAGTTCCCAAAAGTTGAGATTGGGGAATTTGAAAAGAAAATGTAAAAAGTTTGATTGATAAATGATAATAATCGTGATGGACGTATTTTTCTTTTGGCTTGATTGTATTTCATGATATGGGATATAGGGGATATGTTCTTGACATGCTTCTTTGATATATTTATTACACGATACATTTATCCTTTTACCCTACCTTTACCCAAGCCACGTTACAACCCTTACAAAGACCCCCGGATTTTTGTTTTGAATTCATATATTCAGTGGTGGAGATTTGATTAATAAGCAAGCCTATGGTAATAGCATACTATGCTTTGATTTTGAGAGTTATCAATAAATTCCCTTTAAACACTTGAGTGCATAGAGCGATCTCCTTGTGAGGGTAACGGATCTTGTTGCATTGAATTCTGATGATATTGTTGAGTCTATTGGGATACTTATATTTTCTTTTAAGGTTATACAAACTATGATTACTTGCTCTCTGGATTGTGATTCTAGCTTGAATGTTTCAATGTGTGCTATTTGAGATTGTTGAATGATGAAATGAAGGAGGGGAAGGAGTGAAGAGGAGAATGGTTGTATGGCATTGGCATTGTAAATACTTGAGGACAAGCATTGGTTTGGTGTGGGGGAATTTGATAACATGCAATTTATTGAATTTATTATTGTTATCATGGTTTGAATTTGAATTGTTTAATGCACTAATGGTTGGTTTTATTGAATTTTATTTTTAGGAAATTGAAATTGAGAACTTGGAGCAAATTGGGCTTAACAAGGAAATTTTGGAGCTAATTGGGAGTAAAGTTTATAATGGGAAGATTCCTAATTGATTTGAAAGATTAAAAGGAAGGAAAATGCTACTAAATCTCTCATGTTACTAATTCTCTCAAAGAGGTTGGAAGGAAAGAGCACATTCATATATTTTCTTTCCAAAAAGGGGCCGGCTGTCTTGCTTATTTAAATGAAGGGCTGCACTCAATGAAACAATAGAATACTCTCTACACAATACTCCAAGGAGGTGGCTGCATCTTAAGGAGAAAAGAGAGGAACTTCATGACTGTTCATTCAATCTCTCATTAGGTTTTATTTCTTATTTTTTTTCTTTCTTCTTAGGAACATTATTTTTTTATTTTCTTGTGTTGATATTTACCACCATGAGTGGCTAGTTCTTTTATTCTGATTCAAGGGGAATTTTAATCGATTGTTCTTCATTGTGAGGTTATGTTCTTAATTTAATTTCTTTCCCGTTATTCAAGTATTCATTGATTCTTGATTTATTTTTAGGGAAACCTAATATTGGTTAATCTGACAATTTAATTCAATATTAGTTTTCCTATTGCTATCCAGGAATTCAGTGATCCGTAATTGTCATGAATGAATGGTACAAGTAGCAAATAGGTTATTTATGTTTATGGGTCGTTGCCGATATTCATGTTAACCTAGGGAATCGATAGAACAAAATCGAATAATTGTACGGCTATCCTGATTATTTGTATTTTGGTTTAACTGTTTTCACAAAACTTAATGCTGTCATTATTTGATATGGAACGCTATCGTGCCCAATCCATTAATGATAAGTTTTGATTGGATGCTGGGTTTGGTCAATTATTTTAGGAAAACACAAGATTTATTATGGCTATCATAATAGATCTAAGGTTAAATGCTTGAATTGTAAGAATAATATTTTCAACCAATGATCAATAAGACAATCGAATATATGAACCCTTGAATCGGAGTTTGGTAAATTGAGTTTCTTCCTTAATTTTAGTATTTTGCATTGTTGATTTGTTTCTTATTTTTAGATTATTAATTTTTATTCGGCAAAATTTTATTTTAGCAATTTGTTTGAAACCCCCAATTTTATTTTTTTACATTAACTAAGAGATTGAATTAATTAGTTCCCTTGGGATTCGACCTGGTAACCACTATTGCTATAGTTTGTTGCATTGGGGAAATTAGTATTAATTTGAGGGTTTCGACAACCCGACCAGTTTCCTTCAAGAGCTAACCTGCAGTCCCCGCAGAAACCCTAGGTCGCGGCTTCTTCACTGCAGGTAACGGTTATGTTGGTTGTAATCCTAGAGTTTAGTATTTAGAATTTAAGTTAGTTGCTAATATTGTTCAAATTTGAAAATATTACATGTTTTAAACCAATTCGACGAGCGAACGAAAGATAGATCTGATATTTGCGAAACCCCTAGGTGAGAGAGAAATGCAATCACTTAAACGTTTGAAATAAATTTTATCAAATTTAGGTTTCAATACCTTTAAGATGACATTGGTGTATATTTATATATTGAGAAATTAAGATTTATACAAATTTAGAGAATATGATAAATCTTAAGAATAATTGAAAATTTGATGACAATTGTGATAATCTAATTAGGTTGACTTTTTTTTGGGAGATTTAAGGAGTCGATTTGGTTTGATTTTGGAAAATAGGGAGTGACCACCCTCCATAGGAAAGTGAGTGAGACTCTAATCTCTTGCATGAAATAGTGAAACCTGATTTTATCGTATTTTTAATAAAACATACTTTTGATATGCATTGTCTCGATGTATGGAATTGAAATTCAAATCTGTTTTGTGATTATCGGAGTGTCGTACTTATGTTTTCTACGATTATGCATCCATATTTTGAAATGAAATGAAATTGTGTCATGATTTGAGAAATGGAATATTTTCTATTTTACCATCGTATTGGCATGGATTTGAAATGATTTGATGATTGCATTGGCACACGGATTTAAAATATTTTGATGATCTGTATGGACCGGGTGCCCGTTTGTGATGAGATGATCTGTATGGGTTGGGTGCCCACTTGTGATGAGATGATGTTTTTTGATAAATTCCGTAATTACGAAGAGCGTTTGTAGAGGCACCGGGTTGCTCGAATACGCTTCTGCAGGAGGTATTCGCAAACGTTATATGCTTAATGGCTATAGGAGTGGCCGGTTGAACCCAACATAAGGGGGAGGACGTGTGTGACGCCACCGTCTGGCACCGAGCGGGGTCCTATACACGATGATGAGTTAGCCCCAGCGAACTCATAGCCAACGTCGGGGTAGAGAGCTACTTTTGAAAACTCTTTGCATAATAAAACCTCCGATACGCCTGTTCTTGGTCATGGTTGACCTTTGTTACGATCCTTTCGGCTTGCTTTATGATCTACTTGGTTTTAAATGGATGCATATATGTATGTTATCGTGTGAATGATTAAATCAGTTTATTTTAGCGAACATATCATGATTTACTGTAAAATTTGAATTATTGGTTATGAATGATATTATTTGACACTCCGATATTCACCTACACTATTAGTACTTGAGATTAATCCCTTCACTCACTGGGTATCTTCCTTGATACTCACCCCTCTTCTTTCCCTCCTCAGACAGGATTACTGTGCTAGAGCGACGCTTCTGGCTCTAGAGGATTTGGTAGCTCGTTGGCGGATTTGAGTATTTTTCGACGGTAAGATTTAAATTAAGTTGAGATATGAGCTCCGCACTTTATTTTCGACCCTGTGAGGTCTTGATCTTGAGGTCCATAGTTGACCGTGTATTTATTATGGGATTGACTGTATAATTCATATATATTTATTTGCGAAACTCTTACATTTCATTTGTATTGAGGCAAATTGTAGTGTTCGAATATTAACTTGGAAAAAATTGATTGTAAATTATATAAAACTTAAACCCGCTCAGTGTAACGGCTGCTCATATTCTAGTTGGGCATGACAGTAGAGATCTGTGACTAGAATTGTTGGTAATTTACTTAGTCTGGCGTTGTTCTGGATGTCTGCTGTGGTTGGTGAGTTGTTATGAGGCCGGGATGATCATTTTATTTTATTTACAGGATGATTTTAAATTATACAGATTTAAACAGATTTATTTGTAAATGGGAGACCTCCGATTTATAGGGAGGTTCTACTTGATTTTCTGTAAAAATACAGCCAGCATTTAAGGCAACGGGCGGCTATTCACGACTCCGGTTTGGGGCGTGACATAAAGAGATTTTGATCTTGAGTTATACCAAATGGATATAAAGACGGCGTTTCTCAATGGTGACATTGATGAAACGATCTATATGTTATAATCAGAAAACTTTGTGTCAAGCATCTCGACAATGGTATTTTAAATTTTATCAAGTAATCATCTCTTTTGATTTTGAGATGAATTTAGTTGATAAATGTATATACCATAAGTTCTGTGGGAGTAAGTATATTTTTCTGATTTTATATGTCGATGACATATTGCTTGCCAGTAACGATAAAAACCTATTATATGAAACCAAGATCTTTCTCATTAAGAAATTTGAGATGAAAGACATTGGGGAAAGCTATTTCATATTGGGCATTCAGATACACCGAGATCGTTTTCAAGGTATTTTGCAATTGTCTCAAAAGGGATATATTGAAAAGGTCTTAACGAGATATGGCATGTAAAATTGTAAATCAGGTGATATCTATATATCTAAGGGAGACAAATTTAGTCTCAAACAGTGCCCTCAATATGATATTGAGAAATAGGAAATACAAAAAATTCCTTATGCATTAGCAGTAGGAAGTATGATGTATGCTCAGGTATGTACGCGTTCGGATATTGCGTACATTACAGAATTATTGGGCAAATACTTAAGCAATCCTGGAATGGACCATTGGAAAGCTATTGAACGGGTCTTGCGGTATCTACAGAGAACGAAGGAATATATGCTCACGTATCAGAGGTCGGAACGACTTGAGATCATTGGGTATACTGACTCTGACTTTGCGGGATGCAAAGATAGCATGAAATCTACAACATGCTATATCTACATGCTAGCAGAAGGAGCCATTTCTTTAAAGAATGCTAAACAGTCTCTTATAGCATCTTCCACAATGGCAGCAGAATTCATAGCGTGTCATGAAGCATCCAACCATGGAATATGGTTACGAAATTTTGTCACGGGACTGCAGATAGTGGATAGCATTGATAAGCCATTCAAATTATTTTGTGACAACAAATCGACAGTCCAATATTCCAATAATAACAGGAGTTCGACAAACTCCAAACACATAGACATCAAGTTCCTGGTTGTTAAAGAAAGAGTACAGAGTGGTCAGATATCTATAGAACATATATGAACAAATTTCGTGATTACGGATCCGCTTACAAAGGGTTTGCTACCCAAAGTATTCCTTGAGCATGTTGCTCGTATGGGCGTAATGCCATTTAAGGATATATAGTTTTAGTAGGAGTTTATAAATTATGAATGTTCTATTGATATAAAGTTTGAGTTAATTTTGCAGAAATAAAGATTCGGTTTTTGTTCACTCTAATTTGGTATGATCTCACTAAAGAGAATCAGTTGGAAATAGACATGTCAAAGATCACATTACATGATATTTCCATGCTATGCATCCATATCATAATCCATATCATTTGCTTATATCAATTTACGTGACCATTGAAGGTTTAGTTGCGAAATGCAACAAAAGTCGCCTTGATCCTAAATTGATATAATTGATGGACGGGATTGGTTGTAGATACATTTCAGTATTGACAGAGAAGTTGAGCTCATTCGGTTATTTAGTAATTACACAATTATAAAGTCTAACATATTGTCCAAGTGAGAGATTGTTGGATCATTAATCCAACATTGGGCTTATATGTTAAAATAATTATACATTGGATACTGTCAAATCTATAAGATAAACTTATATGAAAGTGATTTGGTAAATTTAAAAAATTCAGTAATTTGGATTTAAGTATCTCAAATGATATAAAAATAAATAAATGTGTAGATGCCAATGGATATTTACTATTTATGATGGGTTAAATACAGAATGTCGACTTAAGAATAATATGAAAGTTACCTAAATTCATGTGAATCGGATAAGGTAACTTGAATAAACTAAATAGCAAATTCTAATTATGAATTTGAAAGTAAAGTCATCCCTACCACTATAAATAAGGGTTATGGTCCCTGGGTCAGTGAATTACTCTTTTTCCTAATATTCCCATCATATAGAGAGATTTTTGTGAGAACACATTTGACCTAGACGGCCGTGGCCGGGATTCTGCCCAGACGAAATCAAGTTTGTATTTTATTCGGTTTCCGGCTATGGAGTCAGCTACAATTCCATCCAACTTGAATTTCAGTTTTTTTTAGTTATTAAGTTTTGATTTCGATAATTTAACACGATATTTGATATATTTTTGTATGAAGTTTTCCCAACACACATATGTGGAGGAAGAGCTATTGATGAAGCAATTTGAGAAATCTAAATACAGGGAAGAATTTTTCACTTGCTTTTCACAGCTCAAAATGCTTATAAACACAGAATTTCGATATGAGAAGTATAGTGGACCACTATTCTGGATGGGATTGCCGGGAATGTTGGAGCAAATGTCACTACTTAGAGTTGCATCGACAACACGAAGCTGCCCACCATCCTTGTAATCAATATTTTCCACCAAGTATTTCCTCGAATCGAGATGAAGTATGGTGCGGTTATCCTCGCATTCCAATTCAAATGCGGGCTTACCACACCCGGGAGGATCATGTTTTAGTCTGAAAGGACTGCTGATTTTAGCAATATTTCCACATGAAGAAGGAACGCATTTCCTGGCAATACATGCTTCAAGGAAAAGATTAAGAGCTAAGACCGCAAGCCTAGATGAGAAAAACTTGGGTCTTACCAACTTTGAAATTGGCAATAAATCAATAAACAAATAAATAAATAAAATCTTCCTAAGCTAGTAGGAGGAAGTACATGCGTATTGAAGCTGATCCGAAGTTGCACAAGTTGTGACTAAGGTACAGACAGAATCCAAGTCAAGCACGGTGCTTTGCTCCTTGGTGCCATCTTCTATTAGAAATATATTATAGCTGCGAATGTTTTGCTCTTTAATATTTTTATTTAATTTATAATTGTGTATGTATTATACGTTATTTATTTGTATTTAGTTTGAGATCAAATAAGCCCATTGATAGAGAGTTCATTTGTATTTGAATTTATATCAAACGTGCGGTTTGGGCAAACGAAAGAGTTGTCAGTTGAGTAACCATCACGCCTCTCAGGATCCACGGTCATGTTGAAAATAGTTGAGTAACCATCACGCCTCTCAAAATACACAGTCATGTTGAAAATGGATGCCCTAACCTAACCCTAAATGTTGAATCTTCTCATTTCAAATTCCAAAATTTTCAATTTCGACTATTCCAGTGTCTCCTTTTCCGGCGGGTAGGTACCTCTTCAATCTTTAATTCAGTTGAAAATTTTTAGGTTTTTTTTTTATGTTCCTACTTCTTCACATGTCTATTTATTTTACGCTATTTATTCACTTGTATTTTCATCAATTTTAAGATAACTACCGAAAAAAAAAATGATATGTATTATGACCGTTTTGATTAATTTTATCAGTATTATTTTTCAAACAACCCCCAAAAGGAAAGATTTAGAGAAAGAACATAACTATGTCCTATGATATTTTTTATTGTTGGTCAAGCGCTGGATGCTAAAAAATTTACTGGATACCAAAGTTTTAATTGTAGGGCATCGTAGAAGAGGATTGGAACCAACTACTTTGAAAAATCAAAGGAAAGCGATCGCAGTAATAATACAGAAAGACTCAAAGATGGTGGGGTTCTTGATGCTGTACTTTCTCTCACACGTTGTTACGGTGGACACTATAAATTGAAGGAAACTTCTTGGTTAGGCGCGGTACCTATAGGAGAGTAGAAGTCCACTCCGCACGACTGAGGGACCAAAAAAGGATCCCATTGAGGGACACGGTTTTTTTAATGTCAAGTAGTGAACATCTTTCAATGGTGGGACTGCAATGGTTACTTCCAGGAAAACATCGTGAATCACTTTTTGATTCCTCGGATAGAAAACTTATGCGTGTGTTAGTTGGTGAGATCTTGTCTCTTTCTGCAGAGTCAGCAGTGAAGTTATGAACTCTAACTAAATTGTCTGTATTTAATTTACGAGGCGCGTGATAAGGATAATGATTTTGAATTTGTCAGTCAGTCCTAAGAACAAGAGGTCCGGTTGGGTTTCATTTTTTTTTTTTTTTTGACAGAAACAAAGTGCAAAAAAGAGTAAAATAACAAGAAATTGATTTTCGTAAAATTTTCAGTGGTGAACAATGTTAAAATTTCCCCATTGCCAAGCAAACTATAAACAGAGAGAGCTTCAAAATTGATTTGTGTAAAATTTTCGATGGTGAACAATGTTAAAATTTGAAACTGAGGCAAAAAAAAGGGACAAATTGCCTTACATGGTGAACAATGATAATATATAAATTTGTTGGTCGCAAAATAAGTGATATTAAAAATTAAAAATATTAAAAAACTCTTATTGTTCGTTTGAATGTAGAATTTGAAAATTTTTTATTTAATTTAATGCTAAATCTAATATAGTTATTAAAATTCGATTTTAAAAATTTCTATACATTTTATATTAAAAATAATTTAAATAAATTATCTTACAAATTTAACAGGGGCAATAAGTATTTATCAAGAACAATTATTGTATACAAATAAGTTAGATATCATAGACAGAAATAAAGTGTGTTTCAAATGTTTACATTTGAATTGATTAAAAAATTTCATGAACAAAAAAAATATAACAAATTTTCAATTAAATTCATTTCATCATTAATTAGTTATATTTTTCATGTTCCTATTTTTACAAAAAAAAAAAAAAGATTGATATTTTTCTTTATTTTTATTTTTAGTATGATTTTAGAACAAAAAATCAAAATCCATTGAAATCGGAATTGAAATCAGAATTGAAATCGGAATTGAAATCTTTTAAAATTGGAGTTGTTTGGAACCAAGAGCAGCACTTCCAGGGCCGTAACCAGAGCTCGCCCTTTAAAATTCAGTTCCAGTTTCTCAAAATTAAGAATCTAGAGTTCTCAAGGGGATAGTTTAATAGTCACAACCCCCTTCTTCAATTTAATTCAATCCATATTTGAATCTTTATGTAATAAATAAATAAAAAAAAAGAATCTAGAATCTCGGTTCCTTTATTGAAACAGTCAATTTTGGAACTGTGGCTATATTTAGAGTTGAGCAACTAAATTTATATTTGGATAGAGTCAAAAAAGAAGGATATTGGTTGAGCCTATCTTGCCTGGCACTGCATCCGTTGGGGAAATATAATTGTTTTTTTAGCTTCCATCAAACACAGTGCATTCATGCATGGATGGAGTCACTTCTTTACGTTTTATTTCCGTCAAACAGAATCACTTATGTTTCGGCCGACTAACAACCTCAACCCAATCCGTCGCCATACATATACACTTATATATATTTTATTTGTTTTCCTTTTCTTATTTTGTAAATTATAATTTTATGTATATATCATTTGTTTAATTAAGAATTCTAGTTTTGTAGTTTATTTTTTCTCTTCAATATAATTTTAAATTAGTATTTGCAAATTTTTGTTGTAATATGAATTTAAATTATATATTAGTATTGGAGGTGTGTGATTTGTGGACTTCATTTTAAATATCATACTTTATTATTATTTTTTTTAATCATATAGTGTTTTGGTGATAATTTTTTGTTAAATTAACTGTTGGTGAAAATTTTTAATGATAAATACTTATATTAGTTATACGTCGGTAATCAACTAGCCAACCCACTTCACTAACCTAAATCACACCGTTTTGAATGATAAAATTACCGGGTGCAGAAAAATTTTTAATGATAAAATAATAAAATGATAAATCACACCTTTAATGTTGGTGACTGTCAGAAAAATTAGTTGTGATACGTAGTTAGAGTGTAAGAAGGCACTGAATGTCAATAATTTTGAATGACTTACGTGAATCAATCAACTACTCTGAAAAATCAAAGGAAAGTGAATGCATTAATAATATGGAAAGACTTGTCAGAGATGGTGAGGTTCTTGACATTGCATTCTTGGTAGCCGATGTGAGGGTGACACTTACGTTTTCTTCTTTCCTCTGGCTTATAGAGTGGACGCCACGAATTGAAGGAAACTTCTTGGTTTGGCACATTACCTATAGAATAAGTCCACATTGGTTCTGAGTGGATTAAGTGTGTAAGTTCGGAAATTTAAGACATAAGCAAAATCGTGCATTGTATGGTTTATCAATAATTATTGAGGATTTTTGTTGAATTTAGAGAAAGGGTGTAGAACCTATTTGCTATTACCTTCAGCTTCTTAGTGGAGTGATGGATGTTAAAATTGTTTAGATAGCGTTTTAGGTTACTAATTTTCGCGCAATTGTGGGGCATTGGAGAAGGGTGTTGAAATTTTCTCTCCCGCTTGTATTGCGTGCATGGTATCATTGTCAGGGTGGTGGAAGATAATAAAAGTCACTAATTCAAGAACTTTCGAGGAGGAAAGAAGGAAATTATTTAACCAATTACTTTGAAAAAATCAAAAGGAAAGTGAATGCACTAATAATATTGAAAAGATTATGAGGTTCTTAATGTTCCAACACACTCAGAGGATGACATTCATGGTTTCTTCTTTGTCATAGGTGCTCTAATCAAAATCTTTGATTAAAGATAACGTTCCATAATTCCCTTCCACGCTTGCCCAATCCATAACCATAACTTGAAGTCCTGTTCATCACCACTCAAATAAAAAAGTTCAACCTCGGGCTGTGAATATAAAGAAACATGTATCATCAATTACGAGATCATTTTAGGGTTCCAGTTCTCCCGTCTTCCAAGGTTTCTCTCTCTCCCCCTTCGGATTTTGCTTCGATTAAGACTTAAAATGATTGAATTTTTGTAGTGTCATTCTTCTTTGCTTTGAATTAATCATTTTTTAATTCCTTCATATCATATATTAATTCCTTTTACCATTTTATTAATTTGATAATTTATTTTTTGGTGGAAAGTCCAAAAAGATTTGACCAAATTAACACAGATATATGTAGAAAAAAATATCATAATTGTGCAGGAATGCTGAACTTGTATAAAATAGATATATACTTGTTTTGTTGGGTAAATTAGATTAGGTATAATGAGCTTGTAATGTGAACTCCAAAAGCAGATTTCCTTGGAAAAACCTTGCTGAATAGGACATATTTTACGAGTCAAGGAGTTAACATTCCAAGTCTATTTGGATATATCATTTTGATTTTGTTTTCCACAAGGAGTCATCAAATTTTACAGCGAAATGCAAGGAGAGGATAAGAGCAAGATGATAATGAGATGTGGACCCTAAACACAATTTCCCTTCAAACAAGTTGCTAGTCAATAGATAAATTCCTTCTGCTAGACTTGCAAGTCAATAAGTATGTTACTTCTTGGTTGGTCCAGAAATTCATCTTCTATGTCTTCCATTCAAGTCTTTTTTCCATATTTATCTAATGCATGAATTCTCTAACAAGGGTTCGTTGAATTTTCCCAATGTGAAGGCAATCATGGCTAGTCAAGAAAAAGCAATTCTAGCAATGAAATGAATCAGAGAAGGGAATTGAAGTATTAAGTGAAAAGCAAAGCATAGAAATTGAGAAGGCTAGATAGAGATAGTTTGGAGAATCTAAATTTAGAGAAGGTTAATTTTCTTTACAAATAAATGTAAGAATACCATAAAAGCTCCTCAAATTAGAGAAATCACGACTAAGTGTTATTGTTTATGGTTTTGTACAAGTAATCTGAGTATGTTAAACATCATTTTTACTGTTTAAAGTTTTGTAAATAAAATTTATAGTTCAACTTGAAAGATTGTGGGAATGTATGAAAAATAGCTTATATCAATGGTGTTTTATGCTTGAAACGATTGTTCAGGTCTTTAATAGTTTTCTTTCAATGATAAACATGCATAATTTGAAAAAAACCTACTTAAAAAAATGAAGTTTTGAGCCAAAAAAAGAGCAAATTCATTCTTTATACTCGAAATTGTTTTTCTTGATGAGTAATTATCACACTTGAAATGTATATTCGAGAACTTACTCTGTTATACATTTTTAGACCACATTCTAGGATTTCATGTATTGAAATAACAAAAACACTTAGATTTTACCTCATTTGGCTTTCTAAAATCCTTACGTTGATGTCATAAACCCTTAGTTAACGAATTTGAACCTTTAATCCCTTTTCTTCTTTAAAACCCCTTAAATATAACACAAAACCTTTTATTTTATCATTTGTTTCAAACCCTTGTACCGAAGGTATTATGTAGTTAATTACATGATTTTGGTTTTATGTTTGCCTCAATAGAAAGATGATGATTGGAATATTAATATTGATGTTTTCATTTCTCATTCAAAAAAAAAAAGGAAAAAAAAAAGAAAAAAAAATGATGATGAAAAAAACAAAGAAAAGAAGAAAAAAAAAAAGGAAAGAAAAAAAATGAGAAAGAGAAGCGTTTTTTCTTGATTGAAAATTCATTTATATACACTTCAGTTATAAAAATCGAGAAATCTGTTGATAATCTTGTACACTATTTTCTATTGTCTATTCATCTGAAAAACAAGAAATCAATTCTGTCTGTTATTTGTTTGAGACAAAAATTAGTTGATATCATGAAAATTGTGTTGTTATATATATATGGCCTTTGATACCTTTTATCATACCCTTTACTCTAACCCCGTTACAACCAAACAAAAGACTTTTAGATTGATTCAATTTTTAAGTGGCGGAGATTTAATATATTTACAAACATATGGTAATGTCATTCCATATTATTAATTTAAGTGATATATATACATTTTACACCCTTTCGAGTGTATTTGTGTGAACTCTTAGAGAGAATTGTTGAATCTTGCTATTTGGATTTCATAAGGAGCTGTGGGATGTGTAATGGTTGTTTTAGTGTAGAAAACTGTGAAGTACTTGCTATTCCAATTATATTTTTGATTTAACTCTTTCGCGATTTATTGACCTGGTGCTTGGAAGAAAAATAGGTGGTTAGTTTTAGTTTTATTTGAGTTATGAATTTTTTAGGACAAGCATCATCTAGGTGTAAGGGAATTTGATAGAGATAAAATGAGTGTAAAATTTGTAATTGATTTTGGCACTATTTTAAAAAAATATTATACTAATTTTAGTGATTGATGTGTTAAATTTATGAGAAGATATGTATGGAGAAATATGGTGAAAAAAGAGATTTAATTAGAGCAATTATGTTAAGGATGGAAAATTGGATAGCATTGATCGTTTATTAGCATGTGGGCATGCTGAATTCAAGGGGCAAAACAATGCTTTTGAAGATTTTTTTTTTTTAATTCCATTCTTAATATTTAGGGATGTGAAATTTTTAAAAATTGTAAATGTTAAAATATTTTTATTTAAAATTTTCTTTTATTTGAAATTTTTAAGATTTTATCTTTTAGAAAATTTTATCCTATCTTAAAAAGTATTTTAAATAATTTTTTCTAAGATAAAAATAGAAAAAATTTATCTTTGCTTTTAGGGTTGCAGCCGGCTTTCTTGGGGATGATATATATTCTTTGTTTCTTGACTTTGTGAACACACATAAGCAGGGGCAGAGACTGCAGCCGTAGGACTTGATTCTTCTTGTCAACTTTGACATTCTTTGAAGCAATATATCAATTGTGAATTTTACTTTCATTATGAATTTATTTTAATTTTTTTTAGTTAAAAAATTATTGAAATCTTGATAAATGAAAATTGTGAGATCTAAGTGATTTTATTGACCTAATGTTTATGAATATTTCTTTAATCTCTATACCCTAATATTTATGATTGTTTGAATTTGTTAAATAGAGATCTATATTTAATAACTCTAGAATAGTTTACAACTATTTAAAAAAAATCAAAATTTGTGTGATTTTAATAGAGTGGTAATTGAAATGGTTTTATGACATTGTAAGCGATTTAACTTATATCAAGAGATTAAATAATCAAATATAAATAGATTCTAATTGGAATTTGTCACTTAGAATTAGGTCTCTAAATTTTAATGCTATCTAAATACTAAATCCAACGAGAGTCTCTTGGATTATTTTTTTATTAGGGAATTAATTAACGATGATATCTTAATTACTGAAAAAATAAAGAGAAATTTATCGTTTTGTGATATTTAATTACTATAACCAATTTATTCACATAATATTGAGTAATTTTTATATCAATTATCAATCAAATATATCAAGATGGAAATAATTCCTTTGACTAACTTTCATTATCATTGACATTTACTTCTTTAGTTGCCATTATTTACCCGTTTTTCTCTAATTAATTGATTTATTTATTTTTGTTAGATTTAGATAATTTTTCAAATCCCTCATATTTTCTTTAAAAGAAATAAATTTGTCGTTCCCGAACGACCCTACTAACACTATACTCATATTATTTGAAATAGGAGAAATTTATTTTTCGTTGGATTGACATTCACCACCAACTAAACAAATCCCACATGATTATCACTTTCGATCTCCTTCATGAGATTAATGCAGACTTTCTTATGTCATAGCATGAAGGGTCATGTAATTGCCACACAGGCCGTAGAAACTTGTCATAAGCATTATTCTCAGACTTAATAGCATTATCCTAAAAGACACCTGATTGTATTCATACAATTTTATGGATTTGAATGCAGCTTGTTTGGCGTTATTTATACACTACTCTTTTACTTGTGTCTATAATTACCTATGCACATCCTCGAATGCAGGATTTATAACTCATGCATAGCTCATATTTCTTTTTCTTTTTTGTTATAATGCAGGATACAGCACTGGTACAAAACAAAAAATAGGAAAAAAAAATTAAGATGACCAAGGATGAAAGGATTAAAGCAGCAGGTAACTTGTAACCACCGCCTCTTGTTCGCACTCAACCACCTTATATTCAGTCTTTTTTATTCACTATCAGTAGAAATTCATTACTTCCATTCACTCATCGTCCATTAACTGAGATGGTGTCGATAGCATTGTGTGAGAAGGCTGTTGCCATCTCCTCGCGGTGTTGGAAAGGCTTAGGAGGCATATGCAGAAGCTCAACTTCTGCTTCAAGTAATTCCAACGGTCTTCTCATTGAAGGACGGTCAGCGGGCTTCATCTGTATGCACCACAGTGCGACCAAGACCATCTTCCTTGCAATCCCTTTTTCATCCTCTGTCACATCATCTCCGAAATCCATGTCCAATCCTTGCTCAAATCTGTCATATATCCACGAAGGAAAGATATAGAGAAAGAACATAACCTATGCCCTATAATTTTTTTGATTCTTGGTCAAGTGCTGGATGTTAAAAAATTTAGTAGATACCAAAGTTTTAATTGTAGGGCATCGTAGAAGAGGATTGGAACCAACTACTTTGAAAAATCAAAGGAAAGTGATTGCAGTAATAATACAGAAAGACTCAAAGATGGTGGGGTTCTTGATGCTGCACTCCCTCTCACACGTTGTTACGGTGGACACTATAAATCGAAGGAAACTTCTTGGTTAGGCGCGGTACCTATAGGAGAGTAGAAGTCCACTCCGCCCAATTGAGGGACCAAAGAAGGATCCCATTGAGGGACACTGTTTTTTCAGATGTCAAGTAGTGAACATCTTTCAATGGAGTGACCACAAAAAGGAAATGGTTACTTCCAGGAAAACATCGTGAATCGCTTTTTGATTCCTTGGAGAGAAAACTTATGCGTATGTTGGTTGGTGAGATCTTGTCTCTTTCTGCAGAGTCAGCAGTGAAGTTATGCACTCTACCTAAAATTGTCTGTATTTGATTTACTAGGCACGTGAGAAGGATAACGATTTTGAATTTGTCAAAGTCAGTCCTAAGAACAAGAGGTCCTGTTGGGTTTCTCTTCCCTATGTTTTGTTTTTTTGTTTTTTTTTACAGAAACAAAGTGCAAAAGAAGTAAAATAACAAAGAAATTAAATTTGGTAAAATTTTCAGTGGTGAACAATGTTAAAATTTCCCCATTGCCAAGCAAACTAGAAACAGAGAGAGCTTCAAAATTGATTTGTGTAATATTTTCGATGGTGAACAATGTCAAAATTTGAAACTGAGGCCGGACAAATTGCCTTACATGGTGAACAATGATAACATATAAATTTGTTGGTCAAAAAAATTAAAAATATTAAAAAGCTCTTATTGTTCGTTTGAATGTAGATTTGAAAATTTTTTATTTAATTTAATGCTAAATCTAATATAGTTATCAAAATTCAGTTATAAAAATGTCTATACATTTTATATTAAAAATAATTTAAATAAATTATCTTATAAATTTAATAGGGGCAATAAGTATTTATCAAGAAAAATTATTGTATACAAATAAGTTAGATATCATGAACAGTAATAAAGTGTGTTTCAAATGTTTACATTTGAATTGATTATTGTCAACAAAGAAAATACAATAGATTTTTAATTAAATTCATTTTGTCATTAATTAGTTATATTTTTCATATTCCTTTTTTTACAAAAAAAAAGATCGATATTTTTCTTTTTTTTCTTTTTTTTTTTAATTTTTTTAGTTATGATTTTAGAATCAAAATTGATTGAAGTCGGACTTAAAATCTTTTAAAATTGGAGTTGTTTGGGGCCAAGAGCAGCACTTCCAGGGCCGCAACCAGAGCTCGCCCTTTAAGATTCAGTTCCGATTTCTCAAAATTAAGAATCTTGAATCTTTGGTTCCTTTATTGAAACCGGCGATTTTGGAACTGTTGCTGTATTTAAAGTTGAGCAACTAAATAAATATTTGGATAGAGTCAAAAAAGAAGGATATTGGTTGAGCCTCTCTTGCCTGGCACCGCATCCGCTGGGGAAATACAATTGTTTCTTAGCTTCCATCAAACACAATGCATTCATGCATGGATGGAGTCTCTTCTTTACGTTTTATTTCCGTCAACCCAACCCGTCGCCATACATATATGCTAATATATATTTTATTTGTTTTCCTTTTCTTATTTTGTAAATTATAATTATATGCATACATCATTAGTTTAATTAAGAATTCTAGTTTTGTAGTTTATTTTTTTCTCTTCAATATAATTTTAAATTAGTATTTGCAAATTTTTGTTGTAATATGAATTTAAATTATATATTAGTATCGGAGGTGTGTGATTTGTGGACTTCATTTTAAATATCATACTTTTATTATCTTTTTTTATATATATAATCACATAGTGTTTTGGTGATAAATTTTTGTTAAATTAACTGTTGGTGAAAATTTTTAATGATAAATACTTATATTAGCTATACGTCGGTAATCAACTTGCCAACCCAACCGCACTTCTCTAACCTAAATCATATAGTTTTGAATGATAAAATGACCGGTGCAGTTCAAAAATGTGGTCGCCCGTGTTGATTTTCTTACATAAACCCTCCCATGTTCACCCCTAGAATGTTCTACCCACCCACAACATGCTCGTTACTTTATATGCTTTAAACTATTGTCGTTGGTAAAACTATAAGTGGACTGTCGATTAAGTGGCAAATCATTTGGTGCAGTACTGTGTACTTCACCACTGCATAAATACATACATACTTACGTGCATGCTTATATATGCATATAAATACCTAATGTTGGATCCTTGTAATTTTATGTCACTTGAATCAGTGTGATCGCATTCTTCCAATCACCCATATTTTGCATGTAAAGTAGAACAGTCATGGAAAATGAGGATGGTTAGGATGACATTCTGCAAATGAGTTGTACTAAGAAAATATATATTTTAATAAAAACACGATTTTAGAGACGAATTTATTAATAAAAATTTTAGAAAAATTCGTTGCTAATTTGTTTAGCGACGAAAATAAGAAATGTATGAAAATGGGGCTCAAAGAATTAGATGTTTAATTTTCTTTACAAATTTTCTTTAAGTGAAAAGCAAATCATACAAACTGACAAGCCTAAATAGATAGTTTGAGAATCTAAATTTAGAGAAGGTTAATTTTCTTTACAAATCATGTAAGCATACCATTAAAAAAATGTCTTTGTTGTTGGTGGCTTAATTTTGACATCCCCCCACCAGGAACATATGAAAATGGGGCTCCAAGAATTAGATGGTCGGTTAATCCACTACAATACTAGGAAATATTCTGTCTACTTTTGATTAAAAAAAATCCATAAATCACCGTATAATTAGCAAGCTTAAGCTGACAGAAAGCTTATCTCAGGCTAGACATTAGAAATGTCTTGTATTAGTAGATGTATATCCGCCGTTATGTGAAAAATAGCTTTATCGGCATTTTCTTTATGTTGATTTCAAAGTAACCGCAGGAAATTGATGTGTAGGGTAATCATTTTGATTAGTTTAATCAACATCCCCGATCACTCCAAAGAATTTAGGGGAGGAGCAGAATCAATTTTCTATAAATTTCAATTTCTTGGCCAAATAATGGATGTTAAAATTCACTAGATACCCGAACTTTAGGTAGGTTATTGCCCAATTGTGACGATGTTGGTGAACTGGATTTGATTTCTCTTGTCCATATCATGATAATATGATATTCAATGGGTTACTGTAAGTTTTGAAGTGAATTAGTTGGAATATAGTTTCGGATATCGATTGGTGTAGTACCGAAAAAAAAAAGAAAGATATTCAATGATATCCTTTAATTATGCCACTGCATAATTTAATGTTGGTGACTGTAAGAAAAAATTGGTTGTGATACATTGTTAGAGTGTTTGAAGAAACTGAATGTCAATAATTTCGAAGAACTTACGCGGATCAATCAATTACTCTGAAAAATCAAAGGAAAGTGAATGCATTAATAATAGAGAAAGACTTGTCAAAGATGGTGAGGTTCTTGACGTTGCATTCTTGGTAGCCGCCGTGAGGGTAACACTTATGGTTTCTTCTTTCATCTGGCTTATGGAGTGGACGCCATAAATTGAAGGAAACTTCTTGGTTTGGCACATTACCTATAGTATAAGTCCACATTGGTTCTAAGAGTTGGAAATTTAATGCATGAGCAAAATTGTGTATTAATGTATAGTTTATCAAAAATTATCTAGGATTTTTTGTTAATTTGGAGAAAGAGAAGAACCTGTTTGCTATAACTTTCAGCGTCTTAGAGGACTAATAGATGTTAAAATTCTTTAGATACCGTTTTTAGGTTACTAATTATTGCTCAATTGTGGGGCATTTGAGAAGAGTATTGGAATAAAAGCCTTATCTGCATAGGCTGTGCTATCATTGTCAGGGTGTTGGAAGATAATGAAAGGCAATAATTTAAGAACTTTCGAGGAGGAAGGAAGGAAAACTATCTAAACAGCTACTTTGAAAAATCAAAACGAAATTGAATGCACTAATAATGTTGAAAAGTGTTGGAATATGCCCAAGAGGGGCATTGTGATAATTTGGGAATACTGGGGTAACTCCCATTATCCCCAATAACCACCCTATTAACCACTCAAGTGGTAACCTCCCCAATTAAGAAAATAGAGCCCTCTTTCCTTCTGCGTGTAGAGACAAAAATAAAAATAAAAATAAAAAGGAAGAACAAAGGCTAGGGTTTTTTACATATTCTCTAGAGAGAGAAAATAGAGAGAGAAAATAGAGAGAGGGATGGAGATTTTCGCGTAGGAAAATCTCCCATCGTCAGACGATTCACCGGACACGAGGCTTGAGGCGTCGTGGATTTGAGGTGGTGGTTCGATTGCGTGATCACCATCCGACCGTGCGATCCGTTCGAGAGACATCGCGACACGGTGGATTTTGGAGACTGCCCTATCGAGGTATTTATCCCAAAATTCCGATCTATTTAATTCACGCTTCCGCATGTGCGATTAAATCCAACATTGGTATCAGAGCGAGGTTGGATTTAATTTAAAATAATTTTCGGATTTTTTCGGGTATAAAAATATAGGGTATAAAATTTGGGGTCCGGATCATGGATGAGTTTCGTGAATCCGAGAACACCGTAGGAATACCCATGACCCAAGGATTACAAATATATTTTTTGTTTAATTTTCCGAGCATGTTTGGGCCATGAAAAGTCCGATCGAAGTTTGCGACCGTACGGACATAAAAACCCTAGATCTGTGACTTTAGAGGGCGGATCGATGCATGAAAAAATTATAAATGTATTCCTTGCATCTAGATCTATTGTTTTATGTCTTTTATTATGAGTTTTGGGTGCCGGAAACCGGGATTTCCGAATGGCCGCGGAGGGCCGCGACTGGGGTGGTTGAGTCCCACTATTTTTGGGCTTGAATCCTCCTAAAATCGAGTGTAGGATGTTTGGAGAATGCCCACAAATTTTTTCCAGTCGAAAAATGCAAGAAAAAATAGCCGGATTCGTGTTTTCCAGAAAACGGGTCGAAAAACCCGTTGCAGGACCCGTCGGGCGAAGAAGAACCGGCCCAGACCCGCGGGCGCGTGACACGCACGCGCTAGGAGGCGCGTCTGGTAAGCGCGTGTAATGCACGCGCACACAGGCGCGTGGAGCGGGAAGGCAGCGGTCGGGTCGGACCCTGACCGGACCGACCCGACCGGGTTGGACCGGACCGTTGACCGGGCGGTCGGGTCAACCCTGACCCGTTGACCACCCGGTCAGACCCGGCTCAACACGGCTCAGCGCGTGAAGGCACGTGAGCCGCGCGCCGCGACTGGGCGCGCGTGAGCCGAGCCGCGCTAGGCGCGTGGCGGCGCGTGTGAGGTGCGCCGCGCGTCTGGCGCGTGCGGCAGGCCGCTGCCGACGCGTGGCGGCGCGTGGAACGCACCGCCGGCGAACGGCGGCGCGTGAGTTCGCTTAAAATTGAATTTTTTCAATTTTTGGGGGTCTTATATCCATAAATGTGACTTTTTGTGGGTTTTTGTATTCCGAATCGAAATCCAAATGGTAAGATACGATTTCGAGTTGTGGTGTATGGTGTCCGTTGACTCATACGCTCGCTTTGGAGTCTGTACTCAAGTCATTTTGGTCTTGATGATTCGTAGGGCGTACAAAAATGTGATAATAAGTATCTCCAAGTCACAAATATTTCTCTTAATGCGTTGAGAACTGTCGTATTAAATTTTTTGCAAGGAGAGTAAACTGAATGATGTGATCTGCACGATTTTATCAGTAGATTCAGTTTATTCTCGAGAGGCAAAATCTAACGGGAATCTGAGGCAAGAGATGATGGGCCCCAGGGTGGGTACCGCGCCTCAGGGCATACGAGATAAAGGGACCTATCGTGCATGGTAGAAAATAATTGCCAAGTTAGGGCAATGCTTATCAGTGGCATGCACGATTACTAAATCTCGTTTTACGAGTCATATCCTATGGACATGTCGGTTCGTCTTGTCCCATAAGAGCATTGTGTTGCTCTCTTCGGCTCCTAATGTGAGGATGCAGAAGAAAAGGGTTAATCATACAATGAGACAAATGTCGAGTATGATCACCGAGTTAAAATATATGGACGAGCAAATTTCGGATGGAATTTAGGTACTGGATGTGATCCAGTTTTTACCTGATTCATGGGAAACCGTGAAATCCTATCTCACATTTGACGAAAGTATTCGTACTTTCGTTGACGTGAATACGTATTGTGAGCTCGATGAGGAGCACTTAGGGGCGAGTAGGCCACACTCAAGTCATGCTAATTCAGAGGAGTCGAGTAAGGAATTCCCCGGCGTTAAGCCAATAGTATAAGCATATGAACGAGACTTGAGATCCAGGTAATAAAAATCATCCGAAAAAACCGACAATGAGGTACAATAACGCAAGAAGAAGGAATTTGATTAGACCAAAGTAAATTGCTACGTTTGAGGTAGATTTGATCATTTCGCTCGTGAGTGTGACGAGCAGAAATTAATATCCTTTTTCTTTACGTGGTTTGAGATTTGTCTCATTCACAATAATGCTCGCTGATTTCTTTCCTTTGAAATCAGGAGCAACCGATCACGTAACTCGAGATAGGAGTGCGTAATCCGTCAAATGAATCCTTAAGCTTGGAGGATTTACGTTAAGGACAGAGCATTTGTTGTTGTCAGAGGGAACGACACTTGCCATGACGTTCTTAATACTGTAGGCATTCGACAGCTTTATAATTTAGTACCTTGTCTAAAATTGACTACGATATGCATGAAATTATTCCTTTGTTTTTAATACGATGATTTCTAAATTGTTCTGGTTTTAATCCATGATGGAATGTATGCACTGGGTACTGCTCCTCCTAATGGTTTCTTGTCGTTCTACTATTGTCTTTACATCTGATTGCGTAGATGATGATGTAAACGAATGACATAGTAGACTTAGACACATAGGGTAAGAGATGATGAATCGGTTAGTAGCGAGAAGTTTATTGGACCCGCTGACCACATTCGAGTTACCCGTATATGAGCTTTGCCTAGCCTGCAGTGAGAGCTGGGACTCCATTGCAGTTAGACCATTGTGCCTTTCTTTATTTTTGTGGTCTTATGAGCATGAGAGTCAGAAATGGAGTTGTGTAGATAATTATAGACGCTTACGTGCGTTTCGGTTCATCTATCTGATCTCGCATAAGTCTGAGGCATAAGACTGCTTCAGGAGGTTCATAAGCGAGATTGAGAATCAGTTAGATTTGAGAGTAGAGACTCTCAAAACCGAGTGAGAACGCAAGTATTCGTCTAAACTACACATGAAGCTCTATTTCGAAAAGAGTTTACGAGACTATTGACTATTAGTCAGTTCCCCATTTGAGCTTTGGACATGGAGGCAGCCTGACCTTAGCCACTTGAGGTTATGGGGTTGTGCCGCGATTTCTCGCATTCACACGGTGAGTTAGGCCCGCGAGAAAATACGTGTTCCTAGGCGAGCACGGACGACACTATAATCGAGATTGAGTCTCGTAATGCCATAATGATTTCCCTAAGATAGGTGAAATCAATTTGGACCTTACTCTTTATGCGATGGATGAGCCTAACGGCTCGAGGAGCCCAGCGGCGGGATACAAGAATCCATTATGGATCTTGATCTCAGTGGGAGCGATCCATCAAGAGGTAAAGATTTTTCTTTTCTCCTAAGAGCATCGAGAATGCGTATTTAAACGTTGTTTTCTCGATTGAGGGTGAGACCCTCGTTGCGATTCTAGAGAATGATGAAAAATCTAAAATGGTCCAAAAGACTCTCGAGAGTTCTGCAAAAGATGCAAAAGATCGTTTATTAAAGGCCATAAATGAAGAGAAGGAGTTGATGAGAATCAACGAGATCTGGGATCTAGTTGATCAACCTGAGGGCAGATGGACTATTGGGAACGAGTAGGTTCTCAAAGTCAAGATAAAGGTCAACGGATTGATGAAGAGGTAAATAACCCGTCTAGTAACCGAGGGTTACACTTAGACTGAGGGGTGGACTATCGATGAGTCATACTCGATCCGTTTATCTTTCAGCGATTGTCACGAACATGGATCAAGAGTCACATCACAAGGACGTAAAGACCGCTTTCGTATTGGAAGTCTAGATGAGGCGATCTACATGGAGCATCTCTCTGGGTTCGTTCTAGTAGATCAGGTGGATGAGGTCTATTGATTTTTGAAATCAACATACGACCTTAAGCTATCATCTAGACAGCGGCGCCTGAGATTTCACAAGAATGTGATATTTTATGGTTTTGTAATGATCGAGTAGGATCATTACATTTATCTGATACGTTCCGATGACTCCTTTATGATCATGTTCTCATATGAAGGTGACATTCTGTTGTCCGGGAACAACAGAGAGTATCCAATGACCATTGTAACGTGGTTATGAGGTTTTAGTTCATTCTCAGATTTTGGATCCATAAGGATCGCTTGAGAATGGTGTTAACTCTTTAACAAGAGTTTTACATCAGGTAGATTCTTGAGCATTTCGAGAAGAGCGATGACAACCTAAAAGATACTCTTATCGCTAAAGGAAAAAGACCTGAATCTTGACACATGTCATAGAATTTATAAAGAAATAAGGGAGATGAGCAGAATCCCTTATTCCAGTGCAAAATACATTTCTAGTGTGTGCGATGAGGTATACACGTGCGATATACAGTTTGATGTATGCGATGAGGCATACATGACCAGACGTTTATTTTATGGTCGATCTGGTGAGTAGGTATTAATAGAATTCTAGAAGGGATCACTGTAGAGCAGTAAAAAAAAAAGGATTCTGAAATATCTCATTTGAACTGCGGACCTCTCCATGTGTTACGGATGAGGAGATTTGCGTTTTTCGTTAGGATTCAGATACTGACTGGGAGTAGTGATCTGAATAAACGCAAAAGGTTTTATCTTCTTAGAGCAGTAAGAAGAGAACCCGAATATCTCTATTTACGATAGAGACTGAGCTTGTAGTATGCTCAATTGCAATTCATGAGAATGGTTGGCTTCAGAAATTTTCTGGAAGACTTAGAGGTTGTGACAGATAGTGGGAGGTCAGTGATGATTATTGTGATAATCAGACTGACACTGTCAGACCCTAAGTATTATAGTAAAGCCAAACACATTGATACCGAAGACCACTTTGTGAGAGATATTACCGAGAAGGGTATTGTGACATCTAAGTACACCTTGACGTACAGCATGAGAGCTGATCTCTTCAGAAAACCCGTTGTGAGAGATTCCTTTATGAGATAAGGAATCATTGGGTTTAGTGTACTTTAATCTCCTTATATACTGTTTTAGATGTTTATTTTAATATATGACATATATGCATAATTGGGTCACATATTTATTTCATGCATCATTTGTTGTCATATAGTATGATCTTGTGATAAAAGATATGTCAGGCAGGTATGGTCGACTCTCTCACACGAGTGACCACCTCCGACTCTGAGTGAGCGGAGATGAGACGGATTCTAGTTGTAAGAGGTTTTGAGAGTAACCCTACTAGAACATAAGTCGCCCTGATATGTGTTCAGGATGAGGTCATATGCGATATGACCGACATGGAAATACCCACATCCATGTTGCCTGTAAATAGCCAGGTTTGAGATCTCAGATATCACCTGCGATTTGTGATATTGTCTATGAGATGCTCTCTCTGAGATTTCTGGGTAAAGTCTTATGTGTAGACTGAGTCCCGTACCTGTACAGTGTTAGAGAAATCTGATATATGCCCTTTGAGAGATGGGAGATTAACACTGTGGCACGTGTTTCATACCACGTGTAATGAGACGACCACAGGACAGTGGGAGCTATTATTTGAGACGATAGTTTGATCTTGATCCCCGTTCCCACTGTGTGAGAACTGAGATCCATTGGGTGAGATCTCTTATGCCCTTATTACTTTCGGCTGTCTTTAGAAGTTTTGATTTAGTGTTGCTACTTTAGTCTGTTTATCTATGGCCCGGAAGATAAATTGAGGTCTAAGGGGCAGGTCTAGGAAAGCAGCTGAATTGAAACCGATAGATTCGAGTTTGGGAAAAAGAAGGCCAATAGACATTACATCATTGTCATGTATTCACAGGTCGACCTGTTATGTTAATCCATGTTGGGATTCAAACATAATGGTGAATATATGGTCGAGCAAATTGATTGGGGATCACTTTCGATGAGGAAAGTGGCTCGGTGGATGTAAATGCATTGAGTCTGGGGTATAGCGAGTTATTTTTATACTAATGGTGACTACTCAATCATCCTAACAGATGTATCGAGAAGTCTTTGCTTGCAGGTGTACTCGCCGGTCGCACGACGCCCAATCCTGTATGAAAGTCCAGTAGGGTGATGTGATAGATCGCATGAGTTGCGATCTTGTGATTGACGGAAATGAAATGCCCTCATGTGCAAGTGGGAGATGTTGGAATATGCCCAAGAGGGGCATTGTGGTAATTTGGGAATACTGGGGTAACTCCCATTATCCCCAATAACCACCCTATTAACCACTCAAGTGGTAACCTCCCCAATTAAGAAAATAGAGCCCTCTTTCCTTCTGCGTGTAGAGACAAAAAAAAATAAAAAAATAAAAAGGAAGAACAAAGGCTAGGGTTTTTTTCATATTTTCTAGAGAGAGAAAATAGACAGAGGGATGGAGATTTTCGCGTAGGAAAATCTCCCATCGTCAGACGATTCACCGGACACGAGGCTTGAGGCGTCGTGGATTTGAGGTGGTGGTTCGATTGCGTGATCACCATCCGACCGTGCGATCCGTTCGAGGGACATCGCGACACGGTGGATTTTGAAGACTGCCCTATCGAGGTATTTATCCCAAAATTCCGATCTATTTAATTCAAACTTCCGCATGTGCGATTAAATCCAACAAAAAGATTATGAGGTTCTTGACGTTCCGACACGCTCGGATGGTGACATTCATGGTTTCTTCTTTGTCGTAGGTGCTCTAATCAAAATCTTTAATTAAAGATAAAGTTCCATAATTCCTTTCCACGCTTACCCAATTCATAACCTTAATTTTGAGTCCTGTTCATCACCATTTAGATAATAACATTTCAACCTCGGGCTGCGAAAATAAAGAAACATGTATCATCAATTACTAGATCATTTTAGGGTTCTAGTTCTCCAGTCTTCCAAGGTTTCTCTCTCTCCCCCCTTCGGATTTTACATCGATTAAGACTTCCTTCATATCATATATTAATTCCTTTTACCATTGTATTGATTTGATAATTTATTTTTTGTTCGAAAGTCCAAAAAAATTTGACCAAATTAACGCAGATATATGTAAAAAAAAATACATAATTGTGCAGGAATGCTTAACTTGTATAAAATAGATATTTACTTGTTTTGTTGGGTAAATTAGATTAGGTATCACAAGCTTTTAATGTGAACTCCAAAAGCAGATTTCTTTGGAAAAACTTTGCTGAATAGGACATATTTTACAAATCAAGGAGTCAACATTCCAAGTCTATTTGGATATGTCATTTTGATTTTGTTTTCCACAAGGAGTTAACATATTTTACAGCGAAATGCAAGGAGAGGATAAGAGCAAGATGATAATGAGATGTGGACCCTAAACACAATTTCCCTTCAAACAAGTTGCTAGTCAATAGATAAATTCCTTCTGCAAGACTTGCAAGTCAATAAGTATGTTACTTCTTGGTTGGTCCAGAAATTCATCTTCTGTCTTCCATTCAAGTCTTTTTTCCATATTTATCTAATGCATGAATTCTCTAACAAGGGTTCGTTGAATTTTCCCAATGTGAAGGCAATCATGGCTAGTCAAGAAAAAGCAATTCTAGCAATGAAATGAATCAGAGAAAGGAATTGAAGTGTTAAGTGAAAAGCAAAGTATAGAAATTGAGAAGGCTAGATAGATAGTTTGAGAATCTAAATTTAGAGAAGGTTAATTTTCTTTACAAATAAATGTAAGAATACCATAAAAGCTCCTCAAATTAGAGAAAACACGACTAAGTGTTATTGTTTATGGTTTTGTACTAAATAATCTGAGTATATTAAACATCATTTTTACTGTTTAAAGTTTTGTAAATAAAATTTATAGTTCAACTTGAAAGATAAAGAAACATGTATCATCAATTAATAGATCATTTTAGGGTTCTAGTTCTCCTGTCTTCCAAGGTTTCTCTCTCCCCTCCTTCGAATTTTGTCTCGGTTAAAGCTTGAAATGATTTTGGAGTGTCATTTTTCCTCCTTTGAATTAATCGTTTTTTTAATTCCTCCATATCATATATTAATTTCTTTTACCATTGCATCGATATGATAATTCCTTTTTTTATGGGAAGTCCTAAAAGATTTGACCAAATTAACGCAAATATACGTAGAAAAAAAAAGATCATAATTGTGCAGGAATGTTGAAATTGTGTCAAATAGATATATACTTCTTTTCGTTGGTAAATTAGGTATCATAAGCTTTTAATGTGCACCCTAAACGCAGAATTTCTTGGAAAAACCTTGCTGAATAGACATATTTTTCAAGTCAATGAGTAAACATTCCAAGTCTATTTGGATATATCTTTTTTTTTTTCCACAAAAGTTGTATAGGAAAGGAAATATGTACTAGAAAAGAGGGAAAGAAAATAAATCGAAATGCAATGAGAGGATAAGAGCAAGATGATAACGCAATGTGGACCCTAAATGCAATTTCCTTTCAAACAAGATGCCAGCAATAGATACATTCCGTCTGCAAGTCTTGCAAGTCGATAGATATATTATTTCTTGGTTGGTCCAGAAATTCATCTTCTATGTCTTCCATTCAAGTCTTCTTCCATATTTATCTAATGCATGAATTCTCTAACAAGGGTTCGTTGAATTTTCCCAATGTGAAGACTGTTAAAAATATATAGGCCCACTTGGACCCAAGATTTTTAGCCCAAGTGGGCCATGTTCTCTAGCTCCAACGGCTATATAGCCGTCGGAGCCCCAATGTCTAGTCCAACAGCTATATAGTCGTTGGAGTCATTTCTCCACTCCACTTTCTTCATCCAATATTTTATATTTTATATTTTATATTTATATTTTTTCTTCTTTCTCTCTCCCACCATCTTCTATAAATAGGGATTCTTTCTTTTTTTGTAAACATAACTTGAAAGACAATTTCTCTTCTAAAATCTCTCTTCTTTCTTTCTTTATCTTTGTAATATTGAGATAATTTCTCTTTCATACTCAATAGAAGAAAATTCTCTTCATTTTTCAATCTTGTTTTCTTAATAAATCTTTCTTCTTATTTTTCTCTTTCATTTGATCACATTATTTATCTCTCTTTGTCCATATTTAAATTTGTGTTCCGAACTTTTGTAAAGTCCATTTTCTAGTATACGATGGCATAGCATGTTTAGAAAAGTTATCTAATAACAAATATTTGTCCAAGAAAAGAGATACTTAAGCGAGAATAGACGAACTCCACCTCTTTCATGAGAACTTTCCTGGTGCTCTTTGCTACAGAACGGTTTTGGTTAATTTAAGCGAGGTTTACAAATTTTTACATAGTATCAAAGCAGAATTCTATGGCAAATCCTCCGACCTAGTTTACTTCATTTCAAATCTAACTTTTTTCTTCCACAATTCTAACCTCCACAAATTATTTCCAATGGGTAGGGCACATCAAAAGATCACTCAATACTTTAAAACTCTTGAAATTTATAACAAGTGAATCTCTTGATATTACCGACCCTATATATGAAGAATGGAAAGAAAGAGATAATCAAGTCTTCATTCTCCTCTCTAGTGCCGTGGATCAAACTCACAAAAATATGGTATCATCTTGTCCAAACTCTAAATCTCTATGGGATCAAATGTACAATTTATATGGGCAAGAATCGAATGTAGGAAGAATTTTTTAAATCAATCGGAAGATTGCCAACATTCAGAAGGAGGAAAAAATTCTTTCCCAACTATTTGGAGAATATGAAAATCTATGGAATGAATTGGAGATGCTAAAACCTCACACATGTGATCCGGAGATATTGTTGAAACCGAAGGATGAAGATAAGTCTTTTGGCCTTCTTGTCTCTCTTGGCGAACGCTTCTCAAATGTTCGCCAAGAAATCCTTCAGATGAAGGATTTCCCCTCATATCAAGAAATCCGATTCCTAATTTAGAAGGCTGAGGCTAGCATGCGGTTTGAGAAGACTTCACAATCAAAAGTTAAAGTTCATGGATTTCAAGTTGTGCAACAAGTCTCTATTCCTGCACCAGAACAACCCATTGGCAACAAAGTCTATCAACCTCCTCATAAGAAAGGATGCTCACATTGTAAGAGACTAAATCATACTAAAGAGAAATGTTGGATTCTTCATCCCCATCTTAAACCAGAGCATCTCAAAAGGAAAGAACAAGGAGCACCAAAAGTAGCACAGAATGTGGCATTGGAAATGGCTCTTGAAGGCATCACCAAGCTACTAAAACAAGTTGCCAATAATTCTGGTAACTCCTCGAAATTTACTTATTATTTTGAAAATTGGTTAATAGATTCGGGATATGATTATCATATGGTTAAGGATAAAGAAAAAATAAAATGTTTTAAACCGCTCCTCAATCCTAAAATAGTCAAAGTAATTAATGGACAAAATTTGAAAGTTAAAGAACTTGGAGAAGTTGAATTTTTCGGAAAAGACTCAAATGTCTTATATGTTCATAAATTTATCTCCAATTTTATGTCAATTAGTAAGATAACTAAGGACCAAAATTGTAAGGCTATTTTTGATCCTGATACTGTTGTTTTTCAGGATTTCAAGTCAAATCAAGTTATTGGTAAAGGATCTAGAAGGAACAATTTATATTTTTTAGATCATGTCAATCAAGCTCTTGTAGCATGTGAAGAAAATAATCAACTTTGGCATGCTAGATTAGGTCACCCAAATGATCAAACATTAAAATTACTTTTTTCAACAAAAGTTTGTAAAAATGATCATTGTGAAGCATGTATCTTTGGAAAACAAACATGAGTATTTTATCCAATTTCAAAAATTATTTATAAAAATATCTTTGATTTTGTGTATTCAGATATATGGACATCCACTATTGAATCTAGAAGAGGTTTCAAATATTTTATATTCTTTATAGATCATAAATCTAAATACATGTGGGTATATATGTTTCACACTAAGACACATGCTTTCGAAACATTTAAAAACTTTAACAACTTTATTTTGAAACAATATGATACTCATATTAAAACTCTTAGAACTGATAATGAAGGTGAATATATGAGTAATGAATTCAAAGAATATTTAGAAATAAAAGAATTATTCATCAAATATCTTGTCTCTATACTCCACAACAAAATGGAGCAGTCGAAAAAAAGAATAGGCATTTACTAGAAATAGCAAGAGCCATGATATTTTTTACAAAATTGTCTAAAATATTCTGGAGTGATACAATTAGTATAGCTGCACATGTAATTAATTGACTTCCCATAAAAATTCTCAAAGGAAAATCTCTTTTAGAGATATTTAGAAAGAAAAACCATTCTTATTTCATTTTAAAATATTAGGTTGCACATGTTATGCTCATATTTCTTCTCAAATAAGAGATAAGTTAGAAAAAAAAAAGGAAGACATGTTTTTATAGGCTATGTATCATTTCAAAAATGATATTTATGCTATAAACCCGAAATTAGTAAAGTCTATACATGTAAAGATGTAATATTTTTGGAAGATAAATTTTATTTCAAAAATCATAGCAAAGATAAAGATTTCATAAAAAAACACTAACAAATCCTTATTTGGGAATTTCCAAGAGTTGAAAATAAATCTCCCTAAGCAATAGTTTTAGAACAAAATATAGAGTAAGGGGGAGAACAAGTTAATGAGGAAATTATTATGGAATCATCCTCATCACCTCCTCCACTCAGAAAATCAACTAGATTAAGACGTCTTTCGGAATGGAATAAGGAAGTTTATTATAACTTCAAAGTTACATCACATCATATCTCTAATTTTTATACAACTAATAATGTTTCTTTTAGTCATCAAGAGTTCTTGAATGACATTGACCAAGTACAGGAACTTTTGAATTATGAAGAAGCTAATGTTTATCAAGGATGAAAGAAAACTATGAAAGAATAATTGGATGCCCTTATCAAGAATCAAACTTGGGAGATCACCACTCTTCCTAAAGAAAAGAAAGCGGTAGGGTACAAGTGGATTTACAAGATCAAACATAAGAGTGATGGAATAATCGACCGCCTCAAAGCAAGACTTGTAGCCAAAGGCTTCACTCAGACATATGGAAAAGACTACACTGAAACTTTTACTCCAGTTGCTAAAATGACCACAGTTCGAGTTTTATTGTCCCTTGCAACGAACTGGAGTTGGCCGATATTTCAAATGGATGTGAAAAATGCATTCTTGCAAGGAGAATTGAAGGAGGAAGTTTACATGTGACTTCCTCAAGGGCTTGAAGGCAAAGATGGACAAGTATGCAAGCTCAATAAGGCCATCTATGATTTGAAACGATCTCCCCGAGCTTGGTATGCTAAACTTAACACCGCTCTTCTCAGTTATGATTTCTTTAAGTACAACAGTGACTCATCTTTATTTACAAAATTTTTTAATGAAAATGTCACTGTTGTACTTATCTATGTCGATGATATAATCATAATCGGAAATGATATAAAGCAAATAGATCAAATTAAAAATTTTCTTAAGTCTAAATTTGAAATTAAAGATTTAGGGAAACTAAGGAACTTTCTAGGTATAGAACTTGTCTACTCCTCTAAAGGACTTGTTCTATCCCAAAGAAAGTATACGTTTGATCTTTTGCAGCAAAATAGGTAAAATTGGAGCTAAACCAGCTTGTAGCCTTGTCTCAACTTTTGAAGAAGGAAATGGTAATGATCAATTCTTTACAGATATACCGAGATACTAGAGACTCATTGGGAAGCTCATTTACTTGACGATCACAAGGCCAGATATAGCATATGCAGTTAGTCGAATCAGCCAACATATGCATAATCCAAAAGTGAGACATTGGAGAGCAGTCGAAAGGATCTTGAGGTACCTAAAGAGCTCTCCTGGGCATGGAATATGGATGAAGTGCAATCGAAATTCTGAAATTATTGGATATTATGATGCGGATTGGGCCGGAGATTCTCAAGATGGAAGGTCTACAATAGGTTTTTGCATGTTTGTGGGAGGTAATCTCGTGTTTTGGAGAAACAAGAAACAATCAGTAATTTCAAAATCTAGTGCAGAAGCAGAATATATAGTTATGACAGCATCAACAAGTGCGATTATATGACTTAAAACCCTAGTTGAAGACTTGGGGTTCAAGGTCATAATACCAATTCAGCTTTTTTGTGATAACCAATCGGCTATTCACATTGCGTGGAATCCAGTGTTTCATGAACGTACCAAACATAATGAGGTGGATTGTCATTTTGTACGACAAAAGATTAAAAACAAGATCATAATTACTCCTCACGTAAAGAGTAGTGAACAACTTGCTGATATTTTCACCAAGAGAACTACGGCTAATTACATGAATAATATTCTCGACAAGTTAGACTCCATCGACATATATTCACCAAACTTGAGAGGGAGTGTTAAAAATATATAGACCCACTTGAGACCAAGATTTTTGGCCTAAGTGGGCCTATGTTCTCTAGCTCCAACGGCTATATAGCCGTTGGATCCCCAATGTCTATTCCAACAGCTATATAGCCGTTGGAGTCATTTCTCCACTCCACTCTCTTCATCCAATATTTATTATTTATTATTTTTTATTTTTTCTTTTTTCTCTCTCTCACTATCTTCTATAAATAGAGATTTTCTCTTCTTTTGTAAACAAAACTTGGAAGACAATCTCTCTTCCAAAATTTCTCTTCTCTCTTTCTCTATCTTTGTAATATTGAGATAATTTCTCTTTCATACTCAATAAAAGAAAATTATCTTCATTCTTTAATCTTGTTTTTTTGATAAATCTTTCTTCTTATTTTTCTCTTTTATTTGATTATATTTTTTATCTCTCTTTGTCCATATTTAAATATGTTCCAAACTTTTGTAAAGTTCATTCTCTGGTATGCGATGACATAGCATGTGTAGAAAAGTTCTGTCTAGTGATAAATATTTGTCCAAGGAAAGAGGTACTTAAGCAAGGACAGACAAACTCCACTTATTTTCTGGGAACTTTCCTGGTCCTTCCTGCTACAGAACGATTTAGGTTGAATTTAAGTGAGGTTTATAAATTTTTACAAAGATAATCATGGTTAGTCAAGAAAAAGCAATTCTAGTAATGAAATGAATCAGAGAAAGGAATTGGATGGAAAGTGTTAAGTGAAAAACAAAGCATAGATAGATAGTTTGAGAATCTAAATTTAGAGAAGGTTAATTTTCTTTACAAATCAATGTAAGAATGCCATAAAAATTGTCTCTGTTGTAGGTGGCTTAATATTTGACTTCCCCCAACAGGAAAATATGAAAATGGGCTCCAAGAATTAGATGGTCAGTTAATCCACTACAATATTAAGAAATATTCTGTCTACTTTAGATAAAAAATATATCCATAAATCACCATATAATTAGCAAGCTTAAGCTGGTAGAAAGCTTATCTGAGGATAGACGCTAGAATTGTCTTGTACTTGTAGATCTATATCTGTTGCAATGTAAAAATATTAAGTGCAATGCTGAATTTTTAATTGTATGGGGATTGACTAGAAGACTATACTTTTTTTGGTGAGGAAGTAGAACACTATATGATATTTGTAGTGCACCAACATAGGACACGACTGTCTTGTGACAAAGTGTCAAATGAAGATTAAAGGACTTGATTTTTTATTACATCCAAGCTGACAGAATCACTTAATTGAATTGACGATTGTGTTAGATGTGTGCTGTTTCCATGATCCTTGGCTGGAGTATCAGGGAGCGACAAAAGAATGGCTTCAATGGGATTTCGGGTCGATATTATCCATAGAGCAACTCAATAACATTGTTCAATAGGGACGATTTTGTGGTTGGGCTTCCAAAATCTCAATGAGGACATGATGCAATTTAGGTCAAAGTGCTCCAAGTGACCAAGTCTTCTTATTTATTTCCTCCCGCATTTCGATGACATTTCTGATAGAGGGACACAACCTGTTGTGTGAGTGCCCTTATTCTTTTTCCTTTTCATTTTTATATGTAATTATTTTCTTAAATCAAAAAAGGAAATTGTTATAACTTTTTTTAAATATATTTTGATATCACTTCTTTAATAAAAAAGTTACTTCATTTATTTAATGAAAAGAATTTTTCAAAAAACAAAAAATTAATAAATTAAAATTAATAAAAAAGTATACGATTCGTTGCTATGCGGATCACCAAAGGAACCTTGAACCAAGTTGCTCGAGTCCACTTTCGGTTTGTATTTGTACAGCTACCTTGAACCTTTGACAGACTGCGACATTTTCATGCTACGTGGGCAGGAAACATATGGGATGGGATCATCCAATTGAAGAATGGACTCGATATGCTAAATTGAAATAACTAATAACTAGGGTACAGGAGGTGGTTTTTCAGGGGAATTCCTGCAAACTGGACAGGTAGCATTCAAACGAAGCCATTCATCTACACAATCAGCGTGGAAGCAATGCTCACACTCTGGTATGCTTCTCACTATCTCCTTGGGTTTGTACTCCGACAAGCATATTGGACATGTATGGTCATTGGGCCTGAGCAACCGAAGGCTTTCCCTGACAACCACTTTGGGAAAGGAATCAATTGCGGACGGATCCAAACCCATAGCAACTGTGGGCGTCGGCGCAACTGTGCTGGAGGCTCCCTCAAGCCCAACTCGGTTGCTTTTTCCTCTGTGGAAGGACTTGACTCTGCCGCAAAGGAAGCATAAAAGCCCAAAGAATGCACATAGATGCTGGAACACCGGCCACAACCGTGATACCGTGGCGTGCACTGCTTGGAAGACCTAACAGAATTGCAATTCTTAGATTGTCCGCCACAAAAATACTAATCATCAAAATCATATGATATATCAATTTCCTAACACTAAAATTGCATGCATCATGAATACAAAATATGTGTCACCCTGAGGTTCTGAGAAAATTAGGATGAATGTTTTCCCTTTCACCAAAATCATATAATATCTCAATTTCCTAACACTAAAATTGTAATGCTTGATGTTGATGTGATGCTTTTTTTTAATAAAAAAATTAGGATAAATCTCAGTAGTCAAACTTTTAACTACCTCAGATGAATTAATAATAATAAAAAAACCATAAATATGAAATCGAATATAGAAAATTCAGCAGTTAATGCGTGCACTTGGAAAGACATAATCTAACAAACATTTCAACTAATAGAAGTGTCTCATATTATATTTCATATTTTAAAATATTTAATTATATTAAATTTTGAAATAATCTAAAATTAATATAATTATTAAAAAGAAAATTATAAAAATACTCCTTAACTATAAAAAATATATAAAAAATCATTTTAATTAAAAAAAAAACCCTCCCCTTAATAGAGAAGAGGTGATGAGACAGAACAAACTGAATTCCAACCATCATCCTTCCATTGCTGTTCGCCTTCGAAAACAGGGGAGGAGAGAAGAAGTGATGAGAGATTGGAGGAGGAGAGAGAGTGGGGAAGCAAAGGAGACGCAGAGAGAGAAAGAGAGATGTAGTGGGAGAATGATGGTCGAAGGAATGAGGGAGAGGGAGAAAGAAAGAGCAACTGAGAGCTTCTTTTCCTTTTTTTTTTTTCACTTTCAATTTTTTAAACAAAAAAATTAATCTTTTATTAATTTAACAAATCGAAGTAGATGGGAAATTGAGTTGAGAAAGGATTCATTTTATATAGATGGGAGATTTTGATATCTTTTTAAATTTTAAAAGATTTTTAACATTTTACCTAAATTTGATAGGTATTTTTATACTTTTCTCAGTTTTCAAATTTTTATCTTTAGTTCTCTCTCGGTCAATATTTCTCATCTATTACCATTTCTTATTTTGGGTAGATTTTTTTTCCCTTGCCAAAAAGTGAGAATAGACCATCAATATAACTACCCTCACGAGAGCATGTTCAGTCTATACCTTTTTTATTTTTATCTCATTGATCCAATTCAAGTAGTTGCATGACTCAATTTATGGGATAACTATTTTCATGCATATTTTTTATTTTTAAAACTCGAATTCAAAATTTTAACTAAAAAAATCTAATATCCTATTGTTAGATACACAGAACATTAGTATGTTCGGTTCATACTATAATTTACTTTTTCTGTAAATTAATTACTAAGCCACAGAAGTACATAGTTTTTCCGATCTCAGAAGCAACAAGATTTGAATGCAGCATTCTTTGGTACTATCTCAAAAGTTCTAATTAAATGAACCAATTGATATTAAAATTTTAAATTATAATTACTATCTAATAAAATGAACTCATTACCTGAACTAATACACTAATTACAATTAAATTATAAAATAACTCATACATCACTATCCCGCGTTCTAAATTCTAATATGGCAGGTCATCTTCATAATAAGTATATACTCTCTTGTTTTCTTTTAGGTGGGCTTATAAATCTGAACTTATTATATGTGATCTTGCGATTTCAGTGACTTCTTACCTTATAAATTTACTAAAATTACCTTATTATTTTGAAATGTAAAAAGTATACCTCTTTTTAGATAATATTTAAAATTAAATCCTATTTGCTTTGATAAATATTATTAATGTATATTCAAAACGTATAAATTGAAATTCTCACCGTTACTAAAGAGAAAAAATGATTATTTTTAGCTCTTATTTTGATTCTATTAGTTATTGCATATTAAGAAGTTATATTTTGTAAAATATGGTGATTGATAAAATTAATAGAAAATGACAAAATGGAGTTTAGATTATAATATGAAAAAAGAAAAAAGAAAACAAAGGGAAAATTTAGGTACCTCTTTTAGGAACATGGAAGCATTCAACTTGCCGACTAGAATTACTCTTGAACCCGCACTGCCCACCTCGTGACACGCACACCCCGCAGCCTGGCTCCTCCCATTTCAACCTCAAATACCTGTCGAGGTCACTTGATACAGCCTCATAAAAAGGCCACTCTACCGGAACAGGAACCGTAGCAATAAAATCACAACCACCAGACAGAAAACTAATACCCTTAAAAGAAGGGGTGGCATAGACTTTGTAATTTCCATCACTCATACAACCAATCGGGTTCAACCCATACTTGGTATAGTCAAAAGAGCAATTGAAGAAAGTGAAGTTTTGAGTAAAGACACCAAGAAAAGCAGAGGTGGAGAGATTGAGAGAGAGAATTTGCTTTGGTAGGCAATTGTTTGGATCATTGATCCATATTTCTTGTGCGGCATAATCTATGCCTTGGACACTGAAATTTCCGGACGGGAGTGTGAGGATTGTTTGGTGGGTCGGGTCATGGCATGAGAGGCCGAAACCCGGGTACCCACATGAGTCGGGTTGGTTGCGTTTTAGCCAGAAAGGGAATTGGATCATGGGTTCGACCCGGCTACATGCGGACTTGTAGCAAGGTTGTGCAGATGCTAATGGTGTGTAACCGATGGAGAGGAGGAAAAGTATCAGAAAAGCGGTACCCATTTGGTGGAGTTTTGAAGGTTGGATTGCAAATGTAAATACAGAAAGAGAGAGAGAGAATATTATATAATATTATTTAGAACAATGACAATTGGAGTTGATGTCATGATAGGAAAATTGGGTAGCAAGGGAGTACTTAGTGAGCGACAGGTGAGTCAACGCGTCGAGGAGTACCACGAGCATTTGGAAAATTGAGTTTTGGCTCGTTTGATTAAATTTTTAATACAAAAATTTAATAATATTGTCGAATGGACTTAACTAATAATGGATATGATCTACTAATTCCGATGCATGAATCGGTATCTGAATTCTATGATTAGTTATATTGGCCGAAAAATGTTTTCCATCATCAACTATAGATATTAGGAATACTCTAAAAAAATTCTGTATGATTTAGCAAAACGAAAATAAAAGGAAATAACTACTAGTGTTTGCTTATTGTTATGTCCCCCAAACCATAGCTGGGGAATAAAATCTTTTGTTTTATCCCAAAACGATGTAGAGTCCATCCATAATTTCATTGAAAAATAAATAAATAAATAACTAAATAAATTTATTTATTGTTGCCCTCCCAAACCCATGAATCTAAATCCAATGTGAATGTAATCTATTTCAATTAGTATTTAATATTTTTTACTGTCTCTGTCTTTTAATATCAAAATGTCGTTCGATGATCGATACTAATTAGAAATAAATTGAAAAAATTATCAAAAAAGTTATCCATTTTCTTTTATAAATTTAAAACTATAAAATATCAACTGCTGCTTCTCTCACTTGCATTGCAAGAGGGGATTTTCTTTGACCCGTTCAATCAAAATGCGTTGGGTCCAAATGAACAAGAAAATTGCATGGCGTATGTCTTGGTTAACTTTACGATAATTTCCACACCCAGTTTCTCTATCTTCGTGTAGATAAACTACAAAGTAGTTGACAACTTTGCCAAAATTATAGACTTTAAAAGATCAATCAAAATAATTCAATTTAATCATTCAGCACCAAGTTTTAGACGAAAGTTACAAACCCAAAAGAGAGGTTAAAATTATAAAAATCAAAGGGTCTCGTGGTGGATGGCGGGGAGAAAAATTACCCCACTTTTATTCTACGAACTAGGAAAAAACAATGTTGACCACCGACATAAAAAAAATAGAAGAAATTAACTGTTTAAAAATAAAATAATTAATAGTTGCTGTTAAATTCTTGTCATGAGAAAATAGACTGATGTTGTCCGGTCCAGTCGTGTTTGAGGGTTGGAGTGAGGCTCTTAGAATAATAGTTAAAATCGCAATCAAAAATCAATACTTATTGACGTAAATAGGAATGACATTTTTATCCCTTAATTAGATCAGGAATTCGACTTCCAATGGACACAGAGAAAACAATGCTAGAAGACCTCTCCCTAAAAATAAAATCCGACAGTTAAATCGATTCTGAATTAGTAAAGATGAAATCTTAAATACTAAAAGATCTAGATAAAAAAAAAAAAGAAAAGAATCACAGTCAAAAGGCAAATCAGTCGATTTACCAAATATTACGTTAAAAGAAAATTATAGGAGAAAAAAAAAAGGAAAAAATTTTTAAAATTTAAAAAATAGAAAAAACCTATGAATTTTTTAATATTAATTTTTTGTTTTATTTTCAATTTTTAAAACATTTTAACATATTAATTAATCAATATTTATATAAAATTTTAAAAATTTTATATTTACAAAATTTTCATATTTAATAAATTACTTATTTATTTATTATAATTTTTATTTTTATATTATTTTTGTAATTAATAATTATATATATGATCCTTTTAGATTTAAAATAATTAATATTTATATAAAAATCTTTATATTTTTATATTTTTATATTTATGTATTTATCCATATTTTTATTTTTAATATTTTTATAAACCGTCGTTCTTTTACATGGTGTTTACACGCAACCTAAGAGAATAAGGTTAGTGCCTAAATACTGTTTTTATTGGTATTGGCTGGTGGATGTTTTTATTGGTATTGGGTGGTCGATTGAATTCATGATAAAATTTTTAAAATTCATCAATTTCATAAGTTTAAACATTTTATCCAATTCATTGCTACTATTTTATTCCATAACTTCTACTAATTTATCAGAAGTACGAGAAGCAACAACCGAGAAAGAAAGCAGTATGCAAAAGAAAGGAGAGGTTGAGAAGCAATCCAGGAAAAAGAAAGCAGTAGGCAGGAGAAGACATGAATAGGTAGAGGTATTTTTTAGGGTTATGAAAAGGTAAAGTATAATAAGTAAGAAATACAAAATAAAATTTATGGTAGTAATAGTTTTTTTGTGCCCACCAATTTTTTTTTATTTTTTTAATACAATGGTAATGAGGTCTAAAGTTTTTTTTTTTTTAAAAAAAAAAAAAAACATTTCGTTAAATTTAATGACCGGGGTGTTTGATTTTTTGCATGTTGTATTGAATTGTTAATTGTGATGTAGACTTGGTTCGTTAGAATGGTTTTTTTTTTTTTATTTGATCTCTTCTGACCTTGTTTAACTCGATTTATATATTCTAATTTATCTTAACTCGATATATATAACTCATATATAGAGTCAAAATTAGATTAAAAAAAATTGACATTCTTAATTAAGCAGGTTTAACTCTTTTTATTTAATTTGATTCAGGAACACGGTAAATCAATTAGTTAATCATAAAAAAATTAAATTATATTAAGCATTTTATACTTATTTACATATATTAAAATAAAATTTGTAAAAATTGTTAAGTTTATTTATATATATAGTCTAATAAGCGAACAGTTAGAAAAGGCCTTATTAAATTTATTAATAATTCAAAATAAATCTAATAAGCGAACTAGTTGGTTTGACCCATTTGCACCCGTAGAAACTGAAAGTTGCTGTGTTTATATAGCGAGTACGTGAAGACACAGTAGGAGGAGCATCATGGACATTTGCTAATACTAAGTATACATTTAAAAGACACAAACAAAATAAAACATTTAAGGTCTTAAAAAAAAACATTGATAATCATTCCAATATTAGATAAAGGAAAACCTTATCTCAACAGCCCCAACATATCATCAAGTCCACCCCAAACGAACAAGTAAATAGATTAAAAAAAAAAAAAAAAACCCCACTCCACTGAAATTTTACTTTTGCATTTTCCTATAAATTCAAAAATCATAGCACCGACCGGCTCGTTCCCAGTCCCCATATCGGGTCGGTTCGGGTCCTTTAGGTCCACCGACTTCACCCGTCTCTTTATTCACTTGAACCGACTCTCTATCATCGTCGCCGTCCTCGTTGTCTCCTTCATCTTCGTCGTCTTTGAAGTCGTTCTCGAGACTCATTTTTGGTTCCGATGATATCTCTTCCTCTGCTACTTCGCGTTCCTTCTTCGGATTCTCTTGTTGATTACTTAAAGGCGTTGATGAAGAGATCAGTCTTCTCGCTGCGTTCGATTTGAATAGAGTTCCCGTTTCAGATCTCAAACTCAGAAACCCTAATTTTGGTTTCGACTGCTCCGCGAGAGTTGTGAACAAACGGCCCAGATTGCTTGCCATCCTTGTGGCTGTAGAGATGAAGGTACACAGAACCATGCCTTTTGCTTATCGACGGCTTTTCTAGGTTATGAGATGATTCTCCACTTCGCAATAGCATCGCAAACTTGTTTTTGTTGACGGTCCTGATTGTAACACGTGGTAATAATGTCAAACACAGGACACTTGGGCAGTGCCACGTCTTCATGTTGTTCTTCACGTGATGCGCTCATTGAAAATTTCAAATGAGCCTGGGCCTGCTTAACAGGCCCGGTGTGGTCCAGACTCCTCAGAAATATTGAGCTTAGTTTAACTATTGTTTGCATAGAAAAATCATGTAAACAAACAAAAATGAAAATGGTAAAATCAATGGGCCTCGCTTCACTTTTTTTTTTTTTTTGGTTACAAAAGAATTCGGATCTCAGATTAAATTAAGAGAGGGGAAATGTGATCACCCGCTATCCCCTTGGATACGGTTCTTAGTCCTTTTCTTGTTCTCTTTATCACCAAAAAAAAAAGTAAAATCAACACAAACCCAAATCTCTGGAAAAAAAAAAAAAGGATTATCGGGAGTTTTGAGGAGAAAATAGGCACTCGATTCCGAGACCCATTAGTAAACAGAAATCCTAGATTGTAGAGAGGGAAAGGGAGATCGAAAGAGTACCTGAATAGAGAAATAGGCGCCAGGCACCAACAGACTTTGATATATAGTGGGGAGAGAGAGAGAGAGAGAGAGAGAGAGAGAGAGAGTTGTAATGCGGACGGTAGAAAGAGAGAAGCCGAGAATGAGCGAGAGAGGAGGCCTTGGGGATGGGGAGAGAATCTGAAGTGGTAGACTGTAAATAGAGAGAAGAGCCCAGAACGAATCTTTAGAGAGAGAGAGAGAGTTGTAAAAAAATTATTTATTTGGTATAGTCCGATTTATAATATTACTAATATTACATTAAATTGATAAGAAATTATCTAAATAACCTTTAAATTCCCTTAAACTTCGTATAAAATGCTATCTCAATGAATACATTTATGGAAAAATTTGGATGGTTACCGACGTGGGTTGACTCAATTGGATGTTGGGTTGAGTACTTTTAAGCATGATCGAGGTTCGACTCCCACTGGGAGTATCGGACCCTCTTGTGTATGGAGCGTTTTCCGTTGGAAGACTCACCCTCCGAAAGGAGCCACTGTTGTTGTCGGTCCGGATTAGTTGGGGTAAAGTCCCGGATATCAGACGGTATCCAAAATATGGTACCAAAAAAAAGAAAAAAAAAAGAAGAAAAAATTAGATGGTTTGAGTTTGTGTTTATCTCCTGACCCTAACCCAAACCCACTTTGGATGAGTCCAAAATTTTCTGATCTATGCTCAACCCACAAATCAATTGGAACCATGACCCAACCCAACCGAGTTAGATTTGGTTTAGTAATGGGTTGCGCGACCCAAGCTGCACCCCTAAGCCCTACTAGGTACACCCAATGGCTAGTCTATTTTTTTTCTTGGTTTGTTTGGATGGGATTGTTTGTTTACCTGCATTTATTTTATTTTAGAGGGGAAAGGAAGTTTCTACAAACGCAGGGTTGTTCTTGTATTGCCACGTGTTGAAAAAGTTGGGTCCAGGTCCGCCCACGAGTGTAGACCCAAGACCCTATTCATAAAATGGGGAGAGGGTGGCCTTTGATAACCACCCCTCTCAGCACTCTCAACTCCTCTCTCTCTTTCTTTTTCAAGAAATGAACTTAACGTACGAGTTTAGCAATATTCCAGTGTGATGGAACAAGAAAGAAAAAACATATGAGAGAGCATTTTTTGAGAAGTGAGAAATTAAGATATATTTCCTCATATTCTAGGTTTGGAAAGATTGATCATTTATTTCAACAAAGACATTTGAATTGTGAAAAATTGAAATTGATCCAATTTTGTGACATCTTTTAGGTCTAGGATATTTAGTTGTCGGAAAAAGATTAGTGATTTTAATTCAATTTAGATTCAAAAATTAGTGTCGAAAAAATTTATTTGTTAGTTTGTTTTAAAACTTTCGACATGTTATTTAGAAACGAGACAACATAGTATTTTATGATACTTATAGTGTAAAATTTTCATAATTTTATTAATATTGTTGTCTTGGTATAATGATTAAATTTCAGTAACTTAAATAATTTTTACCCAAATATTTATTTATTTCCCCTCTAGGTTTTCAAAAGAACATATCTCCAAGATGCAAATCAATCGTAAATCATCAAATGTTATGAGGGGGCTTTTAACTTTTTGATTTCATAAGACATGACTGAATATAAGAAGTGAGACAATGACAAACTTAGTTTTTGTCCATTGGACAATTCATCTCTATGCTCCCGCATAGGAAAATATAGTGAATACAGAGAAACATATTTGTTATCTTCTTTAATGCCAATGGTATGTGTGTTGATTGAATTAAGGGATCATAAAAGCGTGTCATCCTATAGTCTCGAAATTTGAATCATTTTTTCTTTTCTTTTTTTTTTTTTTTTACACCTTGCATTGCAACTCCACTTTTACACTGTTCCACTGATTCTTGTAGCCATCCAAAATTTTCCCAACATCACCAAATTTTAGTTTCATTGGCCCTCCTCGTTTTTCAGGATACGTACTTCAAACTCTAGGGAAAGATAAACAGAAATACACTTCAGAGAAAAACCAAACAAGAAGAGAATTGCGGTAAGTGACAGCAGCTAAACACCCAAAGCCCACTCAGTTTTTAACCACAAAAATAATTCTTGCAAATGATCAAAACCCTTTTCATTCGAGAATATTAAATACAATAGGAAGCAACGGAGACTGGTATACCCTGAAGCTTATTCTCTTCATATGTGACGTTACAAAGCTCGGAGATATCACAGACAAGTAAAAAGGGCATTCTTATTGACATCAAGTATCTCCTTGAATACCTGTAACATTAAGGAACATGTGGTTGGTGCTCTTATTCAGATTCAGGGATAGCAGGTAGTTCTTGGTTAAAAGGCTTCCTAGGCATGCTTCCAGTAGATGATGAGGATGGACCTGTTGAAGCAAAAGGATTAGGTGGAATGGTTGGATTGTCTTCTTCTCCTTCCAGCATTTGAACCACCACATTCATTGAGGGTCGATCAACTGGGTACCACTGAATGCAACGCAGACCCACAATGGTTAGTTTCTTCACTATCTTGGCCTGTTCATCATCGTCAATTTGAGAGGGTGTACCATCTTTTCCCTCCAAGCTATCATAAATCCATGCTGGGAACTGTAGTTCACTAATTTCCTTAGCTGCAGTGTCTACTTTTCTCCCACCGACCATTTCAAGAAGCAACATGCCAAAACTATAAACATCAGACTTGTAAGACACGTTGCCAAAGTTCCTTGAGAAAACTTCAGGTGCCATATAGCCCATGGTTCCCCTTGCAGCAGTTATGGACACGTGGCTTTTGTCCCTGAAACAGAGTTTGGCTTGTCCAAAATCAGATATTTTAGGATTGAAATTTTGATCTAGCAAAACATTGTGTGGTTTGATGTCAAAATGGAGAATTGGTTTATCACAACCTTGGTGAAGATACTTAATTCCCCTGGCTATGCCTAGGGCAATGTCATGAACTTTCTGCCAACCAAGGGAGAGAGAGAGAGAGAGACCATTTCTCGAATATATGATCTTCTCTAGGGACCCATTTGGCAAGAACTCATAAATGAGAGCTCGTCTAAACCCATCAGCGCAGAACCCCACCAACCGGACCACATTGACATGATGAATTCTACCCATAGTTGCTACTTCATTGATGAACTCATCTCCATCACTTTCAGAGCTGTCGAGAATCTTAACGGCTACAAACACTTCATTAGAAAGCTTTCCCTTGTACACAGTTCCATAAGCCCCTTGGCCCAATTTATCCTGAAACTTGCAGGTGATTCTCTTGACGTCAGCATAGGAATATCTTGAGGGTTTATCTGCTCTATAATCATCCAGAAATTTTTCAATCTTTCGTTGATGCTCTCTCTCCATTTTGTCCAATCTATAGATGCGGCAGAATTGAATGGTTGCTAAGGCAAACATAAATGCACCTAAACTTGCACCTGGTTTGGAAATAAAAAATTTTCAGAGCGATAAATATCCATAATAGCAGCAGGAGTGGCAAAATGTTTAGATCCACTTTACCTGCAACCACTAGTTTCTTTGTTGAACCTGTGAAGTAAGTGAATGGACAAATTTAATCAGTTTGTCGGGCTAAAGAACAAATTAAAAAACAAAATATGAAGGAGAAAAATATCTTATCTTTCACTTGTAAATTCTTAGGGCCTGTAAAATGTACAGGAACCGGATAAAGAAATGGATATTGTAGGAAGATTAATATGAAATGCTGGGATCCACATGTTTTTCTATATTTTTTATGCCAGAATCAGAGTTTGGTAGAAATTTGTTACTTTTCTGGGAATTGAATGACACGTACCAGAATTTAGATCGTGTTTCTTTAAACATTCAATCTTCAGATTCGATCTAGTTTGGCTGTTCTTCAGCTTACAAGCTCCTCCACTTGCTTCACATTCTTGACAACTTGGTCGAAACCAACTGAAAGAAATAACTGTTTGGTTGTCTGTAAGTATCGCACCTTCAGGAACATCATACATCTTCGTACAAGATGACAAAGGAATATCCCAAATATCATCATATTTATTTGCAGCAAACACCTTGAAGCCCGGAATGCTTAGGCATGGGACTTGGCGAGCATAGAGGAAATCCTCTGTTGAGCTACAATTGAACAAGCTATAATAAAAAGAATAAAAGTCCTGGCCAACTTGGAAAGGGGAATAGGTTAAGTTCATGCTTTTTACTAGTTTGGGGGTGCAGCTACCAGGGTCAATTACATCAATTGTCTGCAATCTGTAATTGATGTTTTTGACAAAAACTTTGATTGAATTAGGAAACTCTAACAGAGTTTTGTTATCATTGGTACAAGAAAGATCAAAGCCGGGATAACCACATTCAATTGGTTGGCGACCCTTAAGACGAAATGGAAATCGGATGACAGGGCTGCTTCCTCTGCATGTTGATTCAACACAATGATTTTCGAGCTCATCTGCCAAGATTACTGCCACTATGATTAATAGACTCGAGATATAGATGAATACTTGGACTGAAGAACTCATCTCTGCTAAACCCTGTTGGAAATCTTTTTCCTTGGTTATCCTCTAGGACGCGCCAAAAAGACAAAAGTAACCAATATTGAAGCTCGAGTTTAGCCAGAGTAAAAGATTTGTGAGAGAGATTGTTCCATGGCCAAGATGAGTAACTGATTTTGTTACTACTTTTCAAGAACACTAGGCCAGAATTTCAGTATATATTCACTTCAAGTACATTATCTTCAAGACAATATCATTCAACGTATTGGAAACTCAACCTCGAAATTTCGGGAGAGCTTCACACCATCAAGTCCATAAAATTGACGTGTTTCTTTTTGACTTGTAAGGAGGGTGAAGACCGGGGCACTCCGTGGGCCTGCACCAATAAATTAGAGGAATTTCTTCTATTATTATCTTCTTTTCTATTCATGCTCTGTTTAAGACCACTGGAACTTGTTTTTGTTGATATGGTCTTCAACTAAGAATAACCTCTTTCGTCCTTTAGGGCCACTATTTGGCTTCTTGGATGGTGTCTTGTTTGGCCTTCTCAAATTTGTGTGGTGTATATTTTTCCTGTTATTACATTTCCATGATGATTATTATGAGTTTTAGATAGCCTGTAGTGTTGTTCCTTATTACAATTGGATTTTGGATTTTATTGCTTACAACCTCAGCCTGTGGATATTATCACTTTGCATATTTGTTTATTGCCATACTCTAGCATCCCACATTAGTTTAGTAGTGTGGGCGTGGACGTCGGAGGGTGGAATCCCATATCAGTAAGTATAGATGTTTCAGTCTTGGCTATAAAAAGGTAAGGGTGGATGTGTTTTATCCCAGATCCGCTAGTTCCAGAGTGATCATTCGGTTATATAAGTGTGATCACACCCCCTAAAACGGTACGCCTTTTGAGACAAAACTGTGAAATCATATAATCCAAATAAGTAATTGGTTATTGTTCAGCATGCTTTAAATGGGGTAGTCCAACTAAACAAATCCCACATGATTATCGCTTTCGATCTCGTTCATGAGATTAGTGCAAACTTTCTTATATCATAGCAAGAAAGATCATGTAATTATACCACACAGGTCATAGAAACTTGTCATAAGCATTATTCTCAGACTTAATAGCATTATCCTAAAAGACACCTGATTGTATTCATACGATTTTATGGATTTGAATGCAGCTTGTTTGGTGTTATGTATGCACTCTCTTACTTGTGTCTATAATTACCTATGCATATCCTCGAATGCAGGATTTATAACTCATGCATAGCTCATATTTCTTTTACTTTTTTATTATAATGCAGGATACAACACTGGTACAATACAAAAAGTAGGGGAAAAAAATTAGGACAACCGAGGATGAAAGGATTAAAGCAGCAGGTAACTCGTAACCACTGCCTCTTGTTCGCACTCATCCACATTATATTCGGTCTTTTTTATTCACCATCAGTAGAAACTCATTACTTCCACTCACTCATCGTCCATCAATTGAGATGGTGTCAATAGCATTGTGCGAGAAGGCTGTTGCCGTCTCCTCACGGTGTTGGAAAGGCTTGGGAGGCATATGCAGAAGCTCAACTTCCCCTTCAAATAATTCCAATGCTCTTCTCATTGAAAGACGGTCAGCAGGCTTCATCTGTATGCACCACAGCGCGACCAAGACCATCTTCCTTGCAATCCTTTTTTCATCCTCTGTCACATCATCTCCGAAATCAATGTCCAATCCTTGCTCAAATCTGTCATATATCCATGAAGGGAAATATATTTGACTAGAGTGCTCTGCATAACCAACGTGGGTTGGCTCAATTGGATGTGGGGTTGACTTCCCTTAAGCATGATCGAGGTTCGAATCCCGCTGGAAGTATCGGGCCCTCATGTGTATGGAGGGTTCCCCGTTGGGAGACCCACCTTCCGAAATGAGCCACTGCAGCGGTCGGTCCAGATTAGTCGGGGTAAAACTTTGGATATCGGGCGGTGTCCAAGACATGGTATCAAAAAAAAAAAAAAAAAGAGTGCTCTGCATATGCATTCAAATTCTTTCTTCTTCCCACCATTTCCAACTGCAACATCCCAAAACTACAGACATCAGCTTTGTATGAAATGCCTCCAATATTCTTATAGAACAATTCCGGAGCAATATAGCCTAGTGTCCCTCTTGCAACAGTGAGAGAGACTACACTATCGTCTGTTGGGTAAAGTTTGGCATGGCCAAAATCTGAGATTTTTGGAAGAAAGATATCATCAAGAAGAATGTTGTGTGGCTTAATATCGAAGTGCAAAATCTGCATTTCACAGCCTCGATGTAAATATTCAATTCCCTGAGCCACTCCAAGTGCAATCTCATACATTCTTCTCCAACTCAATGGGCTATTCTTCTCTTCTCCTTGGAAGATGAACTTGTCCAGCGATCCATTAGGCATGAAATCATAAACTAGAGCTTGTTTTGATCCTCTGTACAAAATCCAATGAGCTGCACAACATTGACATGTTGAATCCTTCCGATTGTCGAGACTTCACTTATGAAATCTTGTCCATTGGTTTTGGATTTGTTCAACATTTTGACAGCAACAAAATGCCCGCTTTGCAGCTTCCCCTTGTAAACAGAACCATACCCTCCATGACCCAATTTGTCCCTGAATCCTTTGGTTATCTGTTTTATTTTTGCGTAGGAGTATCTGATTGGCATGAGGTTGTTGTATTTTTGAAGGAATTCCTCAATGTAGTCATCAGTTGACAATTGTCTCCGGCGGAACTTGTAAGTTATAAGTGCAGTCAAGCAGCACATTCCCAAGAGTACTCTTCCGACCAAGTATAACACTTAAAAACATGAAAGTAATATGGATCAGAAATCAGAAGAAATACTACACTGATGAGAAGATATTGTTACTTCAATTGCCCTATGGTTTAAAAGGTTTAAATTAATCTTGTTTAATTTATTTAATGAAAGAAAAATCTACTTCGGTGGATTTTTTTTTTATTTAACATAAGAAATTATTAGCATTTCTTGTGTTTCATCATAACCTCTCAATCCCCCTTTTAAAATAATAATATTTATTTGATTTAGCTAAAGAAACTCTGCACCCATATTTTCCCTCTAAGTGACAAGATGATCTCTCTGTAGAGCAAGTGCCGGAACTGCATGATCCTCACCGGTAAGTATTCCTCCTGCGAAAGGATAACAAATTCGAAGAGATTAAATGAATAGAAAAATAACAATAATAAAACCTAGCAGTCCATTTAAATGGAAAAGCGTCATGAAGACCTCACCATAGACACCGATGGGGATGAGCATTTCTAGAATGCTGTAATTTAACCAAAAGAACTAGGTCAGCTGAGTGTGTACTCCCATGAACAAGAAGAGCTACTGTTAAAATATGAGCTAAGTATATTGGTTTTGGGCTACAACATCAACAATGCTGCTATAGACACTACAAAAAAACCAGCTTTTAGCAACAAATTTAGCGACGAAAATTTAATAAAAATTCGTTGCTAAAAACTTTAGCAACGAAATTAGCGACGAAAAATTTTTCGTCGCTAATAACGCATCGCAAAAATTTAGCAACGAAAAATTAGAAATTCGTCGCTAAATTTCGCGACAAATAATTTTTTGTCGCTAAATCCGTCGCAAATTTAGCGACGAAAATTATTTGTCGCTACATTTAGAGACGAAAATCAAAAATTCGTCGCTAAATTAATTAATTAATTAATAAATATATATTAATATTTTAATTTATTTAATTATTTTTCAAAATTTGCGACGAATTCTGAATTTCGTTGCAAAATTAATGAATTATTTAATAAATATATATTAATATTTTATTTTATTTTATTATTTTTCAAATTTAGCGACGAATTTTGAAATTCGTCGCAAAATTAATTAATTAATTAATGAATATATATTAATATTTTATTTTATTTATTTATTTTTCAAATTTTGCGACAAATTCTGGAATTCGTCGCTAATTTTGCGACGAATTTCTCAATTCGTCGCAAAATTAATTAATTATTTAATAAATATATATTAATATTTTATTTTATTTTATTGAATTATTTTCAAAATTTTGCAACGAATTTCCTAATTCGTCGCAAAATTAATTAATTAATTAATTAATATATATTAAAATTTTACTTTATTTTATTATTTTTCAAATTTTGCGACAAATTCTAAGATCCGTCGCTAAGTTTGCGACGAATTTTGAAATTCGTCGCAAATTTAATTAATTAATTCCACCGCCTGAATCCGGCCCGCCCGCCCGCCCGAGCCAGCATCCGCCCGAACGCCCGCCCGAGCCGGCACCCACACGCCCTCCCTCACTTAATTCTTGAGAAATTCCACTGCTTTGCTCCCACCATGGTTCGAACCCTTGCGCTTCCGTAAACCTTTAAGATCATGTAACCATCAAGTTAAACGTTAGTATCTGTTATAAATTGTTTTTTTTACTTATTATCTTTCCCTTACATATTTCACATAATAATAAAACAATATAAAATAACAATTTATTATAAAATAATAAAATATTAGTTTAAAATAAAATAAAAATATATATATAAAAATAATAATACTATTTTTAGAAAAGATAATATAAAAATAAAATATAACATATTAATTAAAAATAATAAATGTGATAATTTTTTTAATTAAAAAATAATAAATATATATTAATATTTTAATTTATTTAATTTTTTTCAAATTTTGCGACGAATTTTGAAATTCGTCGCTACATTTGCTACGAATTTTAAAATTTATCGCAAAATTAATTAATTAATTAATTAATTAATATTAAATTTTTATTTTATTTTACTATTTTTCAACTTTTGCGACGAATTTTGAAATTCGTCGCAAAATTAATTAATTAATTAATTAATTAATATTAAAATTTTATTTTATTTTATTATTTTCAAAATTTTGCGACGAATTTTGAAATTCGTCGCAAAATTAATTAATTAATTAATTAATATATATTACAATTTTATTTTATTTTATTATTTTCAAAATTTTGGGACGAATTTTGAAATTCGTCGCAAAATTAATTAATTAATTAATTAATATATGTTAAAATTTTATTTTATTTTATTATTTTCAAAATTTTGCGACGAATTTTGAAATTCGTCGCAAAATTTGCCACGAATTTTGAAATTCGTCGCAAAATTAATTAATTAATTAATTAATATACCTTAAAATTTTATTTTATTTTATTATTTTCAAAATTTTGCGACGAATTTTGAAATTCGTCGCAAAATTAATTAATTAATATATATTATTTTATTTTATTTTATTATTTTCAAAATTTTGCGACGAATTTTGAAATTCGTCGCAAAATTAATTAATTAATTAATTAATATATATTAAAATTTTATTTTATTTTATTATTTTCAAAATTTTGCGACGAATTTTGAAACTCGTCGCAAATTTTGCCACGAATTTTGAAATTAATCGCAAAATTAATTAATTAATTAATTAATATATCTTAAAATTTTATTTTATTTTATTATTTTCAAAATTTTGGGACGAATTTTGAAATTCGTCGCAAAATTAATTAATTAATTAATTAATATATGTTAAAATTTTATTTTATTTTATTATTTTCAAAATTTTGCGACGAATTTTGAAATTCGTAACAAAATTTGCCACGAATTTTGAAATTCGTCGCAAAATTAATTAATTAATTAATTAATATATATTTAAATTTTATTTTATTTTATTATTTTCAAAATTTTGCGACGAATTTTGAAATTCGTCGCAAAATTTACCACGAATTTTGAAATTCGTCGCAAAATTAATTAATTAATTAATTAATATATATTAAAATTTTATTTTATTTTATTATTTTTCAACTTTTGCGACGAATTCTGAGATTCGTCGCTAATTTTTCTACGAATTTTGAAATTCGTCGCAAAATTAATTAATTAATTAATTAATATATATTAATATTTTATTTTATTTTATTATTTTCAAAATTAGCGACGAATTTCAAAATTCGTGGCAAAATTAGCGACGAATCTCAGAATTCGTCGCAAAATTAGCGACGAATGTTGAAATTCGTCGCAAAATTAGCGACAAATTTCCGGTCGTCTCTAAATTAGCTACGACTTTTTTTTCGTTGGAAATTTCGTTAGAAATAACGATGAAAAAATATTTCGTCGCTAAATTCGTCGCAAATTTGCAACGAAAAAAATTTATCGCTAAATTTCGTCGCAAAAAATGTGTTTTTTTTGTAGTGAGAGTCATACCTCCATTCTGTAACAGGAGGGATCTATTTATACAAGGAAAGAACTAACACTAACTGCCTACCTCAACTGCTCAGCTTCAAAACCAAAATGGCTAACTGTTGAACTAACAAACTAACTTCTTAACAAACTAACAAACTAACAAACTAACAAACAAACTAACAAACTAACAAACTAACAAACTAACTACTTGCTGAATTTTGCTCAATAACTATTTCTCAACATTCCCCCTCAAGTTGGTGAGTGATATATATCTAGAACTCCCAACTTGGAAAGAAGATATTTGTGTTGATGCACTGCCAGACCTTTTGTCATTATGTCTGCCACTTGTTCTTTTGAAGAAATATGCTTTGTGATAATGAGACCTTTCTGAATCTTTTCTCGAACGAGATGACAAACAATTTCGATATGTTTTGTCCTTTCATGAAATATTGGATTTGAGGCAATATGTATAGCAGCTTTGCTGTCACAATATAAGTTTGCAGGTCCTAAATTTTCATATCCAAGCTCATGTAACAACCCAGTTAACCATAGTACTTCTGAGACCGTAGCAGCCATACTTCTGTACTCTGCTTCAGCTGAAGATCTTGATACTGTGCCTTGTTTTTTGACTTCCATGAAATAAGGGATTCACCAATTTTGATACAAAAACCTGTGACTGATCTCCTTGACATTGGACATGATGCCCAATCTGAGTCACAATATGCAGTAAGCTGCATTTTGCTTGTGGATGGAAAGAAAATTCCTTGTCCTGGACTATTCTTCACATATCGAACTATTCTTAGTGCTGCATTTAAGTGAGACTGCTTTGGTTTATGCATAAACTGACTCAAATGTTGGATAGCAAATGTAATATCTGGTCTTGTTGTAGTTAAGTACAGCAATCTTCCAATCAATCTCTGATATCTTGAGGGATCTTTAATCAAGAGGTCTTCTTCACTAGCATGTTTGTATTTCCTACTTTCATCATATTCCACTGTGGTCAATTTAAGGTTTTGCTCCGATGGAGACTGAATTGGTTTTGACCCTGCAAGTCCTGTTTCTGAAATGAGCTCCAGAGCATACTTTCTCTGATTGAGAATTATTCCCTTATCAGATCTGACAACCTCAATACCAAGAAAGTATTTCAAGTCTCCTAGGTCTTTAATTCTGAATTTCTTTGTAATACTTCTTTCAATTCATCAATCATCGATTTGTCATTTCCTGTTATCAGCAAGTCATCCACATATACCAATAATATCACAATTCTTTCACCATTCTTCTTTGTAAAAAGTGAATAATCATGCCTGCTTTGGCAATAATCAGCTTGGATTAAAGCCTGAGTTAACTTCAGGTTCCACTGGCGAGATGCTTGCTTCAGACCATACAAAGATTTATGCAATTTGCAGACCACATTGTTATTCTCCCCGTCTGCCAAATCCTTGTGGTAATTCCATATAAACTTCTTCAAGTAAGTCCCCTTGTAAAAAAGCATTATAGACATCCATTTGAAATAGAGGCCACTGATAGATTGCTGCCAAAGAAATAATTGTTCTGATTGTGACCATCTTAACCACAAGAGAAAAGGTGTCAGTAAAGTCGATTCCAGGTTTCTGATTGTAGCCCTTAGCTACTAACCTTGCTTTAAACCTTTCAATCTCACCATTTGATTTATACTTGATTTTGTATACCCATTTACATCCAATTGCCACTTTTCCTGGAGGTAAGGCTACAATTTGCCATGTATGATTTTCTTCTAAAGCCTGTATTTCTGATTTCATAGCTTCTATCCATCTACTGTCTTTAATTGCTTCATGATAGGTCTGTGGTTCAATAGTGTTTGAAATTGATGCAAGATATGCTTGGGTGTGAGGAGGTAAATGGCAATATGAAACATGATTAGCAATAGAATTTGTTTTGAATGCTGGTATGGATGTCAAAGAACTGCTATTGCACACATAGTCTTTTGTCCATATAGGAGGTTTAATGGGTCGTGCAGACTTCCTGGGAGGATCAACATTTGTAAGAGCTTGAATATCAGACATAGGGATATTCGGAACAGATGTAGGAGCAATATCTGAATTACTAACTGAATCAATGTCAGTTGATGATTGATTTGGAGATGGGATGTGTAGAAAATCATAGTCTGACATTGAATTTTCTGTGGCTGGGAATATAGGCGAATCCTTATTCTGAAATGTGAAAGGAAATATGTCTTCATGGAAAATGACATCCCTATTGACAAATAATGACTTAGAGACTAGATTCAGAAGTTTATATCCTTTCTGAGTTTCAGAATAGCCTAGAAGGACACAAGGAGCAGCTCTTGGTGCAAACTTGTCCTGCACATTTGGTATGGTTGAATAGCATAGGCAGCCAAAAACTCTCAGATGAGAAAGATTAGAGGCTTTATGATATAGCATCTCATGAGGTGTTTTTCCAAAAGTAACCATAGATGGAAGCCTATTTACTAAGTATGTTGCTGTCAGGATACAATCCCGCCAAAATTTAACTGGTATATTTGACTGAAACTTCAAAGATCTTGCAATCTCAAGTAGATATTTATGTTTCCTTTCAGCTATCCCATTTTGCTGTGGAGTGTATGTGCACGTGCTTTGATGAATGATCCCAAGTTCATTGAACAGAGAACGACATTCAGTGTTGAAAAATTCAGAACCATTGTCTGATCGTATGGTCTGAATTTGTTTTCCAAATTGTGTCTTCACTAGACTAATGAATTGTTTAAGTGAAATGATTGCATCACTCTTAAATTTAAGTAGGAATGTCCAAGTGACACGAGTATAATCATCTACTATGGTCAAGAAAAATTTGTTACCATTATGAGTTGCTGTGTGGTAAGGACCCCATAGATCAATACGAACAAGGGAAAAAGGGCAAGTTGCTCGAGATGTACTAATAGGGAATGGTAATCTGGTTTGCTTTGCAAGTGGACAAACTGGACATTGAGAAATATGATATCTGTTAAATGCATGATCTTTTATTAAAGGAATCTGATTCATTTTGACATAAGATGCATGTCCCAAGCGTCTATGCCAAAGATCAGTCAGATCATGCTTTTGTGTGCTCATACAGGAGGAAGATATGTAATTTCTTGCTGTCTCCTTCACCTCAGTATACAGATATAGACCATTGTGTGCTTTACCAATCCTTTTCACCTTCCCATTTGAGAGATCCTGGATGATACAGAAATTAGGGAAGAAATTGACAGAGCAATTCCAATCTTTGGTCAATTTTGAAACTGAAATGAGATTAAACCGAAACTCAGGAACATAAAACACATCATTTAAACTGTGATTTGGTGATATGATATAAGTTCCAATGTGAGTTGCTTTGCTAAAGGTTCCATTAGGCAATTTAATAAGATTGGAGTTAGAAGCATATGAGGAATAAGAATCAAGGTACTTCAGATCAGATATCATGTGGCAAGTTGCACCTGTGTCCAGGATCCATGTGATATTAGAAGTAAATAAAGATTGGCTAGTGGTTACACTATTGAATCTTTGCTCAGTAGCTCAAGAATCTGTTGATATTGAGATTGAGTGAACATTGGAACTTGTTGCAAGGCTTCTTCATCATTAGCAATCATATTCGCAGCAGTTGAAACTGAACCTTTAAAGTCCTTTTTCTTGGTGAATTTGAAATCTGATGGAAATCCAATCAATCGATAGCAATTTTCCCTTTTGTGTCCCTTCTTGTGACAATTATTACAGATTCCATCAAATTTTTTCTTTTAGTTGTTTGCTGAATAAAGGGCAGCTGTTTCAAGTGGATTGTTGGTCATTGTTCCTGTATAAGAGTGTTTAGATTCTTCCTGCATCAACAACATTGAGTAAGCTTGATTTATTGAAGGCAACGGAACCATTAATAGAATTTGACTGCGAACTGCACTGTAGGTTTCATTTAATCCCATCAGGAACTGCAGCAATCTCTGTTGTTGCATGTGTTGTATGTATTCTTTTGAATTTTCGCAGGAACAAGTTGGCAATGGAATTAGTGCCTCATATTCGTCCCATAACAGTCGAAACTTATTGAAAAAAACTAAAATTGAGGTACTTCCTTGTTCTATAGTTGAGATTTGTTTGTGAAGAAAGAAGATTCTAGACCCATTGACCTTATCAAATCTTTCCTTCAGATCCTTCCAAACTGAGCATGCATTAGTAGCAAAAACAATTCCATTTGACAGTTCCTTTGTTACAGTATTGAGAATCCAGGATAGAACCGTCGCATTGCATCTTTCCCATTGATCATGAAACTTTCCTGCAAAATCTTCTCTGATACAAGTACCATCCACAAAGCCTAGTTTGTTCTTTGCTAGTAAAGCAATTCGCATTGCTCTACTCCACACAATATAGCTCTCTGTCCCTGCTAATTGGTAAGATACAAGATGAATACCAGGCGTATCAGAAGGATGAAGAAATAGTGGATGATTGACATCAATCTGTGAGTTTGAATCTTCCATAGTTTCTGGCCTTTCTCCTCTTCCTATAGGATTTTTATCTGTTCGTTGCATTTTCACATAGATCTTATACAAATTGCTCTGATACCATGTTAAAATATGAGCTAAGTATATTGGTTTTGGGCTACAACATCAACAATGCTGCTATAGAGTCATACCTCCATTCTGTAATAGGAGGGATCTATTTATACAAGGAAGGAACTAACACTAACTGCCTACCTCAACTGCTCAGCTTCAAAACCAAAATGGCTAACTGTTGAACTAACAAACTAACTTCTTAACAAACTAACAAACTAACAAACAACAAACTAACAAACTAACAAACTAACAAACTAACTACTTGCTGAATTTAGCTCAATAACTATTTCTCAACAGCTACATAACAGAGCCAAGAAACCTAGACTCAACATCTTATTTAGTAACTGAAAGAAAAAAAGAAAGAGAGAAAGAAACAGCATGCATGAGCACACACGACACGCATTATATAAAGCATTAGTGAAGAAAACAAACTCACACGGTAATAATAAGTTTCCACCTCGAAGCACTCCCTAATTGCCAGAATCAAGTAAAAACCCCTTTAGCATTGCACTGTTGATGTCGGTAACCGAATGGTTTGTGACATCAATGAACACGAAATTCGAATAATATCCATTCATAGCATGTGGAATAGACTGGTTACTGAAAATTGATTTGTCCAAAGGATGGACGAAAAGAACTCTGCATGAGCTGGGCACGTCTGACACCAGAAGGTTTCCTATTGCAGCATTATGGAAGTTCACATTGTTGGATCATTAATTCAATATTAGGCTTATATGTTAAAATAATTATGTATTGCATACTGTCAAGCCCATAAAATAAACCCATATAAAAATGATTTGGTAAATTTGAAAAATTCAGTAATTTGAGTTTAAATATCTCAAAAGATATAGAAATAAATAAATGTGTAGATACCAATGAACATTTACTATTTATAATGGGTTAAATAGGAAATGTTTAAGGGTGACTTAAAAATAGTATGAAAGTTACCTAAATTCATGTGAATCGGATAAGATAACTTAAATAAGCTAAATAGGCAAATTCCAATTATGAATTTGGAAGTAAAGTCATCCCTACAACTATAAATAAGGGTTATGGTCACTGGATCAGTGAATTACTCTTCTCCCTAATACTCCCATCATATAGAGAGATTTTTGTGAGAATACATTTGACCTGGAAGGCCGTGGTCGGGATTCTGTCCAGACGAAAGTCAAATCAAGTTTATATTCTATTCAGTTTCTGGCTATAAAGTCAGGTACATTTCCATCCAACTTGAATTTTAGATTTTTTTAATTATTAAGTTTTGATTCTGATAATTTAACACGATATTTGACATATTTTTGCATCAAGTAAGTTTTCCCAACAAGTGGTATAAGAGCCTCTCATGTTTGAATCATCGGGATTTTTCTGTATATTTAAGATTTACTATGATTTTAGTATTTTATGAACTTTTTTTTTTGATATTTTGGTTTTAGGGAAAAAAAAATATATATATATATATATATTTATATATATATATATATTCAAGTTTTTTTTTGTGGATTTCAATAAAGGAAAATGTTATGGAAAATTTTTATTTAAAGTCGACCTTCGGTTCTTATTAAAAGTCGACATCCAGTGTTTCTAAAAAATTGGAAAATTTTTTTATCAAAATCAACATTCGGTACTTCAAAAAGGGTATTTTTTTTTATCACAAAAAAGGAGGACTTTCTTTTTTGTGTGAAACAGAATAGAAAAAAATGAATAAATTGTAGCTCCGAGAACACTGGAACATGGCAAGTACTTTTGGCAAATATATATATATATATATATATATATATATATATATATATATATATATATTTTAAGGAAGTTAATTTTTCTTTTAAGAAAAGTTGTTTATTTTTTTATACAAGAATCTTTGTTATCTATCACTTTCCTGGACAAATATTTTTTAAAAGGAAATTGATTTTTTTTTTTTGGTCCCATCGACTTAAAAAAAAATTTAAGGAAACTTTTGTTTTGGGAAACAAAAAAAAAAATAAAGGAAATTTTCATATTTTAGTTTACTTTTTTTTTAAAGAATGATATCCCAATTTTAGTATAAAACTTTTAGATTCTAATAAAATGAAACTTTTCTTTTATTGCAAATCTACGTCACCAAAAAAAAAAGGGGATATGGGCCATTTTGGGCCCAAACAGACTCAATCTTGGATATAAAAAGTTTTGGAACTCATTGGACTTAATTGAACCCATTTTCATCCTTATCATTCTTTACTGTCTCTTTTATATTCAAAATTGGTCATTCTTTTAGTATGCGATGGCATGACATATCTAGAAAAGTTCTGTCAAGAAGACGGAGATAAGTCTAAAATTGGTTGGTTTTTAAGCAGTTCTAAATGAATTCACCATCTACCTGGGAACTTTTCTGGTGTCCTCTGCTACAGAATAGGGATTGGCCAAGTTTTGGATCAGTTGTTGGCAAAATGTTAAAACTTTGGTTTTATGCCGACAACGAAGATATAGGGATGGAAAAGAAAAACGATGGAGATAGATTTAATAACATTGAGTTTCCTTTTTCGGGTCCAATTTAAAATTTATAAGATTGGACTTTAAATGGCCCAATCCTCCAGATATTGAGTCCATCACGATAAAATTGGATTTTTTTCCAATTACGGATGTTATTCAAATATGAGTATGGTTTTGTATATATTTCGAGATACATTAATTGAATCAACATATCACCAAAGTGATCTCTCTTGTAGAAATTAATTTATTTTTGGGATATAAGAGATTGTGTGTATGCAATTCATGTGGATACCGATCGGTCCAAAGGAAAGTTCATATTTGACAGAATTGCATGTGTACATTGTGGTAATAAATGCGTGACAATTTTTCGGTTTTATCATGTGATTCGGCCCAAAGGAAAATAGTTGTTTCACATGCTCTTATTGTCAGTGTTTGATTACTATATTAAGATACCATTTATAAGTTAATTATTTTGTCCAAAGATAAATATTAATTGAGTTATCGGTATCTTATGATGAGAATTTCTCATATTTGAATTTATTTGGTTTTAAAGTTCCGTTTGAGTATATATTGATCATCGTTCTCTATTTTGACAGTTAACACTATTTCTACCAATATCAATACCCAACTCAACTCTATTCCCATGTTGAATGGCTCAAACTTCAAATCATGGTGATAAAATCTTCTGATTGTTCTCTGGGTTATGGATATGGACTTTGCGTTATGGACTGACTGTCCTCCACCAATGACAGATAAGAGTATCTCTGATGAAAATAGGGAGTTTGAAAGGTGGGAGAGATCGAATCGCATTAATCTCATGATTATGAAGAATGCCATCCCAGAAAGTTTTAGGGGACACTATATCTAATGCTATTACTATAGCTAAGAACTTCCTTGCTGATATTGAAAAAAGGTTTGCCAAGAATGAAAAGTCAGAAATTGGTACACTTTTGGCAAATCTTGTATCAATGAAGTATAAAGGTCAAGACAATATTATGGAGTATATTATGGAGATGTCTCATATCGCTTCAAAGTTATGAGCACTCAAGCTTGATCTCTCTAAGGACTTGTTTGTGCATTTGGTTTTAATATCTCTTCCGGGACAGTTTAATCAGTTTAAAGTGAGCTATAATTATCAAAAAAAGACTTAGTCTCTGAATGAGTTTATCTCTCACTGTGTCCAAGAAGAGGAACGATTGAAGCGAGATCGGACAGAAAGTGCTCACTTAGTCTCGATCAAAGGCAAGAAAAGGAAGCTCGCTAAGGATGCTGCAAGTACGACACCTCAGAAGAAGCAACAAAAGGTACCAGATGAACTGGAAAAGAAAGGATGTTTCTTTTGTGGTGCTGAGGGATATAGAAAGAATGAGTGTACCAATTATCACGCCTGGCATACAAAGAAAGGTATGCCTCTATCTTTGATTTGTTCTGAGGTTAATTTAATTTCAGTACCAGGACATACTTGGTGGCTAGATTCCGCTGCAACCACTCACATCAGTATGTCCATGCAGGGTTGCCTAAATTATCGAACGTCAAATGATGGTGAAAGATACATCTACGTAGGCGATGACAATAAGGTTCCAGTTGAAGCCATAGGACGGTTTAGATCATTAAGGACCGGATTCTTTTTGGATTTGCATGAAACATTTATTGTACCGTCTTTCGGACGGAATTTGATTTCTATTTCTGTATTGGACAAATTTGGTTTTATTTGTTCTTTCGGAAATGAGAAAGTTAGTTTGTTTCTTGATTCAAAATTAGTTGATTCCGGTTCTTTATTACGATTTGATAATCTTTATTTACTTGATATTGTGGCTTGTTTTAATGAATCTCTGCATACTGATACTCGAAATGTAAGGCGCAAATTAATCAATGAGAATTCCTCCTCGTTATGGCATAAAAGATTAGGTCATATTTCCAAACAGAGAATAGAGAGAATTGTATCAGAAGGAATTTCTAATTCCCTTGATTTCACAGATTTTGACATTTGTGTAAATTGTATAAAGGGTAAAAAAACTAATAAAAGGAATTACAAGGCCAACAGGACTTCAGACGTCTTAGAACTGATTCATACGAATATTTCTGAACCATTCCCTTCGGCTTCTTAGAATGGTCAACGATATTTTATCACGTTCATAGACGATTATTTAAGATATGACTACATTTATCTCCTTACAGAAAAGTTCTAATCTCTGGATATGTTCAAAATTTATAAAGCAGAAGTTGAAAACCAACTTGGCAAACGAATTAAGAAAGTCAGATCTGACCGTGGTAGAGAATACTATGGCAGAAATGATGGATCATGTGAACAACGTTCAGGACTGTTTGCTCACTTCCCAGAGGAATGCGGTATCGTTCCACAGTATACCATGCCTAGCTCACCCGCCATGAATGATATTGCTGAACGATGAAACAGGACTCTTCAAGATATGGTAAGAAGTATGATTGCTCATTCTACCTTACCTGAGTCACTCTGGGGAGAGGTACTCAAGATTGCAGCATACCTTCTAAACAGGATTCCTACTAAGGCAACTACCAAAGCCCCCTATGAACTTTGGACTGGCAGACGTCCTAGCCTGAAGCATTTGCGCATGCCTAGCTCACCCGCCATGAATGATATTGCTGAACGATGAAACAGGACTCTTCAAGATATGGTAAGAAGTATGATTGCTTATTCTGTCTTACCTGAGTCACTCTGGGGAGAGGTACTCAAGATTGCAGCATACCTTCTAAACAGGATTCCTACTAAGGCAACTACCAAAGCCCCCTATGAACTTTGGACTGGCAGACGTCCTAGCCTGAAGCATTTGCTCGTTTGGGGTTGTCCAGCTGAGGCTAGGCCTTTTAGGCCCAATGAAAGGAAACTAGATGCTAAGACTGTTAGCTGCTATTTTGTAGGATACTCTAAAAAATCTAAGGGGTACAAATGTTATGATCCCACAAATAAGGTCATTTTTGAGTCAGGAAATGCCTGGTTCTTTGAGAATGTTAAGTTTGCGGGGGGCGATATGGTTAGAGACATTAAAAGGAATATATTGATATTTCCACAGGTGTTATTGGACTTGACCAGGTTTCTATCCATAATCCTGTTCAAAACACAATAGAGTTAGACAATGTTGGAGAACCCTCCACTTCGGAAAAACAAAGTCTATCACCTCAAGAACCTATGCCATTAAGAAGATCCACGAGAGAAAGAAAAAATACAATTTCGGATGATTATGTTGTATTTCTTCAGGAACATGATGTTGACATTGGAGTGATGGAAGATGATCCGATCAACTTCCATCAAGCCATTGAATGTTGTAACTCTCAAAAGTGGATCGATACCATGAATGAGGAGATGAAGTCCATGAAGGACAATGACGTTTGGGATCTCGTTCCATTGCCTGAAGGAGCAAAAGCCATTGGTTGTAAATGGATATAACCAAAAGAGATTCGAAAGGCAATGTGGAGAGATATAAAACTCATCTTGTCGCAAAAGGTTTCACATAGAAAGAAGATATAGATTATAAAGAGACTTTCTCTCCAGTTTTTTCGAAAGACTCTTTTAGAATTATAATGGCATTAGTGGCACATTTTGATCTTAAGTTATACCAAATGGATGTAAAGACAGCGTTTCTCAATGGTGACATTGATGAAACGATCTATATGTTGCAACCAGAAAACTTTGTGTTGGGAAATCCAAAAAATATGGTTTGCAAACTTAAAAAACCCATCTACGGATTCAAGCAAGTATCTTGACAATGGTATTTTAAATTTTATCAAATAATCATCTCTTTTGGTTTTGAGATGAATTTAGTTGATGAATGTATATACCATAAGTTCTGTGGGAGTAAGTATATTTTTCTAGTTTAATATGTCGATGACATATTGCTTGCCAGTAACGATAAAGACCTATTATATGAAACCAAGATCTTTCTCACTAAGAAATTTGAGATGAAAGACCTTGGGGAAAGCTCTTTCGTGTTGGACATTCAGATACACCGAGATCGTTCTTAGGGTATTCTACAATTGTCTCAAAAGGGATATATTGAAAAGGTTTTAACAAGATATGTCATGCAAAATTGTAAACCAGGTGATACCCCTATATCTAAGGGAGACAAATTTAGTCTCAAACAGTGCCCCCAAAATAATATTGAGAAACGAGAAATACAAAAGATTCCTTATGCATCAGCGGTAGGAAGTCTGATGTATGCTCAGGTATGTACGCGTCAGGATATTGCGTACATTACATGATTATTGGGCAGATACTTAAGCAATCATGGAATGGACCATTGGAAAGCTGTCAAACGGATCTTGCGGTATCTACAGAGAATGAAGAAATATATGCTCACGTATCGGAGGTCAGAACGGCTTGAGATCACTGGGTATACTAACTCCGACTTTGCGGGATGCCAAGATAGCATGAAATCTACAACAGGCTATATCTACATGCTAGCGGGAGGACCCATTTCTTGGAAGAGTGCTAAACAGTCTCTTATAGCATCTTGCACAATGGCAGCAAAATTCATATCGTGTCATGAGACATCCAACCATGGAATATAGCTGCGAAATTTTATCACGGGACTGCGGATAGTGGATAGCATTGATAAGCCACTCAAATTATTTTGTGACAACAAATCGGCAATCCAATATTTCAATAACAACAGGAGTTCGACAAAGTCCAAATACATAGACATCAAGTTTCTGGTTGTTAAAAAAAGAGTATAGAGTGGTCAGATATCCATAGAACATATAAGAACAAATTCCATGATTGCGGATCCGCTTATAAAGGGTTTGCCACCCAAAGTATTCCTTGAGCATGTTGCTCATGTGGGTGTAATGCCGCTTAAGGATATATAGTTTTAGTGGGAGTTTATAAATTATGAATGTTCTATTGATGTAAAGTTTGAGTTAATTCTGCAGAAATAAATATTCGGTTTTTATTCACTCTAATTTGGTATGATCTTATTAAAGAGGACCAGTTGGAAATAGGCATGTCAAAGATCATATTGCATGACATTTCCATACTACGCATCCATATCATGATCCATGTCATTTGGTTATATCAATTTACGTGACGATTGAAGGTTTAGTTGCGAAATGCAACAAAAGCCGCCTTGATCCTAAGTTGATATAATTGATGGACGGAATTGATTGTAGATACATTTAAATATTGACAGAAAAGTTGAGCTCATTCGGTTATTTAGCAATTACACAATTATAAAGTCTCACATATAACCCAAGTGGGAGATTGTTGGATCATTAATCCAACATTGGCCTTATATGTTAAAATAATTATGTATTGTATATTGTCAAATCCATAAGATAAGCCCATATGAAAGTGATATGGTAAATTTGAAAAATTCAGTAATTTGGGTTTAACTATCTCAAAGGATATGAAAATAAATAAATGTGTAGATACCAATAGATATTTACTATTTATGATGGATTAAATAGGGAATGTCTAAGCGTGACTTAAGAATAACATGAAAGTTACCTAAATTCATGTGAATCGAGTAAGCTAATTTGAATAAACTAAATAGCAAATTCTAATTATGAATTTGGAAGTAAAGTCATCCCTACAACTATAAATAAATGTTATGGTCCTTGGGTCAGTGAATTACTCTTCTCCCTAATACTCCCATCATATAGAGAGATTTTTGTGAGAATACATTTGATCTGGAAGGCCGTGGCCGAGATTCTGCCCAGACGAAAGTCGAATCAAGTTTGTATTCTATTCAGTTTTCGGCTATGGAGTCAGGTACACTTCCATCCAACTTGAATTTCAGTTTTTTTTAGTTATTAAGTTTTGATTCTGATAATTTAACACCATATTTGATATATTTTTGCATCAAGTAAGTTTTCCTAACACATCTGTGGAGGAAGAGCTATTGATGAAGCAATTTGAGAAATCTAAATACAGGGAAGAATTTTTCACTTGCTTTTAACAGCTCAAAATGCTTATAACCACAGAATTTCGATATGAGAAGTATAGTGGACCACTATTCTGGATGGGATTGCCGGGAATGTTGGAGCAAATGTCACTATTTAGAGTTGCATCGACAACACGAAGCTGCCCACCATCCTTGTAATCAATATTTTCCACCAAGTATTTCCTCGAATCGAGATGAAGTATGGTGCGGTTATCCTCGCATTCCAATTCAAATGCAGGCTTACCACACCCGGGAGGATCATGTTTTAGTCTGAAAGGACTGCTGATTTTAGCAATATTTCCACATGAAGAAGGAACGCATTTCCTGGCAATACATGCTTCAAGGAAAAGATTAAGAGCTAAGACCGCAAGCCTAGCTGAGAAAAACTTGGGTCTTACCAACTTTGAAATTGGCAATAAATCAATAAATAAATAAATAAATAAAATCTTCCTAAGCTAGTAGGAGGAAGAACACGCGTATTGAAGCTGATCCGAAGTTGCACAAGTTGTGACTAAGGTACAGATAGAATCCAAGTCAAGCACGGTGCTTTGCTCCTTGGTGCCATCTTCTGGCCTCTTCTATTAGAAATATATTATAGCTGCAAATGTTTTGCTCTTTAATATTTTTATTTAATTTATAATTTTGTATGTATTAGATGTTATTTATTTGTATTTAGTTTGAGATCAGATAAGCCCATTGATAGAGAGTTCATTTGTATTTGAATTTATATTAAACGTGCGGTTTGGGCAAACGAAAGAGTTGTCGGTTGAGTAACCATCACACCTCTCAGAATCCACGGTCATGTTGAAAATAGTTGAGTAACCATCACGCCTCTCAGAATCCACAGTCATGTTGAAAATGGATGCCCTAACCTAACCCTAAATGTTGAATCTTCTCATTTCAAATTCCAAAATTTTCAATTTTGACTATTCCAGTGTCTCCTTTTCCGGCGGGTAGGTACCTCTTCAATCTTTAATTCAGTTGAAAATTTTTAAGTTTTTTTTTTATGTACCTACTTCTTCACATGTCTATTTATTTTATGTTATTTATTCACTTGTTTTTTCGTCAATTTTAAGATAACTACAAAAAAAAAATGATATGTATTATGATCGTTTTGATTAATTTTATCTGTATTATTTTTCAAACACCCCCCAACAGGAAAGATTTAGAGAAAGAACATAACTATGTCCTATGATATTTTTGATTGTTGGTCAAGCGCTGGATGTTAAAAAATTTACTGGATACCAAAGTTTTAATTGTAGGGCATCGTAGAAGAGGATTGGAACCAACTACTTTGAAAAATCAAAGGAAAGCGATCGCAGTAATAATACAGAAAGACTCAAAGATGGTGGGGTTCTTGATGCTGTACTTTCTCTCACACGTTGTTACGGTGGACACTATAAATTGAAGGAAACTTCTTGGTTAGGCGCGGTACCTATAGGAGAGTAGAAGTCCACTCCGCACGACTGAGGGACCAAAAAAGGATCCCATTGAGGGACACGGTTTTTTTAATGTCAAGTAGTGAACATCTTTCAATGGTGGGACTGCAATGGTTACTTCCAGGAAAACATCGTGAATCACTTTTTGATTCCTCGGATAGAAAACTTATGCGTGTGTTAGTTGGTGAGATCTTGTCTCTTTCTGCAGAGTCAGCAGTGAAGTTATGAACTCTAACTAAATTGTCTGTATTTAATTTACGAGGCGCGTGATAAGGATAATGATTTTGAATTTGTCAGTCAGTCCTAAGAACAAGAGGTCCGGTTGGGTTTCATTTTTTTTTTTTTTTTTGACAGAAACAAAGTGCAAAAAAGAGTAAAATAACAAGAAATTGATTTTCGTAAAATTTTCAGTGGTGAACAATGTTAAAATTTCCCCATTGCCAAGCAAACTATAAACAGAGAGAGCTTCAAAATTGATTTGTGTAAAATTTTCGATGGTGAACAATGTTAAAATTTGAAACTGAGGCAAAAAAAAGGGACAAATTGCCTTACATGGTGAACAATGATAATATATAAATTTGTTGGTCGCAAAATAAGTGATATTAAAAATTAAAAATATTAAAAAACTCTTATTGTTCGTTTGAATGTAGAATTTGAAAATTTTTATTTAATTTAATGCTAAATCTAATATAGTTATTAAAATTCGATTTTAAAAATTTCTATACATTTTATATTAAAAATAATTTAAATAAATTATCTTACAAATTTAACGGGGGCAATAAGTATTTATCAAGAACAATTATTGTATACAAATAAGTTAGATATCATAGACAGAAATAAAGTGTGTTTCAAATGTTTACATTTGAATTGATTAAAAAATTTCATGAACAAAGAAAATATAATAAATTTTCAATTAAATTCATTTCATCATTAATTAGTTATATTTTTCATATTCCTATTTTTACAAAAAAAAAAAGATTGATATTTTTCTTTATTTTTATTTTTAGTATGATTTTAGAATAAAAAATCGAAATCCATTGAAATCAGAATTGAAATCTTTTAAAATTGGAGTTGTTTGGAACCAAGAGCAGCACTTCCAGGGCCGTAACCAGAGCTCGCCCTTTAAGATTCAGTTCCAATTTCTCAAAATTAAGAATCTAGAGTTCTCAATGGATAATTTAATAGTCACAACCCCCTTTTCCAATTTAATTCAATCCATGTTTGAATCTCTATGTAACAAAAAAAAAAAAAAAAAAAAGAATCTATAATCTCGGTTCCTTTATTGAAACAGTCAGTTTTTGAAGCTGTGGCTATATTTAGAGTTGAGCAACTAAATTTATATTTGGATAGAGTCAAAAAAGAAGGATATTGGTTGAGCCTATCTTGCCTGGCACTGCATCCGTTGGGGAAATATAATTGTTTTTTTAGCTTCCATCAAACACAGTGCATTCATGCATGGATGGAGTCACTTCTTTACGTTTTATTTCCGTCAAACAGAATCACTTATGTTTCGGCCGACTAACAACCTCAACCCAATCCGTCGCCATACATATACACTTATATATATTTTATTTGTTTTCCTTTTCTTATTTTGTAAATTATAATTTTATGTATATATCATTTGTTTTATTAAGAATTCTAGTTTTTGTAGTTTATTTTTTTCTCTTCAATATAATTTTAAATTAGTATTTGCAAATTTTTGTTGTAATATGAATTTAAATTATATATTAGTATTGGAGGTGTGTGATTTGTGGACTTCATTTTAAATATCATACTTTATTATTATTTTTTTTAATCATATAGTGTTTTGGTGATAATTTTTTGTTAAATTAACTGTTGGTGAAAACTTTTAATGATAAATACTTATAGTAGTTATACGTCGGTAATCAACTTGCCAACCCAACCCCACTTCACTAACCTAAATCACACCGTTTTGAATGATAAAATTACCGGGTGCAGAAAAATTTTTAATGATAAAATAATAAAATGATAAATCACACCTTTAATGTTGGTGACTGTCAGAAAAATTAGTTGTGATACGTAGTTAGAGTGTAAGAAGGCACTGAATGTCAATAATTTTGAATAACTTACGTGAATCAATCAACTACTCTGAAAAATCAAAGGAAAGTGAATGCATTAATAATATAGAAAGACTTGTCCAAGATGGTGAGGTTCTTGACATTGCATTCTTGGTAGCCGATGTGAGGGTGACACTTACGTTTTCCTCTTTCCTCTGGCTTATAGAGTGGACGCCACGAATTGAAGGAAACTTCTTGGTTTGGCACATTACCTATAGAATAAGTCCACATTGGTTCTGAGTGGATTAAGTGTGTAAGTTCGGAAATTTAAGACATAAGCAAAATCGTGCATTGTATGGTTTATCAATAATTATTGAGGATTTTTGTTGAATTTAGAGAAAGGGTGTAGAACCTATTTGCTATTACCTTCAGCTTCTTAGTGGAGTGATGGATGTTAAAATTGTTTAGATAGCGTTTTAGGTTACCAATTTTCGCTCAATTGTGGGTCATTGGAGAAGGGTGTTGAAATTTTCTCTCCCGCTTGTATTGCGTGCATGGTATCATTGTCAGGGTGGTGGAAGATAATAAAAGTCACTAATTCAAGAACTTTCGAGGAGGAAGGAAGGAAAGTTATTTAACCAACTACTTTGAAAAAATCAAAAGGAAAGTGAATGCACTAATAATATTGAAAAGATTATGAGGTTCTTAATGTTCCAACACACTCAGAGGATGACATTCATGGTTTCTTCTTTGTCATAGGTGCTCTAATCAAAATCTTTGATTAAAGATAACGTTCCATAATTCCCTTCCACGCTTGCCCAATCCATAACCATAATTTGAAGTCCTGTTCATCACCACTCAAATAAAAAATTTCAACCTCGGGCTGCGAAGATAAAGAAACATGTATCATCAATTACGAGATCATTTTAGGGTTCCAGTTCTCCCGTCTTCCAAGGTTTCTCTCTCTCCCCCTTCGGATTTTGCTTCGATTAAGACTTAAAATGATTGAATTTTTGTAGTGTCATTCTTCTTTGCTTTGAATTAATCATTTTTTAATTCCTTCATATCATATATTAATTCCTTTTACCATTGTATTAATTTGATAATTTATTTTTTGGTGGAAAGTCCAAAAAGATTTGACCAAATTAACACAGATATATGTAGAAAAAAATATCATAATTGTGCAGGAATGCTGAACTTGTATAAAATAGACATATACTTGTTTTGTTGGGTAAATTAGATTCGGTATCATGAGCTTTTAATGTGAACTCCAAAAGCAGATTTCCTTGGAAAAACCTTGCTGAATAGGACATATTTTACGAGTCAAGGAGTCAACATTCCAAGCCTATTTGGATATATCATTTTGATTTTGTTTTCCACAAGGAGTCAACATATGAGGTTCTTAATATTTGACTTCCCCCAACAGGAACATACGAAAATGGGCTCCAAGAATTAGATGGTCGGTTAATCCACTACAATATTAAGAAATATTCTGTCTATTTTAGATAAGAAATATATCCATAAATCAACATATAATTAGCAAGCTTAAGCTGGTAGAAAGCTTATCTGAGACTAGACGCTAGAATTGTCTTGTACTTGTAGATCTATATCTATTGCAATGTAAAAATATTAAGTGTAATGCTGAACTTTTGATTGTATGTCGATTGACTAGAAGACTATACTTTTTTTGGTGAGGAAGTAGAACACTATATGATATTAGTAGAGCACCAACATAGGACACGACTGTCTTGTGACAAAGTGTCAAATGAAGATTAAAGGACTTGATTTTTTATTACATCCAAGCTGACAGAATCACTTGATTGAATTGACGATTGTGTTAGATGTGTGCTGTTTCCATGGTCCTTGGCTGGAGTATCAGGGAGCGACAAAAGAATGGCTTCAATGGGATTTCGGGTCGATATTATTCATAGAGTAACTCAATAACTTTGTTCAATAGGGACGATTTTGTGGTTGGGCTTCCAAAATCTCAATGAGGACATGATGCAATTTAGGTCAAAGTGCTCCAAGTGACCAAGTCTTCTTATTTATTTCCTCCCGCATTTTGGATGACATTTCTAATAGAGGGACACAACCTGTTGTGTGAGCCTTATTCTTTGCCCTTTTCATTTTTATATGTAATTATTTTCTTAAATCAAAAAAGGGAATTTTTATAACTTTTTTTAAATATATTTTGATATCACTTAAAGTTACTCCATTTATTTAATGAAAGGAATTTTTCAAAAAACAAAAAATTAAAAAATTGAAATTATCACCATAGGAACCTTGAACCAAGTTGCTCGAGTCCACTTTCGGTTGGCATTTGTACGGCAACCTTGAACTTTTGACAGAAGGTGACATTTTCATGCTACGTGGGCGGTTTGGGGAAATCCATTAGGCAAACATGGAAAACATGTGATGGGCTCATCCAATTGAAGAATGGACTCGATATGCTAAGTTGTAATAACTAATAACTAGGGTACAGGATGTGGTTTTTCAGGGGAATTCCTGCAAACTGGACAGGTAGCATTCAAACGAAGCCATTCATCTACACAATCAGCGTGGAAGCAATGCTCACACTCTGGTATGCTTCTCACTATCTCCTTGGGTTTGTACTCCGACAAGCATATTGGACATGTATGGTCATTGGGCCTGGGCAACCGAAGGCTTTCCCCGACAACTACTTTGGGAAAGGAATCAATTGCGGACGGATCCAAACCCACAGCAACTGTGGGCCTCGGCGCAACCGTGCTGGAGGCTCCCTCAAGCCCAACTCGGTTGCTATTTCCTCGGCGGAAGGACTTGACTCTGCCACAAAGGAAGCATAAAAGCCCAAGCATGCACATTGATGCTGGAACACCGGCCACAACCGTGATAGCTTGGCGTGCACTGCTTGGAAGACCTAACAGAATTGCAATTCTTATCCGCCACAAAAATACTAATCATCAAAATCATATAATATATCAATTTCCTAACACTGAAATTGCATGCATCATGAATACAAAATATGTGTCACCCTGAGGTTCTGAGAAAATTAGGATGAATGTTTTCCCTTTCACCTAAATCATATAATATATCAATTTCCTAACACTAAAATTGTAATGCTTGATGTTGATGTGATGTTTTTTTTAATAGAAGGTTTGTTGATTAGAATTATATAATTTAGATAATTCTTTCCTATATAATCATTTTGACATTCTCTCAAAGGGAAAAAGGTCAGGGTGCACATTGGATGGGCACAGATTTTTTTTTTAAAGTCATTTATATTTAACAAATAAGATTTCTTTTTTTCCCAAAATAATTATGTTAATTTTGGCATCATTTATTTATTTATTTTTATTTTCGCATCTCCATTCAATTTTTCACATCCTAAATGAAGCCGTTTATGGCTCGATTCATTTTATATACTTCTTGAGTCAACGCAACGCAACAGCAGTGTCTAAAACAGTGGACCCCACTCAAATACATATGGTGTTCTCTCATCAATAAACAAATAAATAAATAAATCTCAGTGGCCAAATTTTTAACTACGTCAGATGAATTAATAATTAAAGAAGAAAATTCACAAGTTCACTTGGAAAGGCATAATCCAACAAATATTTCGACTAATAAAAGTGTCTCATATTATATTTCATATTTTAAAATATTTAATTATATTAAATTTTGAAATACAAATTCTATCTAAAATTAATATAATTATTAAAAAGACAAATATAAAAATACTCCTTAACTATAAATAATATATAAAAAAATCATTTAAATTAAAAAATAAAATAAAATCTCCCCTTAATTGAGAATAGGTGATGAGACAGAAAAAACTGAATTCCACCCATCAACCTTCCATCGTTGTTCGCCTTCGAAATCAGGAGAGGAGAGAGAAGAGGTGATGAGAGATTGGAGAAGGAGAGAGTGGGGAAGAAGAGGAAACGAAGAGAGAGAATGGTATAGGAAGGAGGGAAAAGGAGAGAACAGTTGAGATTTTTTTTTTTTTTTTTTTACTATCAATTTTTCAAAGGAAAAAAATTAATTTTTTTATTATTTAATAAATTGAAGTAGATGGGAAATTGAGCAAGGATTCATTTTATATAGATGGGAGATTTTGATATATTTTTTTTAATTTAAAATATTTTTAATATTTTACCTAAATTTAAAAGTTATTTTTATGCTTTTTCACCTATCAAATTTTATTCTTTAGTTCTCTCTTGGTCAATATTTCTTATCTATTACCATTTCTTAGGTTGGGTGCATTTTTTTTTCCTTTGCCAAAAAGTGAGAATAGACCATTAATGTCACTACTCTCACACAACATGTTCTGTTTATACTATTTTTTTAATTTAATCACGGGTATTTAAAAATCTAACTAATTCGATTTAATCAGTTATGAGTTTCAATTTAGAAACCTACTCTCCTACTATCTATTTTTTTATTTTTAAGAGTCGAATTCAAGATTTTAGTTAAGAAAATTTAATATGTTGTCACTAAATTGCAAGACATTAGTATGCTTAATTTGTGTTATAATTCATTTTTTCTATACATTAATTATTAAACTACAGAATTACATGATTTTTCCGATCTCAAAAATAACAAGATTTGAATACAGCATTCTTTGGTACTATCTCAAAAGTTCTAATTAAATGAACCAATGGATATTAATAATTTAAATTATAATTACTATCTAATAAAATGAACCCATTGTCTCAACTAATACACTAATTACAATTAAATTATAAAATAAGTCATACATCACTATCACCGTGTTCTAAAAGCTAATATGGCATGTCATCTTCATAATCATTGACCAATTGAATTTCATAATAACTATATGCTCTCTTCTTTATTTTAGGTGTGCTTATAAATCTGAACTTATCATATGTGACCTTGCGATTTCTGTGACTTCTTACCTTATAAATTTACTAAACTAGGCAAAAAAAACAAGAAAATAATGATTTAACACAACAAAAAATAACCTCCTAGTATGATCATAAAATGCGTCTCAAGGGATCATATTACCATTTTTTCTTTTTCTTTTTTTTTGTTGGATGCATTTCGTAAAAATAAAAATGATATTTAAATTCTATTTGCTTGGATAAATATTATTAATGTATATTCAAAACATATAAATTGAAATTCTCACCGTTATTAAAGAAAAAAAAGATTATTTTTTAGCTCTTATTTTGATTCTATTAGTTATTGCATATTAAGAAGTTATATTTTGTAAAATACGGTGATTGATAAAATTAATAGAAAATGAGAAAATGGAGTTTAGATAAGAATATGAAAAATGCAAAAAGAAAAAAGAAAACAAAGGGAAAATTTAGGTACCTCCTTTAGGAACATGGAAGCATTCAACTTGCCGACTAGAAAAACTTTTTAAAGTTTAAAAAATAGAGAAAATCCATGACACCTGAAAACTTCTTAATATTAATTTTTTTGTTTTATTTTCTGTTTTTGAAACATTTTAATATATTAAATTAATTAATATTTATATAAAATCTTTAAAATTTTATATTTACAAAATTTTTCATATTTAATAAATTACTTACTTATATATTTAATTATAATTATAATTTTTATATTATTTTTTATAATTAATAATTATATATTTGATTATTTAAGATTTTTATTATAAAATATTAATTTATTATTTCTATAAAATAATTAATATTTATATAAAATTTTTTATATTTTTATATCTATGTATTTATTATTTTTAATAATTTTATAAACTGTCATTCTTTTTTATGGTGTTTACATGCAACCTAAGAGAAAACCATAAATTTAAAATTTTAATTTTGTTGGAGACATAATTTGTAAAGAACTAGAGACTACGTGTGTCATAAACAAGACAACCTTTGGAAATTGTTTAATTTAGAAACTGCTATCAGGAAGCGGGATAAGTGGTTCGACATTGTTTACTTCTTGCCACCCCCACTTGTATATGTATCCATACCTCACAAAATTAAAAATGAAAATAAAATTAAAAATTGTCTCTGTTTTCAAAATAAACATAAGCAAAATTGTATATGCCTCCTTTCTTTTAGGGGAGATAGGAATGGAAATGAAAATAAAAAAATTGGCCCTCAGTCTCAGTCTCTGCCTCTCTTTCGTGTTTCTATCTTCCGGACGAAATTAAACAAAGTTTTCTAAGCATAATTCATATATATATATATATATATATATATATTTTGGATATATAGGAAAGATTTGAACTCAATTTCTTTAAGGGAAAGAAAGGTGGTATCTGATGCAGCACGGCCCGAAAGCCCATTATCACAAGACCTAAGGCTCTCCGAGTTTATGTCCTAATGGACAACATATGTCACGCCTGAACCCTCAAGTCGAGCACGCAACCTCCGCATTATCTCAATATTCGGGCAGAATCTCTCCATATATTGGAACAAAGAAATGCATTCCACTTATTCAAACCTGTTTTTCAAAACTATTTAAAATCATACAAAGGACCAACTCGGTCCATCCAATCTCAATAGCATGCACGAGGCCAACCCAACCATTCAAATTCCCATGCATGCTCTAAACCAATACAATTAACAATAAATTTTCAAAATTCACAATAAAAATACAAATGCCCCACATAAACAAAAATAAGTTCGCGAAAGTAAATTTAACATCATTTACAAGGTTCCAAATGGTTTAAGAGTAGATTCCACCTATTTTTGCTCACAAAAAAAATAAAGCAAATATTAATCGAATACAAATCAAATAAAAGTACAAAATTCTCCTTCAATGGATTTTACTACCTTAATCCCAAAAATAGAAGTTACACCATCAATATTTATAAAAGATCAGCAAAAACACTTCTCCAATCGTTCCAAACAAAATCTCCCGTCTAAACTTCCTCTGAAAAATGTGAAAGAGATGAGTGAATACTATAAATACTCAGTAAGTGAAGTGCAATGATATAATGATGTAATAAATGAGGAGTGAGTGTGGGGAAGTCAAAAACACATATGTCATAAACAACTCATTTCATAAGAAATATGTTCAACAAATCGAAATAATTTCAAATAAACATGCATTCACAGACTTTAAACTTTCCGAAAATCACAGGATTTCTCTAAAAAAAACATTTCCGCCCTAGATTTGGCCTAACCCGAGTAGAGGCCTGCCAAGAAGTTTTCAATCCACTTATTTCAAAATACTATATCCCCCTACCTTGGTATTGACTCGTACCTTACCGGGGTGCATCCAGATATAACATGATTTTGGCAGAGGGAGCCATGTCTACCTTCCCCGCTCATCCAACCCTAGTCACGTTACTCCGTCGGGTCGCTCCGTGGAAAGAATGACTATAGTCATTTATCTCATATACCATTCTTTTACAAATATCCAAATCACATTCCATGTGTCATGTTTTGACAAATAATTCTCAAAATCATATCAAAGTATTCATAAATCAAATATCCAACAATATATGACACACATTCATTTTTAAATACAATAAATGCATATGTGATTCAAATCTTTCTTTCAGACATTCTACAATCACAAAAATTTATATAAAAGATATAAAATCATTTAAAATCATTTATTAAAGAATTTAAATACAATTTGCTCATTTAAAGACACAACGAACCATCCATTCACCTCAGGAGGGTATTCACTCCCTTTACATTATCAGTTCCAAAGAAATCTCCTTTCAAACTCAAATGGATTGTCTTAAATTAGCAACAACAATTTTCGGGTCATTTCTCCTTAAATTTAAAGGTTTACAAATTTTTCCTAATTGTATTTAAACCCTAATTTCGAATATTTTCTTATTCTTGTTCTCATTTTATCAATTTGTCATCATTTGCATCATTATAAAATCCATATTTACAATTCTCCTAGATTTTCCTTTTTTCAATCTGCGCAGTCATAAAAAAATGGCTATAACTTTCACTACACATATAAAAATCACATGATTCCAAATTAAAAATAAGACATAGATATAGAAGTTTCATATTCAGAATTTAGCCTAATTCAGCCTAAAATACATCTCAAAATTGAAGGGAAACAAGAAGCCAGAACAGAGGCAGAATAGGGCATTCTCTACAGCATGAAATTCTTTGAAAAATCATAAAAAATCCAATTTTTATCCAAATGTTTCAAATCATATGTCAATTTTCAATGTATGTGAGTCTGGTTTCATGAGAACAAAACCATATTTGAATTGCCTATATGCAGAAGGAGTTATGAGGGTAAGATCACATCATACATAAATCGTCTTCTTTGTAGAAAAATCAATATTTTCAATTAGATTTCACTTTTTTCCATTATTCTAAGTTCAAATCATCTATCAATACATTATTTATATAATTACACAATTTTCTTTCATTTCAAACCTTAAACCCAATATTTTATAATCCTAGATTTAGGTTTCCCAAATTTTATTTCATCAATTTCAACAAAATTTTCAAATTTATGGAACAAAAAAATAAACCCAAGTTAAAATGGAAAAATTACCTAAATTTTCATCATCAATTTTTCCTCCAAGCCAAGCCACCACCATACCCTAACCTTCGTGCTTCTTAGGGGAAAGAGAGAGAGAGAGACAGTGTGTGTGTGTGTGTGAGTGTGTGTGTGTGTGTGTAAACAGAGGAAGAGAAAGGGAGACGAGATTGAAAACTGAGGAAGAAAAATGAAGTGAGTAAAGGTGAGAGAGAGAGAAGCCGAAAAAGAGGGAGAGAATGAGAGACGAAAGACAGAGTTGAGAGAAAAGGGGGGTTTGGAGTTTGCGAGAAAGTGAAGATTGGGAAAGTGAGGGAAGATGAGAGAGCGTAAGAAATTTTGACTTTTCTCTCTTTTTTTTTTTTGGTGCTACAAAATATATCAAAGCATGTAATCAATAAGGGACTTATCTTCCAGATGAGTAGACACGACTCTATCTCTTTGCACCTACCACTCAGATCTTACTTGGTTGTCACCAATCGGTCTCCACATCTCCTCAGTGCTTGGTATCATTGTTTGACTAAAGGCAATATTTATTTTCTCCTTCAAACACGAAAACAGTCTCTCATAGTTAATAAGGAAACGTTCGACTGTTGTCGATAAGGAAAGTAAACTTTTGGTAATTTAAACTTTCTTGCGTAATAGTATTTCAAATTTTTAGAAATCTTTCATTATAATTCCTGTGATCTCGGGACACCCCTTAAGAAAACTAGGGTTTCAATGCCCCAAATGCATACATAACTCATATGCAGAAATTATCTATACATTATAAAGCCATTGGACCAGATACACTCTCTTAACCTACATGAAGCACACAAAGGCATATGGAATTTTCTTTCGGTCTGTTTCTCTTTTCAAAAACCGCTTTTAATTTGAGCGTTGAAATCACTCACACCCTCAGGTGGTTTTTTACATGCCTCATTGATCAAAACTATCACACGACAAGTCATTATGTTCGAGTTAGCAAAGTCAATATCTGTGAAGCCAAATCTTCTTCCAACAGATTATCGTTGTCTGTGAGAATAGACTAAAAAGAAGTTTAGTCCTTAACTCGTTTCTCCTTATGCCTCCAAAAAGAAAAGGCAAAACTGCTTCCAGAGCCACATTCGCAATGGAAGAGCATATTGTCACCCTGACGAACGCAGTCAAAACCGCAGTGCGGAGCCACCCTATTGAAGTCCCAACCGCTGTTGACCAACTTGAAACCCAACCACCGGCTATCCAATGGAATCAACAAATTCCACCACCCACTCCAACCTCCCCAAAAGGGACCACTCAACCCGAGATGGTGGGGCTTGAGTCCAAACTATAAGCTATGAGCAAACAGTTGGAAGAACTCAACCCTGTTCTGAGACTAGGAGCACAATTCTCCTCATACAGATCGGGTTGCATGCGCCAATAAGGGCTCGAGTCGAGAGAGTGCCGAGAATCATCTGTGACTTCCTAACACAACCCTAACGATCTAAGAATACAGGTTGAGGAGTTCATGATAAACAAACTTAGACATGCCAATGCAAGAAGAGACGAACTCGCCCATTATGTTACTGGTCTCTCACCATTCGACTCCAAGATTTCTATAGACCAATACCCTGTGACATGCTTCTCCCTCCCATAGAGAGATATGATGACACTAACGATCCCCGAGACCACATAACTCACTTTGTGACAATAATAGTCACAAGAGACATGTCAGACGCAGTCATGTGCAAACACTTCCCTACCACTCTGAAGGGTAATGCCTTAACATAGTTCAACTGACTTCTCCTGTTCAGTATCAAGAGTTTTTCTCAACTCCAGCAGTAGTTTGAGACATATTTCGTGATTAGTAGAGGGGTTAAGAGGAAATCCATATCCCTCCTCTCATTATGACGGAGAGATGACAAACCGTTGAGAGATTTTCTTGACAAATTCAAAATTAAGATGATGAAGGTCTTGAGTCTAGATCATTCCATTATCTTAGCAACATTACTCATTGGGTTGCGACTATCTGGAATGAAAACATCCATCATGAACAATCCACTATCTACCACATAGGAATTTTACACTCGTGTTGAAAAGTACATTACCGTAGAAGATGATGAAGCGTTTGATAAACGGCTATGTTTGCTCCTATGTTTAAACTAATCAAAATAGTTTAAACTTTTCCAAACAACCTTACAAACTTTTGAGTTTCTGCTTTTTCTAAACTACCTACGTTTGCCCCTTTCTCTAAAAACATATCCAATTATGCAGCCTTTCATTGGGAAGAAAATTTAATCTGATAGATTTTAAAATCTTTTAAGGTTATTTTTTTTTCATTTTCGAGAAGAAAGATGTTTTGAAAAAGAAAAAAAAAATGCCTATATATTGTTTGATGATCTTTCCTCCATCTTGCTTTATTTTCCCTCTTTGTATATTTTGGTGTTCTTCAATATTTTTTTTTGTATATTATCTTATCGGTGTTTTACTAATGAAGTTCAAATATTGTTAGATCCATTTTAGAGATAACTTTTTTAATATAATTTTTTTTTTCGAGTTTTGAATCGGAGACTGATTAAGAGACTTAATACTCTTATTTACTAAGTCGATTTTTATTCGACGATGTTCTTCAATATTCATCGATCTTCTTATTTGATAATATTTCTTTAATTTTCAAAGTAAAGTTTTAAACCTCAAAATATCTTTCTTATGATTGTTTGGAAATATGCACTTAAAAAATTGTCACCGACACTCAGTTTTTAGTTTTTCTATATTAAATTGACAAAAAATTCACTTATATTTAATTAACACAACTTATGCTCAATAAATTAGTCGTCCATTTTTTACTTTACCTTTATAATTTCAAAAAATAGCACTTCTACTTCTCAACCCTAATTTCTCTCACCATCTCCGTTTTGGTATTGTTTCCTTGTTCTCTTTGTCATTTTTTTTTTTAATTTTAATCAGAGAAAACTCAAGTTCAGAATATGGTTAGTGCTTAAATACTGTTTTCATTGGTATTGAGTGGTCGATTGAATTCATTATAAAATTTTTAAAATTCATCAATTTTCATAAGCTTAAACATTTCATCCGATTCATTGCTATTATTTTATTCCATAACTTCTACTAATTTATCAAAAGTATGAGAAGCAACAGCCACGAAAGAGAGCAGTATGCAAAAGAAAGGAGAGGTTGAGAAGCAATCCAGGAAAAAGAAAGCAGTAGGCAGGAGAAGACATGGATAAGTAGAGGTATTTGTTAGGGTTATGAAAAGGTAAAGTATAATAAGTAAGAAATAGAAAATAAAATTTACGGAGAATAAATTGAGTTAATTAAATGGGATTAATTTTTTATTAGTTTCATATGCAAAAAGTTAAGTGAATGGTAGTAATAATTTTTTGTGCCCACCAACACTTTTTTTTTTAATACAGTGGTAATGAGGTCTAAAGTTTTTTTTTTTTTAATTTCGTTTAATTTAATGTCTGGGGTGTTTGATTTTTTGCATATTATATTGAATTGTTAATTGTGATGTAGATTTGGTTCGTTGGAATGGTGTATATATATATATATATTTTTTGATTTGATCTCTTCTGACCTTGTTTAACTGGGTTTATGTATTCCAATTTATCTTAACTCGAATTATATAACTCATATATGGAGTCAACATTAGATAAAAACAAATTGACAATTTTAATTAAGCAGGTTTAACTCTTTTTATTTAATTTGATTCAGGAACACAGAAAATCAATTAGTTAATCATAAAAAATTTAAATTATATTATGATTTTATATTTATTTACATATATTAAAATAAAATTTATAAAAATTGTTGGAGTTTGTTTATATAAATAGTCTAATAAGCGAACATTTAGAAAAGGCCTTATTAAATTTATAAATAATTCAAAATAAATCTAATAAGCTAACAACTTGGTTTGACCAGTTTTCACCCGTAGAAACTGAAAGTACGCTGTATTTATATAGCAATCATGTGAAGACAGAGCAGGAGGGGCATCATGGACATTTGGTAATCCTAAGTATACATTTAAAAGACACAAACAAAATGAAACATTTAAGGTTCATTCCAATATTAGATAAAGGAAAAACTTATCACAACGGCCCACAACACATCAAGTCCACCCCCAAACAAACAAATAAATAGATTAAAAAAAAAAAAACCACTCCACTGAAATTTTCACTCACACTAGTAGCTACTCTTGCATTTTTCAATAAATTCAAAAATCATAGCACCGACCGGCCCGTTCCCAGTCCCCATATCGGGTCGGTTCGGGTCCTTTAGGTCCACCGACTTCACCCGTCTCTTTATTCACATAAACCGACTCTCCATCATCGTCCCCGTCCTCGTCGTCCCCTTCATCTTCGTCGTCTTTGAAGTCGTTCTCGAGACTCATTTTTGGTTCCGATGATATCTCCTCCTCTGCTACTTCGCGTTCTTTCTTCGGATTCTCTTGTTGATTACTTAAAGCCGTTGATGAAGAGATCAGTCTTCTCGCTGCGCTCGATTTGAATAGAGTTCCCGTTTCAGATCTCGAACTCAGAAACCCTAATTTTGGTTTCGACTGCTCCGTGAGAGTTGTGAACAGACGGCCCAGATTGCTTGCCATCCTTGTGGCTGTAGAGATGAAGGTACACAGAACCGTGCCTTTTGCATATTGTCGGCTTTTCTAGGTCATGAGATATGATTCTCTACTTCGCAATACATCGTCAACTTGTTTTTTGCTGACGGTGCTGATTGTAACACGTGGTAATAAGGTCATACACAGGAGACTTGGGCACTGCCACGTCTTCATGCTGTTCTCCACGTGATGCGCTCATTGAAAATTTCAAATGAGCCTGGGCCTGCTTAACAAGCCCGGTGTGGCCCAGACTCCTCAGAAATATTGAGCTTAGTCTAACTATTGTTTGCATAGAAAAATCATGAAAACAAACAAAAATGAAAATGGTAAATCAATGGCCTCGGTTCTGAGTCCTTTTCTGTTCTCTTCATCACCAAAAAACAAAAAAAAAAAATGGTGAAATCAACATAAACCCAAATCTCTGGAAAAAAAAAAAAAGATTGTTAGGAGTTTTCAGGAGAAAATAGGCACTCGATTCCGAAACCCATTAGTAAACAGAAATCCTAGATTGTAGAGAGGGAAAGGGAGATCGAAAGAGTACCTGAATAGAGATAGGCGCCAGGCACTGACAGACTTTCATGTATAGTGGAGAAAGAGAGAGAGAGAGAGTTGTATTGCAGACTGTAGAAAGAGAGGAGCCTAGAATGAGCGAAAGAGAAGGAGGCCTTGGGGATGGGGAGAGAATCTGAATTCTGAAGTGGTAGACTGTTAATAGAAAGAAGAGCCGAGAACGAGTCTTTAGAGAGAGAGGGAGTTGCAAAAAAATATATATATTTATTTGGGTAGCGTTTAGTGAATGGGTAAAAAAAATGAGAAAATGTTAAAGCGGGAAAATAATAGAGAAAAGAAAACGATGTTTGGGAAATGTTTCCCTTTTTTGTGCTGGTAATGGTATTGACGATGAATAAAAATTTTTACTGTTTAAATATTTATTTTACAAAATCCGAATCTCTCTCTCTCTCTCTCTCTGTTATTCCTTTTCCTCCCAGTCTTCGACCGGCAAACCTTTCTCTGTTGTCCTTCCTCTTTACTTCTCTTGTGGTCCTCTCTCTCTCTTCGCAATTCACAAGCACATTTCTCTCTCTCTTTACATCAGGCTCTATTTCATTTTGGGAAGGGACCATCATTTAATTGGGTGAAAAATACAATATTACTAATATTACATTCCAAGCATAGGGAAAATTGATAAGAAATTATCTGAATAACCTTTAAATTCCCCTAAACTTTGTTCAAAATGCTATCTCAACGTATACATTCATGGAAAAATTTAGATGGTTTGAGTTTGTGTTTATCTCCTAACCCAAACCCACTTTGGCTGAGTCCAAAATTTTCTGACCCACAAATCAATTGGAACCATGACCCAACCCAACCAAGTTGGATTTCGTTTAGTAATGGGTTACGCGACCCAAGCTGCACCCATTTTTTTTTTTTTTTTTGGTACAACACAAGCTGCACCCCTAAGCCCTACCGGAACACCTAATGGCTATTCTATTTTTTTCTGGGTTTGTTTGGATGGGATTGTTTGTTTACCTGCATTTATTTTATTTTAGAGGGGATGGAAAGTTTCTACAAACGCGGGGCTATTGGTTATGGAAAGATTAGCTTTCATGGTTATGGAAAGATTAGCTTTCATGATTCAGGAAAAAGTCTGGAAGAGAGTGTGGAATCCTGTTAAAGTAGCCAGAGAAAGACCTGCAGTGTCACATCTCTTTTTTGCGGACGATTTAATTCTTTTTGTAGAGACGGAATATCTAAATCTCAGCAACATTCATAGTTGCTTGAAGGAATTCTCCGAAGAGAGTGGCCTCCAAGTTAATCCGATGAAATCCAAGATTTGGATCTCTCCGAAAACCTCTAGACATTTGAAAGCCTCCCTTGCTGCGTGTAATCGCTTTACGGTTACAGAGAATCTGGGAAATTACCTGGGGGTTCCGACTATCCATGGCAAGATGAACAAAGATTTCTACCATCAGCTGATAAACAAAGTCCAGAATAAACTCAGCAACTGGAAAGCCAAGTTGTTGAGTACAGCAGGTAGAAGAACGCTAATTCAGTAGGTTACGTCCTCAATTCCGAATTACACCATACAGTCGGCTTGGCTATCGGAAAAAACTTGCAATAAACTAGACAAACTAAATAGAGATTTCTTGTGGGACAGTAGTGAAGAGGCGAGGAAAATCCACCCAGCGAGTTGGAAGGAGGTCTGCCCTTCGAAGTGGGAGGGCGGGCTGGGGCTGAGAAGCATGCGGGAATGCAACATGGCGATGATGGCGAAGTTAGGGTGGAGAGTAATAAAGGAAGAGAGAGCTCTGTAGGTGAAAATTTTTAGGAGCAAGTATCTTCGAGGAGACAACCTTTTGAACCATAAAAGAAGTCACAACTCCTCGGCAATTTGGAGAGGCATTTGCTCTAACCGTAAGTGCATAAAGAAGGGGATTAAATGGAGAATTAGAGATGGAAATGCCATCAGTTTTTGGAGCAACCAATGGCTCGGAAAGGATGAGCTGCAGGAGGTGGCCTTAATCCCTAAAGAGGACTGCACTCCATCGATCAAAGTTAACCACTTTTGGGACGATGAAGGTAAATGGAAGTTGGAGGATCTTGCAGGCATTCTTCCGAGGAGTAAAGTAGAGGAAATAAGGGTTGTTCCTATCCCTAGAAATAGAACTTCGTATGATTCTATCTTCTAGGAGGAGAATATGGACAGGGAATTCTCAGTGAGTTCCGCCTACTGGCTGCAAAGGAAGAATCTCATTCCTCAGCAGGGGCCTAATAAGAATTGGAGGTGGATCTAGAAGCTTAAGTGCCTGGAGAGAGTGAAAGCCTTCTTATGGTTGGTAGCAAAAGATAAGGTTTTGACAAAATCTGAGCTAAAGAAGAGAGGGGTGACTATAGATAATGTCTGTGAGATCTGTAAGGAGGAGGAATCCTTGAGCCATGCATTGAGGGATTGTATTCATGCTCAGAGTATCTGGAGGTGTATGGTGAAGAACACGGTCCCTAATTCCACCTTTTGGAATGAGTCAGGCTACATTTGGCTCAAAAATGGGGTTCTGAAAAATCTCAAGCATGGAATGGAGGATGAAGGAATTGCTTTTGCAGTGACAATGTGGTCAATTTGGAAATCTAGATGTGAGGCTATCTTTCAGAAGAAAATTGAACCTCCTTAACAGGTGGTCATAAGGATTCTCTACATGCTTAAGCCTATCTGTAATAGCCTCTGTAGGATGGAGAAGAAAGTGGAAGAGATCCTAGTCGCGTGGATAAAGCCTGAGGGGACAGAATTAAGCTTAATGTAGTCGAAGGAGCCAAGATCGATGGTGGCACGGCCAATGGAGGATGTGTTTTTAGGGACTGCAATGGAGATTGGATCTTTGGCTTTTGGGCGAATTTGGGTTCTACTTCAGGAGACCTAGCGGAGTTATGGAGTGTTAGGGAGGGATTGAGAATCGCTAGGGATAGGGGTTTCAGTGAGCTATTGATCGAAAGTGATTCCCTTAGTGTGGTGAATGCTATTAACTGGGGAGTAGGCACAAACCACCTGTGGAAAAATACAATTAAGGACTGCAAAATCATCATGCATGAATTGGGCATCCATCAGATCCATCATATTTACAGGGAGGCAAACAATTGCACTGACAAATTGGTAGAGCTAGGGAGAGAAATCCAACCTGGTCTCGTCGAGTAGGCATCTCCTCCACCTGAGATCGCTTGATAGGGAGGGAAGCTCTTGGGCCAGAAGAAGAAAAAAGCTTTCTGTCAGTCTGAGACCCCTCTTGGGGGGTGCCTGAGCTGGTTGCGTGCCTCTGCCGCTCCAGCTCTGTGGTTTTCATTTGTTTCTTTGTTTCGTCTTTCTTCTGTTTCTTGTACCCAAAAAAAAAAAAAAAACACGCAGGGCTGTTCGTGTATTGGCACGTGTTGGAAAAGCCGGGTCCGGGTCCGGGTCCGGGTCCGGGTCCGCCTGTGAGGATAAACCCAAGTCTGTATTCATAAAATGGGGAGAAAGTGGTTTTTGATAACCACCCCTTTCAACTCTCTTTTTTGGTACCATGTCTTGGACACCACCCGGTATCCGGGGTTTCGCCCCGACTAATCCGGACCAACCGCTGTAGTGGCTCCTGTTCGGAGGGCGGGTCTCCCAACGGGGAACGCTCCATACACATGAGGGCCCGATGTTTCCGGTGTGAATCGAATCTCGGTCATACTTAAGGGAATTTAACCCCACATCCAGTTGAGCCAATCCACGTTGGTCCCTTTCAACTCTCTAAACTCCCTCCTCTCTCTCTTACACTTTTTTGAGAAATGAACTTACGTATGTGTTTAGCTTAGCAATATTCCAATGTGATGGAATAAGAAAGGAGAAATATATGAGAAAGCATTTTTTGAGAAGTGAGAAATTAAGAAAGATTTTCTCATATTTTGAGAAATCAAGGAGTTTGGAAAGATTGATCATTCATTTTAATGAAGATATTTTTGAATTGTAAAAAATAAAATATGATCTAATTTCGTAATATCTTTTATACCTAAAATTGAAAGAAATAAATGATTTTAACTCAATTTAAATTAAAAAATATGAAAAGCTTATTTATTGATTTGTTTTAAAACTGTCGGCACGTTATTTAGAAACGACACAATGTAGTATTTTATGATATTTATAGTGTAAAATTTTTATAATTTTATTAATATTGTTGTCTCAGTGTAATAATTATTTCCGCTCTAGGTTTTTAAAAGAACACATCTCCAAGATGCTAATCAATCGTAAATGATCAAATGTTATGAGGGGCTTTTAATTTTTTAATTTCATAAGACATGACTGCATATAAGAAGGGAGACAATGACAAACTTAGCTTTTGTCCCCTGGGCACTTCATCTCTGTGCTCCCGCGTAGGAAAATATAGTGAATACAGAGAAACATATTTGTTATCTTCTTTAATGCGAATGGTATGTGTTGATTGAATTAAGAGATCATAAGAGAGTCATCCTATAGTCTTGAAAGTTGAATCATTTTTTTTTCTTTTTTTTTACACCTTGCAGTGCAGCTCCACTTTTACACTGTTCCACTGATTCTTGTAGCCATCCAAAATTTTCCCAACATCACCAAATTTTAGGAAGGTAATTTCATTGGCCCTCCTTGTTTTTCAGGATACATACTTGATCAGAGCAATGGAGTTCAAAAATGGGCAGAATCAATACTTCAAACTCTAGGAAAAGATAAACAGAAGTACACTTCAGAGCACAACCAACAAGAAGAGAATTGCAGTAAGTGACAGCAGCTAAACACCCTGTTGGAATGATACATTTATTTAGGAATGTTTCCTATCACTTAAAAATCTTTATTTTAGGAAAATAAATGTAATATTTGAATGATTGATTTAGATCCTATTTTATGACCTATTTTATGACTGTAAATTAGGAGTAATTAGGACTTAGTTTCCTAATTCTTTATCTATTTTATTATATATATAGATGAGACACATCACCTCTTATAAATAAGATAGAGATTATTCGGCTAGGTATTCTAAAACCTACCAATTCCACATGGTATCAGAGCTTTGGGCTCGTTTCTGGTATCAAAATCCTGTCGTAGTTTTTCTCTCTCAGTTTTTTCTGCAGCAATTCTCATCTATTATTTCTAGAACAAGCCACTATGTCTGGCACATCAAGTGTGGGTGACCACATACTTGATTCTAGTCCAACGAGATCCTCTTCTTCAAAAACCAATCTTTTGACCCATGATAATCTCTCTACTCAACCAATCATCCACAAACTCAATGGAGAAAATTATCTCCAATGGTCCCAGTCAGTCAAGCTCTTCATCAAAGGACGAGAAAATATCGGTTTTTTAACTGGAGTAATGAAAAAACCGGAGGAAGGTCCTGAAGTGATTGAGATCTGGGAATCGGAGAATGCCCTAATCATGTCCTGGTTGATAAATTCAATGGAACCGTCAATCAGCAAGACGTACATGCTTCTTATTACCGCCCAAGAAATCTGGGAGGCTACAAAGGAGACTTTCTCAGATCTAGGAAATTCAGCTCAGATTTATGAAATTTCTACTCAAATTCGGAATACAAAACAAGGTAATTTAAGTGTTTTACAATATTACAATACTCTCAGAATCTTGTGGCAGGAGTTGGATTTATTTATGATTATGAATGGCATTGTCCACAAGACAGTATCATATTTAAGAGAATGATTGAAAAAGAGCGTGTTTTTGCTTTCTTGGCTGGTCTGAATAATGATCTCGATGAGGTTCGTGGAAGAATTCTTAGACGTGAGATCTTGCCATCCACTCGGGAAGTGTTCTCCGAAGTCCGTAGGGAGGAAAGCAGAAGGAACGTTATGCTGGGAAAGGAAACTCGAGAGACTCTTGAAACGGAATCATCAGACTGGCAGCCAAAAGCAATCGATTCTCTAATACCTCAAATGGAGGTAACGATACTCGGAATAAAAGGGGAAACAGACCCTGGTGCGATCATTGTAAAAAACCTGGTCATATCCGTGAGACTTGCTGGAAGTTGCATGGAAAGCCTCCTTATTTGAAAAATGGACAATCTGATCAAGTGACTAGCAGAGCTCTTCAAACGGGTTTAGAAGAATCAACACCCGAAAATTCTCTAGTTTCCCTCAATAAAGAACAGTTGGAATGTCTCATGAAACTTCTGAATTCAACTTGTATTCCATCTGCCTCCATTGCACAGAAAGGTAATTTTTCTCAGACCTTCAGTGTGCTAACTGAGGACAGAACTTCTTGGATCCTAGATTCTGGTGCCTCTGATCATATGACAGGTTGTTCTTCACTCTTCTCCACTTATGCTCCTTGTGCTGGTAATTTGAAAGTAAAGATTGCTGATGGTTCATTAGCCACTGTAGCAGGGAAATGGACAATTATTTTGTCAAAAAATCTGATCTTAAAATCTGTACTTCATGTTCCTTTACTTACATGTAATCTGTTGTCCATTAGCAAACTCACTAATGATCAAAATTGTGTGACTAAATTTGGTTCCTCCTCATGTCAAATTTCAGGAACTGGTTTCGGGGAAGATGATTGGCAATGCTAAAGAGTGTGGAGAACTTTACTACCTTGACAAGGAAGACTCAAATAGACAAAGTTCGGTTTGCAAATCCTTTTCTGTTTCTTTATGTGAAAATAATGTCATGTTGTGGCACTATAGACTCGGCCACCCTAGCTTTCCCTACTTGAAAAATTTATTTCCATCTCTTTTCAATAATAAAGATACATCTTCCTTTCAGTGTGAGATTTGTCAATTTTCTAAACATCATCGTGCATCTTTTCCAGTACAGTCATATAAGCATTACACCCCTTTCTCAATAATACACAGTGATATTTGGGGTCCTTCACGAATAAAAAATTTTTCGGGGGTTAGATGGTTTATTACCTTTATCGATGATCATACTAGACTATGTTGGGTATATCTCTTGAAGGCAAAATCTGAAACAGAACATGTCTTTAAAAGCTTTCACTCAATGGTCAAAACCCAATTTCAAACCCAAATTCAGATTCTTAGAACAGACAATGGGAGCGAATATTTCAAAAATGTTCTTGAAGCATTTCTTCAAGAAGAGGGAATCATTCATCAAAGTAGTTGTATAAATACTCCACAACAAAATGGATTGGCGGAAAGGAAAAACAAACATTTACTTGAGATTGCCAGATCCTTAATGTTCACCACAAATGTGCCAAAACCTTTTTGGGGGGAAGCTACTCTTACTGCCTCATTTCTCATTAATAGGATGCCTACTCGGGTTCTAGGATACAAGACTCCTCTAGAAGTGTTTCAAAGTGTCTATCCAACAAACCGTTTAATTACCAATTTACTACTTCGAATATTTGGGTGTACCTCCTTTGTTCATATCCATTCTCATAACCGTAGCAAATTTGATCCAAGGGCTGTCAAATGTGTTTTCCTCGGATATTCACTGACAAAAAAAGGGTATAAGTGCTTTGATCCAAAAACTAAGAAGATGTTTGTTAGTATGGATGTTTCCTTCTTTGAGAATCAGCCTTACTTCACCAAAAACTCACTTCAGAGGGAGAATGCGACCATAGAAGAGAGTTTTTGTAATTTTGGGGATACATTGACTACTCTTTCTTCAGACCAATCAAATTCAGTCAGCCCTATCAATTGTTACCCTACTCTTTTTACGCCTCTCGTTTCTACTCATATTCCTCTTCCAGACCAAGAAATACCCACTATAATCACTAAAGAAACAGAATTGAAAATTCAAAATCCAAAATTACTTGTCTATGAGATATGGAAAAGAAAGGAAAATGAAGGAATTCACACACTTGAGCAGAACCAGTCATTGGATCCATCAGTTCTTGATGATGCGGCAAATCAGAATTCTCCTACACATCATGCCACCTGTGAAAATCAAAATAATTCAACACTTGTTGAGGATCTAGATATTCCTATTGCTCTTAGAAAAGGAAAAAGAACTTGTACGTCTCACCGTTTTTCAGATTACATGTGCTATAGCAGTTTGTCTCCTCCCTATCAGGCTTTTGCTACTAATCTGACCAATATAGCAATTCCCAAGTCAATCCAAGAAACATTGAGTATTCCAGAATGGAGAGCAGCAGTTATGGAGGAGATCAAAGCACCGGAGAAAAATGAAACATAGGAGTATGTGTCAATACCGAAGGGAAAGAAAACAGTGGGGTGTAAGTGGTATTCACAGTGAAATATAATTCGGATGGATCAATAGAAAGATTCAAGACTCGCTTGGTTGCAAAAGGATTCATACAGTCCTATAGGATAGACTACCAAGAAACATTTGCCCTGGTAGCGAAGCTCAACACTATTCGTGTTCTTCTCTCTATTGCAGTTAATTTAGACTGGAAGATTTCACAATTAGATATCAAGAATGCCTTTCTAAATGGAGAATTAACAGACGAAGTTTTTATGGATATTTCTTCTGGTTTTGTAGATGTTTATGGCACTAATACAGTTTGCAAACTGAAAAAATCTCTCTACGGATTGAAGCAATCTCCTAGAGCCTGGTTTGATCGTTTCTCAAAGACGGTGAAGAAATATGGCTGCACTCAAGCTCAAACCGATCATACTTTATTTTTCAAAAAGTCTCAAGATGGGAAGATCTCAGTCTTAATTGTGTACGTTGATGATATTCTACTTACAGGGGATGATACAACTGAAGGAGAAAGAATGAAGAAAGTTCTAGCCAAAGAATTCGAAATCAAGGATCTCGGGCCTATGAAATACTTTCTAGGTATGGAAATTGCAAGATCAAAGAAAGGGATTTATGTGTCACAAAGGAAATATATCATTGACCTGCTCAGAGAGACATGTTTTCTAGGAAGTAAACCGGCTGATACACCAATTGAAGAGAATCACAAGTTAGGATCTAAGAAGGGAGAGGTCCCTATTGATAAATGTAGATATCAAAGGTTAGTGGGACGTTTAATTTATCTGTCTCATACATGACCTGATATTACCTACGCCGTCAGTGTGGTCAGCCAATTTATGCATGAGCCTTATGAGGAACATCTAGAAGCAGTTCAACGTATTTTGAGATACCTCAAAGGAACTCCTGGAAAGGGACTTTTTTCAAGAAAAATGATTCAAGGAAGATAGAGGCATTCACTGATGCTGATTGGGCCGGGTCAGTTAGTGATAGAAGGTCTACTACTGGGTATTGTACGTTTATATGGGGTAACCTAGTGACTTGGAGGAGCAAAAAGCAATCAGTGGTAGCAAGAAGCAGTGTTGAGGCTGAATTTCGAGCTCTTGTACAAGGAATATGCGAACTTCTATGGCTAAGAAGAATCATGGATGGGCTTTCACTTCAAGGTAGAATCCTATGCTGCTGTATTGTGACAACAAGTCAGCAATCAGTATTGCTCACAATCCAACTCACCATGACTGTACTAAACACATAGAAGTGGATAGACATTTCATTAAAGAGAAGATTGAAGAATGACTTGTGTGTATACCCTACATTACATCCAAGGGACAACTTGTAGATTTCTTAACCAAAGGCTTATCATGAGTCAGATTTGAAGAACTCCTATCCAAGTTGAACATGATTGATATCTATGCTCCAACTTGAGGGGGAGTGTTGGAATGATACATTTATTTAGGAATGTTTTCTATCACTTAGAAATCTTTATTTTAGGAAAATAAATGTAGTCTTTGAATGTTGATTTAGATCCTATTTTATGGCATATTTTATGGCTGTAAATTAGGAGTAATTAGGAGTTAGTTTCCTAATTCTTTATCTATTTTATTGTATATATAAATGAGGCACATCACCTCCTATGAATAAGATAGAGATTATTCGGCTAGGTATTCTAAAACCTACCGATTCCACACACCCAAAGCCCACTCAGTTTTTAATCACAACAATTATTCTTGCTAATGATCAATACCCTTTTCAATCGAGAATATTAAATACAATAGGAAACAACGGAGACTGCTATACCCTGAAGCTTATTCTCTTCATATGTGACGTTACAAAGCTCGTAGATCTCACAGACAAGTAAAAAGGGCATTCTTATTGACATCAAGTACCTCCTTGAATACCTGTAACATTAAGGAACATGTGGTTGGTGCTTTTATTCAGATTCAGGGATAGCAGGTCGTTCTTGGTTAAAAGGCCTCCTAGGCATGCTTCCGGTGGATGAGGATGGACCTGTCGAAGCAAAAGGATTAGGTGGAATGGTTAGATTGCCTTCTTCCCCTTCCAGCATTTGAACCACCACATTCATTGAGGGTCGATCAACTGGGTACCACTGCATGCAACGCAGACCCACAACGGTTAGTTTCTTCACTATCTTGGCCTGTTCATCATCGTCCATTTGAGAGGGCGTATCATCTTTTCCCTTCCAGCTATCATAAATCCATGCTGGGAACTGTAGTTCACTAATTTCCTTAGCTGCAGTGTGTACTTTTCTCCCACCGACCATTTCAAGAAGCAACATGCCAAAACTATAAACATCAGACTTGTAAGATACGTTGCCAAAGTTCCTTGAGAAAACTTCAGGTGCCATATAGCCCATGGTTCCCCTTGCAGCAGTTATGGACACGTGACTTTTGTCCCTGAAACAGAGTTTGGCTTGTCCAAAATCAGATATTTTAGGATTGAAATTTTGATCTAGCAAAACATTGTGTGGTTTGATGTCAAAATGGAGAATTGGTTTATCACAACCTTGGTGAAGATATTTAATTCCCCTGGCTATGCCTAGGCCAATGTCATGAACTTTCTGCCAACCAAGGGAGAGAGAGAGAGAGAGAGACCATTTCTCGAATATATGATCTTCTCTAGGGACCCATTTGGCAAGAACTCATAAATGAGAGCTCGTCTAAACCCATCAGCGCAGAACCCCACCAACCGGACCACATTGACATGATGAATTCTACCCATAGTTGCTACTTCATTGATGAACTCATCTCCATCACTTTCAGAGCTGTCAAGAATCTTAACGGCTACAAACACTTCATTAGAAAGCTTTCCCTTGTACACAGTTCCATAAGCCCCTTGGCCCAATTTATCCCGAAACTTGGAGGTGATTCTCTTGACGTCAGCATAGGAATATCTTGAGGGTTTATCTGCTCTATAATCATCCAGAAATTTTTCAATCTTTCGTTGATGCTCTCTCTCCACTTTGTCCAATCTATAGATGCGGCAGAATTGAATGGTTGCAAAGGCAAACATAAATGCACCTAAACTTGCACCTGGTTTTGAAATAAAAAATTTTCAGAGCGATAAATATCCATAATAGCAGCAGGAGTGGCAAAATGTTTAGCTGCACTTTACCTGCAACCACTATTTTCTTTGTTGAACCTGTGAAGGAAGTGAATGGACAAATTTGATCAGTTTGTCAGGCTAAAGAACAAATTAAAAAACAAAATATGAAGGAGAAAAATAACTTATCTTTCACTTGTAAATTCTTAGGGCCTGTAAAATGTACAGGAACCGGATAAAGAAATCGATACTGTAGGAAGATTAATAAGTAATGCTGGGATCCACATGTTTTTCTATATTTTGATGCCAGAATCAGAGTTTGGTGGAAATTTGTTACTTTTCTGGGAATTGAATGCACGTACCGGAATTTAGATCATGTTTCTTTCAACATTCAATCTTCAGATTCGATCTAGTTTGACTGTTCTTGAGCCTACAACCTCCTCCACTTGCTTCACATTCTTGACAACTCGGCCGAAACCAACTGAAAGAAAGAACCGTTTGGTTGTCTGTAAGGATCGCACCTTCAGGAACATCATACATCTTGGTACAAGATGACAAAGGAATATCCCAAATATCATCATAATTAGCTGCAGCAAAGACCTTGAAGCCCGGATTGCTTAGTCATGGGACGTGGCGAGCATAGAGGAAATCCACTGTTGAGCTACAATTGAACAAGCTACAATAAAAAGAATAAAAGTCCTGGCCAACTCGGAAAGGGGAATTGGTTAAGTTCATGCTTTTTTCTAGTTTGGGGGTGCAGCTACCAGGGTCAATTACATCAATAGTCTGCAATCTGTAATTTATGTTTTTGACAAAAACTTTGATTGAATTAGGTAACTCTAACAGAGTTTTGTTATCATTGGTACAAGAAAGATCAAAGCCGGGATAACCACATTCAATTGGTTGGAGACCCTTAAGACGAAATGGAAATCGGATGACAGGGCTGCTTCCTCTGCATGTTGATTCAACACAATGATTTTCAAGCTCATCTGCCAAGATTACTGCCACTATGATTAATAGACTCGAGATATAGATGAATACTTGGACTGAAGAACTCATCTCTGCAAAACCCTGTTGGAAATCTTTTTCCTTGGTTATCCTCTAGGACGCGGCAAAAAAGACATAAATAACCAATTTTGAAGCTCGAGTTTAGCCGGAGTTAAATATTTTGTGAGAGAGATTGTTCCATGGGCAAGATGAATAACTGATTCTGTTTCTACTTTTCAAGGCCACTAGGCCAGAATTTCAGTATACACTTCAATGACATTATCTTCAAGACTATAGCACTCAATGTATTGGAAACTCAACCTCGAAATTTCGTGAGAGCTTTTCACCATCAAGTCCATAAAATTGACGTGTTTCTTTTTGACTTGTAAGGAGGGTGAAGACCGGGGCACTCCGTGGGCCAGCACCAATAAATTTGAGGAATTTCTTCTATTATTATCTTCTTTTCTATTCATGCTCTGTTTAAAACCACTGGAACTTGTTTTTTGTTCATATGGTCTTCAACTAAGTATAACCTCTTTCGTCCCTTAGAGCCACTATTTGGCTTTTTTTATGGTGTCTTGTTTGGCCTTCTCAAATTTTTGTGGTGTATATTTTTCCTGTTATTACATTTCCATGATGACTATTATGAGTTTTAGATAGCCTATAGTGTTGTTCCTTATTACAAATGGATTGTGGATTTTATTGCTTACAGACTCAGCTGGTGGATGTTACACTTTGCATATTTGTTTAGTGCCATACTCTAGCATCCCACATTAGTTTAGTAGTGTGGGGTGTGGATGGCGGAGGGTGGAATTCCATATCAGTAAGTAAAGATGTTTCAGTCTTGGCTATAAAAAGGTAAGGGTGGATGTGTTTTATCCCGGATCGGCTAGTTCCAGAGTGATCATTCGGTTATATAAGTGTAATCACACCCCTAAAATGGTCAACGTCTTTTGAGACAAAACAGTGAGATCATATAATCCAAATAGGTGATATTGTTCAGCATGCTTTAAATGGGGTAGTCCAACTAAACAAATCCCACATGATTATCGCTTTCGATCTCGTTCATGAGATTAGTGCAGACTTTCTTATATCATAGCATGATAGGTCATGTAACTGCCACACAGGTCATAGAAACTTGTCATAAGCATTATTCTCAGACTTAATGGCATTATCCTAAAGGACACCTGATTGTATTCATACAATTTTATGGATTTGAATGCAGCGTGTTTGGTGTTATGTATGCACTACTCTTTTACTTGTGTCTATAATTACCTACGCATATCCTCGAATGCAGGATTTATAACTCAAGCATAGCACATATTTCTTTTTCCTTTTTATTATAATGCAGGATACAGCACTGGTACAATACAAAAAGAAGGAAAAAAAAAAAATTAGGACGACCAAGGATGAAAGGATTAAAGCGGCAGCTAACTTGTAACCACTGCCTCTTGTTCGCACTCAACCACCTTATATTCAGTCTTTTTTATTCACCATTAGTAGAAACTCATTACTTCCATTCACTCATCGTCAATCAACTGAGATGGTGTCAATAGCATTGTGTGAGAAGGCTGTTGCCATCTCCTCACGGTGTTGGAAAGGCTTGGGAGGCATATGCAGAAGCTCAACTTCTCCTTCAAGTAATTCCAATGCTCTTCTCATTGAAGGACGCTCAGCGGGCTTCATCTGTATGCACCACAGTGCGACCAAGACCATCTTCCTTGCAATCCTTTTTTCATCCTCTGTCACATCATCTCCAAAATCCATGTCCAATCCTTGCTCAAATCTGTCATATATCCATGAAGGGAAATATATTTGACTCGGGTGCTCTGCATATGGATTCAAATTCTTTCTTCTTCCCACCATTTCCAACAGCAACATCCCAAAACTATAGACATCAGCTTTGCATGAAATGCCTCCAATATTCTTATAGAACAATTCCGGAGCAATATAGCCTAGTGTCCCTCTTGCAGCAGTGAGAGAGACTATACTATCATCTGTTGGATAAAGTTTGGCAAGGCCAAAACCTGAGATTTTTGGAACAAAGTTATCATCAAGAAGAATGTTGTGTGGCTTAATATCGAAGTGCAAAATCTGCATTTCACAGCCCCGATGTAAATATTCGATTCCCTCAGCCACTCCAAGTGAAATCTCAAACATTCTTCTCCAACTCAATGGGCTATTCTTCTCTTCTCCTTGGAAGATGAACTTGTCCAGGGATCCATTAGGCATGAAATCATAAACTAGAGCTTGTTTTGATCCCTCTGCACAAAATCCAATGAGCTGCACAACATTGACATGGTGAATCCTTCCGATTGTCGAGACTTCACTTATGAAATCCTGGCCATCGGTTTTGGATTTGTTCAACATTTTGACAGCAACAAAATGCCCGCTTTGCAGCTTCCCCTTGTAAACAGAGCCGTACCCTCCATGACCCAATTTGTCCCTGAATCCTTTGGTTATCTGTTTTATTTTGGCGTAGGAGTATCTGATTGGCATGAGGTTGTTGCGACTTTGAAGGAATTCCTCAATGTAGTCATCAGTTGACAAGTGTCTCCGGCGGAACTTGTAGGTTATAAGTGCAGTCAAGCAGCACATTCCCAAGAGGGCTCTTCCAGCCAAGCATAACACTTAAAAAACATGAAAGTGATATGGATCAGAAATCAGAAGAAATACTGGACTGATGAGAAGATACTGTTACTTCAAATACCTTGTGGTTTAAATTAATCTCGTTTAATTTATTTAATGAAAGAAATATCCACTTGGGTGGAATTTTTTTATTTAACATAAAAATTATTTGCATTTCTTGTGTTTCATCAAAACCTCTCAATCCCCCTTTCAAAATAATAATATTTATTTGATTTAGGTAAAGAAACTCTGCACCCATATTTTCCCTGTCTGTGACAAGATGATCTCTCTGTGGAGCAAGTGCCGGAACTGCATGACCCTCACCTGTAAGTTGAATTATTGTGACTGCAAAAAGGATAACAAATTGGAAGAGATTAAATGAATAGAACATTAATAATAATAAAACCTAGCAGTCCATTTAAATGGAAAAGCGTCATGAAGACCTCACCACGGAAATAAAAGAAATCCAACCATAAGTATTCGAACCAGAAGTAAGGGCTGCAATTTAACCAAAAGAACTAGGTCAGCTGAGTTTGTACTCCCATGAACATGAAGAGCTAAATAACAGAGCCAAGAAAGACTCTTAACATCTTATTTAGTAACTGAAAAGAAAAAAAGCAAGAGAGAGAAACAGCATGCATGCGCACACACGACACGCATTATATAAAGTATTAGTGAAGAAAACAAACTCACACACGAAGAGAATCAAGTAAAAACCCCTTTAGCATCCCACTGTTGATGTCGGTAATAGAAAGGTTTGTGACATCAATGAACACCAAATTCGAATAATTGGCACGTGGAATAGACCTGTTACTGAAAATTGATTTGTCCAAAGGATGGACAAAAAGAACGCTGCATGAGCTGGGCACGTCTGACACCAGAAGGTTTCCTATTGCAGCATAATGGAAGTTCACATCTGTGGAGGAAGAGCTATTGATGAAGCAATTTGAGAAATCTAGATACAGGGAAGAATTTTTCACTTGCTTTTCACAGCTCAAAATGCTTATAACCACAGAAGTTAGATATGAGAAGTATCGTTGACCACTATTCTTGATGGGATTGCCAGGAATGTTGGAGCAAATGTCACTACTTAGAGTTGCATCGACAACACGTAGCTGCCCACCATCCTTGTAATAAATATTTTCCACAAAGTATTTCCTTGAATCGAGATGAAGTATGGTGCGGTTATTCTCGCATTCCAATTCAAATGCACGCTTACCACACCCAGGAGGATCATGTTTTAGTCTGAAAGGACTGCTGATTTTAGCAATATTTCCACATGAAGAAGGAACGCATTTCCTGGCAATACATGCTTCAAGGAAAAGATTAAGAGCTAAGACCGCAAGCCTAACTGAGAAAAACTTGGGTCTTACCATCTTTGAAATTGGCAATAAAAAAAAAAAAAAAAAAGGAGAGATCTTCCTAAGCTAGTAGGAGGAAGAACACGCGTATTGAAGCTGATCCGAAGTTGCAGAAGTTGTGGCTAAGGTACAGACAGAATCCAAGTCAAGCACAGTGCTTTGCTCCTTGGTGCCATCTTCTGGCCTCTTCTATAAGAAATATATTATAGCTGCTAATATTTTGCTCTTTAATATTTTTATATAATTTATAAATTTGTATGTATTATATGTTATTTATTTGTAGTTAGTTTGAGATCAGATAAGCCCATTGATAGAGAGTTCATTTGTATTTGGATTTATATTAAACGTGTGGTTTGGGCAAAGGAAAGAGTTCTCAGTTGAGTAACCATACCTCTCAGATTCCACAATCATGTTCAAAATGGATGCCCTAACCTAACCCTAAATGTTGAATCTTCTCATTTCAAATTCCAAAATTTTCAATTTTGACTATTCCGGTGTCTCCTTTTCCTGCGGGTAGGCCCCTCTTCAATCTTTAATTCAGATGAAAATTTTTAGATTTTTTTTATATACGTATATCTTCACATGTCTATTTGTTTTATGCTATTTATTCACTTGTTTTTTTCATTTATTTCAAGGTAACTACGGGAGAAAATTATATGTATTATGGTCATTTTGATTAATTTTATCTGTAATATCTTTCAACCCCCCCCCCCAAAAGGAAAGATTTAGAGAAAGAACATAACCTATGTCCTATAATTTTTTTGATTCTTGGTCAAGCGCTGGATGCTAAAAAATTTTCTAGATACCAAAGTTTTAATTGTAGGGCATCGTAGAAGAGGATTGGAACCAGCTACTTTGAAAAATCAAAGGAAAGTGATTGCAGTGATAATACAGAAAGACTCAAAGATGGTGGGGTTCTTGATGCTGCACTCTCTCTCACACGTTGTTACGGTGGACACTATAAATTGAAGGAAACTTCTTGGATCCCATTGAGGGACACGGTTTTTTTAGATGTCAAGTAGTGAACATCTTTCAACGGAGGGACCGCAAAAAGGAAACGGTTACTTCCAGGAAAACGTCCTGAGTCACTTTTTGATTCCTTGGAGAGAAAACTTATCCGTATGTTAGTTGGTGAGATCTTGCCTCCTGCAGAGTCAGCAGTGAAGTTATGCACTCTACCTAAAATTGTCTGTATTTAATTTACTAGGCACGTGATAAAATTTTTGTCAAAGTAATTGCAGTAATAATACAGAAAGATATAGGATAACGATTTTGAATTTGTCAAAGTCAGTCCTAAGAACAAGAGGTCCTGTAGGGTTTCTCATTTTTTTGTTTTTTTTTTTTTTACAGAAACAAAGTGCAAAAGGAGTAAAATAACAAGAAATTGATTTTCACAAAATTTTCAGTGGTGAACGATGTTAAAATTTCCCGATTGCCAAGCAAACTAGAAACAGATAGAGCTTCAAAATTGATTTGCATAAAATTTTCGATGGTGAACAATGTTAAAATTTGAAACTGAGGCCAAAAAAAAAAAGAGGACAAATTGCCTTACATGGTGAACAATGATAATATATAAATTTGTTGGTCACAAAATAAGTAATATTAAAAATTAAAAATATTAAAAAGCTCTTATTGTTCATTTGAATGTAGAATTTGAAAATTTTTTATTTAATTTAATGCTAACTCTAATATAGTTATCAAAATTCAGTTATAAATATTGTCACGCCCCAAACCGGGATCGTGAACAGTAGCCCGTTGTCCCTGGATGCCGGCTGTATTTTTACAGAAAATCGGACAGAAGCTCCCCATAAATCGGAGGTTTCCCATGTACAATTTCACCTGTATATGATATTCATACTGTAAAAATAAGCAATTGGTCATCCCGGCCTCTCCAAAGTCAATAAATACCACAGCCAACATCCAGAACAACGTAAGGCTATAAAGTTTCTAGCAGTTCTAGCAACAGACCTCTACTGTCATGTCCAACTAGAGCATGAGCAGCCGCCACCCCGAGCGGACTTAAATTCTACGCATATTGAAAATAAATTCCCAAATTATTTTTTTTTAAATATTTACAAATGCCTCAATGCAATGAAATAATCAACACGAAAGTTTCACGAATAAAAGTCCATAATTTATACAGTCATCCCAAAAATTTAGATAAATGGAATGGTCAAACTAAAATCTCCAATACATAACAATATCACCAATCATCGTAGCGGAAGAGATGGAAAATATCCATACCCAAGCCCAGTGGTATCTCCTCGATCCAACACTAATCTTGTGGAAAAGAAAGTGAGGGGTGAGTATCTATGGGAGGATACTTAGTAAGTGAGGGGATTGACATCATACTATCAATATCGAGGTGAATTTGGAGTGACAAAGCATAAGATAAGAAAATATCCACAGTGTGCAAACCGATCATGTTATTTCAAAATCATATATAATACGCACATATCAGAAAGCAAGATATGCATCCAATATTCACATCAATGTCATGAAGAACCGGCCAATGAAATATTCCCGGCAATGGTCTACCTCGACCAAGGACGGCGCATTGGGGGTTTTTCCAAATGCAAGTATTAAAGAATGGCTCTCTGCCCCAATGTTGGCCACAGACTACCTCAACTAGCCTGTAAATAATAATAATGTACATATAACTAGTCGGCCGTGTATGGTGCCCCCGCCTGGTGCTAGACGGAGTCGTACTCAACGTCCTCTCCGATGAGGGTCAACCTGGGGCACCCATACACACGACGATCTGGCGGATACCTCCGGCCGAAGCGTATCCGGGCATAAGGGGTGCCTCTACCAGATGTCCTTCGTAGCTACGGATCACAATATCATATCGGCCGGGCACGTAGCCCCATGCATCCCATCACCAGTCGGCCGTGCATATAGCTCCATACATAATATCATAACGTCGACCGGGCATACAGCCCAATGCATAATATCATAAAGTCGGCCGGGCATACAGCCCAAAACATAATATCATAAAGTCGGCCGGGCATACAGCCCAAATGTGTAAGTAAATCCATTTAAAACCATGTGCCAATGCAGTGGAAGCATTAAAATATATCAATATGTCGAATATGTGGCACAATATACGTTTATCAAAACTCATGGATGCATATCAATAAAGTCAGCAATTAAGACACTCCAAAGGTCACAAAACATTTCATCAAATATTGGAAAGGTCTAACAATCATACATTTGTAGAAACATGTCATTTAAAAGTATTTTTGAAACATGCTTTTCAATCAATAGCGAATGTCAAAGTCCCACTCACAGTTCTAGGGAGGGTGGTCACTCCCTATTTTCAAAACCAATCAAATCTGATCTGCTTTCTCGAGTCTCCAAAAAGATCAACCTAATCAGATCATCAAAATTGAATATCATTTTCTCAAGTATCTTTAGGCTTTATCCGAAAGATATGAAATGTACAATATCTTCCACTTTACTGCTCATTTCAATCCAACCCTACAATCCAAATACTTTTATGCATATTCCAAAGTTTAATTCTAAAGAAACTATTCGAATTCACTCGACATGATTTTGTGATTCTATAATACGCTTCTTTCGTATCAGATCATTTAATTCGTGTCACATTCTATACTTAACTTTCAAAGTCAAAATAATCATCTCATAATTTGTATTCTATTCACATTCCACTTACACTCTAAACATATACAGAACATTTCATCTTAGATTCAATCCTAGATTCATCCAAAGTATCAGTTAGAGCCGAAATCTCCTCACCTAGGGTTTTCTCGAAGCGCCGAGTCTCGTCCGAAAGTCGCTTCGGTCACTCCAAAGTCTGTAGGGTTTCTTATCAAAACAAGGTTTATTTTTTAGATCTAAACACATAGATCCGAAGCAAAACCCTAAGTCATTTACCTACGTGGAGGTTCGTGGGCTGTCACGGGCCATCACGGGCCATCACGGGCTCGTGGGCTACAGCTAGCGGGCTCGCTGGTCTGTGGGCCAGTGGGCTGATGGGCCAATTTTTTTAATCATATAGTGTTTTGGTGATAATTTTTTGTTAAATTAACTGTTGGTGAAAATTTTTAATGATAAATACTTATATTAGTTATACGTCGGTAACCAACTTGCCAACCCAACCGCACTTCACTAACCTAAATCACACAATTTTGAATGATAAAATGACCGGTGCAGTTCAAAAATTTGGTCGCCGGGGGGGGGGGGGCTTAGAATGTGCTAGTGAGTTTGTGTGGATGATTACGGAACTTCCATGCGACTATATTCTTCTTGAGGCCAGGTGGTCACTATGCGGCAGAGAATCACAACTCAGTTTCCAAACGAAACATGTCTTTCTCTCTTTTTAAGAATGAAGATGGAAAACAAAAGAAAGCATGAAGCAAGAAAACAACTTGTGCAATTTTTCTACTTTTCACGAGACAAACTAAAACAATTTAGATCAACGGTGTTGGGATTCTTTACATTGTGTCAAGCTGCGTTTTTGGTGCCTAGCTTTGACTCCTTTTTGCACTCACCCGGAGTTTATATTTCGAAATTTAATATACTTGCAAACTTTAATTTTCGATCACATCAACTTCCACTTTATCTTCTCTTTTCTTTAGAAAAATGGTGACTATATTCAAAATTCACTATTGTCTCTAGGTTTTGCCCTTTCGAAAGGGAGACAACCAACGTGATCAGCATCTTTGGTCCTTCTGGGTATAACCGTGAGAGTTTTCTCTCTCAAAAATAATTAATTTAAATCATAATTATCATATTTATATTTAATATCAATTTATTACGTTCTCACTATAAGAATTATAGTACTTTTTATAATTTGACTTTTTGAATGTACCTTTTTAGATAATTTTTCTTAATTAAGTATTAAACATATCACTTTATGATTACAAATTTAGTTCGTATCAGCATGACAAGCTAAGTGGTTCCATGCTCTCTGCCCTATTGCCTATCATTTCATGTCTTCATATGGGGAAGGAAGAAATTGATCACAGTTGTCACACCCATTATTCCATTAAAATAAATGAAACTTTTCAGCTCTTTATTTGCCTTGGATTTTGTTGGAATCCTAGGCATGTGAGGTGGGCTCCAAAAGATTTCTTTTTTCCTCTTTTTTTTTTTGGGGGGGGGGGGGGAATAGAAGGGCGTGACTACTTGAAATCACAATGAGGAACATTTGGATATGGTAGCCGGGACAACTTTGGTCTTGTGACTCCACATCTTTAATCACAATCAACCACCACTAATGGGATCCTCATCTCGTGATAACCAGCACATAACCAACGATGACCCCACCATCATGTGGATCCCCCGCCCCGCCATCCATAGCTACCGTTAAGATAGTTAACAGTTAGATGATAGAAAATCATAATTTGGTCGAAGCATTATTTTGTTGGTCATTAAAGAAAATCATTGAGAAATATAATTTTTAATGATATAGTGTTTTGGTGATAATTTTTTGTTAAATTAACTGTTGGTGAAAATTTTTAATGATAAATACTTATATTAGTTATACGTCGGTAACCAACTTGCCAACCCAACCGCACTTCACTAACCTAAATCACACAATTTTGAATGATAAAATGACCGGTGCAGTTCAAAAATTTGGTCGCCTGTGTTGATTTTCTTACATATACCCTCCCATGGTCACCTCTAGAATGTTCTAACCACCCACAACATGCTCGTTACTGTATATGCTTTAAACTGTTGTCGTTGGTAAAACTATAAGCGGACTGTCGAATAAGTGGCAAATCATTTCGCGCAGTACTGTGTACTTCACCACTGCATAAATACATACTTACGTGCATACATATATACGCATACAAATACCTAATGCAAGATCCTTGTAATTTATGTCACCTGAATCAGTGTGATCACGTTCTTCCGAGCACCCATATTTTGCATGTAAAGTTCACATTCATGGAAAATAAGAATGGTTAGGATGACATTCTGCGGATGGGTTTGTACTAAGAAAATATATATTTAAATAAATATATGATTTTAGCGAAAAATTTAGTAACGAAAATTTTTTAAAAAAATCATTACTAATTTGTTTAACGACGAAAATCAGAAACGTATAAAAATGGGGATCAAAGAATTACATGGTTAATTTTCTTTACAAATTTTCTTTAAGTGAAAAGCAAAGCATACAAACTGACAAGCCTAAATAGATAGTTTGAGAATCTAAATTTAGAGAAGGTTAATTTTCTTTACAAATCAGGTAAGAATACCATAAAAAAAAAAAAATGTCTTTGTTGTAGGTGGCTTAATATTTGACATCCCCCCACCAGGAATGAAAATGGGGCTCCAAGAATTAGATGGTCGGTCAATCCACTACAACACTAGGAAATATTCTGTCTACTTTCACTAAAAAAAAAAAAAATCCATAATTTACCGTGTAATTGGCAAGCTTAAGCTGATAGAAAGCATATCTCAGGCTAGTCATTAGAAATGTCTTGTACTAGTAGATGTATATCCGCCGTTATGTGAAAATAGTTTTATCAGCATTTTCTTTATGTTGATTTCAAAGTAACCACAGGAAATTGATGTGTAGGGTAATCATTTTTATTAGTTTTATCAACACCCTCGATCACTCCAAAGAATTTAGGGGAGAAGCAGAATCAATTTTCTATAAATTTCAATTTCTTGGTCAAATAATGGATGTTAAAATTCATTGGATACCCGAACTTTAGGTAGATTTTTGCCCAATTGTGGCGATGTTGGTGAACGGGATTTGATTTCTCTTGCCCATATCACGATAATATAATATTCAATGATATCCTTTAATTATGTTACTGTATAATTTCATAACGGTGACTGTAAGAAAAAATTGGTTATGATACACTGTTAGATACACTGTTAGAGTGTTTGAAGATACCGAATGTCCTCAATAATTTCGAAGAACTTACGCGGATTAGTCAATTACTCAGAAAAATCAAAGGAAAGTGAATGCATTAATAATATAGAAAGACTTGTCAAAGATGGTGAGGTTCTTTACGTTGCATTCTTGGCAGCCGCTGTGAGGGTGACACTTATGGTTTCTTCTTTCATCTGGCTTATGGAGTAGACGCCATAAATTGAAGGAAACTTCTTTTGTTTGGCACATTACCTATAGTATAAGTCCTCATTGGTTCTAAGAGTTCGAAATTTAATGCATGAGCAAAATCGTGTTTTAATGTATAGTTTATCAAAATTATTGAGGATTTTTGGTTAATTTAGAGAAAGAGTAGAACCCATTTGCTATAACTTTCAGCTTCTTAGTGGAGTAATAGATGTTAAAATTCTTGTGATACCGTTTTTAGGTTACTAATTATTGCTCAATTGTGGGGGCATTTGAGAAGAGTATTGGAATAAAAGCCTTATCTGCATAGGCTGTGCCATCATTGTCAGGGTGTTTGGAAGACAATGAAAGGCAATAATTTAAGAACTTTCAAGGAGGAACGAAGGAAAGTTATCTAATAATGCACTAATAATATTGAAAAGATTATGAGGTTCTTGATGTTCCGACACATTCGGAGGGTGACATTCATAGTTTCTTCTTTGTCATAGGTGCTCTAATCAAAATCTTTGATTAAGGATAAAGTTCCATAATTCCTTTCCATGCTTGCCCAATCCATAACCTTATTTCGGAGTCCTGTCCATCACCATTCAAATAACAAAATTTCAATCTCGGGCTGCGAAGATAAAGAAACATGTATCATCAATTACTAGATCATTTTAGGGTTCTAGTTCTCCCGTCTTCCAAGGTTTAGGTTTCTCTCTCTGGCCCCCCTCTGATTTTGCTTCGATTAAGACTTACAATGATTGAATTTTTGTAGTGTCATTTTTCTTGCTTTGAATTAATCATTTTTTACCATTGTATTGATTTGATAATTGATTTTTTGGTGGAAAGTCCAAAAGGATTTGACCAAATTAACGCAGATATATATATATATATATATAATATCATAATTGTGCAGGAATGTTGAACTTGTATAAAATAGATATATTCTTATTTTGTTGGGTAAATTAGATTAGGTATCACAAGCTTTTAATGTGGACTCCAAAAACAGATTTTCTTGGAAAAACCTTGCCGAATAGGACATATTTTACAAATCAAGGAGTCAACATTTCAAGTCTATTTGGATATATCTTTTTGATTTTGCTTTCCACAAGTTGTATAGGAAAAGAAATGTGTACTAGAAAAGACAGAAAGAAAATACAGCGAAATGCAAGGAGAGGATAAGAGCAAGATGATAATGAGATGTGGACCATAAACACAATTTCCTTTCAAACAAGTTGCTAGTCAATGGATAAATACCTTCTGCAAGACTTGCAAGTCAATAAACATGTTACTTCTTGGTTGGTCCAGGAATTGGTCTTCTATGTCTTCCATTCAAGTTTTTTTTCCATATTTATCCAATGCATGAATTCTCTAACCAAGGATTCGTTGAATTTTCCCAATGTGAAGACAATCATGGTTAGTCAAGAAAAAGCAATTCTAGCAATGAAATGAATCAGAGAAAGGAGTCGGAAAGTGTTGAGAGAAAAACAAAGCATAGAAATTGGTTAATTTTCTTTACAAATCATGCAAGAATACCATAAAAAAAAAAAATGTCTTTGTTGTAGGTGGCTTAATATTTGACATCCCCCCACCAGGAACATATGAAAATGGGGCTCCAAGAATTAGATGGGCGGTTAATCCACTACAACACTCGGAAATATTCTGTCTACTTTCGTTAAAAAAAAAAATCCATAAATCACCGTATAACTAGCAAGCTTAAGTTGATAGAAAGCTTATTTCAGTCTAGTCATTAGAAATGTCTTGTACTAGTAGACGCATATCCGCCGTTATGTGAAAATAGTTTTATCAACATTTTCTTTATGTTGATTTCAAAGTAATCGCAGGAAATTGATGTGTAGGGTAATCATTTTGATTAGTTTTATCAGCATCCTCGATCACCGCAAAGAATTTAAGGGAGGAGCAGAATCTATTTTCCATAAATTTCAATTTCTTGGTCCAATAATGGATGTTAAAATTCACTGGATACCCGAACTTTAGGTAGATTTTTGCCCAATTGTGGTGATGTTGGTGATCGGGATTTGATTTCTCTTGCCCATATCATGATGATATGATATTCAATGATATCCTTTAATTATGTCACTGTATGATTTAATATCGGTGACTGTAAGACAAAATTGGTTGTGATATATTCTTAGAGTCTCTGAAGATACTGAATGTCAATAATTTTGAAGAATTTACACCGATCAGTCAATTACTTTGAAAACTCAAAGGAAAGTGAATGCATTAATAATATAGAAAGACTTGTCAAAGATGGTGAGGTCCTTGACGTTGCATTCTTGATGGCCGCTGTGAGGGTGACACTTGTGGTTTCTTCTTTCATCTGGCTTATGGAGTGCACGCCATAGATTGAAGGAAACTTCTTGGTTTGGCACATTACCTATAGTATAAATCCATATTGGTTCTAAGAGTTCGAAATTTAATGCATGAGCAAAATCGTGTATTAATGTATAGTTTATCAAAAATTATCTAGGATTTTTGGTTAATTTAGAGAAAGAGTAGAATCCATTTGCTATAACTTTCAGCTTCTTAGTGGAGTAATAGATGTTAAAATTCTTGTGATACCGTTTTTAGGTTACTAATTATTGCTCAATTGTGGGGGCATTTGAGAAGAGTATTGGAATAAAAGCCTTATCTGCATAGGCTGTGCTATCATTGTCAGGGTGTTTGGAAGATAATGAAAGGCAATAATTTAAGAACTTTCAAGGAGGAATGAAGGAAAGTTATCTAATAATACATTAATGATATTGAAAAGATTATGAGGTTCTTGATGTTCCGACACATTCGGAGGGTGACATTCATGGTTTCTTCTTTGTCATAGGTGCTCTAATCAAAATCTTTGATTAAAGATAAAGTTCCATAATTCCTTTCCACGCTTGCCCAATCCATAACCTTAATTTGGAGTCCTGTTCATCACCATTCAAATAATAAATTTCAATCTCGGGCTGCGAAGATAAAGAAACATGTATCATCAATTACTAGATCATTTTAGGGTTCTAGTTCTCCCGTCTTCCAAGGTTTAGGTTTCTCTCTCTGGCCCCCCTCGGATTTTGCTTTGATTAAGACTTACGATGATTGAATTTTTGTAGTGTCATTTTTCTTGCTTTGAATTAATCATTTTTTACCATTGTATTGATTTGATAATTGATTTTTTGGTGGAAAGTCCAAAAAGATTTGACCAAATTAACGCAGATATATATAAAAAAAATATCATAATTATGCAGGAATGTTGAAGTTGTATAAAATAGATATATACTTCTTTTGTTGGGTAAATTAGATTAGGTATCACAAGCTTTTAATGTGGACTCCAAAAACAGATTTTCTTGGAAAAACCTTGCTGAATAGGACATATTTTACAAGTCAAGGAGTCAACATTCCAAGTCTATTTGGATATATCTTTTTGATTTTGTTTTCCACAAGTTGTATGGGAAAAGAAATATGTACTAGAAAAGATAGAAAGAAAATACAGCGAAATGCAAGGAGAGGATAAAAGCAAGATGATAATGAGATGTGGACCCTAAACACAATTTCCTTTCAAACAAGTTGCTAGTCAATGGATAAATACCTTCTGCAAGACTTGCAAGTCAATAAACATGTTACATCTTGGTTGGTCCAGGAATTCATCTTCTATGTCTTCCATTCAAGTCTTTTTCCATATTTATCCAATGCATGAATTCTCTAACCAAGGATTCGTTGAATTTTCCCAATGTGAAGACAATCATGGTTAGTCTAGAAAAAGCAATTCTAGCAATGAAATGAATCAGAGAAAGGAATCGGAAAGTGTTGAGAGAAAAACAAAGCATAGAAATTGAGAATCTAAATTTAGAGAACATTAATTTTCTTTACAAATCAATGTAAGAATGCCATAAAAAAATTGTCTTTGTTGTAGGTGGCTTAATATTTGACTTCCCCCACCAGGAACATATGAAAATGGGCTCCAAGAATTGGATAGTCGGTTAATCCACTACAATATTAAGAAATATTCTGTTTACTTCAGATAAAAAAAAAATATCCATAAATCACCATATAATTAGCAAGCTTAAGCTGATAGAAAGCTTATCCGAGGCTAGACGCTAGAATTATCTGGTACTTGTAGACCTATTATCTGTTGCAATGTAAAAATATTAAGTGCAATGTTGAACTTTGATGAGGACATGATGCAATTTAGTCATAGTGCTCTAAGTAACAAGTCATCTTATTTCCTTCCGCACTTCAATGACATTTCTGATAGAGGGACTCAACCAGTTGTGTGAATGCTTTTACTCTTTTTCCTTTTTATTTTTATATGTAATTATTTTATTGAATGAAAAAAGGAGGATTTTTATAAATTTTTTTAAACATATTTTGATATCACTTCTTTAATAAAAGTTGCTTCATTTAATGAAAGGAATTTTTTTTAAAAAAAGAAATTAAAATTAATAAAAAGGGCACGCTTCATTGCGATGCAGTTCACCGTGGATACCTGTACCAAATTGCTGGAATCCCATGTGTGTGTCACACCGTAAACTACTATACACCATTATCTCCTTCCCGAATCCTCCACAATGAAAACTATTTCAAATTGTCCTGATCACTAAATTTTTTTTTATATTGAATTAAAGAGAGTTGTTAGATTTTTATACATTTCAATTGGGGTTAAATTGAGGGAGAAGAGAGAGAAAGAAAGGAAGAAGAGAGAAATAGAGATTAGGAGTCAAAATGAAGAAATTTAAAAAATTGGGAATAATTCTGACCGATTCTTATGATTAAAATAATTTTAGAAAGATTTAAATTTGAAATAACAAAACTCAGGAAGTCGCTCCAAACCAGAGAAAAGGGTTGCCCGAATCTGAAATGGACATGGCAAGAGCAATTCATCTTCGTATAATGTGCACAATGTGTGTCCTTGGTGGACAAGCGTCCTTTCGTTTCATTAACTAAATTTTATAATTTGTTACCAACCTATGTACGAGGTTTTCTCTTTCCCATCTCAACCCGGCTAATCAACTTTCGGTTGGCATTTGTACAGCTACCTTGAACCTTTGACAGACAGTGACATTTTCATGCTACGTGGGCAGGAAACATATGGGATGGGATCATCCAATTGAAGAATGGACTCGATATGCTAAATTGTAATAACTAATAACCAGGGTACAGGATGTGGTTTTTCAGGGGAATTCCTGCAAACTGGACGGGTAGCATTCAAACGAAGCCATTCATCTACACAATCAGCGTGGAAGCAATACTCACACTCTGGTATGCTTCTCACTATCTCCTTGGGTTTGTACTCCGACAAGCATATTGGACATGTATGGTCATTGGGCCTGGGCAACCGAAGGCTTTCCCCGACAACCACTTTGGGAAAGGAATCAATTGCGGACGGATCCAAACCCACAGCAACTGTGGGCCTCGGCGCAGCTGTGCTGGAGGCTCCCTCAAGCCCAACTCGGTTGCTATTTCCTCCGCGGAAGGACTTGACTCTGCCGCAAAGGAAGCATAAAAGCCCAAGGATTCACATCGATGCTGGAACCCCGGCCACAAATGTGATGGCAAGGCGTGCACTGCTCGGAAGACCTAACAGAATTGCAATTCTTAGATTGTCCGCCACAAAAATACTAATCATCAAAATCATATAATATATCAATTTCCTAACACTAGAATTGCATGCATCATGAATACAAATGTGTGTCACCCTTAGGTTCTGAGAAAATTAGATGACTTTTTTCCCTTTCACCAAAAAAAAAAAAGGATGAATGTAATGCTTGTTGTTGATGTGATGCTTTTTTTAATAAAAAAATTAGGATAAATCTCAGTAGTCAAACTTTTAACAACCTCAGATGAATTAATAATAATAAAAAAACCATAAATGTTATATCGAATATAGAAAATTCAGCAGTTAATGGGTTCACTTGGAAAGACATAATCTAACAAATATTTCAACTAATAGATCTCATATTATATTTCATATTTTAAAATATTTAATTATATTAAATTTTGAAATAATCTAAAATTAATATATTTATTAAAAAGAAAATTATAAAAATACACCTTAACTATAATATTTGAGTATTGAAAACAAGTCTTATGAAGCATGTTTATTAGGGAAAGAAACGAGAACTACTTACTCTAGTTCGAAAAGCAAGTATATCTCTCCCTTTGAACTAGCACATTCGGACATTTGGACTTCCCCTATCATGTCATATTTAGAATACAAATATTCCATCACATTTATTAATCAAAAAACTAAATACGCATGGATATACCTTTTACATTCCAAAAATCAAGCTTTTGAGGCACTCAAAAACTATTTCAAATATGTGACCAACTTATACAATGTCAAAATAAAGGTCCTTAGAACGGATCATGGTGGATAATACACAAGCCACAAATTTGAAAACTTCCTAAGAGACAATGGGATCCTTCATCAAATATCATATGTTTATACACTCCAACAAAATGGGGTGGTCAAAAGAAAAAATAGACATATATTAGAAACCGCAAGAATTATGATGATCCATTTCAATGTTTCAAAGAAATTTTAGTGTGATGCGGTTGAAACTGCAGTTCATGTGATAAACTTAATGCCCACTGAAGTTTTAAAGGGTTTGTCACATTAGAAGTCCTCTTAAGAAGAAAAACAAGGATCTCACATCTTAGAGTTTTTAGGTATACATGTTATATTCACATTCCCTCACAATTAGGGACAAATTAGATCATAGAGGTAGGAAATACTTATTCCTAGGTTATGCATCTCTCGAAAAGGGGTATAGATATTATGATACAAAAACTAACAAAACATACACATTTAAAGATGTAATATTTGTGGAAAAAGAACTCCTTTTCGCAGAAAATGAGGAACAAGAAGCTCCAAGAGAAGAAACTCAAACAAGCTCATGGGAATTTTTAGTTTCTCTTTATCAACCTCCTATGACCGAAAATCAAAGGGTTAACGAAAATACGCAAACAAATGAAAAAGGATCAAACCATTCGGAGGAAAAACCATTAAATGATTTAGGGGGAGTTCAACAAATGGATGAGACCGAATCTGAAGAACCTCCTCCCCAACTAAGAAGATCAACAAAACTTAGACTTCCACTATCAGAATAGGTCAACCAGAGATATCCCATTTATGATTATTATACTACATCTCATGTTTTTTCGAGCCATCGAGCATTCGTGAATGGGATAGATAAGGAGATTGAACCCAAAATATTCAAAGAAGCTTCAAAAGATCCAAGATGGAGGGAAGCAATGAACAAAGAATTAGAAACTCTAACTAAGAATAACACTTGGGAAATCACATCTCTACCAAAAGGAAAAAAAGGCCATGGAATGCAAGTAGATGTTAAAAATCAAGTATAAAAGTGATGGCTCCATCGAAAGATTCAAGACAAGATTTGTAATAAAAGGATATACTCAAACTTATGGGATTAACTACAAAGAGATTTATGCTCCAGTTGTAAAAATGAACACAGTTAGAGTGCTAATATCTTTGGCTATAAATCATGGATGAAGCATATACCAAATGGACGTTACTAATGCATTCCTTTAAGGGGATCTTAAAGAAGAAGTATATATGCAACTATCTCAAGAACTTCAACAACATGAAGGAAAAGTATGTACTCTTCACAAGACCATATACTGGCTAAAACAATCCCTAGAGTATGATACGCAAAACTAATTCATGCTTTCCTTAATGGTGGATTTTCTAAATACAATAGTGATTCCTCTCTATTTGTTAAAAAGAATGATGGAAAAATCACCATTATTTTAGTTTATGTAGATGATATAATTATCACAAAAAATGACACACACCACATAGACTTAGTTAGAAAACTCTTAAAATCTAGGTTTGAAATAAATGATTTGGGAAGACTAAAACATTTTCTAGCAATGGAACTAACCTATTGTCCAAATGGATTAGTTCTATCCCAAAAGAAATATACTCTTGACCTTTTGCAGGAGACAGGAAAAATAGGAACAAAGTCAGCTTACAGTCTCATCTCTACCTCCGGTTCCTTAGCAGATAATAATGAGCCATATGAGGATATAGAAAGATATCAAAGGCTTGTTGGAAGGTTAATCTACCTCACCATCACAAGACCAGATTTCTCCTATGCCGTGAGTATGATTAGCCAACACATGCGTGAACCTAAAAAACAACATTGGAGAGCAGCTGAACGAGTGCTCCATTACCTTAAAGGATCTCCCGGGTTAGGAATATGGATGAAGAAGAATGGGATCTCAGAAATCGAAGGATACTACGATGCGGATTGGGCAAGAGATACCTTGGATCGGAAGTCTACCTCGGGATATTGCATGATCGTTGGAGGAAACTTGGCTGCATGGAAAAACAAAAAGCAACATGTGGTGTCTCGTTCAAGTGCTGAAGCCAAGTACAGGGCCATAGCATCGGCTACTAGTGAGATAGTTTGGTTAAAAGCCTTAATAGAAGACTTAGGGTTTGAAGTTTCTACCTCTATCAAACTCTATTGTGACAAGCAGTCCGCTATCCATATTGCCACCAATCCCGTATTTCATGAGCGAACAAAGCACATAAAAGTAAATTGTCACTTCATACGCCAAAAAGTGGAAGAAAAGTTAATTGTCACTCCTCATATTGATGAAAGACAACAACTTGCAAACATTTTCACTAAATGAGGAACTGCAGCTAATCTACAAGAAATAATGAGTAAATTTGGTACTATTGATATCTACGCACCCAATTTGAGGGGGAATGTTAAAAATAAGTATGACGAGATCAACCCTTCTTCAAATAAATCAAGATCTCTATCCCATCTTCAAAGCTCAAAATGGTGAAGTTGTCCTGCACAAATAGTCCCAATGAAAGGCCTTATTATAGTCCAAGAAGGGAGGGTCCAAACCCTCCCCCAACAGCTAGTAAACTAGCTGTTGGATAGAGGGTTTCAACGGCTAGTTTTGCTAGCCGTTTGGGACCCTCCAACAGCCAAAAATATGGTTGTTGGATGGTTGTTGGAGAGTCACTATCTTTCTCTTTAAATCCTTTTTTTCTTCTATAAATAGTTCAGAACATTGTCTTTGTTTCTTATGAAAAAATACTCACAAGTTGTATATAAATTCTCTCAAAATATCAATAAAACTCTGAATTTTTATTCAAAATATTTTATACATTTCTTTTGCACAATTCAATAGCAATAAAATCACAACCACCGGACAAAAAACTAATACCCTTAAAAGAAGGGGCGGCATAGACGGTGTAATTTCCATCACTCATACAATCAATCGGGTTCAACCCATACTTGGTATGGGCAATTGAAGAAAGTGAAGTTTTGAGTAAAGACACCAAGAAAAGGAGAGGTGGAGAGATTGAGAGAGAGAATTTGTTTTGGTAGGCAATTGTTTCGATCATTGATCCATATTTCTTGTGTGGCATAATTTATGCCTTGGACACTGAAATTTCCGGACGGTAGTGTGAGGATTGTTTGGTGGGTCGGGCCATGGCATGAGAGGCCACAAGCGGACTTGTAGCAAGGTTGTGCAGATGCTAATGGTGTGTAACCGATGGAGAGGAGGAAAAGTATCAGAAAAGCGGTACCCATTTGGTGGAGTTTTGAAGGTTGGATTGCAAATGTAAATAGAGAGAGAGAGAGAGAGAGAGAACAATGACGATTGGAATTCTATGATTAGTTATATTGGCCAAAAAATGTTTTCCATCAACTATAGATATTACGAATACTCTAAAAAAATTCTGTGTAATGGATCCAAACTACTAGTTTAGCAAAACGAAAAGAAAAGGAAATAACTAGTAGTGTTTGCTTATTGTTATGTCTCCCAAACTATAGCTTTATTTTATCCCAAAACTATGTAGGGTCCATACATAGTTTCATTGAAAAAATAAATAAATAACTAAATAAATTTGTTTATTGTTCCCCTCTTAGATCCATGAATCTAAATCCATGTGAATATGGTCTATTTCAATTAGGATTCAATATTTCTCGCTATGTTTGTCTTTTAATATCAGAATGTCATTTGGAAATCTAATATTTATTTTTAAAAAAATGAATAAATTGCTAAAAAAGTTATCCATTTTCTTTTGTAAATTTAAAACCATAAAATATCAATTGCTTCTTCTCTCACTTGTCTATTGCAAGAGGGAATTTTCTTTGACCCGTTCAATCCAAATGCGTTGGGTCCAAATGAAGAAGAAAATTGCATGGAGTATGTGTCGGTTAATTTTATGATAATTTCCACACCCAGTTTCTCTATTTTCGTGTGGATAAACTATAAAATAGTTGACAAGTTTGCCAAAATTACAGACTTTAATAGATCAATCAAAGTAATTCAATTTAATCATTCAGCGCCAAGTTTTAGACGAAAATTACAAACCCAAAAGAGAGGTCAAAATTACAAAAAAAAAAATCAAAGGTCTCTTGGTGGATGGCGGGGAGAAGAATCACCCCACTGATTGTACAAATCAGGAGAAAAGAATGTTGACCGCCGACATAAAAAAAAAAGAAGAAGAAATTAACTGTTTAAAAATAAAATAATTAATAATTGCTGTTAAATTCTTGTCATGGGAATATAGACCGATGTCGTCCGGTCCAGTCGTGTTTGAGGGTTGGAGTGAGGCTTTTGGAATAATAGTTGGAATCACAATTAAAATCAAAATTCATTGACGTGGTGAAAAGAATATTTTCATCCCTTAATCAGATTAGGAGTTCGACTCCCACTAAATACAGAGAAAATAATATTATGAGACCTCCTCCTTAAAATGAAATCCAACAGTTAGATCGATTCTGAATTAATCGATGAAATTCTGAATACCAAAAGATTCATGTACAAAAATAAAAATCACAATCAAAAGGCAAATCAGTCGATTAACCAAATATCACGTTAAAAGAAAATTACAGGAGGAAAAAAAAGTAAAACTTTTTAAAATTTAAAAAATAGAAAAAACCTATGACGCAATAAAATTTTTTAATATTAATTTTTTGTTTTGTTTTTGTTTTTGAAACATTTTAACATATTAATTAATCAATATTTATATAAAATTTTTAAAATTTTATATTTACAAAATTTTCATATTTAATAAATTACTTATTTATTTATTATAATTTTTATTTTTATATTATTTGCGTAATTAATAATTATATATATATGACCATTTTAGATTTAAAATAATTAATATTTACATAAAAATCTTTATATTTTTATATTTATGTATTTATCCATATTTTTATTTTTAATATTTTTATAAACCGTCGCTCTTTTATAGGTGTTTACATGCAACCTAAGAGAATAAGGTTAGTGCCTAAATACTGTTTTTATTGGTTTGGCTGGTGGATGTTTTTATTGGTATGGCTGGTCGATTGAATTCATGATAAAATTTTTAAAATTCATCAATTTTCATAAGCTGAAACATTTCATCCAATTCATTGTTTTTATTTTATTCCATAACTTCTACTAATTTATCAAAAGTAGTAATAGTTTTTTGTGCCCACCAAAAATTTTTTTATTTCTTATTTTAATACAGTGGTAATAAGGTCTAAATTAAAAAAAAAAAAAACATTTCGTTTAATTAAATGTTTGGGGTGTTTGATTTTTTGCATGTTGTATTGAATTGTTAATTGTGACGTAGACTTGGTTCATTAGAATGATATATTTTTTTTTTTTTGATTTGATATCTTCTGACCTTGTTTAACTCAGTTTATATATTCTAATTTATCTTAACTCGATATATATAACTCATATATGGAGTCAAAATTAGATTAAAAAATAATTGACATTCTTAATTAAGCAGGTTTAACTCTTTTTATTTAATTTGATTCAGGAAAAACTTATAAAAATTAGATAAAAAAATTGACATTCTTAATAAAATTTATAAAAATTGTTAGAGTTTATTTATATAAATAGTCTAATAAGCGAACAGTTAGTAAAGGCCTTATTAAATTTATAAATAATTCAAAATAAATCTAATAAGCTAACAAACTGGTTTGACCCCTTTGCACCCGTAGAAACTGAAAGTTGCCGTATTTATGAGGGGCATCATGGACATTTGCTAATACTAAGTATACATTTACAAGACACAAACGAAATGAAACACTTATCACAACAGCCCACAACACATCATCAAGTCCACTCCAAACAAACAAATAAATAGACTGAATTAAAAAAAAAAAACCACTCCACTGAAATTTTCACTCACACTAGTAGCTCCTTTTGCATTTTTTTCAATAAATTCAAAAATCATAGCACCGACCGGCTCGTTCCCAGTCCCCATATCGGGTCGGTTCGGGTCCTTTAGGTCCACCGACTTCACCCGTCTCTTTATTCACATGAACCGACTCTCCATCGTCGTCGCCGTCCTCGTCGTCTCCTTCATCTTCGTCGTCTTTGAAGTCGTTCTCGAGACTCATTTTTGGTTCCGATGAAATCTCTTCCTCTCCTACTTCGCGTTCTTTCTTCGGATTCTCTTGTTGATTACTTAAAGGCGTTGATGAAGAGATCAGTCTTCTCGCTGCGTTCGACTTGAATAGAGTTCCTGTTTCAGATCTCGAACTCAGAAACCCTAATTTTGGTTTCGACTGCTCCGCAAGAGTTGTGAACAGACGGCCCAGATTGCTTGCCATTCTTGTGGCCGTAGAGATGAAGGTACACAGAACCGTGCATTTTGCGTCGGCTTTTCTAGGTTATGAGAAATGGTTCTCTACTTCGCGATGCCATTGTAAACTTGTTTTTGTTGACGGTGCTGATTGTAACTTAACGTGATACACGGGAGACTTGGGCAGTGCCACGTCTTCATGTTGTTCTCCACGTGATGCGCTCATTGAAAATTTCAAATGAGCCTGGCCCTATTTCTCCACGCGTGGTTAAATATGTGTTTGTCTCCTAACCCAAACCCACTTTGGATGAGCCCAAAATTTTCTGATCTGTGCTCAACCCACAAATCAATTGGAACCATGACCCAACCCAACCAAGTTGGATTTTGGTTTAGTAATGGGTTACGCGACCCAAGCTGCACCCCTAAGCCCTGCCAGGTACACCTAATGTTATTCTATTTTTTTCTTGGTTTGTTTGGATGGGATTGTTTGCTTACCTGCATTTATTTTTTTTTAGAGGGGATAGGAAGTTTCTGCAAATGCTGGGTTGTTCTTGTATTGGCACGTGTTGGAAAAGTTGGGTCCAGGTCCGCCCACCAGGGTAGACCCAAGACCCTATTCATAAAATGGGGAGAGGGTGGCTTTGATAAGCACCCCTCTCAACTCTCTCAACTCCCTCCTCTATCTCTTACTCTCTTTTTTGACAAACGAACTCAACGTATGAGTTTAGCAATATTCCAGTGTGATGGAACAAGAAAGAAGAAATATATGAGAGAGCATTTTTTGAGAAGTGGGAAAATTAAGACAGATTTCCTCCTATTCCGAAAAATCAAGAAGTGGTTTGGAAAGATTCATCATTTATTTCAACTAAAGTATTTAATCATGAAAAACAGAAAATGATCCAATTTCATTATATCTTCTAGATTTATGATGCCCGTTATAAAAGATTTTAATCCAATTTAAATCCAAAAATTTTGATATAAAAAATTTCTTTTTCAGCATGTTATTTAAAAACGGCATAATATAGTATCTTATAATATTTATAGTGTAAAATTTTCATAATTTTGTTAATATTGTTGTTTTGGTGTAATGATTAAATTTCAGTAATTTAGATAATTTTTGCCCAAATTTTATTTATTTCCCCTCTAGGTTTTTAAAAGAACATATCTCCAAGATGCTAATCAATCGTAAATGATCGGATGTTATGAGTGGCTTTTAATTTTTTGATTTCATAAGACATGACTGCATATAAGAAGTGAGACAATGACAAACTTAGCTTTTGTCCATTGGACACTTCATCTCTATGCTCCCGCATAGGAAAAAATAGTGAATACAGAGAAACATATTTGTTATCTTCTTTAATGCCAATGGTATATGTGTTGATTGAATTAAGAGATCATAAGAGAGTCATCCTATAGTCTTGAAGGTTGAATCATTTTTTTTTTTCTTTTTTTTACACCTTGCATTGCAGCTCCACTTTTACATTGTTCCACTGATTCTTGTAGCCATCCAAAATTTTCTCAACATCACCAAATTTTAGGAAGGTAATTTCATTGGCCCTCCTTGTTTTTCAGGATACATACTTCAAACTCTAGGGAAAGATAAACAAAAATACACTTCAGAGAACAACCAAACAAGAAGAGAATTGCAGTAAGTGACAGCAGCTAAACACCCAAAGCCTACTCAGTTTTAACCACAACAATTATTCTTGCAGATGATCAATACCCTTTTCAATCGAGAATATTAAATACAATAGGAAGCAACGGAGACTATTATACCCTGAAGCTTATTCTCTTCAAATGTGACGTTACAAAGCTCGTAGATATCACAGACAAGTAAAAAGGGCATTCTTATTGACATCAAGTACCTCCTTGAATACCTGTAACATTAAGGAACATGTGGTTGGTGCTCTTATTCGGATTCAGGGATAGCAGGTAGTTCTTGGTTAAAAGGCCTCCTAGGCATGCTTCCAGTAGATGATGTGGATGGACCTGTCGAAGCAAAAGGATTAGGTGGAATGGTTAGATTGTCTTCTTCCCCTTCCAGCATTTGAACCACCACATTCATTGAGGGTCGATCAACCGGGTACCACTGAATGCAACGCAGACCCACAATGGTTAGTTTCTTCACTATCTTGGTCTGTTCATCGTCGTCCATTTGAGTGGGCGTATCATCTTTTCCCTTCAAGCTATCATAAATCCATGCTGGGAACTGTAGTTCACTAATTTCCTTAGCTGCAGTGTCTATTTTTCTCCCACCGACCATTTCAAGAAGCAAAATGCCAAAACTGTAAACATCAGACTTGTAAGACACGTTGCCAAAGTTCCTTGAGCAAACTTCAGGTGCCATATAGCCCATGGTTCCCCTTGCAGCACTTATGGGCATGTGACTTTTGTCCCTCAAACAGAGTTTGGCTTGTCCAAAATCAGATATTTTAGGATTGAAATTTTGATCTAGCAAAACATTGTGTGGTTTGATGTCAAAATGGAGAATTGGTTTTTCACAACCTTGGTGAAGATATTTAATTCCCCTGGCTATGCCTAGGCCAATGTCATGAACTTTCTGCCAACCAAGGGAGAGTGAGAGAGAGAGAGAGACCATTTCTCGAATATATGATCTTCTCTAGGGACCCATTTGGCAAGAACTCACAAATAAGAGCTCGTCTAAACCCATCAGCGCAGAACCCCACCAACCGGACCACAATGACATGGTGAATTCTACCCATAGTTGCTACTTCATTGATGAACTCATCTCCATCACTTTCAGAGCTGTCGAGAATCTTAACGGCTACAAACACTTCAATAGAAAGCTTTCCCTTGTACACAGTTCCATAAGCCCCTTGGCCCAATTTATCCTGAAACTTGCAGGTGATTCTCTTGACGTCAGCATAGGAATATCTTGAGGGTTTATCTGCTCTATAATCATCCTGAAATTTTTCAATCTTTCGTTGATGCTCTCTCTCCATTTTGTCCAATCTATAGATGCGGCAGAATTGAATGGTTGCTAAGGCAAACATAAATGCACCTAAACTTGCACCTGGTTCGGAAATAAAAAATTTTCAGAGCGATAAATTTTTCAATCTTTCGTTGATGCTCTCTCTCCACTTTGTCCGATCTATAGATGCGGCAGAATTGAATGGTTGCTAAGGCAAACGTAAATGCACCTAAACTTGCACCTGGTTTTGAAATAAAAAAATATCAGAGCGATAAATATACATAATAGCAACAGGAGTGCCAAAATGTTTAGATTCACTTCACCTGCAACCACTAATTTCTTTGTTGAACCTGTGAAGGAAGTGAATGGACAAATTAGATCAGTTTGTCAGGCTAAAGAACAAATTAAAAAACAAAATATGAAGGAGAAAAATATCTTATCTTTCACTTGTAAATTCCTAGGGCCTGTAAAATGTACAGGAACTGGATAACGAAATGGATATTGTAGGAAGATTAATAAGAAATGCTGGGATCCACATGTTTTTCTATATTTTTTATGCCAGAATCGGAGTTGGTGGAAATTTGTTACTTTTCTGGTGATTGAATGATACGTACCGGAATTTAGTTCGGGTTTCTTTAAACATTCAATCTTCAGATTCGATCTAGTTCGACTGTTCTTCAGCCTACAAGCTCCTCCACTTGCTTCACATTCTTGACAACTCGGTCGAAACCAACTGAAAGAAAGAACTGTTTGGTTGTCTGCAAGGATCGCACCTTCAGAAACATCATACATCTTGGTACAAGATGACAAAGGAATATCCCAAATATCATCATTATTATTTGCAGTCCCTTCGGGGACATCCGATCATTATTATTTGCAGCAAAGACCTTGAAGCCCGGAATGCTTAGGCATGGGACTTGGCGAGCATAGAGGAAATCCACTGTTGAGCTACAATTGAACAAGCTGTTATAAAAGGAATAAAAGTCCTGGCCAACTCGGAAAGGGGAATTGGTTAAGTTCATGCTTTTTTCTAGTTTGGGGTGCAGCTACCAGGGTCAATTACATCAATAGTCTGCAATCTGTGATTGATGTTTTTGACAAAAACTTTGATTGAATTAGGTAACTCTAACATATTTTTGTTATCATTGGTACAAGAAAGATCAAAGCCGGGATAACCACATTCAATTGGTTGGCGACCCTTAAGACGAAATGGAAATCGATGACCGGGCTGCTTCCTCTGCATGTTGATTCAACACAATGATTTTCGAGCTCATCTGCCAAGATTACTGCCACTATGATTAATAGACTCGAGATGTAGATGAATACTAGGACTGAAGAACTCATATCTGCAAAACCCTGTTGGAAATCTTTTTCCTTGGTTATCCTCTAGGACGCCGCAAAAAAGACAAAAGTAACCAATATCGAAGCTCGAGTTTAGCCGGAGCTAGAGATTTTGTGAGAGAGATTGTTCCATGGGCAAGATGAGCAACTGATTTTGTTACTACTTTTAAAGAACACTAGGCCAGAATTTCAGTATATATTCACTTCAGTGACATTATCTTCAAGACAATAACATTCAAAGTATTGGAAACTCAACCTCGAAATTTCGTGAGAGCTTCACACTATCAAGTCCATAAAATTGACGTGTTTCTTTTTGACTTGTAAGGAGGGTGAAGACCGGGGCACTCCGTGGGCATGCACCAATAAATTAGAGGAATTTCTTCTATTATTATCTTCTTTTCTATTCATGCTCTGTTTAAGACCACTCGAACTTGTTTATTGTTCTTATGGTCTTCAACTAAGCATAACCTCTTTCATCCTTTAGGATAATTCGTCCTAAAGCAAACCTAGATAAACTTTTCATAAAAACAATTCTTTGAAGGTCAGAGAGTCATCCTTTTCGATTCCAAATTGAGGTTTATGTCGGGTAAGTTAAAATCTCGATGGACAGAACCATATTCAGTGGTAAGTATCTCTCCTCATGATGTTATTGAAATTAAAAATCTAGAGATTAACAAAATTTTTAATGTGAATGGATATCGATTGAAACCATTTATTGACAGATTTGATTTCTCTACAGTGGAAGAAGTTAAATTGGCACACCCCACATACAATGAGGATTGAGACAATGAGACAATATCGAGCCAAAGACGTTAAACAAAGGCGCTCCTTGAGAGACAAACCAATATATTTTTTTATGATTTATTTATTCATTTTTTATGATTTATTTTTTTTTGTTATTTATTTTTATTTATGTAGGTTTGATTTAGAAGTGAGTTTACCAAATAAAAAAAAAAAAAAAACCTAGAAGTGGTCTCTTGTTAAGGCATGCCCACGCCTTAACAGACTTTTATTTCTGTCCATAGTTGGCACACAAACAGCTTAGCTCTCGATTTATCCCATGCCCTAAACACATTTCACTCCTGTCCACTCAAAGCACATGGGCAAAAACACTCTCACGTTAGGGCATGCCCAGGCCCTAAACCCTATGCACCTCTGCTTAAACCATGCACACAGGTAGAAATACTCTTAGTTTAGGGCGTGCACACGCCCTAAACTCTTTTTCATTTCTGTCACGAGAGCACACAATGGAAAGTAATACTCATGATTTAAGGCGTGTCCATACCCTAAAATCATCTCGCTTCTACCAAATAAAAAAGATAAAAAAGAGAGAAAATCAAAATACATTTATAACCTTTTGCACTTTCTTTTTCTAGGGTTTCTCTTTCTCCCCTTCGCCTTCGATTTCTCCATTGCCGCCCACCTCGTCTTCCTCAGTCGCTTCCTTTCTCTTTGCCACAACCAATGAGAAAGAAGGAAATCCATCCCCACCGCTACCATCATGGCCTCTGTCCACATTGGCCTCATGGATCGAGAAGTGCAGAACCATCTCATCTCTCTCTCTCCGCTGATAGTGACGAATCTCCTTCGCCACTTCCTACAAACCCTTTGGCCTCTACCTCTTTATCCCCTCCAAATTCACCATCCAACCCAACCCCGAACCAACACAGAACCTCCCCCTGGTCTTCTTCGAGTGATCGCGAGCCCGCATCTCAAAACCCCAATCCCCAATTGAACCCCTCTCAAAACCCTAATCCCCAATTAAGCCCTTTACACAACCCTAATCCCCAATTGAGTCCCCATCCATCACCTTCTACTCCTATTGAGCCCTCTCCAACCCAATCAACGCCTGTTCCTAATGTTGCGGTCGATCCATCCCCTTCGCATCCACGGCAGTCTCGCTTGTGCTCAAGGGTTGCGAAAGGGAAATTTGTGCTACCTCCTCCACGTGCTCATCTTCGCGGCAATTTTCGATTCCATATGACTGAGGTGAGTCAAAGGTACTCTACAATTTCTATTCGTCCAATTATTCCCTGCAAATCCTTTCATTTCCCTTCTCTGCAATTGATCAACATCCATGATCACATTGTCCAGTATTTATCTACTATTGGCTGGGAATCATACTTGTATCTCAATTACCTTGTATTTCATGAATTTATTTATGAGTTCTACACCACATTTCATTTTCACACACCTAATGATTTCACTGCCTACACTCCTAAGTTAATTCAATTCCTCCCGCTGAACCAATCTTTCAATCTATCATTGACCGAATTTAATGTTGCCTTGGGGTTCGTCGGTGAAAATCACACACAGTCACCTGCATATCAACTTAGCCTCTATGATTTCACTCTCCTCTTTAATTTGGATTATGTGCATATATGGTATGAAATGTCAGTTGATCCTGCATCTTACCACCCTAGCCATTCTAAGGGTAGTCATTTAAAAGATAATGCATTACAAATCATTCATAGGTTCCTCGCTTTTAGTTTTTCCGGATGAAAGGATAGTTCGGCTGTTTGTACTAAACCTGAACTCTTTTTCTTATGGTGTATACAAACCAACCAACGGGTCAATTTTGGGTATTGGGTCACCACTCAATTTCTCTCTTGTGTGAACAAACCAAGGCGACCATGATTTTAGGTTCCCTAATCACCCTTTTGGAGGTGAATTTGGGCATTTAGATTTGACTAATCATGATTTACATGTAGCCTGCCCCATAGACCTGTTGGATTTGGATTGTTTAGTTCGAGGTGTTCTCTCAGTTTTGAATGGACATTACACTTTTAATCAACTGGGTGAATGCCCAAAATAGTCTTCCCATCACCGTGTAGGTTCTCCCATACCCGAAGCTATTCCTCTTCCTTTTGCAGTCATTACCTTAGCGCACACATTGCAATCCATCAACGAATGTCTTTCTCCCATGGAGCAAAACTTGATGGCGTTTTTCTAGTTCATTGGATTCACCCCTTCGTTTCCTTCTCCACCCTTGGTAAGTATTCTTCTACCCTACTTTGCTTCTTCATTTCTTTTTGCATTGTTTTATTATTTTTCTTGAATTCTTTAGCTCTCACAATTTTGGCATACATTGGAAACAATGTATGATTTAGGTGTAGGGGAGGTTTGATAATATGCAAAATTTAAATTTATTGTTGATATTATGATTTGATTTTGGATTAGTTAATGCTTTAATGGATAGTTTTTATAACTTTTTATTTTTAGGGGATTGAAATTGGAAAATTGGACCAAAATGAGTTTAAGGAGGTATTTTGGAGTTTAATGGTTCAAGATATCATTTGAGCTTACAAAGAAAAGGAAGAAACATCAAAGAGTGGAATATTTGTTTAGTCTTAATTTAATTTTTTTATTTTTAGTAGAAATTTTACTTTAAGTAAAATTGTTTTTAGGAGTTAATTTTGTTTTCCTATTTTGGAGGAATTATTCCTAATCCTTTGAAGAGGGGAATCTTTTTAGACCTAGAAAACACTATTCACGTCACTATTCTTTAGAAGGGAGGCAGCTACTGCTACTCTTCTTTTAAGGTTTAGTTTTTTTTCTTTTTCTTTCAAGAACAATTTTTTTTCTTTTGTTTATCTCAAGAGCATGGTTATCATCATGAGCGACTAATTTCTTTTCTTCTGATTCAAGGGGAATTTTTATTTGATTGTTTTCACTGTGAGGTTATGTGTTTCATTTAATTTCTTGTCCTTTTAATTTAAGTATTTGTCAATTATTGATTTATTTATATGAAAGATTGGTATTTGGTGGGTGTCAATCCAATCAAAAATAAAAATACCTACTTCACTAAAGATGAGTCTAGGGGGAATAAGGTCGTATCCACACGGAGCGGGGGATTTATTTCTTTTAAGGAAAAATAAAATAAAATGTGGAGATTTGAGAAATTAACTAAATCTAATAAAGACAAATAAATCAATGAAATTAACTAAAACAAGAAAATTAAATATTATCGATTAAAAGAGGAAATATCAATGAAAATAAATCATAACCAAAGGAATTATTTCCACTTTTATTTCATATGATTGATCATCGATCTATGTAAAGATTTCAACAACCATAGATATATTGATTTTAGTCGTTCAACGAACGCTGAACAACCAATCTCTTCTTGCTTCGTCAATAAGTAAGAGAAACTTTTTAACTATTTCCCTAATCGAAAGACAACCCTAAAGAAATTCTTAAAATTTAAAGTTTCAATAACATTAAAATCGAAAGAGACTCAATTCTAAGTAGTAAACACACAACAGGATTGTTGAGATTAATTATTCAACTCCATGACACTGAGGTCATTTACCACTAGATTAAAACAAACAAACAATTACGAATTTACCGTTTAATTGGTTGTACATTATTCTAAAACTATCAAATATCGGCCGCTATTCAATAAATTTTAGAAAATCATGATCTATAAAATACAGGAATTAAATAAATATCTATGATATATTGAATTAATGTGTCTAATTAGATCTCACAATCATTAAAATCAAAATTTCAATAAACTTTCGATTAGAAAAATTAATTAGAAATAAAACATGGTCAAGAAAAGGACTAACAAATGATTTTTATTGATTAGGAAGAAAAATGAAACTACAAGGAAATGTGCATGTCCCGGCTGCTGCTTTTTCCATCAAAATGTGTCCCCTTTCTCAAGTCCAAAAGCAAGAAAATGTCTTACCATATAGCCGCCGGCTGCTGCCCCTTTTGGGCTGCACACCTCTCTCCCTCCAAGTGCTATGTAACTCTTTTATATATATATATAGGAGTGGAACCCTAAAATAAAGTGGAGTCCCTTCCTTTTTTAATTAACAAAATATTCTTATTTATTTTAAGGAAGAGAAAACTCTTAAAAGATAATAAAAGAATTTTCTAAAAGATAAAATGTTATAAAATTTATATTTTCAAAAATTTCTTTTCCTAAATATTAGGAATGAAATAAAAATCTTCAATATTTCCAACTACATTCCAATTTCCTATTGAATGTACACTTGGGAAAGGAAATTTTACTGCAGTAAATTTTTAAAAACTTGCATTGCCTCCTTGCGATCAACGTGCCGACATGCTAATGAAAGAATATTGCTGTTCAATTTTCCATTCTTTGCATAGTTGTTCCAATTTAACTTATTTTTCTTCACATTCCTTAATAAATCTCCCTCATTATTCCTAACATGTCGAATGTCAAAAAATATAAATATAATATTTATTCAAAAAAAAAGCAAAATCAATCGTAAATATTATACTCATTTAAGCCCTATCAAATTCCCCTACACTTAGATGATGTTTATTCTCAAGCATCCCTAACTCAGATAAAATTAAACAAACCAACCTATTTTTTTCTTCCAAACTCCCAAATCAATATATGTTATAAGAGTTAAATCAAAAATACAATCGAAACAACAAATATTTCACAACGATCCACACTAAAACAACTACTACATATCCCAACAACCTCTTATGAAATCCAAACAACAAGAATCGACAATCCTCTCCAAGGGGTTACTCAGGTGCACTCGAAAAATGTAAAGAATGTATATATCTCTCAAATCAACAATATGGAATGACACTGTCATATGTTTACAAATATTTCAAATCTCCACCACATAAAAATTTGAATTTCATGCATCAATCTAAAGGTCTTTTATTTGATTGTAATGAGATTTTAGTAAATGGTAGGATAAGGTGATATTTAAGGGTTAAAATGTACCAAAGGCCATATATAACTAACCATATAATTTTCATAATATTGATCGATTTTTGCTTCAAGCAAACAGTAAACAAAAAGTGACTTCTTACTCTTCAAATGAATAAACAATAGCAAACAGCATACAAAAATGTCAAATGTTTTCTCAATTTTCCATGACTGAAGTGTAAAGATTGAATTTTCAATCAAAATACAACACTTCTCTTTCTCGTCCTTTTTTTTTTCTTTTTCTTTTTTTTTTTCAAACATACATCATCTCCATGAAATTGTCAACATCAAACTCTCAATCATCATCATCCCATTGAGACAAAAATAAAACCAAAATCATGCGATTAACTATATATACCTTTAGTACAAGAGTTTGAAATGAAGGCTAAAATAAAAGGATTAGGTGTTGTATTGAGTGGGTTTTAAAGAAAAAAAGGGGTAAAGGCTCAAATTGGTTAACTGTTCATGAAATTAAGGTAGGGTATTTTTTAAAAAGCCAAATGGGGTAAAATCTAAGTGTCTTTGTCATTTTAATGCATGAAGTTCTAGAATGTGATCTCGATATGTATAACAGAGCAAATTCTAGAATGTGCAATCCAATTGTGATAATCACTCATCAAGAAAAATAATTTCGAGTACAAAAAATGAAATTGCTCGTTTTTATCTCAAAACCTCACTATTTAAGTAGGGTTTGTGTCAAATTTTTGCATATTCATCATTCAAAAAAAAAACTATTGAAGACATGAATAGTCATTTCAAACACAAAAAACCATTTATATAAGCTATTTTTCATACATCTCAAACCAACCAAATAACATATATCAAATAAGAAATCTCAGAATTTTTTTATATTTTTTGTATATTTTTTTGAAGAAACAAAATCTGAACTAATGTAGTAAATAAAATAAATATAATGTAAAAAATAAAGAAGAAAATACCTAACATCCCCACACACCTAAATCATACATTGTCCCTGATGTATGCTCAAGTTGAGAGAAAAAAATGCATAAAATCAATCAAACAAAATAAAAGAAAAAGAATAAAGAAATAAAAGAGGAGGGTAAGAACAATACTCCCCTAGGGTAGGGTGGAGAATGGAGGAGCAATTCCAACAAACTTGAAGAAAGAGCTATGACGTGGGCATGCCGTAATCATCAAGCATTTTGGTTCATTCTTGAGGCTTAACTATGGAAAGAGAAACCCTAAAAAAAATGAAAGGCAAAATGTGAGAAGTTAAGTTCAATTGTTTTTTTCTCTCTCTCTCTTTTTTTTTTAAATTATTTTTTTTTGGGCCAGCGTGGGCACGCCTTAAGCAAAGAGCACTTCTGGTTTTTTTTTTTTTTTAAAGTGAAGTGTATTTAGGGCGTAAGCACGCCCTAAATGAAAAGTGCTTCTGCCCATCTGTGAAACTCGTTTTTTTTTTCAGGATGAACTTGGTTTAGGGCGTGGGCACACCCTAATCAAGGAGTATGTCTAGCCATGTGCTGCTGTGGGCAGAAATGAAGTTATATTAAGGTGTAGGCACGCCTTAACAAGAGTCCACTTCTTTTTTTTTCACTTAAAGTAAATCAAAATAAAATCTAAATCAAACTAACATAAATGAAAATAAAAATAAACAATAAAAAATTAAATAAATCATAAAAGAAAATATTGGGTTGCTCCCAATAAACGCATTTGTTTAGTTTTTTTGGCTCGACAAGATCTCCTCCCTTCAATCTCCCTCAAATATCGATTCAGTCCATTTTGATTTCAACTTGTCTAAAATGAATTTCAATCTTGAAATGAAATGAAGGACTTTTTGGCCCACCATGGATTACTTTCGGTATGGGAGTTTGTCTTGGAAAATTTGTCCCGTTGTGCAAAATTATTTGTAATTTTCTCTTTAAACATAAAACCCAATTCATTTTGCACAAAAGTGTAACACCGACACTACGGTGTCCGTAGAAGAGTACCATTTTCGAAACATATATATAAAAAAAATGAGATATTCCTTAGTTCATTATATAGAGAAAGATTTTTTTTATTTAAATTTGATTTTTTTGATTTTGGGGTATTTAAATTAAATTTTTAGTATATTTTAATTTACCGAATCGGCAAATCGAAATAAACCCCATTTTTATGAAATTCGCATTTCTAACGAAATATGGGTGAAAATATATATGCATAAATATATATATAATTATAAAAAAAAACAGTGGGGAGGAGACGCAGCGTTTTGCTTCAAAACGCTGCGTCCCCAAGGAATTAGGATGAAACCCTAATTCCCCTTCTCCCTCATCCCGTCTCTTCGTCTCCCTCTCATCTCTCTCTCTCTCTCTCTCTACCCCTATCTGACTGTTCTTCTCCAGCGGCCGCGCCTTCCTCCGCCGCCACCCTCTCCCTCTACTTCTCTCTTCCCTTCGGTCGAAAGTCCCTCAGTTTTCCTCCCTCTGTTCTCTCTTTACCTCACTCTGTTTTTTTTTTCTCTCTCTCTCTCTATCTCTCTCTCTCTCTCTCCCCGACCCTTCGTTTCTCCCCCCACCGCGGCGCCGCTCCTCCTTCGACGCGAGCTCCGCCGCCTCTCGCAAATCTCCCGCGGTCTCTCTCCCTTCCGCCACACACCGCCGCAAGCTCCACCACCAGCGCGCCACCGCGCGATCTCCCCCGCGCACCGCACGCCACCGCGTGCGACTGTCGCTGCCTCCCGCAAGCGTGCGCCTTTGCACACGATCGAGCCACAGCGCGCCTCAATCCGCGAGAGAGCGCGACCCAGTCTGCGAGCGAGCGTGCCTCAGCCAGCGAATGCGACCCAGCCCGCGAGCGCGACCCAATCCGCTAGCAGACCCAGTCCGCGAGCAGGGCCCAGTCCACGAGCGCGAGCCGAGCCGAGAGCGCGCCAGCGCACGGGGGCGCACCGGCGCACGAGGGCGCACCGGCGCACGAGGGCGCACCGACTCACGGACACACACCAGCCCGCAAGCCACTGCGGCCCGCGAGCCACTGCGGGCCCGCAGGCCCATCAGCCGCAGGCCCACCAGCCCGCAGGCCCATCAGCTCGCAGGCCTGTTGGCTCGTTAGCCCGCTAGTCCACTGGCCTGCAGACCAGCGAGCTCGCTAGCCGAAACCCACTGGCCCGCTAACTCGCGAACCCACAAGCCCACTGTAGCCCGCGACGGCTCGTGACCCCGTGACAGCCCACGAACCTCCACGCAGGTAACTGACTTAGGGTTTTGCTTCCGATCTAAGTGTTTGAACATAACTAATAAACCCCATCTTGATAGGTAGCATTTCAAATCTTGGAGTGATCGAGAAGACATTCGGATGAAGGTTTGCAATCCGAGAAAAATCCTAGGTGAGTGATTTCGGACCCATTCGATTTGGTTATCGAAATTAGGGTAAATTTAAGATAAGAAATCTTGTATATACTAGAATATAAACTAAATTCTAATAGAATGTATTTTCCGACGTTGTATGTGTGTTAATGCATAAAAGAGAGTAGGAATGAGTGCAGGATTTTCTGTACTAAAGGAGTCCAAATGTGTACAGATTTTTGTAGTGCATTAGTGACCATATGCATATAAAATTTAGGGCATGAGCATGAGAAGTTATGGGTATATGCATGTTGATTTTTGAGGTGAAAGTTGACTCTATATGTGTGCAGTGCCTTGGCCATGTACATTGGAGGGAACCCAAGTATAGCATATTGTTAGGAGTATTGGGAATGGTGTTTAATAAGCAAAATAAAGGTTTATATGTAGGTATAAGAATGTATGATTGTGTGTTCATGTATTGCCAATATTGGTGTATTTAAGTGACTTGAAAATGTGTAAATGATAAGATTTTACAAGAACATGTGTGAGTATGCATATATGGTAGATATATGTTATGATGTTGCATTGGATAGATGAATGATGCATTTGATGGTTAATAGTATTATGGTTTTATCTTGAGTTGGGTGTTTTCATGGTGTGTACCCTATGTTGTCATTTTGATGATTTAGAGAAGACATTGGAGATGTGAATGATGATGTAAATAGTTGATGTTAGCATCGCATTCATTGCGTTGGGTACCTCTGATAATATGTGGTTGGAGTTGTTATTTGGATAGTTGAAAGAGATAGTTAAAATGTGACCTTTAATTCCCAAATGTTATAACACTTTTAATACGTTATGTGTAAACTCTTATTGTAGTGATATAGCGCTTGATCGATTGAGGGGAGCGCTTTTTCTTCACTTCGTGGTATTATTGGAGAGTGCGCTACCCTCTCCCATACTGTGAGTAGGACTTTGACATTTTTTATTGATTGACAAATCATGTTTTATGGATTTTCAAACGACATGATTTTTATACGTGTGAAAACTAAATTTTTTGATTTTGATAGACATATTTTTGTGACTATTGGAATGTCTCAACTGTTGATTTTATTGATTTGCATCGATGAGTTTGATAAACGGATACTGTGCCACTCTTTTTAACATATTGACATGATTTAAATACTTTTACTGTATTGGTACGTAGTTTTAAATGGATTTACATGTATTATTTGGGCTATACGCCCGGCTGAAGTTATGTTACGATGTATGGGGCTATATGTCCGGCCGACATGATGATGTGATGCATGGGGTTACGTGCCCGGCCGACTTGGTGATATGGTGATATGGTGATATGCTTTCTATAGCATTCCATAGCTACGAAGGACATTTGGTAGAGGCACCCCTTGTACCCAAATACGTTTCGGCATGAGGTATCCGCCAGATCGTCATGTGTATAGGTGTCCCAGGTTGACTCTCATCGGGGAGAACGTGAGTTTATCTCTGTCTAGCACTGAGCGGGACACCATACACGGCCGACTATATATATGTATCATTATTATTATTTACTGACTAGTTGAGTAGTCTGTGGCCAACATTGGGGTAAAGAGCAATTATTTGATATTTGCATAGTGAAAACCCCCAATGCGCCCGTCCTTGGTTGAGGTAGACCATTGCCGGGATTGTTTGTTCGGCCGGCTCTACATATGTAACTTGATACATGGATGGATGCATATATTATTTTCTGATGTGTGCTTTGAGATATGTTTTATTCTGAAACAGTACGTTATTTTCGCACACTCGATATTTTGTTACATGCTTTGACACTCCAAGTTCACCCTCGATATTGATAGCACGATATCAATCCCCTCACTTGCTGAGTATCCTCCCATAGATACTCACCCCTCACTTTCTTTCCCACAAGATTAGTCGTGGATTGAGAAAGTATTATTGTGATTGTATTCTTGCGACGTGGACTTGATAGTACCGGGTTTCGGTATGGATGTTACCATATCTCCCGCTACGATTATTGGAGATTTTAGTTTTATAAATGTACTCATTTATTTATTTTGGAATGACTGTATAATTTATGTATATTTATTTGTGAAACTCTCATAGTTTATTTGCATTGAGGCGATTGTACGTATTTGAATGTCACTTGGGAAAATTATTGTATATTATGTAAAATTTTTTGTCCGCTCGGTGTGGCGGCTGCTCATGCTCTAGTTGGGCATGACAGTAGAGGTCTGTGATTAGGTCTGTTGGAAATTTTTATAGTCTTGCGTTGTTCTAGATGTTGGTTGTGGCATTGGTTGATTTTGAAGAAGCCGAGATGACCATTTATTTATTTTACAGGATGAATGTTGATATACAGATCAAATTGTACTTAGGAAACCTCCGAAATATGGGGAGTTTCTGTCCGATTTTCTGTAAAAATATAACCGGCATCCAGGGCAACGGGCGGCTGTTCATGACCTCGGTTCGGGGCGTGACAAAAAGTATCATGTATAATGAAGTCCACTTCCTTCTCATCACCTTGCTTTTGAGAATGAGGCAACCTACAAGGAAAATGAGGAAAAATAGTTAATTCTGAATTTGAATCATTTGGTACATCACTTACCTTTTTTGGTGCATTATCAAGAGAGATTGTTTCCTTTTTGTTTTCCTCTTCTTTGTGTGCCTCTTTTGATGAAGAATTCTGAACTTTTTTTTCATCTATGAGCAGCATAACACTTTCATTCTCCCTTGTATTAACCTCCACTTTAGACTATAATTTTTCTTGACTAGCTTCGATTTTGTTTATTGCCCTCTCCAATTGTGACATTTGGATACCGAGAATTTGAATATTTGTTCTTGTTTCATGCATAAAACTTTTAAAATGATACTCAAGATCCTCAAAGGCCGATCCTCGGTTTTGTGGAGGTTGTTGCGGTTGGAATGGTGGTCTTCCATAGGGTTGCTGTGGGAATCCTTGAGGTCTAGTCTTACAACTTAGATTCGAATAATCTCCCTAACCTTGGTTGTAAGTATTTGAATAAGGATCGTATTTTCTTTGAGACTACCCTGAAATCCACCTACAACATTCAATTGTTTGTTAAAGTCTCCTTGAAGGATAGGACACATGTTGGATGGGTGACCCCTATTCGAGCAAATTCCGCATGCATCAACTTCTTGTATTTTTCTTATAACCAACCTTTCCACCATAAAAGTTAGAGAATTTAACATGTGTTCAAGGAGAGAAATACTTATCTCATTGATACTTTTTGAAATATCGTGTTATCCTCCAAACTGTTGTGCATCTGTTGTCACATTCAGAAAATCACTGCAAAAAGAACTTTCATTAAAATCAAAGAATAATAACTCTCTTAAAGTTTTTTGGGTGGCCATATCTTTGTAGTTGATGTTCTTCTCTCTTAAACTCTTGACAACTTCCGGCAAGTTCTCTACAAAGGATTATTCTTGAAACAAAAAAGAAAACTAAAAAGAAATAAATCACTTAATACCGTTCTCCGAGAACGGTGCCAAAATTTGGTGGGTGTCAATCCAATCAAAAATAAAAATATATATTTCACTAAAGATAAGTTTAGGGTGAGCAGGGTCGTATCTACACGGAACGACAGATTTATTTCTTTTAAGAAAAAATAAAATAAAATATGGAGATTTGAGAAATTAACTAAATTTAATAAAAACAAATAAATCAATGAAATTAATTAAAACAAGAAAATTAAATACTATCGATTAAAAGAGGAAACACTACCAGAAAATGGGCTTTAAGCGACTGAAAAACCCGTTGCTGAAAGTATATTTTCCGTTGATGAAGGGTATTTGCGACGGATTTTTTCCGTCGTTGATAGTTACGTCGCTAAATCAGCGACGGATTTGATCCGTCGCTAAAATCAGTGACGGATTTAGCGACAGAAAAAAATCCGTTACTAAATATGCTAAAAAAAAAAAACTTCACTCAGCGGCCCACTTAACTCCTGAAAAACTGCCTCCAGCGCGCCTCGAACCCGGGAACAAAAGCACCTCCATAAACAACATGACCACTAATCCAAACTTCATATCTAATCATATTACTTTTTTTTACTTATTATCTTTATTTCATATTTATAATATAATAAAATAATATAAAATTATAATTTTTTAATAACAATAAAATAATATAAAACTATAATTTATTATAAAATAATGAAATTATTTTATTTTATCTTAAAATAAAATAATAAAAAATTTTAAAAAATAATATAATATTATCCTTCTACAAAATAAAATAAAAATAAAAATAAAAATAATTATATTATAAAAATTAAAAAAATTAAAAAAATTAAAAAAATTAAAAAAATTAAAAAAATTAAAAAAATTAAAAAAATTAAAAAAATTAAAAATTAAAAAACAATCCGTCTCTAATCCGTCGTTAATTTTGTCATCGGTCATCCGTCGCTGATGGGTTTATAAAAAATTAAAAAACAAATTAAAATTTTAAAAATTTTAAAAATTTTAAAAATTGTAAAAAAATTTAAAAATCCGTCGGTAATCCGTAGCTGATAGATTTACAAAAAAATTAAAATTTTAAAATTTTAAAAAATAAAAAAATTATACAAAATCGGTCAATAAAATTTTCGTCGGTAATCCGTCGCAATTCCGTCGCTATTACCAACGGAAAAAAATCTGTTGGTAATTTTCGATCGCTGAAAGTCTATTTTTTAGTAGTGAAATATCAATGAAAAGAAATCCTAACCAAAGGAATTATTTTCACATTAATTTCATACGATTAATTATTGATCTATCTAAAAATTTCAACTATAGATAAATTGGTTATAGTTGCTCAACGAACGCCGAACAACCAATATTTTCTTATTTCGTCGATAATTAAGAGAAACTCTTTAACTATTTTCCCTAACCGAAAGACAACCTTAGAGAAACTCTTAATATTTAAAGTTTCGATAATATCAAGATCGAGAGAGCGAGCTAGTTCTAAGTGACAAACACACAATGGAATTGCTGAGATTAGATTATTCAACTCTATGACACTGAGGTCATTTACCACTACATTAAAACAATCAAACAATTACGGATTTACCGTTTTAATTGGTTATAGATTATTCTAAGATTATCAAATATTGGCCACTATTCAACAAATTCTAGAAAATCATGATCTATGAAGTGTGGGAATTAAATAAATATCTATGATATATTGAATTGATGTGCCCAATTAGATCTCACAATCATTAAAATTAAGATTTCAATAAACGTTCAACTAAAAAATTAATTAAAAATAAAACATGGAAAAGAAAAGGACTCACAAATGATTTTTATTGATCAGGAAGAAAAATGAAACTACAAGGAAATGTGCATGTCCCGGCTACTGCTTTTTCCATCAAAATGTGTCCCCTTTCTCAAGTCCAAAAGCAAGAAAATGTCTTACCATACAGCCGCTGACTGCTGCCCCTTTTGGGCTGCACACCTCTCTCCCTTCAAGTGCTATGTAACTCTCCTATATATATATATAGGAGTGTAACCCTAAAAAAAAGTGGAGTCCCTTCCTTTTTCAATTAACAAAATATTCTTATTTATTTTAAGGAAGTGAAAACTCCTAAAAAATAATAAAAGAATTTCTTAAAATATAAAATGATTTGAGATTTATATTTTCAAAAATTCATTTTTCTAAATATTATAAATGGAATAAAAATATTCAATATCTCCAATTTCATCCCAATTTTCTCTTGAACGTATAATTGGGAAAAGAAATTTTAATGCAGTAAATCTTCAAAATCTTGCATTGCCTTCTTGCGATCAACGTGCCGACGTGCTAATGAAAGAGTATTGCTGTCCAATTTTCCATTATTTGCATAATTGCTCCAATTTAACTTATTTTCTTCACTTTCCTTAATAAATCTCCTCAATTATTCCTAACATGTCAAATGTCACAAAATATAAATATTAGTGTAATATTTATTCAAAAATAAAGCAAAATCAATCGTAAATATTACATTCATTTAAACTCTATTAGTATTGGTTAATCTGACAATTTAATTCAATATTAATTTTTCTAATACTATCTAGAATTTCATTGATCCATAATTGTCATCAATGAATGGTACAAGTAGTAATTAGCTTATTTATGTTTATGGATCTTTTACCGATATCATACTTAACCTAAGGAATCGATAAAATAAAATAAAATAATTGCGGCCATCCCGATTATTTATATTTTGGTTTAACCGTTTTTACAAAACTTAATGATATCATTATATTGATAAGAAACGCTATCGTGGCTAGTAGATTAATGATAAGTTTTGATTGGATATCAGGTTTGGTCAATTAATTTAGAAAAATATAATATTTATTACGGCTATCTTGATAAATTTAAGGTTGAATGCTTGGACTGCAAGAATAACTATTTTTTTTACCTATGATCAGTGAAACAATCGAATGTGTGAACTTTTGGATCAGAGTTTGGTAGATTGAATTTATTTTCTAATTTTCAGTATTTTTGCATAGTTGATCTATCTCTTAATTTTAGGTTATCAATTTTTGAGTTAGAAATTTATTTTATAAACCCTCATTTTATTTTAACAACACTAAGAAGTTAAGTTAATTTAGTTCTCGTGGAATTCGACATGATACCACTATTGCTACAAGTTTGTTAGCATTGGGGGAATCAGTATTAATTTGAGAGTTTCGACAAATCCGTCCAAAGTTAGATATTCTTTTAGGTACATACATAGGAACTTTATTTATAGGCATTTCTTTTGTTTGAAATTGTTAAGTTTTGTTTTCATAAATAAAAAAAAAAATTGAGCTTCCCTAGTTGACGATACTATTTGATTGGCTGGAGATGTATGAAAAATAGCTTGTATTAATGATATTTTATGCTTGAAACGATTATTCAGGTTTTTAATAGTTTTCTTTGAATGATGAATATACAAGATTTGAAAAAAAACCTACTTAAAAAAATGAAGTTTTGAGCCAAAAAAAGAGCAAATTCATTCTTTGTGCTCGAAATTGTTTTTCTTGATAAGTAATTATCACACTTGGAATATACATTCGAGAACTTGCTCTGTTATACATTTTGAGACCACATTCTAGGATTTCATGTATTGAAATGACAAAAACACTTAGATTTTACCACATTTGGCTTTCAAAATCCTTACCTTGATGTCATAAACCCCTAGTTAACGAATTTGAACCTTTAATCCCTTTTCTTCTTTAAAACCCCTTGAATATAACACAAAACCTTTTATTTTATCATTCGTTTCAAACCCTTATACCAAAGATATATGTAGTTAATTACATGATTTTGGTTTTATGTTTGCCTCAATGGAAAGATGATGATTATTGATGTTTTCATTTCTCATTCAAAAAAAAAAAAGTAAAACAAACAAAAAAAAATGATGATGAAAAAAAACAAAAAAAAAAAAGAAGAAAAAAAAGGAAAGAAAAAAAATGAGAAAGAGAAGTGTTTTATCATGATTGAAAATTCATTTATATATACTTCAGTTATGAAAATCGAGAAATCTGTTGACAATATTGTACACTATTTCCTATTCTCTATTCATCTGAAAAACAAGAAGTCAAATCTGTCTATTATTTGTTTGAGACAAAGATTAGTTGATATCATGAAAATTGTGTTTTATATATATATGGCCTTTGATACATTTTATCATACCCTTTACCTTAACCCCGTTACAACCAAACAAAAGACCTTTAGATTGATTCAATTTTTAAGTGGTGGAGATTTGATATATTTGTAACTATATGGTAATGTCATTTCATGTTATTGATTTGAGTGATATATATACATTCTACACCCTTTCGAGTGCATTTGTGTGAACTCTTAGAGAGAATTGTTGAATCTTGTGTTTGGATTTCATAAGGAGCTGTGGGATGTGTAATGGTTGTTTTAGTGTAGAAAACTGTGAAGTACTTGCTGTTCCAATTATATTTTCGGTTTAACTCTTACGCGATTTATTGACCTGGTGCTTGGAAGAAAAATAGATGGTTAGTTCTATTTTTATTTGAGTTATGAATTTTTTAGAACAAGTTTCATCTAGGTGTTAGGGAATTTGATAAGAATAAAATGAGTGTAAAATTTGTAATTGAATTTGGCACTATTTTGAAAAAATATTACACTAATTTTAGTGATTGATGTGCTAGATTCGTCGGAAGATATGTATGGAGAAATATGGTGAAAAAATGGACTTAATTGGAGCAATTGCTTAAGGATGGAAAATTGGATAACATTGATTGTTTATTAGCATGTGGGCATGCTGAATTCAAGGGGCAAAACAATGCTTTTGAAGATATTTTTTTAATTCCATTCTTAATATTTAGAGATGTGAAATTTTGAAAAATTGTAAATATTAAAATATTTTTATTTAGGATTTTCTTTTATTTGAAATTTTTAGGATTTTATCTTTTAGGAAATTTTATCCTATCTTAAAAGGTATTTTGAATAATTTTTCCAAAGGTAAAAATTAAAAAAAAAAATTATCTTTGCTTTTAGGGTTGCAGCCGGCTTCCTTAGGGATGATATATATTCTTTGTTTCTTGACTTTGTGACACACATAACAAGAGGCAGAGATTGCAGGCGTAGGACTTGATTCTTCTTATCAACTTCGACATTCTTTGAAGCAATATATCAATTGTGAATTTTACTTTCATTATGAATTCATTTTAATTTTTTTTTCTAATCAAAGAATTATTGAAATCTTGATAAATAAAGATTATGAGGTCTGAGTGATTTTATGGACTTAATGTTTGTGAATATTTATTTAATCTCTGTACCTTAATATTTATAATTGTTTGGATTTGTTAAATAGAGGTTTATATTTAATAATCTTAGAATAGTCTACAACTATTAAAAATATCAAAATTTGTGTGTTTTTAATAGAGTGATAATTGACATAGTTTTATGACCTTGCAAGCGATTTAACTTATATCAAGAGATTAAATAATCAAATCTAAATAGATTCCAATTGGAATTTGTCACTTAGAATTAGGTCACTAAATTTTAATACTATCGAAACACTAAATCCAACGAGAGTCTCTTAAATTATCTTTCGATTAGAGAATTAATTAATGATGGTATCTTAATTACTGAAAAAATAAAGAGTGATTGATCGTTTTGTGATATTTAACGACTATAACCAATTTATTCACATAATATTGAGTAATTTTTACATCGATTATCAATCAAATATATCAAGATAGAAATAATTCCTTTGACTACCTTTCATTATCATTGACATTTATTTCTTTAGTTGCCGTTATTTACCTGTTTTTCTCAAATTAATTGATTTATTTATTTTTATTAGATTTAGATAATTTTTCAAATCCCTCATATTTTCTTTAAAAGAAATAAATTCATCGTTCCCTGTGAACGACCCTACTAACACTATACTCATATTGTTGGAAGTATGAGAAATTTATTTTTCATTGGATTGACGCCCACCACCAATTAAACAAATCCCACATGATTATCGCTTTCGATCCACTACAAAAAAAAAAACCTTTTAGCCACAAATTTAGCGACGAAAATTTTAAAAAATTTCGTTGCTAAAAACATTAGGGACGGATTTAGCGACGAAAAATTTTTCGTCGCTAATAACGCGTCGAAAAAATTTAGCGACGAAAATTAGAAATCCGTCGCTAAATTTAGCGACGAAAATCTGGAATCCGTCGCTAAATTTAGCGACAAATAAGTTTTCGTCGCTAAAATTTGTCACAAAATTTAGCGACGAAAAATTATTCATCGTTAAATTTAGCGACAAATAATTTTTATCGCTAAAATCCGTCGCTAATTTAGGAGAAAACAAACCCTGTCAAAAAATTATCCGTCGCTAAAATCTGTGGCTGAATTAGCGACGGATTCAAATCCGTAACTGATTCCATATGCCCTGCCCATAAGCCAGCAGAACCACGTGCCCACCCACCCCAGCACCAACCTGCCCCCTGCCCCCCGAGCCAGCACCCCCACCCACCCTGCCCCCCGAGCCAGCATCCCCACCCACCTACCCAAGCCAGCACCAACCTGCCCGCCCGAGCCAGCACCCCCGCGCAGCATCAACTCTTAATTGCTGGAAAATACCGCGCCTTCTGCCTCTGCCTCCACCGTGGTTCGAACTCCGAACTCCTGCACACACACGCAACCTGTAAACCACCAAACCAAAATATTATTGTGATATAAATTTTTTTTTTATTATTTATTATCTTTTTTTCATATTTTTCTAATAATAATAAAATAATATATAATAACAATTTAAAATAATAAATATAAAAACTTTTTTTATTTATATCACCAACCTAAAATAATATTAATTAAAAATAATAAATATGATAATTTTTAATAAAATAAAAAATAATAAAATACTAATTTAAAATAAAATAATAAATTAATTAAAAAATATATTAATATTATATTTTGATTTCTTCTTTTTTTCTTTTATTTTATTATTTTATTATTCTTTTTCATTTTTATTTTATTTTTTTAATCCATAATTTAAAAATGCATATCAAAACTATAAAATTATAATTATCAACAAATTATAATATATTAATAATTTAAAAAATTTATATATTTAATCACAAAATATTTTTATTCAAATTTCAATAAAATTATTATATATAAGAAATGAAAATAGAAAGAAAAAAAAACCAAAAATAGAGATAAGGAAAAAAAAAGTGAGAATAGGAAAAAAAGGAGGAAGAAAGAAAACAAAAATATTATCACACAACACTAACACTGTGGTGGTGCAGTGGTGATATGTCTTCTGTTCAAATCTGAAGTCTAAGCTTCGAATCCCTCCACCTGCATTCCTCCACCTGCATATTTTTTTAGTATTAAAACAAAGGGCGCCCGCGCCCAGGCAGGCACGCCCCAGCAGGCGGGCGCGCGCGCCTGCTAGGGCGTGGGCGCCTGCGCCTGCGCCTACCTGCCTGGCGCCCGCGTGCCTGCCTCGACGCCCAGGCAAGCACGCCCCAGCAGGCGCGGGCGCCCGCGCGCCTGCCTGGGCGCCCGCGCGCCTGCCTGGGCGCCCGCGCGCCTGCCTGGGCGCCCAGGCAGGCACGCCCAGGCGCGGGCGCCCAGGCAGGCACACCCAGGGCTCGGGTGCCCAGGCAGGCAGGCAGGCAGGCGCCCGTACGTGCATGCGCCGGCGCCCGCGCAGGCATTAATATTTAATTAAAAAATTTATATTATTGAATAAAATAATACAAATAAAATAAAATTACCTATACAATAATAAAAAATATTAAATCAAACAGAAAAAGAAAAAAATAATAAATTAATTAAAATATATATATAATTTAAATAAAATAAAATATGTGGTTTTTTTAAGAATTAAATAATATTATTCTTCTAAAAAATGAAATATAATATAATAAAATAAAATGTAAATTAAAATATTATAAAATAATAATATGATTTGTTAATATAAATTAATAAAATAAAATAAAAATAAAATAAAATTATAATTAAAAGAATATAAAATTCAGTGATGGATTTGGAATCCGTCGCTGAAATTATTAAAATAAAATAAAAATAAATTAAAATTCTAATTAATTAAATAAAGATTAAATTCAGCGACGGATTTTAATCCGTCGCTAAATTACCGGATATATTTTATTTAATTATATATAAAAGACGGATTGGGATTTTCGTCTAGCGACGGAAAACAAATTCGTCGCTAAATTAATTTTTAACTTAAATATTACATATTAATAAAATAAAAAGAAAAATAAAAACATAAAATTCTATTTAAAAAAGATTAAATTTTGCGATAAATTTTAAATTCGTGGCAAAATTTTGCCATATTTAGCGACAAAATTTGTAACGAAAAATTTTTTATCCCCAATTAGCGACGAATTTAGCCACGAAAATTTTTTCGTCACTAATTAGCGATGAATTTTGCTACGAATGATATGTCCGTCGCTAATTTAGCCACGACTTCTTTTTCGTTGCAAATTTTGTGACAAATTAGCGACGAAAAACTTTTTCGTCGCTAAATCCGTCGCAAAATAGCTATGAATTTTTTCCGTCGCGAAAATCCGTGACTAAAACCGTGTTTTTTTGTAGTGATCTCCTTCATGAGATTAGTGCAGACTTTCTTATATCATAGCATGAAAGGTCATGTAATTGCCACACAGATCATAGAAACTTGTCGTAAATATTATTCTCAGACTTAATAGCATTATCCTAAAAGACACCTGATTGTATTCATACAATTTTATGGATTTGAATGCAGCTTGTTTGGTGTTATTTATGCACTACTCTTTTACTTGTGTCTATAATTACCTATGCATATCCTCGAATGCAGGATTTATAACTCAGGCATAGCTCATATTTCTTTTTCTTTTTTATTATACTGCAGGATACAGCACTGGTACAAAACAAAAAATAGGAAAAAAAAATTAGGATGACCAAGGATGAAAGGATTAAAGCAGCAGGTAACTTGTAACCACTGCCTCTTGTTCGCACCCAACCACCTTATATTCAGTCTTTTTTATTCACCATCAGTAGAAATTCATTACTTCCATTCACTCATCGTCCATTAACTGAGATGGTGTCGATAGCATTGTGTGAGAAGGCTGTTGCCATCTCCTCGCGGTGTTGGAAAGGCTTAGGAGGCATATGCAGAAGCTCAACTTCTGCTTCAAGTAATTCCAACGCTCTTCTCATTGAAGGACGGTCAGCGGGCTTCATCTGTATGCACCACAGTGCGACCAAGACCATCTTCCTTGCAATCCCTTTTTCATCTTCTGTCACATCATCTCCAAAATCCATGTCCATACCTTGCTCAAATCTGTCATATATCCACGAAGGGAAATATATTTGACTCGAGTGCTCTGCATATGCATTCAAATTCTTTCTTCTTCCCACCATTTCCAACAGCAACATCCCAAAACTGTAGACATCAGCTTTGTACGAAATGCCTCCAATATTCTTATAGAACAATTCCGGAGCAATATAGCCTAGTGTCCCTCTTGCAGCAGTGAGAGAGACTATACTATCATCTGTTGGGTAAAGTTTGGCAAGGCCAAAATCTGAGATTTTTGGAACAAAGTTATCATCAAGAAGAATGTTGTGTGGCTTAATATCGAAGTGCAAAATCTGCATTTCACAGCCTCGATGTAAATATTCAATTCCCTGAGCCACTCCAAGTGCAATCTCATACATTCTTCTCCAACTCAATGGGCTATTCTTGTCTTCTCCTTGGAAGATGAACTTGTCCAGGGATCCATTAGGCATGAAATCATAAACTAGAGCTTGTTTTGATCCCTCTGCACAAAATCCAATGAGCTGCACAACATTGACATGGTGAATCCTTCCAATTGTCGAGACTTCACTTATGAAATCCTGGCCGTTGGTTTTGGATTTGTTCAACATTTTGACAGCAACAAAATGCCCGCTTTGTAGCTTCCCTTTGTAAACAGAGCCATACCCTCCATGACCCAATTTGTCCCTGAATCCTCTGGTTATCTGTTTTATTTTTGCGTAGGAGTATCTGATTGGCATGAGATTGTTGTGACTTTGTAGGAATTCCTCAATGAAGTCATCAGTTGACAAGTGTCTCCGGCGGAGCTTGTAGGTTATAAGTGCAGTAAAGCAGCACATTCCCAAGAGAGCTCTTCCAGCCAAGCATAATGCTTAAAACATGAAAGTAATATGGATCAGAAATCAGAAGAAATACTAGACTGATGAGAAGATATTGTTACTTCAATTACCCTATGGTTTAAATTAATCTTGTTTAATTTATTTAATGAAAGAAATATCCACTTCAGTGGAATTTTTTTATTTAACATAAAAAATTATTTGCATTTCTTGTGTTTCATCATAACCTCTCAATCCCCCTTGCAAAAGAATAATATTTATTTGATTTAGATAAAGAAACTCTGCACCCATATTTTCCCTGTCTGTGACAAGATGATCTCTCTGTGGAGCAAGTGCCGGAACTGCATGACCCTCACCTGTAAGTTGAATTATTGTGACTGCAAAAAGGATAACAAATTGGAAGAGATTAAATGAATAGAACATTAATAATAATAAAACCTAGCAGTCCATTTAAATGGAAAAGCGTCATGAAGACCTCACCACTGAAATAATAGAAAGAGAACCAGAAGGGATCGAACCAGAAGTAAGGGCTGCAATTTAACCAAAAGAACTAGGTCAGCTGAGTATATACTCCCATGAACAAGAAGAGCTACACAACAGAGCGAAGAAAAACTCTTGACATCTAATTTAGTAACTGAAAAGAAAAAAAGAAAGAGAGAGAAACAGCATGCTTGCGCACACACGACACGCATTATATAAGGTATTAGTGAAGAAACAAACTCACACAGGTGGAGAATAAAGTATAAACCCCTTTAGCAACGCACTGTTGATGTCGGTAATAGAAAGGTTTGTGACATCAATGAACACCAAATTCGAATAATGAGCACGTGGAATAGACCTGTTACTGAAAATTGATTTGTCCAAAGGATGGACAAAAAGAACGCTGCATGAGCTGGGCACGTCTGACACCAGAAGGTTTCCTATTGCAGCATAATGGAAGTTCACATCTGTGGAGGAAGAGCTATTGATGAAGCAATTTGAGAAATTTAGATACAGGGAAGAATTTTTCACTTGGTTTTCACAGCTCAAAATGCTTATGACCACAGAATTTTGATACGAGATGTATGGTGGAACACTACTCTTGAAGGAATTGCCCAGAATGTTGGAGCAAATGTCACTACGTAGAGTTGCACCGACAACACGAAGCTGCCCACCATCCTTGTAATCAATATTTTCCACAAAGTATTTCCTTGAATCGAGATGAAGTATGGTACGGTTATTCTCGCATTCCAATTCATGTGCAGGCTTTCCACACCCACAAGTATCATGTTTTAGTCTGAAAGGACAACTGATTTTAGTAATATTTCCACATGAGGAAGGAACGCATTTCCTGGCCATACATGCTTCAAGGAAAAGATTAAGAGCTAAGACCACATGCCTAACTGAGAAAAACTTGGGTCTTACCATCTTTGAAATTGGCAAAGAAAATAAAAAATAAAAAATAAATGAGATCTTCCTAAGCTAGTAGGAGGAAGAACACGCGTATTGAAGCTGATCCGTAGTTGCACAAGTTGTGGCTAAGGTACAGACAGAATCCAAGTCAAGCACAGTGCTTTGCTCCTTGGTGCCATCTTCTGGCCTCTTCTATAAGAAATATATTATAGCTGCTAATATTTTGCTCTTTAATATTTTTATATAATTTATAAATTTGTATGTATTATATGTTATTTATTTGTAGTTAGTTTGAGATCAGATAAGCCCATTGATAGAGAGTTCATTTGTATTTGGATTTATATTAAACGTGTGGTTTGGGCAAAGGAAAGAGTTCTCAGTTGAGTAACCATACCTCTCAGATTCCACAATCATGTTCAAAATGGATGCCCTAACCTAACCCTAAATGTTGAATCTTCTCATTTCAAATTCCAAAATTTTCAATTTTGACTATTCCGGTGTCTCCTTTTCCTGCGGGTAGGCCCCTCTTCAATCTTTAATTCAGATGAAAATTTTTAGATTTTTTTTATATACGTATATCTTCACATGTCTATTTGTTTTATGCTATTTATTCACTTGTTTTTTTCATTTATTTCAAGGTAACTACGGGAGAAAATTATATGTATTATGGTCATTTTGATTAATTTTATCTGTAATATCTTTCAACCCCCCCCCCCCAAAAGGAAAGATTTAGAGAAAGAACATAACCTATGTCCTATAATTTTTTTGATTCTTGGTCAAGCGCTGGATGCTAAAAAATTTTCTAGATACCAAAGTTTTAATTGTAGGGCATCGTAGAAGAGGATTGGAACCAGCTACTTTGAAAAATCAAAGGAAAGTGATTGCAGTGATAATACAGAAAGACTCAAAGATGGTGGGGTTCTTGATGCTGCACTCTCTCTCACACGTTGTTACGGTGGACACTATAAATTGAAGGAAACTTCTTGGATCCCATTGAGGGACACGGTTTTTTTAGATGTCAAGTAGTGAACATCTTTCAACGGAGGGACCGCAAAAAGGAAACGGTTACTTCCAGGAAAACGTCCTGAGTCACTTTTTGATTCCTTGGAGAGAAAACTTATCCGTATGTTAGTTGGTGAGATCTTGCCTCCTGCAGAGTCAGCAGTGAAGTTATGCACTCTACCTAAAATTGTCTGTATTTAATTTACTAGGCACGTGATAAAATTTTTGTCAAAGTAATTGCAGTAATAATACAGAAAGATATAGGATAACGATTTTGAATTTGTCAAAGTCAGTCCTAAGAACAAGAGGTCCTGTAGGGTTTCTCATTTTTTTGTTTTTTTTTTTTTTACAGAAACAAAGTGCAAAAGGAGTAAAATAACAAGAAATTGATTTTCACAAAATTTTCAGTGGTGAACGATGTTAAAATTTCCCGATTGCCAAGCAAACTAGAAACAGATAGAGCTTCAAAATTGATTTGCATAAAATTTTCGATGGTGAACAATGTTAAAATTTGAAACTGAGGCCAAAAAAAAAAAGAGGACAAATTGCCTTACATGGTGAACAATGATAATATATAAATTTGTTGGTCACAAAATAAGTAATATTAAAAATTAAAAATATTAAAAAGCTCTTATTGTTCATTTGAATGTAGAATTTGAAAATTTTTTATTTAATTTAATGCTAACTCTAATATAGTTATCAAAATTCAGTTATAAATATTGTCACGCCCCAAACCGGGATCGTGAACAGTAGCCCGTTGTCCCTGGATGCCGGCTGTATTTTTACAGAAAATCGGACAGAAGCTCCCCATAAATCGGAGGTTTCCCATGTACAATTTCACCTGTATATGATATTCATACTGTAAAAATAAGCAATTGGTCATCCCGGCCTCTCCAAAGTCAATAAATACCACAGCCAACATCCAGAACAACGTAAGGCTATAAAGTTTCTAGCAGTTCTAGCAACAGACCTCTACTGTCATGTCCAACTAGAGCATGAGCAGCCGCCACCCCGAGCGGACTTAAATTCTACGCATATTGAAAATAAATTCCCAAATTATTTTTTTTTAAATATTTACAAATGCCTCAATGCAATGAAATAATCAACACGAAAGTTTCACGAATAAAAGTCCATAATTTATACAGTCATCCCAAAAATTTAGATAAATGGAATGGTCAAACTAAAATCTCCAATACATAACAATATCACCAATCATCGTAGCGGAAGAGATGGAAAATATCCATACCCAAGCCCAGTGGTATCTCCTCGATCCAACACTAATCTTGTGGAAAAGAAAGTGAGGGGTGAGTATCTATGGGAGGATACTTAGTAAGTGAGGGGATTGACATCATACTATCAATATCGAGGTGAATTTGGAGTGACAAAGCATAAGATAAGAAAATATCCACAGTGTGCAAACCGATCATGTTATTTCAAAATCATATATAATACGCACATATCAGAAAGCAAGATATGCATCCAATATTCACATCAATGTCATGAAGAACCGGCCAATGAAATATTCCCGGCAATGGTCTACCTCGACCAAGGACGGCGCATTGGGGGTTTTTCCAAATGCAAGTATTAAAGAATGGCTCTCTGCCCCAATGTTGGCCACAGACTACCTCAACTAGCCTGTAAATAATAATAATGTACATATAACTAGTCGGCCGTGTATGGTGCCCCCGCCTGGTGCTAGACGGAGTCGTACTCAACGTCCTCTCCGATGAGGGTCAACCTGGGGCACCCATACACACGACGATCTGGCGGATACCTCCGGCCGAAGCGTATCCGGGCATAAGGGGTGCCTCTACCAGATGTCCTTCGTAGCTACGGATCACAATATCATATCGGCCGGGCACGTAGCCCCATGCATCCCATCACCAGTCGGCCGTGCATATAGCTCCATACATAATATCATAACGTCGACCGGGCATACAGCCCAATGCATAATATCATAAAGTCGGCCGGGCATACAGCCCAAAACATAATATCATAAAGTCGGCCGGGCATACAGCCCAAATGTGTAAGTAAATCCATTTAAAACCATGTGCCAATGCAGTGGAAGCATTAAAATATATCAATATGTCGAATATGTGGCACAATATACGTTTATCAAAACTCATGGATGCATATCAATAAAGTCAGCAATTAAGACACTCCAAAGGTCACAAAACATTTCATCAAATATTGGAAAGGTCTAACAATCATACATTTGTAGAAACATGTCATTTAAAAGTATTTTTGAAACATGCTTTTCAATCAATAGCGAATGTCAAAGTCCCACTCACAGTTCTAGGGAGGGTGGTCACTCCCTATTTTCAAAACCAATCAAATCTGATCTGCTTTCTCGAGTCTCCAAAAAGATCAACCTAATCAGATCATCAAAATTGAATATCATTTTCTCAAGTATCTTTAGGCTTTATCCGAAAGATATGAAATGTACAATATCTTCCACTTTACTGCTCATTTCAATCCAACCCTACAATCCAAATACTTTTATGCATATTCCAAAGTTTAATTCTAAAGAAACTATTCGAATTCACTCGACATGATTTTGTGATTCTATAATACGCTTCTTTCGTATCAGATCATTTAATTCGTGTCACATTCTATACTTAACTTTCAAAGTCAAAATAATCATCTCATAATTTGTATTCTATTCACATTCCACTTACACTCTAAACATATACAGAACATTTCATCTTAGATTCAATCCTAGATTCATCCAAAGTATCAGTTAGAGCCGAAATCTCCTCACCTAGGGTTTTCTCGAAGCGCCGAGTCTCGTCCGAAAGTCGCTTCGGTCACTCCAAAGTCTGTAGGGTTTCTTATCAAAACAAGGTTTATTTTTTAGATCTAAACACATAGATCCGAAGCAAAACCCTAAGTCATTTACCTACGTGGAGGTTCGTGGGCTGTCACGGGCCATCACGGGCCGTCGCGGGCTCGTGGGCTACAGCTAGCGGGCTCGCTGGTCTGTGGGCCAGTGGGCTGATGGGCCAATTTTTTTAATCATATAGTGTTTTGGTGATAATTTTTTGTTAAATTAACTGTTGGTGAAAATTTTTAATGATAAATACTTATATTAGTTATACGTCGGTAACCAACTTGCCAACCCAACCGCACTTCACTAACCTAAATCACACAATTTTGAATGATAAAATGACCGGTGCAGTTCAAAAATTTGGTCGCCGGGGGGGGGGGGGGGGGGGGGGCTTAGAATGTGCTAGTGAGTTTGTGTGGATGATTACGGAACTTCCATGCGACTATATTCTTCTTGAGGCCAGGTGGTCACTATGCGGCAGAGAATCACAACTCAGTTTCCAAACGAAACATGTCTTTCTCTCTTTTTAAGAATGAAGATGGAAAACAAAAGAAAGCATGAAGCAAGAAAACAACTTGTGCAATTTTTCTACTTTTCACGAGACAAACTAAAACAATTTAGATCAACGGTGTTGGGATTCTTTACATTGTGTCAAGCTGCGTTTTTGGTGCCTAGCTTTGACTCCTTTTTGCACTCACCCGGAGTTTATATTTCGAAATTTAATATACTTGCAAACTTTAATTTTCGATCACATCAACTTCCACTTTATCTTCTCTTTTCTTTAGAAAAATGGTGACTATATTCAAAATTCACTATTGTCTCTAGGTTTTGCCCTTTCGAAAGGGAGACAACCAACGTGATCAGCATCTTTGGTCCTTCTGGGTATAACCGTGAGAGTTTTCTCTCTCAAAAATAATTAATTTAAATCATAATTATCATATTTATATTTAATATCAATTTATTACGTTCTCACTATAAGAATTATAGTACTTTTTATAATTTGACTTTTTGAATGTACCTTTTTAGATAATTTTTCTTAATTAAGTATTAAACATATCACTTTATGATTACAAATTTAGTTCGTATCAGCATGACAAGCTAAGTGGTTCCATGCTCTCTGCCCTATTGCCTATCATTTCATGTCTTCATATGGGGAAGGAAGAAATTGATCACAGTTGTCACACCCATTATTCCATTAAAATAAATGAAACTTTTCAGCTCTTTATTTGCCTTGGATTTTGTTGGAATCCTAGGCATGTGAGGTGGGCTCCAAAAGATTTCTTTTTTCCTCTTTTTTTTTTTGGGGGGGGGGGGGGGGAATAGAAGGGCGTGACTACTTGAAATCACAATGAGGAACATTTGGATATGGTAGCCGGGACAACTTTGGTCTTGTGACTCCACATCTTTAATCACAATCAACCACCACTAATGGGATCCTCATCTCGTGATAACCAGCACATAACCAACGATGACCCCACCATCATGTGGATCCCCCGCCCCGCCATCCATAGCTACCGTTAAGATAGTTAACAGTTAGATGATAGAAAATCATAATTTGGTCGAAGCATTATTTTGTTGGTCATTAAAGAAAATCATTGAGAAATATAATTTTTAATGATATAGTGTTTTGGTGATAATTTTTTGTTAAATTAACTGTTGGTGAAAATTTTTAATGATAAATACTTATATTAGTTATACGTCGGTAACCAACTTGCCAACCCAACCGCACTTCACTAACCTAAATCACACAATTTTGAATGATAAAATGACCGGTGCAGTTCAAAAATTTGGTCGCCTGTGTTGATTTTCTTACATATACCCTCCCATGGTCACCTCTAGAATGTTCTAACCACCCACAACATGCTCGTTACTGTATATGCTTTAAACTGTTGTCGTTGGTAAAACTATAAGCGGACTGTCGAATAAGTGGCAAATCATTTCGCGCAGTACTGTGTACTTCACCACTGCATAAATACATACTTACGTGCATACATATATACGCATACAAATACCTAATGCAAGATCCTTGTAATTTATGTCACCTGAATCAGTGTGATCACGTTCTTCCGAGCACCCATATTTTGCATGTAAAGTTCACATTCATGGAAAATAAGAATGGTTAGGATGACATTCTGCGGATGGGTTTGTACTAAGAAAATATATATTTAAATAAATATATGATTTTAGCGAAAAATTTAGTAACGAAAATTTTTTAAAAAAATCATTACTAATTTGTTTAACGACGAAAATCAGAAACGTATAAAAATGGGGATCAAAGAATTACATGGTTAATTTTCTTTACAAATTTTCTTTAAGTGAAAAGCAAAGCATACAAACTGACAAGCCTAAATAGATAGTTTGAGAATCTAAATTTAGAGAAGGTTAATTTTCTTTACAAATCAGGTAAGAATACCATAAAAAAAAAAAAATGTCTTTGTTGTAGGTGGCTTAATATTTGACATCCCCCCACCAGGAATGAAAATGGGGCTCCAAGAATTAGATGGTCGGTCAATCCACTACAACACTAGGAAATATTCTGTCTACTTTCACTAAAAAAAAAAAAAATCCATAATTTACCGTGTAATTGGCAAGCTTAAGCTGATAGAAAGCATATCTCAGGCTAGTCATTAGAAATGTCTTGTACTAGTAGATGTATATCCGCCGTTATGTGAAAATAGTTTTATCAGCATTTTCTTTATGTTGATTTCAAAGTAACCACAGGAAATTGATGTGTAGGGTAATCATTTTTATTAGTTTTATCAACACCCTCGATCACTCCAAAGAATTTAGGGGAGAAGCAGAATCAATTTTCTATAAATTTCAATTTCTTGGTCAAATAATGGATGTTAAAATTCATTGGATACCCGAACTTTAGGTAGATTTTTGCCCAATTGTGGCGATGTTGGTGAACGGGATTTGATTTCTCTTGCCCATATCACGATAATATAATATTCAATGATATCCTTTAATTATGTTACTGTATAATTTCATAACGGTGACTGTAAGAAAAAATTGGTTATGATACACTGTTAGATACACTGTTAGAGTGTTTGAAGATACCGAATGTCCTCAATAATTTCGAAGAACTTACGCGGATTAGTCAATTACTCAGAAAAATCAAAGGAAAGTGAATGCATTAATAATATAGAAAGACTTGTCAAAGATGGTGAGGTTCTTTACGTTGCATTCTTGGCAGCCGCTGTGAGGGTGACACTTATGGTTTCTTCTTTCATCTGGCTTATGGAGTAGACGCCATAAATTGAAGGAAACTTCTTTTGTTTGGCACATTACCTATAGTATAAGTCCTCATTGGTTCTAAGAGTTCGAAATTTAATGCATGAGCAAAATCGTGTTTTAATGTATAGTTTATCAAAATTATTGAGGATTTTTGGTTAATTTAGAGAAAGAGTAGAACCCATTTGCTATAACTTTCAGCTTCTTAGTGGAGTAATAGATGTTAAAATTCTTGTGATACCGTTTTTAGGTTACTAATTATTGCTCAATTGTGGGGGCATTTGAGAAGAGTATTGGAATAAAAGCCTTATCTGCATAGGCTGTGCCATCATTGTCAGGGTGTTTGGAAGACAATGAAAGGCAATAATTTAAGAACTTTCAAGGAGGAACGAAGGAAAGTTATCTAATAATGCACTAATAATATTGAAAAGATTATGAGGTTCTTGATGTTCCGACACATTCGGAGGGTGACATTCATAGTTTCTTCTTTGTCATAGGTGCTCTAATCAAAATCTTTGATTAAGGATAAAGTTCCATAATTCCTTTCCATGCTTGCCCAATCCATAACCTTATTTCGGAGTCCTGTCCATCACCATTCAAATAACAAAATTTCAATCTCGGGCTGCGAAGATAAAGAAACATGTATCATCAATTACTAGATCATTTTAGGGTTCTAGTTCTCCCGTCTTCCAAGGTTTAGGTTTCTCTCTCTGGCCCCCCTCTGATTTTGCTTCGATTAAGACTTACAATGATTGAATTTTTGTAGTGTCATTTTTCTTGCTTTGAATTAATCATTTTTTACCATTGTATTGATTTGATAATTGATTTTTTGGTGGAAAGTCCAAAAGGATTTGACCAAATTAACGCAGATATATATATATATATATATAATATCATAATTGTGCAGGAATGTTGAACTTGTATAAAATAGATATATTCTTATTTTGTTGGGTAAATTAGATTAGGTATCACAAGCTTTTAATGTGGACTCCAAAAACAGATTTTCTTGGAAAAACCTTGCCGAATAGGACATATTTTACAAATCAAGGAGTCAACATTTCAAGTCTATTTGGATATATCTTTTTGATTTTGCTTTCCACAAGTTGTATAGGAAAAGAAATGTGTACTAGAAAAGACAGAAAGAAAATACAGCGAAATGCAAGGAGAGGATAAGAGCAAGATGATAATGAGATGTGGACCATAAACACAATTTCCTTTCAAACAAGTTGCTAGTCAATGGATAAATACCTTCTGCAAGACTTGCAAGTCAATAAACATGTTACTTCTTGGTTGGTCCAGGAATTGGTCTTCTATGTCTTCCATTCAAGTTTTTTTTCCATATTTATCCAATGCATGAATTCTCTAACCAAGGATTCGTTGAATTTTCCCAATGTGAAGACAATCATGGTTAGTCAAGAAAAAGCAATTCTAGCAATGAAATGAATCAGAGAAAGGAGTCGGAAAGTGTTGAGAGAAAAACAAAGCATAGAAATTGGTTAATTTTCTTTACAAATCATGCAAGAATACCATAAAAAAAAAAAATGTCTTTGTTGTAGGTGGCTTAATATTTGACATCCCCCCACCAGGAACATATGAAAATGGGGCTCCAAGAATTAGATGGGCGGTTAATCCACTACAACACTCGGAAATATTCTGTCTACTTTCGTTAAAAAAAAAAATCCATAAATCACCGTATAACTAGCAAGCTTAAGTTGATAGAAAGCTTATTTCAGTCTAGTCATTAGAAATGTCTTGTACTAGTAGACGCATATCCGCCGTTATGTGAAAATAGTTTTATCAACATTTTCTTTATGTTGATTTCAAAGTAATCGCAGGAAATTGATGTGTAGGGTAATCATTTTGATTAGTTTTATCAGCATCCTCGATCACCGCAAAGAATTTAAGGGAGGAGCAGAATCTATTTTCCATAAATTTCAATTTCTTGGTCCAATAATGGATGTTAAAATTCACTGGATACCCGAACTTTAGGTAGATTTTTGCCCAATTGTGGTGATGTTGGTGATCGGGATTTGATTTCTCTTGCCCATATCATGATGATATGATATTCAATGATATCCTTTAATTATGTCACTGTATGATTTAATATCGGTGACTGTAAGACAAAATTGGTTGTGATATATTCTTAGAGTCTCTGAAGATACTGAATGTCAATAATTTTGAAGAATTTACACCGATCAGTCAATTACTTTGAAAACTCAAAGGAAAGTGAATGCATTAATAATATAGAAAGACTTGTCAAAGATGGTGAGGTCCTTGACGTTGCATTCTTGATGGCCGCTGTGAGGGTGACACTTGTGGTTTCTTCTTTCATCTGGCTTATGGAGTGCACGCCATAGATTGAAGGAAACTTCTTGGTTTGGCACATTACCTATAGTATAAATCCATATTGGTTCTAAGAGTTCGAAATTTAATGCATGAGCAAAATCGTGTATTAATGTATAGTTTATCAAAAATTATCTAGGATTTTTGGTTAATTTAGAGAAAGAGTAGAATCCATTTGCTATAACTTTCAGCTTCTTAGTGGAGTAATAGATGTTAAAATTCTTGTGATACCGTTTTTAGGTTACTAATTATTGCTCAATTGTGGGGGCATTTGAGAAGAGTATTGGAATAAAAGCCTTATCTGCATAGGCTGTGCTATCATTGTCAGGGTGTTTGGAAGATAATGAAAGGCAATAATTTAAGAACTTTCAAGGAGGAATGAAGGAAAGTTATCTAATAATACATTAATGATATTGAAAAGATTATGAGGTTCTTGATGTTCCGACACATTCGGAGGGTGACATTCATGGTTTCTTCTTTGTCATAGGTGCTCTAATCAAAATCTTTGATTAAAGATAAAGTTCCATAATTCCTTTCCACGCTTGCCCAATCCATAACCTTAATTTGGAGTCCTGTTCATCACCATTCAAATAATAAATTTCAATCTCGGGCTGCGAAGATAAAGAAACATGTATCATCAATTACTAGATCATTTTAGGGTTCTAGTTCTCCCGTCTTCCAAGGTTTAGGTTTCTCTCTCTGGCCCCCCTCGGATTTTGCTTTGATTAAGACTTACGATGATTGAATTTTTGTAGTGTCATTTTTCTTGCTTTGAATTAATCATTTTTTACCATTGTATTGATTTGATAATTGATTTTTTGGTGGAAAGTCCAAAAAGATTTGACCAAATTAACGCAGATATATATAAAAAAAATATCATAATTATGCAGGAATGTTGAAGTTGTATAAAATAGATATATACTTCTTTTGTTGGGTAAATTAGATTAGGTATCACAAGCTTTTAATGTGGACTCCAAAAACAGATTTTCTTGGAAAAACCTTGCTGAATAGGACATATTTTACAAGTCAAGGAGTCAACATTCCAAGTCTATTTGGATATATCTTTTTGATTTTGTTTTCCACAAGTTGTATGGGAAAAGAAATATGTACTAGAAAAGATAGAAAGAAAATACAGCGAAATGCAAGGAGAGGATAAAAGCAAGATGATAATGAGATGTGGACCCTAAACACAATTTCCTTTCAAACAAGTTGCTAGTCAATGGATAAATACCTTCTGCAAGACTTGCAAGTCAATAAACATGTTACATCTTGGTTGGTCCAGGAATTCATCTTCTATGTCTTCCATTCAAGTCTTTTTCCATATTTATCCAATGCATGAATTCTCTAACCAAGGATTCGTTGAATTTTCCCAATGTGAAGACAATCATGGTTAGTCTAGAAAAAGCAATTCTAGCAATGAAATGAATCAGAGAAAGGAATCGGAAAGTGTTGAGAGAAAAACAAAGCATAGAAATTGAGAATCTAAATTTAGAGAACATTAATTTTCTTTACAAATCAATGTAAGAATGCCATAAAAAAATTGTCTTTGTTGTAGGTGGCTTAATATTTGACTTCCCCCACCAGGAACATATGAAAATGGGCTCCAAGAATTGGATAGTCGGTTAATCCACTACAATATTAAGAAATATTCTGTTTACTTCAGATAAAAAAAAAATATCCATAAATCACCATATAATTAGCAAGCTTAAGCTGATAGAAAGCTTATCCGAGGCTAGACGCTAGAATTATCTGGTACTTGTAGACCTATTATCTGTTGCAATGTAAAAATATTAAGTGCAATGTTGAACTTTGATGAGGACATGATGCAATTTAGTCATAGTGCTCTAAGTAACAAGTCATCTTATTTCCTTCCGCACTTCAATGACATTTCTGATAGAGGGACTCAACCAGTTGTGTGAATGCTTTTACTCTTTTTCCTTTTTATTTTTATATGTAATTATTTTATTGAATGAAAAAAGGAGGATTTTTATAAATTTTTTTAAACATATTTTGATATCACTTCTTTAATAAAAGTTGCTTCATTTAATGAAAGGAATTTTTTTTAAAAAAAGAAATTAAAATTAATAAAAAGGGCACGCTTCATTGCGATGCAGTTCACCGTGGATACCTGTACCAAATTGCTGGAATCCCATGTGTGTGTCACACCGTAAACTACTATACACCATTATCTCCTTCCCGAATCCTCCACAATGAAAACTATTTCAAATTGTCCTGATCACTAAATTTTTTTTTATATTGAATTAAAGAGAGTTGTTAGATTTTTATACATTTCAATTGGGGTTAAATTGAGGGAGAAGAGAGAGAAAGAAAGGAAGAAGAGAGAAATAGAGATTAGGAGTCAAAATGAAGAAATTTAAAAAATTGGGAATAATTCTGACCGATTCTTATGATTAAAATAATTTTAGAAAGATTTAAATTTGAAATAACAAAACTCAGGAAGTCGCTCCAAACCAGAGAAAAGGGTTGCCCGAATCTGAAATGGACATGGCAAGAGCAATTCATCTTCGTATAATGTGCACAATGTGTGTCCTTGGTGGACAAGCGTCCTTTCGTTTCATTAACTAAATTTTATAATTTGTTACCAACCTATGTACGAGGTTTTCTCTTTCCCATCTCAACCCGGCTAATCAACTTTCGGTTGGCATTTGTACAGCTACCTTGAACCTTTGACAGACTGCGACATTTTCATGCTACGTGGGCAGGAAACATATGGGATGGGATCATCCAATTGAAGAATGGACTCGACATGCTAAATTGTAATAACTAATAACTAGGGTACAGGATGTGGTTTTTCAGGGGAATTCCTGCAAACTGGACAGGTAGCATTCAAACGAAGCCATTCATCTACACAATCAGCGTGGAAGCAATGCTCACACTCTGGTATGCTTCTCACTATCTCCTTGGGTTTGTACTCCGACAAGCATATTGGACATGTATGGTCATTGGGCCTGGGCAACCGAAGGCTTTCCCCGACAACCACTTTGGGAAAGGAATCAATTGCAGACGGATCCAAACCCACAGCAACTGTGGGCCTCGGCGCAACTGTGCTGGAGGCTCCCTCAAGCCCAACTCGGTTGCTATTTCCTCCGCGGAAGGACTTGACTCTGCCACAAAGGAAGCATAAAAGCCCAAGGATGCACATCGATGCTGGAACCCCGGCCACAAATGTGATGGCATGGCGTGCACTGCTCGGAAGACCTAACGGAATTGCAATTCTTAGATTGTCAGCCACAAAAATACTAATCATCAAAATCATATAATATATCAATTTCCTAACACTAGAATTGCATGCATCATGAATACAAATGTGTGTCACCCTTAGGTTCTGAGAAAATTAGGATGATTTTTTTCCCTTTCACCAAAAAAAAAAAAAAAATGAATGTAATGCTTGATGTTGATGTGATGCTTTTTTTAATAAAAAAATTAGGATAAATCTCAGTAGTCAAACTTTTAACTACCTCAGATGAATTAATAATAATAAAAAACTATAAATGTTAAATCGAATATAGAAAATTCAGCAGTTAATGGGTTCACTTGGAAAGACATAATCTAACAAATATTTCAACTAATAGAAGTGTCTCATATTATATTTCATATTTTAAAATATTTAATTATTTTAAATTTTGAAATAATCTAAAATTAATATAATTATTAAAAAGAAAATTATAAAAATACACCTCAACTATAAATAATATATAAAAAATCATTTTAATTAAAAAAAAAAAAACCCTCCCCTTAATAGAGAAGAGGTGATGAGACTGAACAAACTGAATTCCAACCATCAACCTTCCATCGCTGTTCGGCTTCGAAATCAGGGGAGGAGAGAGAAGAAGTGATGAGAGATTGGAGAAGGAGAGAGAGTGGGGAAGCAGAGGAGACGCAGAGAGAGAAAGAGAGATGTAGAGAGAGAACGATGGTCGAAGGAATGAGGGAGAGGGAGAAAGAAAGAGCAATTGAGAGTGTCTTTTTTTTTTCGCTTTCAATTTTTTAAACAAAAAAATTAATCTTTTTATTAATTTAATAAATCGAAGTAGATGGGAAATTGAGTTGAGAAAGAATTCATTTTATATAGATGGAGATTTTGATATTTTACCTAAATTTGAAAGGTATTTTTTATTTTCTCGGTTATCAAATTTTATTCTTTATTTCTCTCTTGGTCAGTATTTCTCATCTATTCTCACCAAAAAATATATATATATATATTTCTCATCTATTACCATTTCTTATGTTGGGTGCATTTTTTTTGCCCTTGCCAAAAAGTGAGAATACACCATCAATATAACTACTCCCACAGAACATGTTCAGTTTAAACTATTTTATTTTTATTTTTTTATCTTATTAATCCGGTTCAAATAGTTATAAGACTCAATTTATAATTTAATTCTCTCAACACTTATTTTTTATTTTTAATACTCGAATTCAAAATTTTAATCAAAAAAATCTAATATTCTATCTTTAAATATACGAAACATTAGTACGCTCGATTTATATTATAATTTACTTTTTCTGTAAATTAATTATTAAGCCTCAAAACTACGTAATTTTTCCAATCTTAGAAGCAACAAGATTTGAATGCAGCATTCTTTGGTACTATCTCAAAAGTTTTAATTAAATGAACCAATTAAGGGATATTAGTAATTTAAATTATAATTACTATCTAATAAAATGAACTCATTACCTCAACTAATACACTAATTACAATTAAATTATAAAATAACTCATACGTCACAATCACCGCGTTCTAAAAGCTAACATGGAAGGTCATCTTCATAATCATTGACCAATTGAATTTCATAATAAGTATATACTCTCTTTTCTCTTTTAAAGTGTGCTTATAAATCTAAACTTATTATATGTGACTTCTTATCTTATAAATTTACTAAATGAGGCCAAAAAAAAAAAGAAAAAGAAAATAATGATTTAACACAAGAAAAATAACTTCCTAGTATGATCATAAAATGCGTCTTAAGGGATCATATTACCATTTTTTTTCTCTTTTTTTGTTGGACGCATTTCATAAAATTAAAAATGATATTTAACACCATTATTTTGAAATGTAAAAATTATATCTCTTTTTAGATAATATTTAAATTTAAATTCTATTTGCTTGTATAAATATTATTAATGTATATTTAAAACGTATAAACTGAAATTCTCACTGTTATTAAAGAAAAAAAAAACGATTATTTTTAACTCTTATTTTTATTCTATTAGTTATTGCATATTAAGAAGTTATATTTTGTAAAATATGGAGATTGATAAAAATGGAGTTTAGATTAGAATATGAAAAAAGAAAAAAGAAAACAAAGGGAAAATTTAGGTACCTCTTTTAGGAACATGGAAGCATTCAACTTGCCGACTAGAATTACTCTTGAACCCGCACTGCCCACCTCGTGACACGCACACCCCGCAGCCTGGCTCCTCCCATTTCAACCTCAAATACCTGTCGAGGTCACTTGATACAGCCTCATAAAAAGGCCACTCTACCGGAACAGGAACCGTAGCAATAAAATCACAACCACCAGACAGAAAACTAATACCCTTAAAAGAAGGGGTGGCATAGACTCTGTAATTTCCATCACTCATACAACCAATCGGGTTCAACCCATACTTGGTATAGTCAAAAGAGCAATTGAAGAAAGTGAAGTTTTCAGTAAAGACACCAAGAAAAGGAGAGGTGGAGAGATTGAGAGAGAGAATTTGCTTTGGTAGGCAACTGTTTGGATCATTGATCCATATTTCTTGTGCGGCATAATCTATGCCTTGGACACTGAAATTTCCGGACGGGAGTGTGAGGATTGTTTGGTGGGTCGGGTCATGGCATGAGAGGCCGAAACCCGGGTACCCACATGAGTCGGGTTGGTTGCGTTTTAGCCAGAAAGGGAATTGGATCATGGGTTCGACCCGGCTACATGCGGACTTGTAGCAAGGTTGTGCAGATGTTAATGTGGTGTAACCGATGGAGAGGAGGAAAAGTATCAGAAAAGCGGTATCCATTTGGTGGAGTTTTGAAGGTTGGATTGCAAATGTAAATACAGAGAGAGAGAGAGAGAGAGAGAGAGAGAGAGAGAGAGAGAGAGAGAGAGAGTATTATATAATATTATTTAGAACAATGACAATTGGAGTGATGTCGTGATAGGAAAATTGGGTAGCAAGGAAGTACTTAGTGGGCGACAGGTGAGTCAACGCGTCAAGGAGTACGACGAGTATTTGGAAAATTGAGTTTTGAGTCGTTTGATTAAATTTTTAATACAAAAATTTAATAATATTGTTGAATGGAGTTAACTAATAATGGATATGATCTACTGATTCCAATACATGAATCGGTATCTGAATTCTATGATTAGTTATATTGGCCGAAATATGTTTTTCATCAACTATAGATATTAAGAATACTCTAAAAAAATTCTGTATAATGGATTAATTCAGTAAAACGAAAAGAAAAGAAAATAACTAAAATCGCTCAAAATCTAGTAGTATTTTCTTATTGTTATGTCCCCCAAGCTATAGCTGGTCAATAAAATCTTTTGTTTTATCCCAAAACCATGTAGAGTTCATACATAGTTGCATTGAAAAAATAAATAAATAACTAAATAAATTGTTTATTGTTCCCCTCCCAAACCCATAAATCTAAATCCATGTGAATATGGTCTATTTCAATCAGTATTTAGATTCCATACTCTCTGTCTTTTAATATTAGAATATCTTTTTTTTTGTACCATGACTAGACTACCAACTCAGTATCTAGGGTTTCGCCCTGATTAATCTGGGTGGACCGCTTGCAGGGCCCAATTGAAGGGACAGATCTCCCAACGCTGATTTTTTCATTTCCAGGAAGATCGAACTCTCGACCATGATTAAGGAACGTCAGTTCCCGGTCCAACTAAACCATCAGACGTTGATTTTAATATTAGAATGTCGTTCGATAATCAATATAGATTAGGAAAATAAAAATAAAAAAAATTACCAAGAAAGTTATCCATTTTCTTTTGTAAATTTAAAACTATAAAATATCAATTGCTTCTCTTCTCTCACTTGTCTATTGCAAGAGGGATTTTTCTTTGTCCCGTTCAATACAAATGCGTTGAGTCCAAATGAAAAAGCAAATTGCATGGAGTATGTGTTGGTTAATTTTATGATAATTTCCACACCCAATTTTTCCATCTTCGTGTGGATAAACCACAAAGGAGTTGACAAGTTTGCCAAAATTATAGACTTTAATAGATCAATCAAAATAATTCAATTTAATCATTCAGAACAAAAGAGAGGTCAAAATTATAAAAATCAAAGGGTCTCTTGGTGGATGGCGGGGGGAAAAATTACCCCACTTTGACGCTACAAACTGGCAAAAAAAGAATGTTGACCACAGACATAAAAAAAGAAAAAAAGAAAAAAAGAAAAAAAGAAAAAAAGAAATTAACTGTTTAAAAATAAAATAATTAATATTTGCTGTTAAATTCTTGTCATGAGAAAATAGACTGATGTAACTGTCCGGTCCAGTCGTGTTTGATGGTTGGAGTGACGCTCTTAGAATAATAGTTGGAATCACAATCAAAAGACAAATCAGTCAATTAACCAAAACCAAATATTACGTTAAAAGAAAATTTTATGAGAGAAAAAAAGAAAAATATTTTAAAATTTAAAAAATAGAGAAAATTCATGACGCACGAAAATTTCTTAATATTAATTTTTATTTTATTTTATTTTATGTTTTGAAATATTTTAACGCATTAAATTTATTAATATTTATATAAAATCTTTAAAATTTTATATTTACAAAATTTTTCATATCTAATAAATTTCTTATTTCTTTAATTATATTTTTTTATTTTTATATTTTTTCATAATTAATAATTATATATTTAATTATTTTAGATTTTTATTATAAAATATTAATTTATTATTTCTATAAAATAATTAATATTTATATGAAAACTTTTATATTTTTATATTTATATATTTATCCATATTTTTATAAACTATCATTCTTTTGTACGGTGTTTACATGCAACCTAAGAGAAAACCATAAATTTAAACACTAGGGACTACATGTGTCACCAACAAGACAACCTTTGGAAATTGTTTATTTTAGCAATTATAGGGAATGGAGCTTTTATTGCCATCAGGAAGCGGGATAAGTGGTTCGACATTGTTTACTTCTCGCCACCCCTACTTGTCTGTGTATCCATACCTCACAAAATTAAAAATTGTCTCTGTTTTCAAAATAAATATAACAAAATTTTCTATGCCTTCTTTCCTTTAGGGGAGATGGGAATGGAAATGAAAATAAACAAATTCGATAAATTGTTTATTTAACTTAGCCCTCGGTCGAAGTCTCTTCCTCTCTTTCGTGTTTCTATCTTCGGGACGAAATTAAACAAAATTTTTATACCTACTTTCTTAGGGGGCAAAAAGATGAAAACAAAATTAAAAAAAAAAAAATTGATAAATTGTTTTACTAACTTTGCCTTTAGTCTTGCCCTTCTTTGTGTCTGCATTTTTTCTTTCTCATATTTCAAAGAGAACACGACTTAATGATACAAATCTAAATTCAAAATGGTAATACAAATTTTGCAAATTTTCCTCAGTTGGAAAGTTCTTCCTCTTGTAAACCCCAAACAAACCTTTTTTTTCTTTTTTAATTAACTTAACCCCAAGTAAACTTGCCAAGTCGAATCACTAACATATTTTCTAAGCATAATACTTAAAATTTTTTTTTTGATATATAAAGAAGATTTGAATTCAAAATCTTTAAGGGGAAGAAAGATAGTACCTGATGGAGCACGGTCCGAAAGCTCATTATCACAAGACCTAAGGCTGTCCGAGTCAATGTCCCAATGGATAGAATGTATCAAAACGTGTTGTGAATAAGGGACTTATCCCTCGTCACCCGATCGGTCTCCACATCTTCTCGGTGCTCGGTATCATTGTTCGACTAAAGGCAATATTTATTTTCTTCTTTGAACACAAAAACAATCTCCCATAGTTAATAAAGAAACTTTCGGCTACTGTCGATAAGGAAAGTAAACCTTTGGTGATTTAAATTTCTTTGCGTAACAGTATTTCAAATCTTTAGATATCTTTCATTATAATCCACGTGATCTTAGGACACCCCATAAGAAAACTAGAGTTTCAGTGTCCCAAATGCGTACGTAACTCATATACAGAAACTGCATATACATTATAAAGCCATTGGACCAGGTACACTTTCTTAACCTACACGAAGCACACAAAAGCATACGGGATTTTCTTTCGATCCGTTTTTCTTTTCAAAAATCACTCTCTAATTTGAGCGTTGGAAACTCTCGTACTCTCTTACGATTTTTTACAGATCTCATTGATCAAAACTATCACATGACAAGTCATTCCGTTCAAGTCAAGGAAGTCATTATCCAAGTCGCCCTAGCAGCCCAACCGCATGTGCCCCCGTGGCCCGCGTTTGCGGGCATGCGCAGCTGGGCCGCGCACGCCCCTGTGGCCAAGCAGCATGCCTTCTTTTTATTTTGCAAAAAATGTTAAAAAAATGTTAACATGCAGGTTTGAACGTACGACTATCATGCCACCATTGTACTAACCACTGTGCTACAATATATTATTATGTTTTTTTTTTTCTTCTTTCCTTTCTTTTTCACTCTCCTTTTTTTTTATCTCACCCTCACCTTTTTTTTTGTCTCACTCGCACCTCTTTTTTTTCCTTCAGTTTGGGTTTGTGTTTTTTTTTTTTTTTTGCTATTCTCTTTGAATTTTCAATTTAATTTGATATATTCAAACCATTTATTATCATTATTTATTTTAATTATGTTTAGTTGAATAAATGAATGAATTATGAGTTACTAAGTAAAAATTTTTTATGATTGAATATATAGATTTTGTAAATTATTAATATATTATAATTTAAATTTATTTATCTGATTTTTTAAATTATTAATATATTAACAATGTTGAAGTGTAAACAAAAATAAAGAAATTATGAAATCTGTTATACCCGAGCACTATTATACTGAAATTGCAATTACCATCGGTTATCGTAAACTTACTACTTACCACCTAGTATTACTTACCATTTAGTTATCACTTATCATCTAGTTATCACTTATCACACACTTTCTACTTACCACTTAATTATCACTTATTACTTACCTTTGAAATATCAAATTGTAATCATTTTCTTGAAAATTGTAATCATATAAGGTTGTGTTGCACATAAATTTTCTCTGCTCAAATACAATTTCAATACAAATAATTTTTTTTTCTCCAACAATCTTATAATCAAATGATAAATCAAAACATAATGAAAGATCAAAGCAGGATGAATCAAAGTAAGATGAAGGATGAACCAATATCAATAGAAATCATTTTTTTTTCTCCATGAAACTACCGTGCGAGCATGCGACATCAAAGCAAGATGAATCAAGCACTACACTCAACTATTCATCTCAACTACTCATCTTACTAAAATTACCATACTTATGTTACTAAATTTACCACAATCACAACTATACTAAACACTTATGCCACTAAATTTACCACAATCACAATCAAGTTACTATACTAACCACCTATACCAAATTTATCACAGCACATCACTCCATTGCTTATCACCCTTACCTTACCACTTACCTTACCACACACTTACTGCTTACCACCCTTACCACAATCTTACCACACACTTACCGTATGCACTAATTACCACCAATGTACTCCCTACCACCAACTTATCACATTTATGTGTACTGCTTATCACCAACTTACCAACTTTATTTTACCACCAATACACTCCTTACTACATCCTTACCAACTTTATTTTACCACCTCTTATAACAAATTATCACTTTCCTATTATAATATTTTATACTATTATAACTTATCACACTCACTTCATTTATCACTTAACTTATTAGATTTTTAATATTTACAATATATATGCACTTTTTTTCTTTTTTTGAAGCATTTTCTATGATTGAGTTGAGCAGAAATATGATTGTTTATGTAATTGTTAATTCAAAGCCATAGAAATGATATAATATAATTCAATATTTCTAACCATCGGATGCCTGCGCGGTACAATCGCGCAGGCACCTGCGGTACAACTGTGCAAGCGTGCGCATGCATGCGTTCTTGCTTGCGCGGCACAACTGCGCGGGCTCTCGCGGCACAGCCATGCAAGCATTCATACACATGTGTTCTTACATGCACGGCATAGCCGCGCTGGCCACCGTGGCACAACCGTGTAGCTGTGTGCACGCATGCATTCTTGCATGCGCAGCAAGCCGCTCTGGCCTCCACGACACAACCGTGCACTCTGGCTTTTTTTTTTTTTTTCTTTTCCTTTCTATCACTCTCATTTTTTCCCCCAATTTCTTATCTTGCAACACCTTTCTTCGTTTTCCTTATCTCACCTTCATTTTATTTTTTATTCCTTTTTCCTTTATTCTTAATTCTATCACTCTATTACTATAACATAATATTACTATTCCTTAATTATAAAATTTAAAATATAATTTATCATATGAATTCAGTATAATTAATATTAATAATTTAAATAATGTCGACCATATTCCTTATTTATAAAAATTTTGAAATATAAATTAAGTGCGATGATATAATTAATATTATTATTTAAAGAAAGATAATAAATTTTTATGTAAATATCAAATGTAGTAATAATAAGCTAAAATATATAGTATAATATTATAATATAGTAGTAATATTTACTAGTGGTAATTATATAGTAAAATATAATAATATTTATTAGTAGGAATATAGTAATATAATACTAATAACATAAGATTATGCTTCAATCATCCTACGCAGATTAAATATAAAGTACAATGTAGTAATATTAAGTAGTAGTGGTATATAATGGTATTGTATTAATATTTACTATTACTAATATAGTAATATAGTAATATAGTAATAATAAAATAAGATTATGTATGGTTGAGACATGTAGAACAATATAGTAATATAGTAGTAATATTTACTAATGCTATAGTAGTAGTAGTAATATAGTAATAATAAGATAAGATTATGCATAATTGAGCCGATGCAATATAGTAATATAATAGTAATTTTTACTAGAAGTGGTGATACTTGTAATATAGTAATATTTACTACTAGTAATATAGTAATATAACAGTAATAAGATATTATGCGCAATTGAGCCATCTATAGGACTAGTAAATTTATAATATTCTTATTTTTAATTAATATAATTAAATTTATTAAAATTATTATTTTTAATAATATAATGATATTAAATTACCACTACAAAAAAACATACTTTTAGCTACAAATTTAGAGACGAAAATTTTAAAAAATTCATCGCTAAAAACAATAGCGACGGATTTAGCGACGAAAAATTTTTCGTCGCTAATAACCCGTCACAAAAATTTAGCGACGGAAATTAGAAATCTGTTGCTAAATTTTGCAACAAAAATTTAAAATCCGTCGCTAAATTTAGCGATAAATAATTTTTCGTCACTAAAATTCGTGACAAAATTTAGCGATAAAATATTATCCGTCGCTAAATTAACAACGAAAAAAAATCCGTTGTCAAATTTAGTGACGAAAATCTAAAATTCGTCGCTAAATTTAGCGACAAATAATTTTCGTCGCTAAATTAGCGATAAAAAAATTATCCGTCACTAATTTAGCGACAGAAAAATTATCCATCGTAAATTTAGCAACGAAAAAAAAGTCCATCGCTAAATTAGCGACGGATTCCAAATTCGTCGCTAAATTCAAAATGCCCAAGGGAGCGCACATGCATGGACGGGTCTCGCCCAGGAGCCCTGGCTCGAGCCAGCACCCACCTGCAAGTGCGCCCACGCCCGCTCCAGCGCCGGCCCTCCTCACTTAATTTCTGGAAAATGCCTCTAGCTTTGCCTCCAGCTTTGCCCCCAGCGTGCCCGCCCACACGCCCACTCCAACGCCGGCCCTCCTCACTTAATTCCTAGAAAATGCCTCCCGCTTTGCCTCCACCGTGATTCGAACACCTGCATACGCGTGAACCTGTAAAACATATAACCACCAAGCCAAATGTTAGTATATGATATAAATTTTTTTTGTTTTACTTATTTTCTTTCCTTCACATTTTTCTAATAATAATAAAATAATATATAATAACAATTTAAAATAATAAATATAATAACTTTTTTTACTTTGTAAAAGCACCTAAAATAATATTAATTAAAAATAATAAATATGATAATTTTTAATAAAATAAAAATAATAAAATACTAATTTAAAATAAAATAAATAAATAATTAAAAAATATATTAATATTATATTTTGTTTTCTTCTTTTTTCTTTTATTTTTTAATATAAATTAATAAATATGGTTTTTGGCTCCGCGTGGGCAGGCGCCCCGTGCAAGCAATGCCCGTGCAGGCGCCCGCCCTACCCTGCCCACGCTCGTGCAGGCGCCCAGCGCAAGCAGTGCCCGTGTGGGCGCCTGCCCTGCCCTGCCATGCTCACGAGGGCACCTAGCGCAAGCAGCCCCCGTGCGGGCGCCCGCCCTGCCCTGCCCATGCTAGCGCAGGCGCCCGCGCACACAGCGCCCGTTCAATTTTTTTCTTTTTTTTCTTTTTTTTTTCCTATCTCACTCTTACCTCTATTTTTTTCTTTTTCTGCGAGCTTTTTTTTTTCTTTTTTTTCATTTTATATTCTCTTTGAATTATTATTATTTCGATTTTAATATATTCAAAACCAATGAATGATATTTAAATTAAATATTTTGAATGAATTATAATTTATTAATTTTATATATTTCGAAGGGAAAATATTTGAGATTAAATATATATATATTTTTAAATTATTAATATATTTTAATTTAAATTCCATACTTATTAGAAAAACAAAAAATTAGAAAAAAAAACAAACACAATAAAATTACATGAAATAGAATAATGGAAAAAAACAAACAAACATAAATTAGCGACAAATATAAATTCGTAGCCAAAATCCTTCGCTAAATAATATTTTAATTTAAATATTATATTAATATTATATTTCATTTAATTATATATAAAAAAATTAGTGATGGATTGGGATTTTCATCGTTAAATTTAGCAACGGAAAAGAAATCCGTCACTAAATTAATTTTTAATTTAAATATAACATATTAATAAAATAAAAATACAAATAAAAAAATTTAAAAATCTAATTAAAAAGGATTAAATTTTGCGACGGATATAAAAATTCGTCGCTAAATTAGCGATGGATAGAAATTTGTCTCAAAATTCATCGCTAAATTAATTTTTTAATTTAACTATTATATTAATATTATATTTTATTTAATTATATATAAAAAATTTTGCGAAGAATTGGGATTTTCGTCCCTAAATTCAGCGATGAAGAAATCTGTCGCTAAATCAATTTTTAATTTAAATATAACATATTAATAAAATAAAAAGACAAATAAAAAATATAAAATTCTAATTAAAGAAAATTAAATTTTGCGACGGATTTGAAATCCGTCGCTAATTTAGCGATGGATTTAAAATCTCTCGCTAAGTTAGCAACTGATATAAAAATTTGTCGCTAAATTAGCGACGGATATAAATTCGTCGCCAAAATCCGTCGCTAAATTAGCAACGGATATAATTTCGTCACAAAATTTGTCGTTAAATTAACGACAAATTCCTTATTCGTCGCTAACTTACTGACGGATTTCTCGATCCGTCGCTAACTTAGCGATGGATTTCTAAATCTGTCGCAAAATCCGTCGCTAATTTAATTTTTTTTATGTAAATTTGCATTCTATATTTTGTTTTCTTCTTTTTTCTTTTATTTTATTATTTTATTGTTTTATTATTATTTTCATTTTTATTTTATTTTTTTAATCCATAGAATAGTTTAAAAATGGATAGCCGCCTATCAGTAACCATCCGTATTATTATCTCCATTTTTTGAAAACTAATGTTTGATCTACTTGGCAAACGAGATGAAACGTCGGACATGGATGTATCATCTATTATCTTTCTTGATAATGACAAATGAAGATAAACAACTCAACTTTCAAATAATTGAACTATATGAGAGAGCGAACGGATGTAGAAGACAAAAAACATAAATGGTGAACTCCACAACCGCGATTTATTGAAAATATTGATTGAATTATTTATTGTTGTAGATTTTCAATTTGATAAAAATTATAATATTTATTATATATTTAATTCAATTTCGTTATTCAGGATTGGTTAAAACGGGGACACTGTTGAAAATATTTCTTAATAGAGTATAGAAAAAATTTAGTTACGAAATTAGTCTTAAATTTTGAAATATAGATAATAAATTAGCGACGAATTTAGCCACGAATACCTTTTTTTTGCTAATTAGTGAAAAATTTAGCAATAAATATTTTTTGACTAATTAATGACTAATTTAGCCACTAATTTTAGAGTTCGTTGCTAAATTTAGAGACAAATATTTTTTCGTGACTAATTAGCGGCGAATTTAACGATGAAAAATTTTTGTAGTTAATTAGCGATAGAACTAACCACGGAATTTTTTCGTTGCTAAATTTAGCGACAAAAGTTGTCACAAACTTTTTTTGTCGCTAAATTTAACTACGGATATCCGTGGCAAAATTTAGTCACGAAATATTATTCGTCGCTAATTAGCGATGAAATTTGCAACGAAAAATTTTTTGTCGCCAATTAGTGACGAATTTAGCCACGAAAATGTTTTCGTCACTAATTAACGGAATTTAGCCACAAATGATGTGTCTATCGCTAATTTAGCCACGAATAATGTGTCCGTCGCTAATTTAGCCACGACTTTTTTTTCGTCGCTAATTTTATGACAAATTAGCGACGAACAAGTTTTAGTCGCAAAATAGCGACGAATTTTTTCTATCGGGAAAATCCATAGCTAAAAGCATATTTTTTTGTACTGTACTAATTTATTTAATATAGTGTTATAATTTATTTTTAGTTATTAGATAATATACATGATAATAATATAATAATTATTAATTTTGAATATTATATAATTTTATATAAATTCCTAAAAAACAGTTTACTATAATTTATTTTAATTCATATTTTCGATCTATATAATTTCAATGAAATTTTATAATAAAATCTATTGACAACTCCATAATAAAATCTCTAATCTTTTTCGCGTGTCAGAAACAATTTTTTTATCCTTATCCAATTTTCAGGTCAAATCCAATTTAATCAAATTTTCATTTTTTATGCCAATTTTTCGGTTTACTCCAATTTAATCAAATTTTTTCGTGCTCAAAACAATTTCTCTTTTGTTTTGCTCCGTGTAACTTTCTAACTGATGATAACCGACAAAAAAATAATATTTCCTAACACTGTCTGTAACTAATGATACGAGTAACTTATACTAACAACTGATAATCAAAGGTAGTAAATTTACTGACACCTAAGTATCCGATCCGATGGGTAGTAACACTTATTAATATTTACTAACATAATAACATTTACCGTAACCACAATGAATGAAAGGTAATAATATTCTTAACGGGTGTAATCAAGATAAAATGTAGTAATATTTACTAACAGGTCACTAACAATAAATGACATTTCCTAATATATATAGTGACCGGTAGTAACTTTTTCTAACACTCTTCTAACCGTCAATATACATATCTTATACTTACAATACCTTACTACACTTACCATACTTTATATATCTTACACTTACCTTACCGCAAGTTATCATATCCTATATATCCTACACTTAGCATACCTTTCATATCCTACACTTACCATACATTACCATTACTTACCATATCTTATATATTCTACACTTGCTATATCTTACTACACTTACCATACCATACCACAACTTACCATCTCAATACCTTATCACATTTATAACCTTCCGTATCTTATTGCTTCTTTACCCCCTCACTCACAAAAACCCTTATACTAATTAATTAACACACTCAATATAACTCTATATAGACGGTGGATCATAATTATCAATATACTCTAAGTCACTACTCACTAAATCACTTACTAAGTCACCAAATTACTAAAAAAATACATATATTTACCCATCACAATTATAGCTGTAAGCATACAGCATTACCTATACAAATACATTTTCATATCGTCACTAGAAAATATATATTTAGCGATCACAGGTTATAGCCGTAAGGATAGAGATATATAAATACAGACGTATTTATATCCGTAAGTATAGAGTATTATTTATACCAACGCTATATTACCTTTAGTCATGATCGAAAATCCTTTCTCGACGACAATTTTAAAACCGTAGAAAAATATATACTATTCTTGATAATTTCAACCATAACTATCTATTTAGATTCAAAAAATCGTCAGTAAAACTTATCGACAATAAATATTACCGTCGAGATAATGATTTAATTTTGCAATGGAGTGAAGCTCTTAGAATAATAGTTGGAATCATAATCAAAAGACAAATAAGTCAATTTACCAAATATTACGTTAAAAGAAAATTATATGAGGGAAAAGAAAATTATATGAGTGAAAAAAAAAAGAAAAACTTTTTAAAATTTAAAAAATAGAGAAAATCCATCACACATGAAAACTTCTTAATATTAATTTTTGTTGTTTTATTTTCTATTTTTAAAACATTTTAATATATTAAATTAATTAATATTAACATAAAATCTTAAAATTTTATATTTACAAAATTTTTCATATTTAATAAATTACTTATTTATTTAATTATAATTTTTATTTTTATATTATTTTTATAATTAATAATTATATATTTGATCATTTAAGATTTTTATTATAAAATATTAATTTATTATTTCTATAAAATAATTAATATTTATATAAAATTTTTTATATTTTTATATTTATGTATTTATTATTTTTAATTTTTTATAAACTGTCATTCTTTTTTATGGTGTTTACTTGCAACCTAAGAGAAAACCATAAATTTAAAATTTTAATTTTGTTGGAGACATAATTTTTAAAGAATTAGAGACTACGTGTGTCACAAACAAGACAACCTTTGGAAATTGTTTATTTTAGAAATTATAGGGAATGAAGCTTTTATTGCTATCAGGAAGCGGGATAAGTGGAAAATATAATTAAAAATTGTCTCTGTTTTCAAAATAAATATAAACAAAATTTTCTATACCTCCTTTTCTGTTAGGGGAGATAGGAATGGAAATGAAAAAAAAAAAAAAATTGGATAAATTGTTTATTTAACTTAGCCGTCGGTCTCAGTCTCTCCCTCTCTTTCGTGTTTCTATCTTCGGGACAAAATTGAACAAAGTTTTCATACCTACTTTCTTAGGGGGATATAAAGATGAAAACAAAATTAAAAAAAAAATGATAAATTGTTTTACTAACTTTGCCTTTAGTTGCGCCCTTCTTTGTGTCGCATTTTTTCTATCTCATATTTCAAAGAAAACACTACTTAATGATACAAATCTAAATTCAAAATGTTAATACAAAATTTGCAAATTTCCTCGGTTGGAAAGTTCTTGCTCTTGTAAACCCTAAACAAACTTTGTTTTCTCTTTTTTATTTAAGTAAACTTGCGGAGTCGAATCACTAACATATTTTCTAAGCATAATTCTTTTAAGTTTTTTTTTTTATATTTAAAAAATATTTAAATTCAAAATCTTTAAAGAAAAGAAAGACGGTACCTGATGGAACACAGCCTGAAAGTCCATTATCACGAGACCTAAGGCTCTCCGAGTCCGTGTCCCAATGGACAAAATGTATCAAAGCGTATTGTCAATAAGAGATTTATCTCCCAAACGGATAGATACGACCCCATCTCTCGAAACCTATCAATCAGATCTTACTCGTTTGTCACCCAATCGGTCTTCACATCTTCTTGGTGCTCCATATCACCGTTCAACTAAAGGCAATATTAATTTTCTCCTTCGAAAACCGACACAACTCCTATAGTTAATAATAAGAAAACCTTTGACTACTGATGATAAGAAAAGTAAACCGTTGGTGATTAAAATTTCCTTGCGTAACAATATTTCAAAACTTTAGAAATCTTTCATTATAATTTCCGTGATCTCGGGACAACTCGTAAAAAAACTAGAGTTTCAATATCTCAAATACGTGTGTAACTCATACGTAGGAGTGTTATGATACCTGGGTAGTGTCACGGATATCCATGACACTACCCGGTCAAAGTTCGAGTTTGGGTATTTTGGCATCGAGTTCGAGTTCAAGCCCAAAATGTGTCGAGCCCGAAGACTTGTCGAGCTTCCCAAAACAGTGAAATTACGATTATAACCATCATATTTTTAATAAATTACAAAAGATACCTATTAGATTTCAAAACCCAAAGGACGGAAAGATCATTTTGATCTTATTTTCACATCTCACATCTCAAACGTCAGACCTAGCTCTCATTCTCGATTGTTCTCCTCTCCTCTCAGACGACAGACCTAGCTCTTGTCTCTCGCCTCTCGATCTCGATTCTTCAAAGTTCAAACTTTGTAAAATGAAGATGAAGATCTTGTTCTCCTCTCCGTCCCTGTTGCGAATCGATCCAAGGTAAACTCTCCCTCTCCCTCTCTCTCTCTCTCTCTCTCTCTCTCTCCCTCTTTGTCTCTCTCTAAGGTTTTTGAAAAATCTGTGAACCAGGGTTTTGTTCGTATTTCTTAGTCTTCACTCTTCAACCATCTCTTTTACTGTGTAGTGGAGATCTGCGAAATGTGAATCCTCCATCATCGTCGTCGCCGTTGCAACATTCTTGAGTTTAGTCGAATCAAAGGTAAGTTTTCTTTCTCTCTCTCTCTCTGTTTTCATAAAGTTAAGGTTTTGTGTTGATGTTGAATTTATTGAATTCTAGGGTTTTGATTTTTGTTTCCAGAAAACTCTCTCTCTCTCTCTGCAAAATTTCTTTCTATGATTTAAGTGTTGATTTTGGGTATGGTCTCTAGTTTGAGCTTGAGCTCGAGTATGGTCTTTGCATGTTGTATTGAATTGTTAATTGTGATGTAGACTTGGTTCGTTAGAATGGTATTTTTTTTTTATTTGATCTCTGCTGACCTTGTTTAACTCGGTTTATATATTCTAATTTATCTTAACTCGATATATATAACTCATATATGGAGTCAAAATTAGATAAAAAAAAATTGACAATCTTAATTAAGCAGGTTTAACTCTTTTTATTTAATTTGATTCAGGAACACAGTAAATCAATTAGTTAATCATAAAAAATTTAAATTATATTAAGCATTTTATATTTATTTACATATATTAAAATAAAATTTAGAAAAATGGTTAAAGTTTATTTATCTAATAAGCGAACTGAAAGTTGCTGTATTCATATAGCAAGTATGTGAAGACACGGTAGGATGAGCATCATGGACATTTGCTAATACTAAGTATACATTTAAAAGTCACAAACAAAATGAAACATTTAAGGTCTAAAAAAAACATCGATCATCATTCCAATATTAGATAAAGGACAAACTTATCTCAACAGCCCACAACACATCATCAAGTCCACCCCCAAACAAACAAATAAATAGATTAAAAAAAAAAAAAAAAACCCCACTCCACTGAAATTTTACTTTTGCATTTTCCTATAAATTCAAAAATCATAGCACCGACCGGCTCGTTCCCAGTCCCCATATCGAGTCGGTTCCGGTCCTTTAGGTCCACCGACTTCACCCGTCTCTTTATTCACATGAACCGACTTTCCATCATCGTCGCCGTCCTCCTCGTCTCCTTCATCTTCGTCGTCTTTGAAGTCGTTCTCGAGACTCATTTTTGGTTCCGATGATATCTCTTCCTCTCCTACTTCGCGTTCTTTCTTCGGATTCTCTTGTTGATTACTTAAAGGCGTTGATGAAGAGATCAGTCTTCTCGCTGCGTTCGATGTGAATAGAGTTCCCGTTCCAGATCTCGAACTCAGAAACCCTAATTTTGGTTTCGACGGCTCCGCGAGAGTTGTGAACAGACGGCCCAGATTGCTTGCCATTCTTGTGGCTGTAGAGATGAAGGTACACAGAACCATGCCTTTTCCCTATCGTCGGCTTTTCTAGGTTATGAGAAATGATTCTCTACTTCGCAACAGCATCGTAAACTTGTTTTTGTTGACGCTGTTGATTGTAACACGTGGTAATAATGTAACACAGGAGACTTGGGCAGTGCCACGTCTTCATGTTGTTCTCGACGTGATGCGCTCATTGAAAATTTCAAATGAGCCTAGGCCTGCTTAATAGGCCCGGTGTGGCCCAGACTGCTCAGAAATATTGACCTTAGTCTATCTATTGTTTGCATAGAAAAATGATGCAAGCAGAGGGAACCCAGATTCAGAAAAGGAAAAGACGGCCGGTAAAGAATCTCTGGTGAAGAATAGAGAGGTTAGGGATGAAGGGCTAGGACCTTGGATGCTAGTCTCCAAAAGACAAAGATTAGCTAAGAATAGAAACCCTAGGGACATAGACGCAAAAGGAATGAGTCAGAAGCATAACATGCAAAGGTTCGAGGGCTTAGCGGAAGTCAACGAGGCCTTGGAAGGAGGAATTACAGATCTGAAGTATCAGAAGGAAGTGATGGGGTCAGATCTGGTTCTGTGGAGGGGCAATAAAAAAAAAACGACTTTGGAAATAGAAACAAGAGAAGCGAACAGAGGAAGAGAGCTGCGTCACTGCAGGGAGGAGAGGAGAGAGAACAAACATCAGGACAGGGGAGTGAAAGAAAGCTCACTAAGGAAGGCACTAGATGGTCGGAGAGAGGAAAAGGCCCAAGTGTGGGCTGGGAAGGATGCTGAGGCCCAAGGCGTTGCTGGCCCCTTGTGGGTAAGCAGTCAATCCAAGCGGGCCCACAGAATTAAAAAGGCCCTTAGCAAGAACCGATGATCTCAACAAGATGGGCATTGGGCTGCAAATCAGTAGGACCTCCTCGGTAGATAAAAGAGATATGGGCTCGAGAGAAGGAAGGAAAGGTGGAGGCCCATTAGTTTTGAACACATTGGCTACTTGGGCAAATATCGTGCTAAGGAAGCAGTTGTGCACTGAGGAGGAAGAAAACATGGAATGGGATAAAGCTGGGAACTCAAACGATGAGGGCGAGGAGAGTGAGGATGAAGAGATGGGGATGGAAGTCTGAGTTCTCGTTGTTTCCTTCCGTCACATTTGCTATGTTTTTTTAGGTATGAATACTAAAATTATGGTCCGGAATTGCAAAGGAGTCGGAAGCAAGAGTCTCAGGAGTGTGTGCAAAGAACTAGTAGGGAAGCACGAACCAGAGGTGATCTGTTTTCTAGAAACAAGAGCCAAAAACAACTTGTTCCCGAAGTTCCTAGATAGATGTGGAATGGAGGGTGATTTTGTAGTTAAGTCGAATGGGTTCAGAGGTGGGTTTTGGCTCAAGTGGGATATAAGTAAAGTTTGTGTGAACGTTCTTAAGCATGCAGAGCAATGGATTCATTTGCAGATCATCAAGGACAGACATAGTTGGCTCCTTATCTACGTGTATGTTCAACCAAATCACGCGGCAAAGGAAATTTTTTGGAAAGAGATGAAAGAGCTAGCTTCCGGTATCCAGCTTCCTTGGTTTATGATGGGAGATTTTAATGACTATGCAGGAAGTCTGGAGACGAGCCGTAGAACTGTTAAGGGCTGGGAGAGAGGCAGGAGGTTTAGGAAGAACTGGGAAGATTGTAACCTTCTGGATCTGGAAGCCATGGTTCCAAGTTCACATGGACCCGCAAGAGAGAAGGGAAGGTAATCTTGCAACAAAAGTTAGACAGAGTTTTAGGTAATCTGCAGACAAAGCTCCTCTTCCCTGAGATGAAAGTCATCATCCTTCCTTGTGTGTATGGGGACCATAATCCTTTGCTGCTCAATACCAGGCTTTCCAACCCTCCTAAGAGCAGGAACAAACCATTCAGATGTGAAGCGATTTGGTTCTCTCATCCTAAGTTCAAGGAAGCTTTTAAGTCTATCTGGAAGTCTACGGATGGAGACCTCTTATCCAATATCTCTTATATAGTGGAGTTAAAGGCTTGGAACAAATGGAGTTTGAGAATATCTTTGCTAGAAAAAGAAGGATTGAAAGTAGGTTGGCAGGGATTCAAAGATCTGATAAGTATGGGAGTTCAAATTTTCTGCAGATTCTGGAAAAGAATCTGATTGAAGAGTATCACAAAATATTGGATGAAAAAGAAAAATTTTGGCACCAGAAAGCAAGAGTGAATTGGATTTTGAAAGGAGACAGGAACACGAAGTACTTTCATGCGTGTACCAAAGCCAGAAGAAACTCTAACAGAATAGCAGCTCTACAAATAAATGGAGAGTAGTGCACTGATCAAGATAAGCTAAAGAAGCATGCTGCAGAGTATTTTGTTAACATGTTCACAAGTAAGAGGGTGACCCTGCCCAGTGAAAGATTTAGGAGATGGGTTAGGAAAATACCAGTTGACCAATACCGTAATTTGATCAGTCCAAGTAGGGAAGAAGAGATTAAAAGAGCCATTTTCTCAATGCAAGAGCTTAAAACTCTTGGCCCAAACGGAATTCAACCTATCTTCTACTAGATGTTTTGGGAGGTGATGAAGGAAGATGTCAAGTACTTCATCAATCAAGCACTGAGCAATGGGTACTTCTGCCTCGACCTTCTTACAGCTCATATGATCTTAATTCCAAAGACAAACAATCTTATAACCATAGTGCAGAGGTTACAAGATTCTAAGATCATTGTGCAGAGGTTAAGAACTCTTCTCCAAGATAGCATTGGGCCTTACCATAGTAGTTTCTTGCTGGGTAAAGGAACGGTGGAAAATATTTCAGTAACATAGGAGATCATTCATTCGATGCGGAGATCCAAGAGTAAGAAGTACTGGATGATTATGAAGATTGATCTTAGCAAAGCTTATAACAATGTGAGAGGGGATTACTTGGGTCAAGTGCTGCTAGACTGCAACCTCCCTATCCCTCTAATTAGGCTCATTATGTTTGCAATTACTAATAATGAGGTCTCCTTGATTCGGAATGGTGAGGTGATGCCAGCTATGAGGACTGGTAAGGGTCTTAAGCGAGGACATCTATTCTCTCCTTATCTCTTCATTATTGTCATGGAGAGGCTATCTTATCTTATCCAAGACAAAGTGAGGAAATATGTGTGGAATGCCTTCAAATTTTCTAAAGAGGGCCCCCAAATTTCGCACATTTATTTACAGATGATCTTATACTCTTCGCAGAGGCAGATCACCTGAATTTGAGTTTAGTGAGAGAATGTTTAAAGGATTTCTCAACAGAAAGTGGTCTAAGCATAAATGAGACCAAGTCGAAGGTCTGGTTCTCCCCAATAACTCCTACCTTTCTCAGAAGCTCCCTGGTAGGCATGTGTAGATTCTCAACCACAGAGGATTTGGGTAAGTACTTGGGAATTCCTCTCATCCACAGCAAAGTAAACAAGGAGTTTTACAATCATTTGGTGGAGAATGTGCAGGGAAAACTGAATGGATAGAGTACGAAGCTGTTAAGTAATGCTGGAAGGAGAGTTCTCATGTGCAAGCTTGTTGGATCTCTACCAACACGTGCAAGATTAATTGAGATTTTTTGTGGGGGAGCAAAGATGGCAATAGGAAGGTTCATCTTGCTAGATGGCAAGTGATCTGCAAATCGAAGCTAGAAGCAGGATTGGGAATCTGAGATATGAGAAAAAGTAATATTACCATTTAGCCAAGTTGGGGTGGCGCTTGATTAAGAAAGACCAGGCCCTATGGTGTCAAATCATAGACCAAAAATATCTGAAGGGAAAGAACTTCTTGGAATACAGTGAGAAAGCTAAAGGCTCGCATACTTGGAGGTGCATACTAAAGAGTAGAGACTGCATTAAGAGGGGTCTCGTTTGGAGGGTAGGGAATGGGAGAAGTATTAACTTCTGGGAGGACAAATGGGTGGAGAAAGGAAGCCTAGTAGAGCATGCAATTCACCCTCAAGACAGGAATGTTTATAACTTCAATGTTAGTCATTTCATTACGGAGGAGGGGAAGTGGAAGACTGAGGAGCTGAAGGGTTTGATTAGTGAGGATAAGGTGGAAGAAATCAGAGGAGTTTTGCTTCCTAGGAGAGGTGATACTGAGGATCAGTTGGGTTGGGTAGCAACTAAGGATGACATCTTCTCGGTCTTTAGTGCCTATCGATTGCTTCGGGGAAATGATCATGTGCAGCTGCATCAGAATGATAATTGGAAATTGATTTGGAGAGCTAATTGTCTGGAGAGAGTTAAATTCTTTATTTGGTTGGCGTTGATGGAGAAAATAATGACAAATGTGGAAATAAAGAAGAGGAGATTTTCGGATCAGGACAGCTGTGAGGTCTACAAAGAGTATATAGAATCTGTCCTCCATGTGTTGAGAGATTGTAAGGAAGCCAAGAAAATATGGCGCCTAATTGGTTAGGACATCAATGAAACTAGAGACTTCTGGTGTGGTAACGCTGCTGACTGGATCAGAAAAGGAATTCAAGGAACTTTCAGCTCAAAGTCTCTACAAGAGTATGGGATCTTTGCTACTACTATATGGTGCATTTGGAAGAGAAGGTGTAAAGCTGTCATGGAAAGAGAAACTATTCCCACTGGGGTAATGGTGAGACTAATCAAATGTTTCAGCTGGAGGTGGAAAGAGGCTCATAGAGCGGAATAAAGTCAGAATCAGATGTCCATGGTTAATATCAGGTGGACTCCTCCTCACAGAGGGAAGCTAAAGCTTAATATAGGTGGAGCAGTAGATGCCAGTTTCGGGATGGCAAGTGGAGGAGGTATCCTGCGATGGCAAGTGGAGGAGGTATCCTGCGAGATAAAGAAGGTAACTGGGAATTGGGCTTCACTCTAAATATAGGTAGAATTGAAGCTTTGTCAGCTGAAGTATGGGCTCTAAGAGAAGGTCTCTTGATTGCGAAGCTAAAAGGTCCAGCTGAGGTCGAGGTGGAAGTCGACTGCCTGGCTTTAACTCAACTGCTAAAGAAGGACAATGAGGCCACTCATCCTTTGTTTCAGGCTTATGGACTGCAAGCAACTCAAGAGGGAGCTGGGGGTCTCTATATTTAAGCACATTTATAGGGAATCCAACAAATGTGCGGATCACTTGGCAAGGTTAGGCAAATGTAGACCTCATGGTGTGTTCCTCTTGGTGTGTCCTCTAGGTTCCCTTCTCTTCTTGTTGTGGGAGGATAAAATTGGTGTAGAGTCAAGAAAACTTGTTAGTTATAGGCCTAGGAACCTTTTGTTTTAGGGTGGTTTGGTTCTGGGTTGTTTTGTGTGCTGGTGTTTGTTCCAATTCAACCAAAAAAAAAAAGAAAAATCATGTAAACAAACAACAATGAAAATGGTAAAATCAATGGGCCTCGGCTCTTAGACTTTTCCTTTTTTTTGGTGCCTTATCTCGGTCCACCAACCGATGTCCGGAACTTCACCTTGAGTAGTCCGAGTTGACCCGACTGAGGTCTCTCTTAGGGGATAGGGATCTCCCAATGTGGTCGCTTCCATATTTAAAGTGCGAGTTGAACTCATAATCTTGGTTTAGGGGCACAACGATCTACCCATTACATCGATTACTCATTGGTCTCTTAGTCCTTTTCTTGTTCTCTTCATCACCACAAAAAATGGGTAAAATAAACATAAACCCAAATCTAAGAGAAAAAAAAAGGATTATTAGGAGTTTTGAGGAGAAAATAGGCACTCGATTCCGAGACCCATTAGTAAACAGAAATCCTAGATTGTAGAGTGGGAAAGGGAGATCGAAAGAGTACCTGAATAGAGAAATAGGCGCCGGGAATCGACATGTTAAGTTGTTATATTGTATACTAAATGTAATAATGATTAAATATAAAAATAATTTGAGAAAGAGGATCAGATGTATTTCCGGTTATTCTTGATTCTGATGATTATGATAGCACTAAAATGATTTTTGGAACGGACACAAACATTCTAATTCATCAATTTTACTCAATAGATGGTGTGGAGTTTTTGAAATTTAGACTTAGGGGCTCAATGGATTAGGAGGAGGTTCTCTCAATCATAAAAAAGTCATTAAAATTCTATAATTGTTATCCTAAATTATTGTTGAATATTATGAGAATTTAATTAAATATTCAAAACGAAAAAATAAAATTAATTACTTAGAGATTTGAATGAAACACCAAAATCTGATTGAATGCATGTCAATTCAAATCTCTTTCATTTTTTATCATATATAATCTTTTTTCGTTTATCTTTTTCTCATTAATTTCATTTTAAATATATTAATTCTTGAGATTTGAATTTGAAAAAATTCCTAAGACTTTCATACATAGTGGGAGGAGAGAGAGACGGAGAGAGTTGAATTGCAGACTGTAGAAAGAGAGGAGCCGAGAATGAGCGAGAGAGAAGGAGGCCTTGGGGATGGGGAGACAATCTGAAGTGGTAGACTGTAAATAGAGAGAAGAGCCGAGAACGAGTCTTTAGAGAGAGAGAGGGAGTTGAAAAAAATTATTTATTTGGGTAGTGTTTAGTGAACGGGTAAAAAATGAGAAAATGTAAAGCGGAAAAATAATCAAGAAAAGAAAACAATGTTTGGGAAACGTTTCCCCTTTTTTGTGCTGGTGCTGGTAATGGTATTGATGATGAATAAATATTTTTTACTATTTAAATATTTATTTTACAAAATTTGAATCTCTCTCTCTCTTATTCCTTTTCCTCCCAGTCTTCGACCTGCAAACCTTTCTCTGTTGTCCTTTCTTTTTTTTTTTTTTCGGTGAATCTCTGTTGTCCTTTCCCTTTAGTGGTCCTCTCTCTATCTTCGCAATCCACTACCCCATCTCTCTCTCTCTCTCACGCTTTTACATCTGGCTCTATTTCATTTTGGGAAGGGACCATCTTTTAATCGGGTGAAAAATACTAAAAGCCGATTTATAATATTATTGATATTACATTCCAAATATATGAAAAATTGATAAGAAATTATTTGAATAACCTTTACATTCCCTTAAACTTCGTACAAAATGCTATCTCAATGTACATGTTTATGGAAAATTTTAGATGGTTTGAGTTTGTGTTTATCTCCGAACCCAAACCCACTTTGGATGCGTCCAAAATTTTCTGATCTATGCTCAACCCACAAATCAATTGGAACCATGACCCAACCCAACCAAGTTGGATTTGGTTTAGTAATGGGTTACGCGACCCAAGCTGCACCCCCAAGCCCTACCAGGTACACCTAATGGCTAGTTTTTTTTCTTGGTCGTTTGGACGGAATTGTTTGTTTGCCTGCATTTATTTTATTTTAGAGGGGATAGGAAGCTTCTGCAAACGCGGGGTTGTACTTGCATTGGCACGTGTCGGAAAAAGTTGGGTCCGGGTCCGCCCACGAGTATAGGCCCAAGACCTTTTTTTTTTTTTATATCATATTTTGTACACAGATCGATATTCAGAGTTTTATCTCGACTAATCCGAATCAATCATTACAGTAGCTCCTTTCAAAGGACGGGTCTCCCAATAACGAATGTTCTATACACATGAGGATCCGATACTTATTACAGGTATCGAAACTCAATCATATTTAAAAGTATTTAACCCTATATCCAATTGAATCAATCTACGTATCGATCCCAAGACCCTATTCATAAATGGGGAGAGGGTGGCTTTCGATAACCACTCCTCTCAATTCTCTCAACACCTCTCTCTCTTACTCTCTCAACTTAACGTAAGAGTTCAGTAATATTCCAATTTGATGGAACAAGAAAGAAGAAATATATGAGAGAGCATTTTTTGAGAAGTGAGAAATTAAGATATATTTTCTCATATTCTAGGTTTGAAAAGATTGATTATTCATTTTAACGGAGCTATTTGAATTGTGAAAAATAGAAAATGATTTAATTTCATGACATCTTTTAGATCTAGAATATTCAGTTATTAAAAAGAGATAAGTAATTTTAACACAATTTAAATTCAAAAATTTTGATATAAAAAATTTATATGTTCGTTTGTTTTAAAACATTTAAAAACGATATAATGTAGTATTTTATGACACTTATAGTGTAAAATTTTTATAATTTTATTAATATTTTTGTCTTGGTGTAATGATTAAATTTTAGTAATTTAAATGATTTTTACCCAAATTTTATTTATTTCCCCTCTAGGTTTTTAAAGAACATATCTCCAAGGTGCTAATCAATCGTAAATGATCGAATGTTATGAGGGGCTTTTAATTTTTTAATTTCATAAGACATGACTGCATATTAGAAGTGAGACAATGACAAACTTAGCTTTTGTCCGTTGGACACTTCATCTCTATGCTCCCGCATGGGAAAATATAGTGAATACAGAGAAACATATTTGTTCTCTTCTTTAATGCCAATGGTATATGTGTTGATTGAATTAAGAGATCATAGGAGAGGCATCCCATAGTCTTGAAAGTTGAATCATTTTTTTACACCTTGCATTGCTGCTCCCCTTTTACACTGTTCCACTGATTCTTGTAGCCATCCAAAATTTTCCCAACATCACCAAATTTTAGGAAAGTAATTTCATTGGCCCTCCTCGTTTTTCAGGATACGTACTTCAAACTCTAGGGAAAGATAAACAGGAATACACTTGAGAGCACAATCAAACAAGGAGAGAATTGCAGTAAGTGACAGCAGCTAACACCCAAAGCCCACTCAGCTTTTAACCACAAAAATTTTTCTTGCAAATGATCAATACCCTTTTCATTCGAGAATATTAAATACAATAAGAAGCAACGGAGACTAGTATACCCTGAAGCTTATTCTCTTCATATGTGACGTTACAAAGCTCGGAGATATCACAGACAAGTAAAAAGGGCGTTCTTATTGAAATCAAGTACCTCCTTGAATACCTGTAACATTAAGGAACATGTGGTTGGTGCTCTTATTCAGATTCAGGGAGAGCAGGTAGTTCTTGGTTAAAAGGCCTCCTAGGCATGCTTCCAGTAGATTATGAGGATCGACCTGTTGAAGCAAAAGGATTAGGTGGAATGGTTAGATTGTCTTCTTCCCCTTCCAGCATTTGAACCACCACATTCATTGAGGGTCGATCAAGCGGGTACCACTGAATGCAATGGAGACCCACAATGGTTAGTTTCTTCACTATCTTGGCCTGTTCATCATCGTCAATTTGAGAGGGTGTATCATCTTTTCCCTCCAAGCTATCATAAATCCATGCTGGGAACTGTAGTTCACTAATTTCCTTAGCTGCAGTGTCTACTTTTCTCCCATCGACCATTTCAAGAAGCAACATGCCAAAACTAGGAACATCAGACTTGTAAGACACGTTGCCAAAGTTCCTTGAGAAAACTTCAGGTGCCATATAGCCCATGGTTCCCCTTGCAGCAGTTATGGACACGTGACTTTTGTCCCTGAAACAGAGTTTGGCTTGTCCAAAATCAGATATTTTAGGATTGAAATTTTGATCTAGCAAAACATTGTGTGGTTTGATGTCAAAATGGAGAATTGGTTCATCACAACCTTGGTGAAGATACTTAATTCCCCTGGCTATGCCTAGGGCAATGTCATGAACTTTCTGCCAACCAAGGGAGAGAGAGAGAGACCATTTCTCGAATATATGATCTTCTCTAGGGAGCCATTTGGCAAGAACTCATAAATGAGAGCTCGTCTAAACCCATCAGCGCAGAACCCCACCAACCGGACCACATTGACATGATGAATTCTACCCATAGTTGCTACTTCATTGATGAACTCATCTCCATCACTCTCAGAGCTGTCAAGAATCTTAACGGCTGCAAACACTTCATTAGAAATCTCATAACTGCAACTCATCTATAAGAAATAATGAGCAAGTTGGGTACTATTGATATCTACGCACCAACTTGAGGGGAAGTATTGAAATGCATGACAAGATCAGCAACCTTTCTTCAAATAAATCAAGATCTCTGTCTCATCTCCAAAACCCAAAATGGTAAGATTGTCCTACCCAAGGAGTTGCATAAACAGGTGCAAGGAAGAACCTTATTATAGTCTAAGAAGGGAGGCACAAGCCCTCCCCCAACAACTAGTAAACTAGCTGTTGGACAGAGGGTTCCAACGGCTAGTTTTACTAGCCGTTGGGGACCCTCCAAAAGCCAAGAATGTGGTTGTTGGAGGGCCATTATCTTTCTCAAATCCTCATTTTCTCTTGTAAATAATTAAGAGTATTGTCTTTGTTTCTTATGAAAAAATACTCATAAGTTGTATGTAAATTCTCTCAAAATATCAATGAAACTCTGAATTTTTATTAAAAGTATTTTATACATTTGTTTTGCATAATATAATAGTAATAAAATCACAACCACAAGACTGAAAACTAATACCCTTAAAAGAAGGGGTGGCATAGACAGTGTAATTTCCATCACTCATACAACCAATCGGGTTCAACCCATACTTGGTATAGTCAAAATAGCAATTGAAGAAAGTGAAGTTTTGAGTAAAGACACCAAGAAAAGGAGAGGTGGATGTAAGAACAGGAGGGTGGCCCATCACCCTCCATGCCCTGCAAAACCATCCCTGAAAATAAGGGATTTCACTCACCAAAGGGGTAACCAAGTATGGGCCTCAATAATGGTTGTTGATGGCACAACCATTATAAATAGGGGCAACCATAGCAAGGGTCCCTAAGCTCAATTCATTAGTCTCACACACCATCTAGAGAGAGAATTGAGAGCTTGGAAGGCTTCTTGCACGTCCAGAGGTGCTGCCAAAGGGAGTTCAGACTCGCCGGAATCCATGGCTGGAGGTACACTTGCTTCCGCTTGTTCTATGGTTCAATTTTGCTTTTAAATTCATGTATTAGACTTGCATGGATGTTTTACATTTGGTATCAGAGCCATTAGAACCTCTGTCTGCATTTTCCGGCAATGAATTTCAATTTTTTTGGCTTCTGAATTTTTTTAAAATTGGCCCAAATTTGAGCAAATTTTGGGGTTTTGAGTTTGGAAATGAGTTTTGCATGAAATTTTGGATGATTTTATGTTTTCAGAGCAAAAAATGGAGTTTTTTGGCACTTTTCCGCGACATTCCGGCATTCAGACCCGCCGGATCCGGGTCGGGACCCTCGGGGTCCATTCGGGTGAAGAAGACCCGGATGCAGACCAAAACGACGTCGTTTTGGTCTGCAATTTTTAAAATAATGGATCTGCCCGAAAACTTTCTGTAATTACGCAATCGCCCAAAACGTTTTTGATCTGTTGCAAAATGGTCCCTGAAACCTTTCAAAAACTCACAAAACTTTAAGATATTGCACATTGGTCCCCGGCCTTTATACAAAAGCCGATAAACCTTGAAATGTTACAGTTTGGTCCCAACATATTTTGAAATGTTACACATTAGTCCTTTGGACTTAAAAAAAAAAAAAAAAAATTGAAAAATTTAATTTTTAATTTTAAATTCATATTTGGGTCATTTTTGAGAATTTGAAATTAAAATTTTTGATTTATGTGTATTATGGTATCACACATAAATGAAAAATTGTGTATTTTACACAAATTAATTTTTATATGGTCTTTTACACATTGAGAGACGTGTAAAATAAAGGTTAAGACCCGTACAAAATTATAAAATCATTGAAACTTTATGATTTTGTATAAATTAATTTTTGTATGGTTTTTGCATATAAAGACGCATGCAAAATAAAGGTTAAAACCTACATAAAATTGAAGGAAAATATTCTTGTGGTTCGTATGATTTCTGATTGTTAGGGTATAGCCACAGCAGCTCTAATATGAAAGAAATTATATATTGGGATAGTTTTGACCACATAAAATAAAGAATATTATTTGTGATTATTTATTTTTGTGTGACAAATTTTATCCCACAGGAATTTTTGTCGTATTAAAAATAATTAATCAGGATTAGATGGCAAGATTGGATAACCTAAATTATGTGGATAGTCTACTTGACTTTAGAGTTTTCTCTTACAAGGTTTTTCAAGTTCAGCAGATCAAGTGCATGTCTAGGAAAGTCCTGTCAACAAGACGGGGATAAGTCTAAGGTTGGTTGGTTCTTAAGCGGTCCCATGTGACCCACCACCTACCTGGGGACTTTCCTGGTGCACGAGTGATGCTGTTTTGTAGGGAAGCTCTAATTCAGGGAAAGATTTTCTATATAATTTCTCCTAATTAGCCTACAGGCATTAGGAAATTAAGTAATCTTGTCAATCTTTTCATAAAGTATAATAAATCTAATCTGAATTAGAAATTTAGCCCACAGGCAATTTCTATGTCAGGAGATTTATTTTATATGTTTTACATTGGTAAACATATGTTAAAGCCTCAACTAAAATTTGTAAGCATTTTTGTTGCAGCTATACAAACCGTTGATATCGTTGAAGTTCCCATATTAAATGGTGAGAACTATAAGGTGTGGAAGGAGAAAATACTTCTCAATTTGGGATGGCGTGACTTGGATTATGCTATCAGGCATGACGAGCCACTTAGGATAACGGATGCCAGCTCTACAGCGGACAAAGCTCTTTATGAGCGCTGGGAGCGATCTAATCGTCTCAGTACGATGTTCATTAAGGATAAAATATTAACTGGCATCCGCGGCTCCGTCAATCAACATAATGACGTCCGTGCCCTTCTTAAGGCAATTGATGAGCAATTCGAGACGTCTGATAAAGCTCTTGCTAGCACCTTGATTATGGAGTTCTCATCGAAGAAACTCACCACTATCCACGGAGTGCGCGAGCACATCATGAGGATCCGGGATATAGTGGCCCAACTAAAGACTCTTGAGGTTGAGATGTCTGAATCCTTTCTAGTGCACTATATTCTGAATACCCTTCCACAGCCTTATAGTCCCTTCAAAATTTCCTATAACACACATAAGGCTAAATGGTCCATCAATGAGTTGATGACCATGTGTGTACAGGAAGAAGGGAGGTTGCTCATGGAAATGAAGGAGGGAACCAGTAGCGCACATTTCGTCATGAAAGGAAAGGCGAAGGGAAAAGCCAAACTGAAAGGAAAAGCAAAGGGACCTACCCCAATTGTAAAAAAGGAGTCTACGTGTTTCTTCTGTAAAAAGAAGGGACACATAAAGAAGGACTGTGCCAAATTTCAGAAATGGCTTGCTGCCAGAGGTACAGAAATCTCTTTTGTATGTTATGAATCTCTTATAACTGAGACTTCTTATGACACATGGTGGATTGATTCTGGATGCTCAATTCATATTACGAATGTGTTGCAGGGCTTGCAAAACCCGCGGAAACCGGTGGGCCGTGAGCAATTCATCTATTCAGGAAACAAGATGAGTTCGCATGTAGAAGCCATTGGAGATCGCAAGCTCATTTTGACTAATGGACATGTCTTGCAGTTGGAAAGAATTTTTTATGTACCAAGTTTTTCTAGAAATCTAATTTCTGTGTCAAAACTTGTACAATTCGGATATTCTTTCCAATTCAATAATACAATGACATTACTTTTGCATTTAAATGTCGTTGGTACAGGTCTATTGATTGACGGACTATACAGAATTAATTTGCAAGATAATACATGTTGCAACACAATACATATTGGTGTGAAAAGGTGTGCCATAAATGAAAATTCCTCTATGTTGTGGCATCGGAGATTAGGACATATCTCCATCGAAAGGGTTAAAAAGTTAGTAAAAGATGGAGTACTTAGTACTCTAGATTTTAATGACTTTGAAACCTGTGTGGACTGTATTAAGGGTAAACAGTCCAATAAGTCAAAAAAGGGTGCCAAGAGGAGCTCAGATCTATTAGAGATCATTCATACAGACATATGTTGTCCGGATATGGACTCATATGACCAAAGGTATTTCATCACTTTTATTGATGATTACTCACGTTATATGTATCTCTATCTTCTTCGCCATAAGGATGAGGCGTTGGATGCCTTTAAGGTTTTCAAGGCAGAAGTAGAGAAACAATGCGATAAGCAAATAAAGATAGTGAGATCGGATAGAGGTGGAGAATACTATGGGAGGTATACTGAAGATGGACAAGCACCTGGTCCATTTGCTCGATTTCTTCAAGAAACTGGGATTGTCGCCCAATATACCATGCCTGGTTCTCCAAACCAAAATGGTGTGGCTGAAAGAAGAAATCGGACATTATTGGACATGGTAAGGAGCATGATGTCTAGCTCTAAATTGCCTAAATCCTTGTGGATTGAAGCTCTTAAAACGGCTGTGTACATATTAAATAGGGTTCCAACTAAGGCGGTTTCCAAAACCCCATTTGAAATGTTCAAAGGTTGGAAACCCAGTTTGCGACATGTACGCATTTGGGGATGCCCGTCAGAAGTAAGAGTTTATAATCCACAAGAAAAGAAACTGGATCCAAGGACCATTAGTGGGTATTTTGTTGGATACGCTGAGAGGTCTAAGGGATACAGATTCTATTGTCCATCTTATCATACTAGATTTGTGGAATCGAGAAACGCGAAATTTCTTGAGGATCACTTGATTAGTGGGAGGGATTCCTTTCAAGACTTAGTCCCTGAAAAGAATCTATCAAGTATGCCTTCCACTTCAAGTGAAAGGATGATTGTCATTCAAAGCGTCCCTCCAGTACCCATGGACGTTGACCCAATTACAGATGACAATCAAAATATTCCACAATCTGCTGACACCGGAACAGGTCAAGTTGGACAGCCCTTTCCTAGAGAGACTGTTGAGCCAACATTAAGGAGATCTGTTAGGATTAAGAGGTCAGCAATATCTAGTGATTATGTAGTATACCTCCAGGAGTCTGATTACAATGTTGGTGCCGTAGATGATCCTGAGTCGTTTTCACAAGCCATAAACTCTAACAATTCGAGTTTGTGGCTGGAAGCCATGAAAGATGAGATGGACTCCATGACGAGTAATGGAGTTTGGGATCTTGTAAAGTTGCCTGATGGGGTAAAACCCATTGGATGTAAATGGGTTTTTAAGACAAAAACTGACTCATTTGGCAACATTGAGAAATACAAGGCCAGACTTGTTGCTAAAGGGTTCACTCAAAGGGAAGGAATCGATTATTCGGAGACCTTTTCTCCAGTATCTAAGAAAGATTCCCTCCGTATTATTTTGGCGATTGTTGCACATTTTGACTTAGAGTTGCAACAAATGGATGTGAAAACGGCATTTTTGAATGGAGAATTAGAGGAAGAGGTTTACATGTATCAACCTGAAGGATTTTCCTCTAGTAATGGTGAGAATTTGGTTTGCAAACTTAATAAATCTATATATGGATTGAAGCAAGCCTCCCGCCAATGGTATTTGAAATTCCATGAGACAGTCTCTTCATTCGGTTTTGAAGAAAATGTTGTGGATCAGTGTATATACCAGAAGGTAAGTGGGAGTAAAATTTGCTTCCTAGTGCTATATGTGGATGATATTCTACTTGCAACCAATGATAAAGGGATGTTGCATGAGGTGAAACAATTCTTTTCTAAGAACTTTGCTATGAAAGATTTAGGTGATGCGTCTTATGTCATTGGCATTAAGATACATCGAGATAGATTTCATAAGATTCTCGGACTATCTCAAGAAACCTATATTAAGAAAGTTCTTAAGAAATACAGAATGCAGGACTGCTCACCGAGTGTATCTCCTATCGTCAAAGGTGACCGGTTTAGTTTGGACCAGTGTCCCAAGACGGAATTGGAAAGGGAACAGATGACCAATATTCCGTATGCTTCCGTAGTTGGAAGCCTTATGTATGCACAGGTCTGTACTCGACCTGATATAGCATATGCAGTTGGAATGTTAGAACGATATCAAAGTAATCCTGGTTTGGAGCATTGGAAGGCTGCAAAGAAGGTGTTACGGTACTTGCAAGGCACCAAGAACTACATGCTCACATATAGGAGGACCGACAATTTTGAGGTGGTCGGATACTCGGACTCGGACTTCGCTGGCTGTGTTGATTCTCGAAAGTCAACATCTGGATATATTTTTGTTCTGGCCGGTGGAGCTATATCGTGGAGGAGTGCTAAGCAGACATTGACTGCGACCTCTACTATGGAAGCTGAATTTGTGGCGTGTTTTGAGGCCACGTCACAGGCGGTGTGGTTACGAAGTTTCATGGCTGGGTTAAGGATTTTTGACTCTGTACCTAAGCCATTAAGTATATTTTGTGATAATTTGGCTGCGGTGTTTCTGGCTAAAAATAATAAGAGTGGTAGTCGAAGTAAGCACATCGACATTAAGTATTTAGCCATAAGGGAACGTATATTGGAAAATAAGGTTATAATCCAACATCTAAGCACCGAATGTATGCTTGCTGATCCCCTGACTAAAGGCATGCCTCCAGTTAAATTCAGGGATCATATTGTAAATATGGGTTTAAATCCCAATTTTAATGGAATTTCGAATTAAATTTTCTCGTATAAAAAAAAAATTTGTGCACATTCCAGTTTTGAGAAAATTTCTTGAAAATGGATCCCGAATAAACATAGGGTTTATTCATAAAGATGGTTACCATAAGGATAGGGAGTAGCATGCATTGTGATACACAGGAGACAATACTCGCTGAATTAGAGGACTTGTCACTGTGATTCATGTGTGCTTTTTCCATTAAGTATCGGCTTGGATAAAGTCACCAAGTCGGGTGAGTGGACCAAGTGGGAGAATGTAAGAACAGGAGGGTGGCCCATCACCCTCCATGCCCTGCAAAACCATCCCTGAAAATAAGGGATTTCACTCACCAAAGGGGTAACCAAGTATGGGCCTCAATAATGGTTGTTGATGGCACAACCATTATAAATAGGGGCAACCATAGCAAGGGTCCCTAAGCTCAATTCATTAGTCTCACACACCATCTAGAGAGAGAATTGAGAGCTTGGAAGGCTTCTTGCACGTCCAGAGGTGCTGCCAAAGGGAGTTCAGACTCGCCGGAATCCATGGCTGGAGGTACACTTGCTTCCGCTTGTTCTATGGTTCAATTTTGCTTTTAAATTCATGTATTAGACTTGCATGGATGTTTTACAGTGGAGAGATTAAGAGAGAGAATTTGTTTTGGTAGGCAATTGTTTGGATCATTGATCCATATTTCTTGTGTGGCATAATTTATGCCTTGGACACTGAAATTTCCGGACGGTAGTGTGAGGATTGTTTGGTGGGTCGGGCCATGGCATGAGAGGCCGATACCTGGGTACCCACATGAGTCGGGTTGGTTGTGTTTCAGCCAGAAAGGGAATTGGATCTTGGGTTCGACCCTGCTACATGCGGACTTGAAGCAAGGTTGTGCAGATGCTAATGGTGTGTAACTGATGGAGAGGAGGAAAAGTATCAGAAAAGCGGTACCCATTTGGTGGAGTTTTGAAGGTTGGATTGCAAATATAAATAGAGAGAGAGAGAGAGAGAGAGAGAACAATGACGATTGGAATTCTATGATTAGTTATATTGGTCGAAAAATGTTTTCCATCAACTATAGATATTACGAATACTCTAAAAAAATTCTGTGTAATGGATCTAAACTACTAGTTTAGCAAAACGAAAAGAAAAGGAAATAACTGGTAGTGTTTGCTTATTGTTATGTCCCCCAAACTATAGCTTTGTTTTATCCCAAAACTATGTAGGGTCCATACATAGTTTCATTGAAAAAATAAATAAATAACTAAATAAATTTGTTTATTGTTCCCGTCTCAGACCCAGGAATCTAAATCCATGTGAACATGGTCTATTTCAATTAGTATTCAATATTTCTCACTGTCTTTGTCTTTTAATATTAGAATGTCATTTGGTAATCTAATATTTATTTTAAAAAAATGAATAAATTGCCAAGAAAGTTATCCATTTTCTTTGTAAATTTAAAACTATAAAATATCAATTACTTCTTCTCTTACTTGTCTATTGCAAGAGGGATTTTCTTTGACCCGTTCAATCCAAATGCGTTGGGTGCAAAAGAAAAAGCAAATTGCATGGAGTATATGTTGGTTAATTTTATGATAATTTCCGCACCCAGTTTCTCCATCTTCGTGTGGATAAACTACAAAGGAGTTGACAAGTTTGCCAAAATTATAGAGTTTAATAGATCAATCAAAGTAATTCAATTTAATCATATATTCAGCACCAAGTTTTAGACGAAAATTACAAACCCAAAAGAGAGGTCAAAATTACAAAAAAAAATCAAAGGGTCTCTTGGTGGATGGCGGGGAGAAAAATCACCCCACTGATTCTACAAACCAGGAGAAAAGAACGTTGACCACCGACATAAAAAAAAAAAAGAAGAAATTAACTATTTAAAAATAAAAAAATAAAATAATTAATGGTTGCTGTTAAATTCTTGTCATGAGAAAATAGACTGATGTTGTCCAGTCCAGTCGTGTTTGATGGTTGGAGTGAGGCTTTTGGAATAATAGTTGGAATCACGATCAAAAATCAATATTTATCGGCGTAGTTGAAAAAATTATTTTTGTCACTTAATTAGATTCAGAATTCAATTTTCGCTAGATAAGAAGAAAATAATACTGGGAGACCTCCCTCTTAAAATGAAGTCTAACAATTATATCGATTTCGAATTAATCGAGACGAAATCATAAATATCGAAAGATCCGGATACAAAAAAAAATCACAATCAAAAGGTAAATAAGTCAATTAATCAAATATTACGTTAAAAGAAAATTATAGGAGGAAAAAATAAAAAGCAAAAACTTTTTAAAATTTAAAAAATAGAAAAAACCTATGACGCATGAAAATTTTTTAATATTAATTTTTTGTTTTATTTTTTATTTTTGAAACATTTTAACATATTAATTAATCAATATTTATATAAAATTTTTAAAATTTTATATTTACAAAATTTTCATATTTAATAAATTACTTATTTATTTATTATAATTTTTATTTTTATATTATTTTTGTAATTAATAATTATATATATATGATCATTTTAGATTTAAAATAATTAATATTTATATAAAAATCTTTATATTTTTACATTTATGTATTTATCCATATTTTTATTTTTAATATTTTTATAAACAGTCGTTCTTTTACATGGTGTTTACATGCAACCTAAGAGAATAAAGTTTGTGCCTAAATACTGTTTTTATTGGTATTGGCTGGTGGATGTTTTTGTTGGTATGGCTGGTCGATTGAATTCATGATAAAATTTTTAAAATTCATCAATTTTCATAAGCTTAAACATTTCATCCAATTCATTGCTTTTATTTTATTCCATAACTTCTACTAATTTATCAGAAGTATGAGAAGCAACAACCAAGAAAGAAAGCAGTATGCAAAAGAAAGGAGAGGTTGAGAAGCAATCCAGGAAAAGGAAAGCAGTAGGCAGGAGAAGACATGGATAAGCAGATGTATTTTGTAGGGTTATGAAAAGGTAAAGTATAATAAGTAAGAAATAGAAAATAAAATTTATGGTAGTAATAGTTTTTTGTGCCCACCAATTTTTTTTTATTTTTTATTTTAATACAGTGGTAATGAGGTCTAAATTAAAAAAAAAAAAAAAAAAAAACATTTCGTTTAATTTAATGTTTGGGGTGTTTGATTTTTTGTATGTTGTATTGAATTGTTAATAGTGATGTAGACTTGGTTCGTTAGAATGGTATTTTAGGGTATTTATATAGCTAAGTATGTGAAAACAAGAGTAGGTATGAATTGTTTTTTAAAAAAAAAAAAAAAACATTTCGTTTAATTTAATTTCTGGGGTGTTTGATATTTTGCATGTTGTATTGAATTGTTAATTGTGATGTAGACTTGGTTCGTTAGAATGGTAATTTTTTAGACCTTGTTTAACTCGGTTTATATATTCTAATTTATCTTAACTCGATTTATATGACCCATATATAGAGTCAAAATTAGATTAAAAAAATTGACATTCTTAATAAAATTTATAAAAATTGTTAAGAGTTTATTTATATAAATAGTCTAAGAAGCGAACAGTTAGTAAAGGCCTTATTAAATTTATAAATAATTCAAAATAAATCTAATAAGCTAACAAGCTGGTTTGACCCCTTTGCACCCGTAGAAACGGAAAGTTGCTGTATTTATGAGGGGCATCATGGATATTTGCTAATACTGAGTATACATTTACAAGACACAAACAAAATGAAACACTTGAGGCCTAAAAAACATCGATGATCATTCCACTGAAATTCAGCCCACAACACATCATCAAGTCCACTCCAAACAAACAAATAAATAGACTGAAAAAAAAAAGCCACTCCACTGAAATTTTCACTCACACTAGTAGCTCCTTTTGCATTTTTTTCAATAAATTCAAAAATCATAGCACCGACCGGCTCGTTCCCAGTCCCCATATCGGGTCGGTTCGGGTCCTTTAGGTCCACCGACTTCACCCGTCTCTTTATTCACATGAACCGACTCTCCATCGTCGTCGCTGTCCTCGTCGTCTCCTTCATCTTCGTCGTCTTTGAAGTCGTTCTCGAGACTCATTTTTGGTTCCGATGAAATCTCTTCCTCTCCTACTTCGCGTTCTTTCTTCGGATTCTCTTGTTGATTACTTAAAGGCGTTGATGAAGAGATCAGTCTTCTCGCTGCGTTCCATTTGAATAGAGTTCCCGTTTCAGATCTCGAACTCAGAAACCCTAATTTTGGTTTCGACTGCTCCGCGAAAGTTGTGATCAGACGGCCCAGATTGCTTGCCATTCTTGTGGCTGTAGAGACGAAGGTACACAGAACCTTGCATTTTGCTTGCCGTCGGCTTTTCTAGGTTATGAGAAATGATTCTCTACTTCGCAATCGCATCGTAAACTTGTTTTTGTTGACGGTGCTGATTGTAACACGTGGTAATAATAATGTCATACACAGGAGACTTGGGAACTGCCACGTTTTCATGTTGCTTTCCTCAGGATGCGCTCATTGAAAATTTCAAATGAGCCTGGGCCTGCTTAACAGGCCCGGTGTGGCCCCAGACTCCTCAGAAATATTGTGCTTGGTCTGACTATTGTTTGCATAGAAAAATCATGTAAACAAACAAAAATGAAAATGGTATCCCTTTATCACAAAAAAAAAATGGTAAAATCAACATAAACCCAAATCTCTGGGGAAAAAAAAAAGGATTATTAGGAGTTTTGAGGAAAAATTGGCACTCGATTCCGAGACCCATTAGTAAACAGAAATCCTAGATAGTAGAGAGGGAAAGGGAGATCGAAAGAGTACCTGAATAGAGAAATAGGCGCCAGGCATTGACAGACTTTGATGTATAGTGTGGGGGAGAGAGAGAGAGATTTGAGTTGTATTGCAGACCGTAGAAAGAGAGGGGCCGAGAATAAGCGAGAGAGAAGGAGGCCTTGGGAATGGGGAGAGAATCTGAAGCGGTAGACTGTAAACAGAGAGAAGAGCCGAGAATGAGTCTTTAGAGAGAGAGGGAGTGGGAAAAAAAATTTATTTATTTGGGTAGCGTTTAGAGAATGAGTAAAAAAATGAGAAAAGGTTAAAGCGGAAAAATAATAGAGAAAAGAAAACGATGTTTGGGAAAGGGGTGAATAAATATTTTTTACTATTTAAATATTTATTTTACAAAATCCGGATCTCTCTCTCTCTCTCACACACACACACACACACAATGTACTCCTCCTCGCTCTCTCTCTTCTTGCTCTGTCACGAATCTCTCTCTTTCTCTCTATCTTCGCAATCCACAAGTCCACTTCTCTCCCTCTAGTTTTTTTGTTATACAATATTTGAATGTAGGATGATCAAATTGAAGAGGATTATGATCGTGCCCACGAAAATTTTTCATCCGGCCCTATTTCATTTTGGGAAGGGACATATTTTAATTGGGTGAAAAATATTAAAAGCCGATTTATAATATTACTAATATTACATTCGAAATATAGAGAAAAGTGATAAGAAATTATCTGAATACCCTTTAAATTCCCCTAAACTTAATACAAAATGTTAACTTTTTTTTGTTATACAAATATTTGAATATGATATCACTATATTAAAAAAAATATTATGATTATTAAACTGTTCCTCGTGGATATACAAAATGCTGTCTCAATGTACACATTTATGGAAAAATTTAGATGGGTTGAGTTTGTGTTTATCTCCTAACGCAAACCCACTTGTATGCGTCCAAAATTTTCTGATCTATGCTCAACCACAAATCAATTGGAACCATGACCCATCCCAACAAGTTGGATTTGGTTTAGCAATGGGTTAGGCAACCCAAGCTGCACCCATAAGCTCTACCAGGTACACCTAATGGCTAGTCTAATTTTTTCTGGTTTGTTTGGATGGGATTGTTTGCTTACCTGCATTTATTTAATGTTAGAGGGGATTGTTCTTGTATTGGCACGTGTTGGAAAAGTTGGGTCCGGTCCGCCCACGAGGGTAGATCCAAGACCCTATTCATAAAATGGGGAGAGGGTGGCTTTTCATAAGCACCGCCCTCAACTCCCTCCTCTCTCTCTCTCTCTCTCTCTCTCTCAATGAACTCAACGTATGAGTTTGGTAATATTCCAATGTAATGGAACAGGATTGATCATTCATTTTAACAAAGGGATTTGAATCGTGAAAAACAGAAAATGATTCAATTTCGTATCATTTTTTAGATTTAGAATAACTAATATAAATTATTTTAATCTAATTTAGATCCAAAAATTTTAGCATAAAAAATTTATTTGTTAATTTGTTTTAAAACTTTGGACATGTTACTTAGAATCGACACAATGTAGTATTTGATATATAATATTTATAGTGTAAAATTTTCATAATTTTGTTAATATTATTGTTTTGGTGTAATGATTAATTTTCAATAATTCAAATAATTTTTGTCCAAATTTTATTTATTTCCCCTCTAAGTTTTTAAAAGACATATCGCCAAGATGCCAATCAATCGTAAATTATCGAATGTTATGAGTGGCTTTTAATTTTTTAATTTCATAAGACATGACTGCATATAAGAAGTGAGACAATGGCAAACTTTGCTTTCGTCCGTTGGACACTTCATCTCTATGCTCCCGGATAGGAAAATATAGTGAATACAGAGAAAAAAAACACGCGTACTAAATTTGGGCAAGTTAGTATATTCCTAAGCTAGTAGGAGGAAGAACACGCGTATTGAAGCTGATCAGAAGTTGCACAAGTTGTGGCTGAGGTACAGGCAGAATCCAAGTCAAGCACAGTGCTTTGCTCCTTGGCGCCATCTTCTGGCCTCTTCTGTTAGAAATATATTATAGCTGCAAACGTTTTGCTCTTTAATATTTTTATTTAATTCATAATTTTGTGTGTATTATATGTTATTTTTTTGTATTTAGTTTGAGATCAGATAAGCCCATTGATAGAGAGTTCATTTGTGTTTGGATTTAAATTAAACGTATGGTTTGGGCAAAGGAAAGAGTTGTCGGATGAGTAACCATCACGCCTCTCCGATTCCACAATCATGTTCAAAATGGATGCCCTAACCTAACCCTAAATGTTGAATCTTCTCATTTAAAATTCCAAAATTTTCAATTTCGACTATTCCAGTGTCTCCTTTTCCTGCGGGTAGGCCCCTGTTCAATCTCTAATTCAGTTGAAAATTTTTAGGTTTTTTTTATGTTGGTATTTCTTCACATGTCTATTTGTTTTATGCTATTTATTCTAGTTTTTTTCCTCAATTTCATGGTAACTACATGAGAAAATGATATGTATAATGGTCGCTTTGATTAATTTTATTTGTATTATCTTTCAAACACCCCCCAAAAAAGGAAAGATTTAGAGAAAGAACATAACCTATGTCCTATAAGTTTTTTGATTCTTGGTCAAGCGCTGGAAGTAAAAAAATTTAGTAGATAACCAAAGTTTTAATTCTAGGGTAACGTAGAAGAGGATTGGAACCAACTACTTTGAAAAATCAAAGGAAAGTGGTTGCAGTAATATAATACAGAAAGACTCAAAGATGGTGGGGTTCTTGATGCTGCACTCTCTCTCACACGTTGTTACGGTGGACACTATAAATTGAAGGAAACTTATTGGTTAGGCGCGATACCTATAGGAGAGTGTAAGTCCACTCGCACAATTGAGGGAACAAAAAAGGATCCCATTGAGGGACACGGTTTCTTTAGATGTCAAGTAGTGAACATCTTTCAATGGAGGGACCACAAATTGGAAATGGTTACTTCCGGGAAAACATCGTGAATCACTTTTTGATTCCTTGGAGAGAAAACTGGTGCGTATGTTGGTGAGATCTTGTCTCTTTCTGCAGAGTCAGCAGTGAAGTTATGCACTCTACCTAAAATTGTCTGTATTTAATTTACTAGGCGCGTGATAAGGATAATGATTTTGAATTTGTCAAATTCAGTCCTCAGAACAAGAGGTCCTTTCTATGGTTGAATAGCACGCGGTTTGTTCTCTCCCTTGATTTTGATAAGTTGCCAATCTCTCTCTCTCTCTCTCTCTCTCTGTATGTGATTCTTCTGTGATGGTGGCTGCGAAGCTTTCGGTGATGCTTATCGCCTTGGTTGTCGCAGCAACAGCCAGTGATGAAGACAATCAATGTATGCCTTCTTCTTGTGGAGCTCTTCGCAACATAAGCTATCCTTTTAGGCTAAAAGGTGATCCTCCAGGGTGCGGTGACAGTAATTATGAACTCTCTTGTGAAAACAATCGTTCTGTATTGTACCTCTCCTCTAGGAGATTCTTTGTTGTAAACATCTCTTTTAGTTTTGGAAGAACAGATAACCTAATTCGACTAGTCGATGCAACACTTGATAATAACACTTGTTCCATCCCCAGTAGTTCCTTTAACCTTAGATATCCATACTTAGGGTGGGATTCGACCTTGTTTCTCATCAGCTGTCCAAGCCCCGTGAATTCTTCTTACTATCTAGACTTCTCTCCTTGCATCAACAGCTCTCTCTTACCGCATGCAAGTACTTATGCTGTTATTGGGGAATTGTTGTCTTTCGATGTCTATGACTCGTGCCAAATTCAGCTCATGTTTCCATTTGACACGTCGGTTCTACAGAATCTCACAAATACCAGTTACAGTAATCGCTTGTTAAGCATTAGTAACCTCTCCATTTCAGACATTCACAATGGTCTGCTATTCGGGTTTGACGTTTATGTATTTCATCCTCCTAAACAGAGTAAGGGAGGATTCAACTTATTTAGAAGGTGAATTCCCAATTGTGTTAGTCCTTGATTTTCCTCTGTAGTCATATTGATGACATCACAGTTTCATTTTGTCCCTTGTTTTCTTGAATGTAGGATTTGGGATTTCCTATATGCAGTCTTCAATTATTACAGATGTAAGACTTTCCCTTTTGTGGGAAATTTTCCTTGCTGTCCAACGTTCAATATGACTAATTATCCTTTCTGCTTCTATTGGCAGTTCTGGTTCTTGTGATCATAGGTAAGGCTTCAACAACATCAAGTCTCATTTTCCCAATGCATCGGCATTTTCTTTGCGGTTTGGTTCTGGTTTGATCAGATGTGAAACAAAGACAGAAGATACTTGTCTTTCAAAGACAACTCACAATCTCTCTATGGTGTTTCTTGTGAAGCTGGAATTCTCGTGGGAAGAGCTGTGTTGGGCCTACCGTTTGTATGTGCACTGCTCATTTACATGTTTCGCCGAAGGCACCTGGCAATGGATGCTTCAATAGAAGATTTTCTTCAGAGTTGCAACAATTTCATGCCTTGTAGATACTCCTATTCAGAGATAAAGAAAATGACTAATGGATTCAAAAATAGTTTAGGCCATGGAGGATATGGTTCAGTCTTCAGAGGAAAATTAAGGAGTGGTGGTTTGGCTGCGGTCAAAATGTTAAACGACTTGAAAGCGAGCGGGCAAGATTTTATCAGTGAAGTAGCTACAATTGGAAAAATTCATCATACTAATGTGGTGCACCTTGTTGGGTTTTGTGTGGAGGGATCAAAACGAGCACTTGTCTACGACTTCATGCCTAATGGATCTCTTGACAAGTACATTTTTCCCAAAGGAGAAGACCATGTCCCGTTGAGTCGGGGAAAACTGTATGAAATTGCAGTGGGTGTTGCTCGCGGAATTGAGTACTTACACGAAGGCTGTAACATGAAAATTCTGCACTTTGACATCAAGCCTCACAACATTCTTCTTGATGAAAATTTTGTTCCAAAAATATCGGATTTTGGATTAGCAAAACTTTATCCAACGGACAACAGCATTGTGTCTCTCACTGCAGCAAGAGGAACACTTGGATACATTGCTCCCGAACTGTTCTACAAAAACATAGGTGGTGTTTCGCACAAGGCTGATGTTTATAGTTTCGGAATGCTTTTACTAGAAATGGTGGGAAGAAGGAAGAACTTCAATGCACTTGCAGATCACTCGAGCCAAGCATACTTCCCGTCGTGGATATATGACCGGTTAGAAAAAGGGCTGGACATGGACTTGGAATTTGCAACCGGGTATGAGGCGGAAGTTGCAAAGAAAATGGTGATGGTCGCTTTATGGTGCATACAAATGAAGCCTACTGATCGTCCTTCAATGAGAAGAGTCCTCGAGTTGCTTGAAGGCGACGTCGGAATATTAACAATGCCTCTCAAGCCTTTTACTTTCCAGGAAATGATAACTACAGGTAGAGGAGAAGACAAGCAAGCTGTCATGGCAAAATCATCCTGCAATGCAATGGATACAGTGACCTTGAGCGGGCGGTAGAATAGCAATTTGTCAAATATGTGAACTCCATTTTTCGGTTTACATAACTAGCTTAAGATCATATTTGAGATTGAGCTGCTAAATTGCACTTATGTAATATATACATATATATATATATATATATATATATATATATATATAAGCAGTAAATTGTGGTTTGGCTAAATTGTTTCCAATTTTGGAACATGAATGTGACAATGTGAAAAATCTTTTAAGAAAATTATTTAATACACCAGAACTTGGTGGTAAACAAAAATGGAAGTATACACAAATAGGTAGACATTTGGTTGAAAAATTCGTGATGGAGCTCATTTCTGACTTGGGTAACCTCTGTTCAATGGTTTAGTGAATTGGACATGACAAGATTCATAGGCTTGTTTATTTGTAATATATCTTCGTACCTTTTGAAGGGATTGTTCGAGTCAAGCCGTCTCTAGTCCATCGAATCAAAATATTTTATAAATTTTAAATAAATTATATTCAAATAAAATTTAAAAGTATGAATAGTTAGATGATTTATATGTTTAAATATAAAATGACTCAATAATTTAATAATTGTTTTAATCGATAACTAACTTTAGTCCCATTAAAACCGAGGCACGTCATACTAAACAAATCATTGTTGAAAATTAGGATTTGATTCTGCTGGTTGAGGATTAAAAAGGCCTACCAACGGACAATCGACGTAATCCAACAGATAATCAACCTAATAAGTAAAGATATTAGATTTTTTAATTAAATTTCATATTTAAAATTTAGAAATAGAAAAAACTATATTTAAAAAGTTTTTTCCTAATTGAATTTAATAATATTTAAATTAGATTAATCAAAATATAATTTTAAATACTAATTAGTTATTTAAAAAAACAAAACAAAAAGGCCCAACTTTGAGGGATGACCCGTCTGGCGGGCCATCTATCGGGCCTCATGCCTAATTTGTCCGGCCAACCGATTCAACGGAGCTGAGAAGCCTGGGCGACTAGGTTCTTCTTGGAAAAGCATACTTCCGAGTTGCGAGGTTTAACTTATCATTTCTTTTTATTTTATGATAATTTTAAATTCGAATCTTTCTAAATACTAAAAAATAAATAAAAAAAGGGATGAACCTGGAGTTGCCAAAGGGAACTACATACTAAATTTGGCAACTGGGTTCTTCTCGTAAGAAGGGGAGAGTTTGAAATTCTCAATCTTCAACTAAAATCAGATGAAACCATTTGTTAACTGCTCATTTTTTGTTTTACTCAACGTAGTAAGGACTAGGAAATATTCATCTCCACTGATTGCACCTAGATTTTTGACTCCAACAGAGCCTGAAATAATTTGTAATCTTGGTTTTCTCATATAGACCCTGGGATTATGTCCTGTCATTTCCCCATTGCCAAGCAAATTAGAAACAGAGAGAGCATCAAATTGATTTGCGTAAAATTTTCCATCGTGAACAATGTTAAAATTTGAAATTGAGGCAAAAAAAAAGGACAAATTGCCTTTCCTTTGTCCTGATTCAGCACCGCCATGCCTGCCAGCATCGTATTTAGACTTTTGCCTGTTTTTCTCAGGAGTTATCCTTGTTGTATGCTCATGTGACATTTTGTATGAATGGCCTATGTGTGTATTTGGTTGGTGAAGATCTCAACTAAATCAACGCCAGTGATTGAAAGATGGGTGACATTACCTAATATGGCTTTGTCTCAAGACTTGTTAGCGAGAAGGAGAATTAAGTTGACACAGCCACGGTGCGAATCGAACCGTGGAGCTACGATTTTTTTGAAGTGCGATGGTGGTTAACAATTCTGGAACTGGAACGTCTAAAGTACTAATTCCAGTTACTCATTTTGAGAAACCTGAATTGACGGTTCGAACCAATGGTTTTCGATTCGAGCCGCCAAGAACCGGCAATTCAAACGAGTAATTTTTTAAAATATATATATTTTTTTAATTTGTTTGCTACAAAATAAATCATATTAAAAATTAAAAATATTAAAAAGCTCTTAGTTTGAATGAAAAATTAGAAATTGAATCCAATATAGTTATCAATATTCAATTATAAAAATGTCTATAAATTTATATTAAAAAATAACTTAAATAAATTATTTTAGAAATTTAATGGGGCAATAAGTATTTATCATGAAAAATTATTGTATATAAATAAATTAGCAATCATGGACTGCAATAAAGTGTTGTGTCGATTAAAAAATTTCATCAACAAAGAAAATACAATAGGCTTTCAATTAAATTTATTTCGTCATTAATTAACCACATTTTTTATTTTACTTTTACAAAAAGAAAAGATCGATAATTGTCTTTATCTTTATTTTTATATTTTATATATTATTTTTTACGATTGTAATTTTAAAATCAAAATCGGAATCAATCAAAATCAGAATCTAAATTTTCTAAAATTGAAATTGTTTGGAATTGAAGCCGCCAATTCTAAAACTATAACCAAAACCGAAATTTTAAGATCCAATTCCAATTCCTCTAAATTAAGAACCGAGAATGTTTGGTTCCTTTACCGGAACCGGCAGCTTAGAACCACGGCCATGTTTAGAGTAAAGGGATTCGGTATAAAAAGGAAAGATATCAGCTGAGCCTCTCTTGCCTGCCATTGCATCCGCTGGGGAAATATAATTGTGTTTTTAGCTTCCATCAAACACAATGCATTCAGGCATGGATGGATTATCCTTGGTTTACATTCGACATAAATGAAAACGTTTTATTTTGGTTGATTTGATCCTTCTTCGCATTGTGTGCCTTATATGAAGAATGCCCAACACCGAATTTTAGTTTTTTCCTTTGTCTGTTATGCATAATTGCATTTCTATCCAGAAAAGAAGGCAAGGAGTTTGTTTCCTAAGAAACTTCGATTATATTTAGGCCCAATTGAGTAATGACATGTTATTAGACATCATAACAATAGACGGTCAATTTAATAGGTAAGTATGATCTCTTAATTAAATTTTAGATTTAAAATTTAGGAATTAAAAAATTTACGTTGATAGAGTTTCTTTTTAAATAAGATCTGATAATATTCGAATCGAATTAATTAAAATATAATTTTAAATATCGATTGATTATATAAAATAAAAAAAGAAAAGAAAAGAGAAAAAAGAAAAAAGACATCATTAGCTTAGATTTTCTCTTGACCATGGCGCATCCATGAAGAAAATGTAGCCTCAGAATCTTGTCTTTTTTGTTCCCAAAAAGAACTTGGTTGTTGCAAGTGTGTAGAATACAGATGAGCATAAATCTGTCAAACACAACCCGACCCGCCCATCCACTTGTCAATTTACATTATTTTATAACTTGTGAGGGTTCAAAATCTTTCAAATCACTTATATTTCCGTCGACTGACAACCTCAAATCCGACCCTTCCCCATCACATATATAGTTATATATATTTTATTTGTTTTCCTTTTCTTAATTTGTAAATCATAATTATATTATAATTATATGTATATATCATTTGTTTTATTAAGAATTCTAGTTTTTTAATTTTTTTATCCCTCTCTTCAATGTAATTTCAAGCTAGTATTTATAAATTTTTGTTGTAAAATAAACTTAAATTATACACTAGTATTGGAAGTGTGTGTGGACTTCATTTTGAATACCGTTGGATGATAAAATGAAAGGTGCAGTTCAAAAATTTGGTCGCCTGCATTGATTTACTTACATAAACCCTCCCATGTTCACCCCTAGAACATTACCTGCCCACACTATTGCCGAAGCTTGGGTGTATAGAATGTGAACGATTATACAAAAAATTACTGTAAGATAAATTTTCAAGAAGGCAATTTAATAGTATAATATATCACTATAATTATACCAAACAACAGTTATTAAAAAAATAAAAAATATCAGAATTTAATGAAATTCGATAAAATATACCTATATTTTCAAATACTATTAAAATAATATTTTACTAACATTTTAATAAAATATAAAAGAGTAAAGAAAATTGCGTTAAGAAATGAACAAGTAACTTTGGGGACGTTTTTCCCAACGGGAGGGGGAGTCCTTTTATAGTGTAAAAGAACTCCCCCACTTCTAATCCGATGTGGGATCCCCACGGCCCTCTTTTTTGCCACAACCAACAAACCTCCACCTTGACCGTCAAAAAAAAAAAATCCTTACAACTTTATCATACAATTTTGATAGTTTATGTAATTTTCAATTTTTAATTGATGATGCAGGAGTAATCATATTACTATAACGAGTAGGTGGCCTAATGGTCTCCTTTCTCTTTCTTAGTGCAATTGGTTGTGAAGTTTCTGGAGTCTAAGCCTCCTCTTTTTTTGACTCTTCTTCTACCATGATAAACTCACCATCAATTTCTTATTTGTTTGGATAAGTCTGTTTTTTTCAAACTCCACCTGGTTGGGAGTATCATCTGAGTAAATGTAATTTAAAATACTTTTAGTATCATGGATTATTGCGGTATCAAATTTTACCCTCGTTTGCTTCCCTTTGACTCGATACTCACAAAAATTTAATTTGTAAGCTTGTACTTGATTCAACAATATTTGATTATCAAAATTTTCAAGAATTTTTATCGAACATGCCCCGTGCACATATGTCATAATCTGGTTATTTCTACCTTCCGATCATTAGTAGAAACTGTTGTTGCTGCCACTATCCCAATAACTATACTATTTAGAAAATAGTACATATTGTTGTTTTTTCGCATTCCCTTTAGTATTATAAGTGCACCAGAGATGATCTTTATTATTTTATCTTTCATCGTCAAATCGAAATCTTTTGATTTTAAGTATATGATAGATATGAGATTTTTTATCAAATCTGATACATATTAAACACCTGTTAAGGTTATGATTAATTTATCTTAATTTCTCAAACAAATTGAACCAATCCCATATAAACTAAGAGTGACATTATTTGCTTATAGATCACTTCATCTTTCTATTCTTTAAAATCAAAGAACTATTATCAATTGTGAGACATATAATAGTTACAAGCTGAATTTGGCAACCACATACTAGAATGATTGGTTGATGTTGCAACACTAAGTGAAAGATTTGAATTTGTATCATCATATTTAGTTATATTTGAATCTAAAATAGTTTTTCCTTATCATGTTTGCCTTTATTTTTCAATTTGAGATAATATTTCTTTCAATATCATTTCCCTCAACAAAAATCACATTTATCTTTCTTTGGTTTGAATCTTGACTTTTCCCTCATCATTTTATTCCGACTCTACGAACGTCTTCTGACAACTAAAATTTCTGCTTCTTCACTTGTATTTTCTTTTTTTCTTAATTCATAACTGTATAATGCAGCAGTTATTTCATTAAGAAAGAAACAGTTTTTCTGTGAAGCATGATAGTTTCAAAATATTAGAATTTGTAAAGAAGAGATCTCAATAACATTAGAGATAGATCTTCATCTTTAAAAATCATGTCCATATTCATCAAATCAGTAACCAACTGATTAAAACCGGTAATTTGATCATTTATAGTGGTACCCAGAATATAATTGAAGCGAAACAATCTATTTTTCATATAGAAATTGTTCTGATAACTCTTTTTTAAAGATTTTTCTTCTAGTACCTTTTACAATTTATTAGCAAAAGTTTTTTTTTTTAATGCATACTTCTGTTCTCTAGAAAGGCATAATCGAATTGTACCACATGTTAATCTATTCATTGTCTTCCATTCCTTCTCCTCAGCATCATCTAGTATCTCTTCTTCAATTGCAATATCTAAGACTTTGTTGAAAAAGAACGACTAAAACTTTACTTTGCCACATCGAAATGACTGGTTCCATCAAAGATCTCTATTGCACATCTGGCATTCGTTATTACAATTCTTGTATGAATTGATGACATTGACCTAGATGAATTTTGCATTGTCAGTCATTTCTATCACTCATACTATTTAATAATTGTCAATATAAAATATTGATAAGAAAATCTTTTTTTAATATGAAAAATCAGATTTAACTGTAATCACATAATATAATAAAATCAACTAGGCTCAATATCGACTTGCCCCAAGAATGCCTTTGTGAAAGATCAGACAACTGCAAAACATAATTAGACTGGGCTACAATGCCAATTGTTGCGGAAAGTCAGGCGTACAATTTGTGATCGATTGCACCTTGAACAAAATAATTTAGCAATATAATAAATCATTGTGACCGCACCCAGTAATAACCATTAAATAAATAGACAACATCAAAATTTAATAAAATTTGACCAAATGTACCCATATTTTCCACCTCTATTAAGATAATATTTTACTTAAAATATTACGCAACAGAGATTATTGCCTCCGAGAAATGAAAAGACCATTTCCAGGGCGATGTTTGGAGTGGGGGAGAAGTCCTTTTATAATGTAAAAGAACTCCCTCTCTCCACTGTAATCCCACATCGGATTACAAAACGGTCATTACTTGATATGCTTTACAGTGGATCCCACATTTGGTCAAAGTACATTTGGTCAAAGTGGGAAATATGGGTACATTTGGAGTGGGGGAGAAGTCCTTTTACGCAAATGTACCCGCAACACGCTCATTACTTGATATGCTTTAAACTATTAACTACGACACAAATCATTTAATAGTGAGTCAAATTTGTTACTATATGTATCGAGGACCTACACTAAAACTTTATAGTGATAGTTATGTGATCATTAATGGCCGTCACTAAAAATATTAATGGGGTCAACAAAATAAAACTTTTAGCGGTGATTATTCTCGTCACTAAAAAATTTTATAGTAACGACCACATTTAATGAGAACATAATTTAACCTTACTAAATATGAACATTTAATAACAAAAAAAATATAATTTGACCCCATTAAATATAAATATTTAATAAAAATAAAAATAATTATTATCAAATATTTTGTCATTTAAAATCAATATATTATTATAACTTTTATTAATTTAGATGACAAATATATCAAATTTAAAAAAAAAAAAACTTTAAATATTTTATTAGATTGGTTAGTCACTAATTGCACAATAGCATTCACAACTAGCCCTACCCTCTAAATATTTCCTTCCTTGCTCTATTATTTATAGTTCTTTCTCTCTCCTACCTCCTCACTCAATTTCAATGTGGGACAACATAATTCTTTTTTCTTTATCTCTCTTTATCACTTCTTTCTCTTTCCCAATTATCTAATTATTTTGATTAATTTTATAACTTAATATTTATTTCTTCTCTCTCAAAATTAATTTAATATATTTATATAATATTTTTTTCATATATATATAATATGAGTGAACACTTGTATAATATAATCATTTACTATATTAAGCATTTATTATATTAACTAACTAATACCTATTTAATGTCACTAAGCAATAAATTTGAGAAAAAATAGAAAATAGAAATTATTGGGTGCAATAAAAAATTTAGTAACTTTTTGATTTTTTAAAAATCCATAAAATTTTAAATAATAAATGATATATTTTATAATAAATGATATATTTTGTTTTATTATTTATGGTGATATCTCTCGTAATATTACAATATAATAAATTATTTTATTTTAATTATTATAAATAAGTAAATTAAAAAAATAATAAAAAGTTATAATTTAGTAGGAGTCAAAATTTTACTTTGTCACTGAAAATAGTTTTAGTGATGGCCATCATTTTCACATTTGATTTAGTGGGGGTCAAAATTTTTTGTTGTCACTAAAAACATATTTTTGCGATAAACAATTTTGACCCCCACTATTGATAAGACATTTAGTGGTGGCTAAACTGATCCCACAAAATAATACTTATGATGTCTAACTTTTTGTGACCCCACTAACTTTTTGTGACCCCACTAATAGTTGTCACTAAAAGTCATCTATGTTGTAGTGATTGTTATTGGTAAAACGATAAGTGGATTATCGAATGAGTGGCAAATCACTTGGTGCACTACTTTATACATCACTACTTCATAAATACATGCATACTTACGTGCAATACATATACACGCATATAAATACCTAATGTCCGTAATTTATTTGTCACTTGAATAGGTATGATCGCGTTCTTTCGAGCACCCATATTTTGCATGTGAAGTTGAACAGTCATGGGATATGAGAATGGCTAGGATGACATTCTGCGGATGAGTTTGTTCCAAGAAAATATGGAAATACAGATGAGTTTATTAATGAAGAACTGGAATTAGATATGGTCATAAAAAATAGATTAAGATAGATGAAGAATTACTTAGTCTAGAAGTCAATATTTTAAAAGTGTCCAAAAAGAGATACATGGGGCACTGGATAAGATTGTTACTTGTTTGAATGGGGAAAAATAGTGTTGGTCTTTTGCAAGTTGGCGTTGAGGCTTGGTAAAATTCAATTGATGTATTTTCTTCATAGTTGAATTGAACGTGGAACTGTTTCTACAGTTTATGCCATGGCGGATAATCCTGCATGTCCCTGAGAATGTCTTGTTTTCTTTCCGTTAAAAGGATCAGCACCCCAAGCTCAAGCTGCATTGTCAGATGGGGAAGCTCATGTGTACTTTATATCGAGGTCTGAAGTTCCAGCAGCTCCTGAGAACATAGCTGTAGGTGGAAAAGAGTCCCTCCAGCCAAAGCGCACGCCAGTATCTGATCGTGAGATCGAAGCTATTATGGTATGGAGACTTCCGTCTGTTAGACGACTTAATTTTTTTTCTTTGTAAAGTTTCAGCAGACTCTTGCTTTAACCTTTGATTTTTTGCTAATAATAAACTTTCAAAGGATGCCTATGATAGTCCGGACCTAATCTGCCTTCTTATACAATAGTAAGTGAGAGGGACTTAGACATGCTTAAGGTATGATAGCCTGAAACATGAACTTGTAAAGGTGAATATGCTTGATTTAATAGAGACAGTCTAAGCTTTTCAAGTGGTCTGACCCTTCTTAAATTCATCTTCAATTGCAACTTTGTAGTTAGGTGGCTGCTTCTGATTGGCTGGAAACCTAGCAGCAGCACTGCTCTTTCCTCATTTGTTCTCTATGTTGAGCTTTTTCATGCTTAGGAAGTCATGTGATATCATTGGAAGAATGCAACTCATTATTATTTTATCAATGTCAAAATGTGATTATTCACCGAATAAAATTTATCCGGCAGAGATTTAATTGTCCAGAAAAGTTTGATCACATTTGGGAACTAATTGAGGTACACCTTTGTATTTCTTGCAATTTTGGCTTACAAATTTGTGAAGATATTCAATTTTGTCGAAACCAAGAATCATATTCACAATCATGAGCCGCCTATTGAATTGCTCTTTCATGGTTTACTGGTGTGTTGCGTATGCATGAAGAAGCCATGAAATTTGGTCTTTAATTAGAGGCATAGAAATTAAGAAGCGGAATTCATGAGTCTCCACCAATGCTGTCTTGAAAAGAGTAAAAGCCGTCTGAAAATACAAAACTACTTTGGACTTCTATTCTTTTTAAAGAGGGAGAAGACTCGACAAAAAACCCAGGATCTCCAAAGTGTAGATTCTGGATTGCAGACAATCAGTAAGTGAAATAAGACAATCTAAATGTGAGGTTTTTGCTTAGCCAACAAAAAGGAGATAATGTGAGCTTTTCAGCTACTTAAGCTTTTGCAGATCTCAATAAATCATTCAACCAACAATGCAACTGAGACTTGATGTTCCCTAAATCTGGAGGGCACATCCCACGGCTGTTTAGCAGGAAGCAATCAGTTAAAAGAAAAGCATTTGCGCAAGTCTTGGCATCACAAACGGCACGAATGCCACCACTTGCCAATAGTGTCAACTAGTGTCATTGACAGGATTTCTAATTCATTTAAATGAATGAATAAGCAAAAGCAAATTATAAGGAAAACAGAACTGTTCGTTCATAAATTACTTGAGAAACAGATCTGTACATTGTTCCTTTCAAAACACCACAAGGGCCATCCCAACCCCCACTATCAAAGGAAAAAAAAAACCCCAAGAATGTGGAGAATATAAACAAAAGATTATATAGTGAAAAAACAGAAACATAAAACTTTGACCTAGTATCACGGTGCCCCTCGCATCCATTCCTAAACTTCTTAACCCCAAGCAAGAGGTACAGAGCATCGCTGATTTGCTGATACTCCATATAAATAATTATCTTCAAGCAACATCTCGGTAAATCCACGGTGTATGGTATTGTGAACAAGCACTCTATGTCATTATTGTTTGCTTGCTGCCGCTACATGTTGCTGCATCTTGATACTCTTCCTGGAAGTGGCCATTCCATTCTCTGCATGCCTCTCACTGTTGTTTTCGCAGCTTTCAGAGTTTGTTTCTTGATCTTTTTCTTCTTCTCTCATGAGATACTTGTCCACTTGTGAAGCCGCTTGCCGGCCTTCAGAGATGGCCCAGACCACCAGAGATTGCCCACGTCGGCAATCTCCAGCAGCAAATATGCCCTCTACACTGGTTGAGAAGCGGCCATAGTCTGCCTTGAAGTTGGACCTATTGTCTTTCTCCAACCCCAGCTTGTCCGCAATTGTCTGGAAATGATTGATTGATGGGACAATATGAATTTTCGAACAATGGACAGGCATTTATTCAACAAGTTCTCAACAAAATAGAACTGAAACACTAACCGACTCAGGGCCAAGAAAACCCATGGCTAAAAGGACCAAGTCAGCATCAATGATCTCCTTGGAGCCTTCAACCTCTTTGAATTGGAACTTCCCACTTGCATCCTTCTCCCACTTGACACGCACAACTTCAAGCCCTTTCACAGCACCATTCTCATCACCAATAAAGCGCTTGGTCAAAACCTCATAGGATCGGGGGTCTTTCCCGAATTTTCTAGCTGCTTCCTCATGCCCATAATCAACTCGGAAGATGCGGGGCCACTGTATATGAAGTAAAAAGGAGAAAAGAAATCGGGTCATATTACATCTAAATATCAAGGTGCAAGAGGTAATCACCAAAACAGAAAACAGTATTGGGCTGCTTATCAAACCTGTGGCCATGGGTTGCCCAGTGCACGGGTTTGTGGTGGCTGAGGGAGAAGCTCTAGGTTTACAATACTACTACAACCATGTCTGATGGATGTTCCAATGCAATCAGTACCAGTGTCTCCACCTCCAATCACCACAACCTTCTTGCCCTTTGCTGAGATGAATTTACCATCCTGAAGATTGCTATCAAGTAGGCTTTTTGTGTTCGCATGGAGGAACTCCATGGCAAAATGTACTCCTGATAACTCCCATCCTGGAACAGGAAGGTCCCTACAACAAAGATCCACAATGAGTGGGAGCATGTCTTTTGCAGAAAAACATAATTCAATCTTAAAAGAATGCACAATACCGCTCTAGACCTCTACACTGCCTATTACCTTGGTTTTGTGGCTCCCACTGCCAAAACTAGGGCATCGTTCTCTTCACACAGCCTCTCAAGGGAGTATGAGGGATCTTTACCGACATTGGCATTGACAACAAAATTTACTCCTTCCTCAGCCATAAGGTTAACTCTCCTTTGAACTACATCAACTTTGTCGGTCTTCATGTTGGGAACTCCATACATCATAAGCCCCCCAATTCTGTCAGCACGCTCATAGACAGTCACTAGGTGACCCATTCTGTTTAACTGATCAGCAGCTGCTAAACCAGCAGGCCCACTACCGACAATGGCAACCCTCCTCCTGTTTCAACAAAAATGTTAGTTTTATCAACCAGAGAATATCTGTGAAATCTTGAGCAAAAGGATAACAACATACCCAGTTCTCTTTGTGGGTGGTCGAGGAACCATCCAACCCTCTTCAAAGGCCTTGTCTATGATGGAACATTCTATACTTTTGATTGATACAGGATTCTCAATGATTCCAAGAACACAAGAACCTTCACAAGGTGCAGGGCAAACACGGCCAGTAAATTCTGGGAAGTTGTTTGTCTCCAGAAGTCTATCCAAAGCTTCACGCCACCTATTCTGGTAGACCAACTCATTGAATTCGGGTATTTTATTTCCAAGAGGGCAACCAGAGTTCTCCTGCATATTTTTTCAAATACATCCAATTCAGGATTTCTCATAGGTCAAGTTCATGAATAAATATTGCATGATAAAATTAATAAAGAAAAAGAAACAACAAAGGATAATTGAAATCCAAACGAACCTGATGGCAGAAAGGAGTTCCACAGTCCATGCAACGAGCTGATTGTGTCTTCAACAGGGGACCAGGTTTCGTCTCCTCCATAACCTCCTTCCAATCATCCATCCTCACATTCGGATCTCTGTACTGAACACCCTCACGCTCGTAAGCAACAAAGCCTCTATGTTTCACAGCATCATTAACCCGAGAAGGCCTTTTCAGTGGCTCAGGCTGCTCCACCTTCTGCAAATTGAAATATAATTGTAACCCTCACGGATTTACATAAAGGGTAACACAAGAAATAATTGGGCATACAAATAGCACAAGCAAATAAGACCCATCCAGAAAAAATATATATATTGACCCAATACAACAAAGATGAAATACAGATATCCCAAGTCTAAGCCCTATCTATTGCCATTATTATTTTCCAGTGAAGTTCACAATTCTCATCAACTCATCAATCAAGAGTTCAATCAATTACCGTTGTGGCTTTCCCATTCAAAGAAGCTGCTGCAAGCTTTTTAAGCTCTTCAAATGCATCTTTCTCCATGAGCTCTGCCTCCTCTTGCTCTGCAGATTCTCTCTCAGCTTGTTCTTCTGCCTCCTTAGCAGCTTCCGCTGCTTTCATATTTGCAAGGACCTGCTTATAGTCCCTTGGGAATACCTTAATAAATTTAGGTATAAGATTTTCAAAGTTTGCTAAGACTTCTTTAGCCAACTGACTGTTGGTGTGACGCTGATGCTGTTGTATCAACATCCGAAGTGTCAAAATGTCATCTTCATCTTCCACTTTATCAAGATCTACTAGCTCAGAATTGCATCTAGACCTAAATTTCCCGTCCACATCAAGCACATAAGCTATACCACCACTCATACCAGCAGCAAAATTTCTCCCAGTTTCACCAAGAACAACAACAGTCCCACCTGTCATGTATTCGCAACCATGATCCCCGACACCTTCAACAACAGCTTTAGCCCCTGAATTACGAACACAGAAGCGTTCTGCTGCCATTCCATTGAAATAAGCTTCCCCACTGATTGCTCCATACAGAGCCACGTTTCCAATCACAATATTCTCCTTGGGATCAAAGCCGCTGTTTCTTGGAGGATAGACCACAATCTTACCACCTGATAAGCCTTTACCAACATAATCATTGCTGTCACCTTCGAGCTCCAGCATAATGCCAGGGGAAAGAAAAGCTCCAAGACTCTGACCAGCACTTCCATTGAATTTAATATGAATCGTATCTGCAGGAAGCCCTTGTAGACCATAGCGTTTACTGACTTCATGGCTAAGCATTGTTCCAACTGCACGATTTACATTGCGGATAGGTGTTTCGATATACACTGGAAGAGACTTTTCTAAGGCGGCTTTGGAATGAGAGATGAGTTTCTGGTCCAGCACCATGTCCAAGCCATGATCCTGTTTCTCAATGCAGTACTGGGCAGATCCGGGCATGATTTCAGCTGCAGGTCTGAGCAACAGGGAGAGATCAATGTTCTGTAGCTTCTCATTGCTCTGACACACTTCCTCATCAACTTCAAGCATATCCGCGCGACCAACCATCTCATTCATTGTCCGGAATCCAAGCTGAGACATGATTTCTCTCACCTCCTCTGCTAGCATGAAGAAAAAGTTTATGACATGCTCAGGTTCTCCAGCAAACTTCTCCCGGAGAACTGGATCTTGTGTAGCAATGCCAACAGGACAAGTATTTTTGTGGCATTTCCTCATCATGATGCACCCAAGTGTGATTAGTGGAGCAGTGCTGAAACCAAACTCCTCAGCACCAAGAAGTGCCGCAATGGCCACATCTCTTCCGGTTTTCAATTGCCCGTCCGTCTGGAGCGTTGTTCGGCCACGAAGATTGTTAGCAACAAGAGTTTGATGGGTCTCAGCAAGACCAAGTTCCCATGGAAGTCCAGCACTTTTTATGCCAGTCCAGCGAGAAGCCCCTGTGCCTCCATCATGTCCAGAGATCAGAACATGATCAGCATGCCCTTTCACAACCCCAGTAGCAACTACACCTACACCGGCTTCAGATACCAGTTTTACACTGACTCGAGCTCCCGGGTTGGCATTCTTTTTGAAAAGAAAACAGTCAGAACATAAATTGAGCATATCAATAATAATAACAACCATCTGAACATGTGCCACACACCTTTAGATCATGAATGAGTTGCGCCAGGTCTTCAATGGAGTAGATATCATGATGTGGAGGAGGACTGATGAGTCCCACACCTGCAGTAGAATTCCTAGTGACTGCAATATCTCCAATGACCTTGTGACCAGGGAGTTCACCTCCTTCCCCTGGCTTCGCCCCCTGTCAAATTATACAAGAAATCAATTCACAATTGGTTCAACCACAGGAAATAAACAGGTAATACTTCATATTTAATCTCACCAAATGTCAAATGGCATTCAGTTAAAGATGCAAAGGCACCCGGGGGTGCTTTGCAAGACACGGCGTCATCTGTCCACAAACATAAATGCATAAACAAGAGGAACTTCTGTTCCATATGGATAGAAGGGCAAAGAACAGAACCATGAAACCCAACAGCAATAGCACAGTTGACGAATTATGCAATTTAAAAACATAAATCAAGGATTGGACATATACCTGTGCCATTTTTATCTGAAGTTCATCGGCATTTGTAAGGTAGTAACTTGAAACTCCGAATCTTCCACTAGCAACCTGCTTGATTGCACTTCTCTTGGGGTTCCTTGAACCCTCTGGAAGTGGTTCCATGCGAGAAGGTTGCTCACCTCCCTCACCTGCAATAAATGTACCATAACAAATCAAGACCAGAAAGGTCCAGAAAAATTACAGTCCGTATTCCACATACAAGACATTTAACAGTAAAGAAAGAGGACTACATCATAGTCACTACTCGGAAGATAAAATAAATGAAATTCAAAATCACAATTCTCAAAAAAATTTGCAGTCTTACTTAAAAAAAATGAAAGAAAATGATCCAAGCACCAAAAACAAGGTCCAAAGATTGCGGTACCAGCGACACTGACATGATGGAGAAACTAAAATATTAACTAACCTGTATTTGATTTTCCCCCTATTTTGTTCATAGCAATAGCAAGAGTGGTGTGAGCTTCCAATGATATTGAACCGTAACTCATTGCACCAGTACAGAACCGTTTTACAATCTCACTGGCTGGCTCAACTTCATCCAGAGGAACCTTTACATCTGCCTCCCTAAACTTCAGAAGACCCCGCAAATTGCAAACTTTATTAAGTTCCTGGATGCGCTTGGAGTATTCTTTGTAAGCAGCGACACTGTTAGCCCTGGCAGCCTCTTGAAGCTTTGCAATAGCAAGGGGATCATTCAGGTGAATCTCACCACCTTTCCTCCAGTGATAATCCCCAGGATTAGGCAATGCCACGGCCTGTGCACTTCCTGGAGGAAAAGCCCGAGTTGGGAATGCCATCTCATGCAACTCAAGCGCATCATGGGCAAGCATTTCAAATGTTGCGCCCTCAACCCTGCTTGGGGTTCCTGTAAAACACCTCTGAATCACTTCTGATGAAAGACCCAGAGCTTCAAAGATTTGAGCTCCCTTATAGGAGGCAAGAGTTGAAATTCCCATTTTGGCAAGAACTTTCATCATCCCATAGTTGCTTGCTTTGAAGTACTTCTTGACAAGCTCCTCCTTTGAGTGGAATTCACCATTTGATTTGGGGGGAATCTTTCCATCAACCTGCAGTCTCCAAATTGCCTCTATAGCTAAATATGGGCAGATAGCATCTGCACCAAATCCAACAAGTGTACTGAAATGATGCACTTCTCGAGGCTCAGCAGACTCAATTATCAATCCAACTCGAGTGCGCTGAAGTTTTTTAACCAAATATTGATGGACAGCACCAACAGCCAAGAGGGAGCTCACAGCAACACGCTTTGGTGAGAAGGCTGCATAATCAGGTAAATGACAGTTGGATCAATAACAGCTGTATGAGCAAGTAAATGCAAAAAGTGAACCAATATGCTAATATAGCAAAGTAACTGTTTGGGCAAAATATCAGCTGTCATACCTCTATCAGAAAGCACCAACATTGTATAACCTTCCTGAATAGCATCGTGTGCTTCGGCACAGATTCTATCTAAGGTCTCCTCCAGACCCTTCCTACCCTGTTCTTTAGAATAAGTGATGTCAATAACTTTGCTCTGCCAGCCTCTATAATGCATCTTCTTAACTGCTTCCATCTCTTCAATCGATAAAAGAGGCCCTTTAAGAGAGAGACGATGGCACTGCTCTTCTGTAGTTTCGGTGAGATCACCTTCTGGCCCAATCATGCATTCCATGGAAGTGACGATCTTCTCACGAATGGGATCAATGGGAGGATTGGTGACTTGAGCAAACATCTGCTTGAAGTACTCAAAAGTAAGTTTTTCTCGATTTGACATCACAGCCAAGGGAGCATCATTACCCATTGATCCAAGGGCCTCAGTACCATCTTTGGCCATAGGCAGCAACAGCATTTCCAAGGCCTCAACAGTGTAACTGCAAAAGGGTAACCAGTCTCTCACGTTATATACAAAGGAATAAAAGACAAAGTAACACTTGAAGTAGCGTTGGGGAAGAGTTACACACCCAAAAGCCTTCAGTGGGGCCAGCAAACCATGAGTGCCCATGTTCTCCATGTCTTCATCATGGTTGGACACCTGAAATTTTTACGAATAATCATCAATCATTGCATAAGCAATATATCAGACAAAATAGGATTTAAAAGATCTTTGACTTACAGAAGCCACCCCAGGTATGGTGGGAACAACCCGATCAGATACCGGAACAGATTCAACTATATGTTTGAGCTCAATCTTCTGCCTTCTAAGCCACTCACCGTATGGCCTTGCTAATGAGTACTGCTGTTTCAGTGCTTCATCATCCACTACAACATGCTTCTCGAAATCCACCAGAAGCATCATTCCAGGATTAAGTCTTCCTTTTCTGCACACATCTTCAGGTGGAATGTCCACCACACCAACTTCACTAGCCATTATCACCCGGCCACTATGAGTGACATAAAATCGACCTGGACGTAATCCATTTCGATCCAATGTAGCTCCAAGATAACGGCCATCAGTAACTGCAAGTTTTTGTTGCAGCAAGCACAGATATTAGCAAAACTCTGCCTTAAAGCAGCTCGATAATTCAAAAATAAATTCAGAACATTTACATGAAATAAGAGCAGGCCCATCCCATGGCTCCATTAAAGCTGAAAAGTACTCATAGAAGTCCCTTCTTTTGGGATCAATATTCTTGTCATTTTGCCATGCTTCAGGAATCATCATCATGACAGCTTCAGGAAGACTTCTCCCGGCTCTAACCAGAAGCTCAAGGACCCCGTCAAAAGCTCCTATCGAAAGAGACACATGGCAGTTAAAGTTGGTGAAACATAGCCTATTACCCTATACCTCAAAAGAGAAGAAAATAAAAACATCAAATCATATTACAACAAATAATCCAGAGTGAAAAAGAAACTTCACTCTTATAGATGTCTAAAGCAGCCTGAAAAGAGTCAATCAACTCCTAGGAACACCTATATTGGCATGTCCATGAGAAATCACTCCTAATAAATAATATGTTTAGTGACAGGCATGCTGATAAGACACAAATCAAAAGCTTACCTGAATCTGATGAGCTGGCATCCACAATTGGCAGAAGCATCTTCAACTCAGCCTTTGACAGGCCAAGTTCCTCGCATTTCAATAGACCCTCTCGTGCCTTCATCCTGGCAAGAGAAGAAAAATACAAAATATCAAGGGCAAAAGCAGTATAAATAAAAGGCGTTTTTTTATGCACAATCATGCACAAACAGGAGAAAGTCAAATCCCAACAAACAATATCAGCCAAGCAACTTACCAGTTTACATTGCCCCGAAGAGTATTAATTTCCCCGTTGTGGGCCAAGACACGCATGGGTTGAGCACGGTCCCAGCTAGGAAATGTGTTTGTTGAAAACCGAGAATGTACCTACATCCAGTTAGAAGACCCAAATTTCTCAATTGTACGCACAGCTATCCAAGATATAAGGAACTACTGAACAAAACTGCCAAGGTGAAATTGTGTTCAGGGCACTTCAATATCAGCATACTGCAGTGCCTTTTGGGAGACAACATTTAAACCGTGGACTAGCCTGACCAAACACAATTTCCTTCAACCACAATTTTCATAAGTTTCAAGCTCAAAAGCACCGCACCAAGTTTCGCAAACACGAGATACTTGATAATGAAGTTCCTTACCAACTCACCCATGGCATCCATCCAGCAACCAAATTCAAATAGTAATCAAGGGTGTGGAAGAACTTAAGAGATCATTCAAACTTCAATGCCTCAGAAGTCATTCCTTAACCTTGCATCTCGTCAGTTAGCGGTAGTGCCATGCTGTTCGTTGTTGAAGCATGGAGTTAGTGGATAAAAAGCAAGTGAATGGATGAAAATATTTACCAGGGCCATGTAGCTCGTAAACCTTTGATTGCCAAGATCTGCATGATAATAGTCCTTCAATTGATCGGGCTTTAGCTGACCTTTGTAAATAACAGTCCTGCAATAACAATCAAAATAAATGACATAAGATGATCAGAACAACCATTAAAAAGAAAAGATTTTACTGCAAATACACACCTCGATGATAGAGAACAAATGTAGAAATCCTTAGCACCCCCATGTTGAAGGTTTAATGCGGAACGGATTGCAACCATGGAGACCCTCCTTAGTATGTACATCTTCAAATTATCCAGCATAAAAGATTCAGATTACAATTTACAGAAACAGAAACAAGTGCCAAGCAACACAAAGTGATGGAACACAAGAATTATCCAACAAATTGAATTTCAGACTACAAGAACAGCAAAAAGAAGACTGCAATCTGTATGATCCTAGGGAAGCACATGCCTATCTATGAACTATAACACAGCAACCCAAGTCTAATAATGAATGTACCTGTTGCTCCAAGTCCGCCTTAGACCTAGGAGACGGTGTAAGGAACACCTGCTCCACCACTGGCTCTGTTTCCAAAGCAGACTTTCCCAATCCACTGTTGTTTCTTGGAACAGAACGCCATCCAAGTACAGTATGTCCAAGTGACACCGCAACCTTCAACAGCATGAAAAAAATTTAGTCATTTTCTTAAGTACCAAGAACTAGAGAACGGTTTTGGCTTTCTAACCAAATTAACAAACAACTGCAATTTCAAAAAGCGATCTGCAAAAATGATTTGGAAATGCTTGATCCAGTGTACAAAAGAAAGAGATATGACAAGTAGATGAAACAGAGGAACATCTCTGGGAACTGAATTATCGGAATGATGAAAATGCGAAAGGCCTGATATTACACGTAGACTGAACATCCCCAGTTTCCTTCTTTATTATATCAGGCAAAACAAATTATCCACTGTTTTATTGAGTAAAACCAATTTCTGGAAACAGGGGAAAAAAAAAAACATGAGCAAAAGAACACACGGATTATTAATATTAAATGGGGGAAAAAGATTATATGATGGTTAGGTATGTGTAAGGTGTAGTGCACAGTTCACCACTTGACCCAAAAAAAAAAAAAAAAAAAAAAAAAGATTAATTTAGATCTAACCAACTAAGCATATATTAAGTTTGAAAATTACCTGAGTAAATACAATTTTGCTTTCCTCTCTACGACTTTCAGATGTAGGCAAGAAAAGCATGCCAACAGCATATTGTCCTGCTGGAGGTAGCTCAAATCCTGCTTCCTTAGCAGCCTAACCCAAAGACAACACTATCAGCATACACCGGAAAAAAATACTAAAAATCAAAATAATACTAATTTTGAGTTCAAGAAAACATCAACAACAACGACAAAAACAACAACGATTCCCTTTTCCTGTTCAAGTTCTCCACCAACATTTAATTAGAAAAACTGCAATATAACTAGGAGTTTCTGCGATCCTAGAAAATACACAATTAGCCACAAATTTGAAAAACTAAAATTGTAATAAAGACCCATTAGATTGAAGGACCACTAGATTAAATTAAAATCCAATTAACCAAAAAAAATTAAAACCCGAATTTGAAAAATTAAAATTCATTTCAAGTAAACCATAATCAAACCGAGAGAGAGAGAGAGAGAGAGAGATGATAAAAGTAAAAAGTGAAACTCGATAATTATTTAAAACAAAAAATCAATTCATTCCGCACAAAATAAAAATTTAAAAAAAAAATCAACAAAATCTGGAAAAACAAAAACACACCTTACGGTAAAAGTCATGAGGCAAAGCCACAAGAATACCAGCACCGTCACCGGTATTCGTCTCACATCCACAACCACCTCTATGCGTCATTCTCACCAACATCTCTATCGCATCCATAACCTTAAAAACACCAATATATATATATATATATAAATCATAAAAAATATTTCAAAACACACATGCACTATTCCTAAATCTAGAATTAATCGAATCTCTTACCGTTTTGCGGCTACCCTCTCCAGACAACTCCGCAACAAACCCAACACCACACGAATCCTTATCAAACCTCGGATCGTAAAGCCCCAGTGGCTTCTCTGGAACATTCGAGAATGCCGATTTAACCACGACTCTCAGTTTCGGCTCTCTTCCGGGCCCTTCCGATTGCCACAAATGTAGTCTCCTCTCTGAGGATTTCAATTTCGAACCGAAAAACCGATTCTCCGAAACACTCGACCTTCTCAGAACCGAGCATTTGGAGAGTCTGTTGTTATTGTTCCTTCGTCTTATATGGGCGATATTCAATTGATTGTTAACCGATGAAGAACCATTGATTGAAGGTAGCAGAGACGAGGAATTGGTTCGAAGTTGAATCGAGGAATTCGAAGTTGCAGACATTTTTCAGAGCTTCTGAGATCGAGGCTTCTTTTTCTAGTTTTCTCAAATCTGAAGAACTTTCAAGGAAAATTTGAGATTTAGAATTTGGGAATTTGGAGAAAACTAGGAAGAGAGAATCTTTATCACGTATAGCAGAGACAGAAGTTTTATCTGCCTTGGATTTATACAATATTTGAGTTTCGAACGAACACCAAGGGAGAGTGATAGAGAAGCACCGAAATTGAAATATCAGATTCAGAAACAAATAACCGAGAAAGAAGGAGAATTAAGGTATACAAGAGGGGCGGGGAGAAAGAGAGAGAGAGAAAGAGAGTTAGAGAGAGAGTGAGAGACCGACTGCGATGCGCTCGTTTTCTTCTGGCAGGGGAGGGGTGGATTTTATAGAAACGGAGAGGGAAGCTCAATGTGCGAATTACGGGACCCACTATTCCTTTTTTTTTTTTTTTGCTTTCTTTTTTTCTCCGATTTTAACCTGCTCTCTCTCTATTTCCCCCCTCTCTCTTTTTTTTTTTTTTTTGATCTTGTCTTCTCTCTCTCTCTCTCTCTCTCTCTCTAGGTTGACGTTACAGCTCAAAATTTTCGGTCAATGCCACGTGTACCGTAGACCTACGCGGCTAGCGACAGCCGCTCATGGTGGGACCACAGGACTCCTTGACACCCTGGAACCTCTAGCTTCGGATCCGAGCCTATACCGCTGTTAAAAAAATGTATACATATTCTGTCACGGGTAAAAATTAGGGTTTTACTTTTAATCCATCGCCCTGCCGTCCCTATCGGCTGACTCTTGACCAGCTTCCCATTGGGTTGGGGTATTTGGTGGCATGAGAGACGTGGTTAGGTGCCCCAGAATGACCTTTTTACCCTTACCCCTTAATCTAGCTTCGTGGTTTATTTTAATTAATTATGAAAATTGGATTGCAAATATCTAGAGGGATTAAACTTCTCAGGTAAGAAATAATTGCAAAAAGATAAATGTGTCTCTACCAACATATTATTTCTATTTATTTTTATTTAAAGAAGAATTTATACCGATTTCTTTTATAAAACCAGTTTACGTCGATTTTATAAATATCGAATTATTAATTATTTGAAATAATAGAAGTGTTGAATAAAATTATATCGCTGAAATTATGTTTTTAATTTCAATTAAATTATAAATTGAATTTGACAAATATAATATAGAAAATTTTTCAAATAAAATCAATAAATATATAAATATAATATTTGATAAAAAAATTTTCTAAAAATGAAAACATAGGAGAAAGAGATTTTATGGACACGGTGGAAAGCATACGCCCACAATTTCTGCACAATAAACCACTGATCATTTAAACTTAAATAATAATTATTATTAACAAATTGGTTGATTCAAGTTCTATTACAAATTTTAATCAGCAGAGATTTTATGGGTCAGATATTCATACACGCCCCCCAATTTCTGCACAATCAAACTGCGTGAACATTAATCACCTAATTTAGGTAATAATTAAATGTTGGTATATGAGATATATGGCAGACAAATATAATATAAAGTCTTTCCAAATAAAATTAATAAATGTAATTATAAATTTTAATTACCGGAGAGTAAATTAGTAAAAGGGTGGAGGGGGGCGGGGGGAGATTAGGTTGGGGTGGTGGCTGGTTTCTTAAAGAGACGGAGTGAATGAGACCTTTAAAAGGGATTTAACTCTGCAACGGTATGCTACGCGGCCAACAGTAATTGCAAGTTCATTTGTCTTCCTCAATAACTTCCCGAAAAGGGGTTTAAGGGAATAATATTTTTTTTTTTGGGGCTGTGGGGAGGGGGGGAAGGATAGGAATATTCCTTTTCCATATAGTGCCCCATAGCTTATATTTACCTTGAATCTTGGTGGGTTGAGTATAATTCGATTCATTTCACACTTGTGATACCAAAAGATGAAGATAGTAATATATTTTTTTTTTATTATTCTAAGATATTACCTAGTTTTCTTTTTTTGTGGGAGGGGGATATTAATTTGATTTTTCAGTTGTGAAAAATACAAAGTTGCAACAAAAATTCCATTTATAGAATAGCCAGCAGGTTCATTTTATTGGGGTGGTTCTAAATTTGAATTTTAAGTTTATGAAAAAAATTTAAATTTTCATATAATAATGTCAGTGACATATTATAAAAGAAGATAACAAAGAGAAATTAACGATTTACTAAAACTAACGTATTTTTATCTATATCCTCAAGCAGCCAAGCAAAAGCGTGAATGCAAGATGCCAGTGGAATGATAGGTCCAGGCTAAGCTTCCTCCCCCCGCCCCTGGGGTTCTTCCTCATGGTTCGGAGATACCAAAGCGGGTGCTACATGCTAAAAAATGAGACCTAGGTCACTATTAATGAGAGCAAAAATAAATTTATTATAGTCATTCAAAATAATAAATAGACAACATAAATATTACTATATTAAGTATTGAAAATACCAAGTATTTTGAAAGAATAACCCTAGACATATATAGGAAAATTTTAGTCGGATTTTCCACAAACCAAAGTTTATAACTAAAATACCTCTCGAGTGTTTATAACTAAGCAATACTTATAGTTATCCTTAATAAAATCAAAACTTGATCTAATTATAGTTAATTTGCATTATCAACAACGTTAAGAAAATCAAATATTAGATACAATGTGATAAAAATTTTTTTATCGCTCTTAACAAAAATAGAATTTGTGAATAGATTAGAATTTCAAAAGTAACGCAATCAAGCCATGACAATATTATGCATGCAGGACCACAAGGTTAAGTCCAACTTAACCTACATTTTAACATATTGTGTAGAATTTAAAATATACAACCATTGCCTAAAAATCTAAAATTTTAGTTGTACTGTATAAATTTGAAAAAGAATTACTATTATGAAATTTTCATACATCTAAATTATTCAAAAGAAGAAGTCTGCTGACAGTATTTACACTATTAGTCCCCCACTTACATTCCTATTTGCACCCAATGATGGGACCTTTTTTGACTCTAGATTGGCAGACACCGTGAAGGTGGCAACATTAATTCACTGATTTGTGGGGGGTTTATCCACAAAGTAGTATGCATTAACGAGGGGCAGTTATGTAATAAAAGAAAAAGGTTTGGAAACTTCTATGAGGACTCAAAAATCAAAACAACCAAAATTATAAGGACTCCTTGTTATCAAAAAGTCCGAGAAGTGCGGCGCCCGTGTTTCTTCGTGCGTGTAAGGCTGAAACTCTTTTCCAGTTACATGGTCATATTCAACTGCCCATTTAGATGTTCGCCACGTGTTCTGGATAAAAATTTATTTTTTTAATAAAAAAAGTGTAATTAAATGGTATCAAGAAAAAAGAAGCCCTATCGTTTGAACCCGTCGCTGATGGACAAAAAACAGAGTGAGCCATCATCGCCACGACCACACGCCCATCACCAACCCATGCATGGTGTTTGGTACGTGGTCTAGACTGGACCAGTGTAGGCATATCATGAGCCAAGATGTTATTTATTTATGGTTCTTTCTTCAAATACGACAGGGGTTTTTTCTTTAATTTCTTGCTTCATAACTGTACTTGCATGTGGGTCATTTATTGGTTGGCTGAAATTTGTCTTTGGCAACCATTTTAGCAGGAAGCATCCTTAGCTGAACTTTCCCCATTTGGATTTAGAATCGAACCCGAACGAAATATTGTAAATTTGAATCAGAAGTGTTGAAAGATTTTGATCCAATTTTAAAACTAGAACCTTTAACCCACTACTTTAGTTTCAAGTTTTGATATTTGACATTAGAATGAGAATTTTTGAAAAACTTTAAAAGCAGGAACAAAAATCGAATTTTGAAAGAAATATAAAAAATTGTAAAAAGTATGAAAAATTACAAAAAACATAAAAAACAAAACTGAACAAGAATTAAATCAAAATGAAAACCATTTCTTTCAACAACCATAGCCATATCAAAATCTTTCTTTTCAAAGCCGAAATCAAAACTATTACCCTAATTCAATTATAGTTCTTTTTTTTGTCAAACTAGAACTATTTGATTCTGATTTGGTTCCAATTCAATTAGAAATGCTGGACATGTCTACTCTAAAGAAATTATTTAAAGGAACAAAATGAAAAACATTCTTTTCTTCTTATTAGGATCGAAGTTTACAGAAACTAAGTGGAAAAAGGATTTTGAATAATGACAATAACTCTATTAGAATTAGATAAAAGATAGAATACAAATGACTATAATAACAAAAACAAAAAACTGATCTTTAATTTTAATATTTGAAATTGATCATTTGAGAGATAAATTTTTAAAAAGATCGAGAAAAAAAATAAATAAATATCTAAAATATGTTGGTTTAATTTGTGTGGATTCTTCTATACTATTTATTCTTATTCAAAATCATTTTTTTGTCTAAATTCTTAACTATCATATTTTTACGAATTACTTATGTCCAACTTTTAAGATATAAATGACTAGCAAATATGAAATGTTTAAACAAATTAGAACAAATTGAGATGAGATCTCCAGCATTTTAAATTTAAGATATATATATGACCATCTATTTAAAAGGATTTTCGACAATAGTTTGTTTCAAGTTCTATGAAATAATTATTTGCTCAAAAAAAAAAAAGTTAGTCTTTCAAGAGAACTAAGAAATTTATTTGTAACAAAATTAAATAAGTTAGTCTTTCAACTACACAAAAAGGTGTGACCATCTCACTCTTAAGAAGCTTTGAATTCTACTCTTCTTTTCATTAAAATTAAAAGTTGTATTTTATTTTAATTAGAGTAAATCGTTGTTAATTAAATTATCAAACATATCATTATTTGGTGCATTTTATTTCAAATGTTGTAACAAAAGAAGACATAATAATAAATGCTTTATTTTTTTTTGGTATATAAAAAGATTCAAAATCGAGATATAAGGAGAACGGTGTAATTAAGATAACTCATTAACATAATAAATGCTTCATTATACCCCTAGTGATGTAATTAAGATATTTATTAATTCTTTAGAGTGAGAAAGAGAGCAGTAAAATCAACTTGATATCATAAAAAATTGTACAGGAAAAAAAGGAAAAAAAAAAAAAAAAAAAAAAAAAAAAACCACGCTTTGTCCCACCCCATATATACAAGATTTCAAAACAAGTGAAGTGAGTTCTTTTGGACTTTCTTAATCTTCCTGCTTTGAAAAGTAGACAGAAGATGTATTGCAACCCATGATAGTGAGAAAAAGACATTGTCGATTTATTGCAACCTATAATACTGACATTTTCTTTTTCTTTTTCTTTCGCTGTATTTTCTGCACATAATTTTGTGAAAACCAAATTGTGGGGTTTCGGCCAGGATAAGGACTTCGTCTTTAGCCTAATCGGATTCTTACTTTTTTTTCTGCAATGACGTAACGTATATATCTTCATTAAGAAAATATCAATATTTTCTACAAATAAATTTACTATATCTTTAATAAATTTATGAATAGACATCCATAAAGCAGTTATGGGTTCATTATTATAGAAAAAAAAAATTCTTAACTAGGCTTATTATTATTATTATTATTATTATTATTATTATGAAAAAATAAATTGTTAAGATGATTAATATAATAATTTGTTGAGATGATATTGTAAGAGTCTCTTAACAAAGGCAGCCCCGGGGCCAAGAAAGGTCGCTATCCCTTCAAATTTCAAAAATATTCTTTATATATATATATATATATATATGATAGTTATAATATAGTTTTAAAAATCAAGTAAAAGTAAATATCACATTTGACTCTAACCTATATTTTCTTATTATATTACATTTAATAAAAATCTATTATGATATATAATTGTTTTTAATAATAGAGTGCCTAAAAATCTATTATGATAATACTAGAAATTATGTTTATTTATAATCTTATAAAATAAAAAATAAGCAATATCACACGGTCATGTGAGAAAAGATTACAAAATGGCAATTATAGTATTTAGGTATGTTAAGAATATTTATATTTTTAAATTGAAGAAATTTTATTGAAGAAGTTTTATAAATTTTCAAATTGGAGAAATTTTGAAAATATTGATATTTCTAAATTTGTATATTGTAATTATTTCATTTATTCTTACTAATTATGTAAAAGTTTTATTTTATTTTATTTTTTTATATTTTGATAGAATCATCCTATAAATATGACTTTTGTACATTTTATTGAAAACACAATACAACACAATATATAATATATAAATCATTTTCTCTTAATTTTCTCTCTTTATTCTCTTTATAAACGTTGAAATAGATTAATATACATTGATACATACAAAACAAGAAATGGAGTATTTAGCATGAAAATTATTGATCAAAAGAAGGGTATTTGGGTTTCTATTTTTTGCAAATCAAATTTATCAAAAAAAAAACATTTGAGGAGATCTAAAATATTCACAAATTTCTGGTAATATTCTACCATTCCAAGATCTAAAGCATTCACAAAAACTCTTGAAGTGAAAGACTGAGAGGAAGAAAAATCACTCACGCAAGTTCCAATCGAAGACCAACTAGAATAATTGCCGTTAAAGGGTGTTCGCAAGGACAAGAGGAGGAAGGCAAAAATATAAGAACACGTGTCCTATGACAGCTACACTATAATAATGGAGTCCAATGACTGACCTCTGCAACTGTAATCCAATTCTGACAAATGAAGGCCTTGTTCATGCCTCCTCTTTTTGTCTGACAAAGAAGGGTTTGATTATTTACACAAAAAATATAGAATCATTTTTTATTTTATTTTTTATTTTACCTGTCTACTTCCTTTGCCGACATATCAACAAGAGACAGATACCGCTCTGTTCATCCACACTACTTTGTAAACCTCTCTCGTTTAACTTTAATGGAATTTGGAGCCACTCCCTTCTTCTCCCAACAAATTGCCATTTCTTTTTTTAAGCTTTTCATTTCATCTTTTGAGTTTAGAAGATTTTCTTTTCAAAAATTTTCTAATTTAAAAAATTAAATATTAAATAAAAAAAATTTCATATGATATTCTTCTAAAGAAAAACTAATATTTTTAATACTTAACATTGCATATATCAAATAGAATGAGTGGTTTAATAAAAAAGCAGGGTTTTAACTCCAAAGACCCCATAAAATATAGAATCAAATTCAAAAATTAGTCGTTAAAATAAAAAAAATTTTAAATTCAATTAGAGCTCATGGATATGATGCATGTTTAATTGTCATTTTTTTTTTTATAAATTTGAATTAGTTAAGTAGAACAAAAATCCTAATATAAGATGCATTGCTTTGTTTAAAGAAAGGGGTAAATAGATAGTGAAGATATGAACTATCACTTAACATGCAATTAAGAATTTTTAATATTTAATTTGTTCTTATGGGACATGGAATTTATATTTTTGATTAGTTTAATTTGTTTGAATGCAAAAATATCACTTGACTTGATGCTCTACTAATACATTAAAATACAAAATTTAAAATATTATAAAAATAATAATTAATAATTAAATGTAAAAGTAGTGAAATAAAGGAAAAAAAAAGATTAAAAGGGAATGGGAATCCTTCTCTCTGCAATTGAATGTCTGGTCGTCTGTAAAATTAATAATTTTAATTTATTTAATGGTTTTGTAAGAGATAATTATTCTTCATTGAGTAGTAAGACCTGCAAACGTATTTCTAAATCCAAAAAAATAAATAAAAATTGAACTTTTCAATTTCATAAGACTCTAGTAACATATATATATATATTTTAATTACAAATTCATAGGTGGACTTTTCTTGTTGAATAAGTAATTCAATAATTCAAAACTTGGATGAAAACAAAGACCACTCACCAAACTCCCTTCTTACCATGTCATAGAAATAGGGCATGGCCAAGTATTATTTTGCCTCCCAGTTTGAAGACTCTCTAACAAATAAAATAATAGCAGAAAGCAACAAGGGGCTCATGAAGTGATAGAGGTGCCATGCCATGTATGGGTCTCTATACAATGAGCTTTCACATTTATAGTGTCACTTTGGGGAATGGGGTCCCTTGTCTTGAACTTGATGGCACTTGGGATACTACTAGTTTGGCCAGTCGACCCTCACTTTTATCTCATTTTCAATTGATTGGCGATTGACGGATTCAAAATTAATCATATTTTGATTAATTCAATTTGAATAATTTGTGAGAATCCTATTTAGAGGCTGCTCTCTCAACATAATATTTTTCATTCCTAAAATTTCAAATTTCAAATTTGATTAAAAAATCTAATATCTTAACTATTCACAAAGGAATTCTAAACTTTTAAGTTCATATGAACTACTCCCAAGATTGCAAATGGGATTTTGAAAAGGGAGTATGTCATTTGTATCAACCTAAATTTTGGAATTATTTTTGAAATTGCTTCGCTTTCATGATCTAATCACGTGGGGTTTATATTTGTAGATCTTGAGTTGTAAATCACCTGTTTATGACTGAAAATTCCTCTTACCTACCATTGTGGAATTTCCTCATTTAAGCATACTAATTTGACCATAATTAATTGTCTACCCAAAAGAAGAACCCTAAAATGCCTTTATATTTTTTCCTTGTGCTACACTCATTTTATTGTTCCACTGCCACTAAACCTCAATTAACAACATTCCTTTCATGCAAGCATTTTTCATGGCGAAAAGGAGAGCTCTGAGCCTTTATCGTGTTGTTATTTTCACATTTAATTATTGAAGTTTATGTAAAAGATTTTTTTTTTTTTCGAAAGGAAAGGATTGTCACATACATCATGCACCTAGCTTTTTAACAAAATTAATTTGATTGGACCACGTCATGACTGCATTTATCTATTAAACCATCATATTTTTTAGATATTTTCTAAATGTTATTTAATTTTATAAAGAAAAATAAAAATATTCCCACTACTTTTGGAGGGAATTAATTTGCTATCGCTATTTATTTCTTTTATAAAATAATAAATTTGATCGATAAATTATAATTCAACTGATATCGTTCATTTTCTTTTAGAGATTTTGAATTCGAATCTCTCTTATATACTAAAAAAATAAAATAATAAATTTCAAAGAATAAATATTCCAAAATCTAAATGAAAAGCAGAAGATGATGGCTTCCCTCCTTTAAAAAAGAATAAAAGAAGAAAAAATGGCTTTTCTAGGGTTCTTTGTAAGCGTATGAATTAAGACAATCATTAAATTAAGTCAATAATTGTGGGACACTCCCAACATTTAAGGGGTCAATAACACGCAGATGGAGCATCATAATCATACACAAACCTTTGCATCTTACACCCAAACACAAGGAAATTCTTGTAATCATTTTTTTTAATAAAAAATACCACTTTTGTGACCCTTAAGCAGACATTGTCTTTGTCCATCTAGTATATTATGCCACAATAATTGAAAGCACCTTACCCCATTGACCATTGCTTATAAAAAAATTTCCTTTCTTGCGTTATAGAGGTATTCAAACCATTGCTGCAAATTTTGTGATGATGCTTCTGCCAAATTGCGTAGAAAACATATCCCACTCCCCACGCCATCAGTGCAATGACCACAGATTGGTTTAATTAAGTTCAGATACATAATAAGGACAACGATTTCTTGAATTTTTAGATATTGTCAAGTATTTAACGAGTAGAATGTCAACTTCCATTCATAAATCTTATATTAATTACCAATAGAGATGCTCGTGGAATTGTTAATGGCAATGGCCCCACATGAAGATGAAATTAAACTATTTGGCAATATAAGCTTACAAACTTTAGTCTCATAAATAAAAAATATTTAAAAATAAATATAAAATATGTGATTATTTTGAAATAAAACCCACCCAAAATCAAAAATAAAACAAATATACTAGTTTTTGTTGTAAACTTGAGACCACCTCAGCCAAACACATGGTCAAACAGGAGAAAAATGACAAATTACAAAGGTAGAAACATAGAAAATCTTCTTAGGGAGGTAGGTAGGTTTTGATACTAACTCACAAACAGCAAAGGAATCTTCAAAACGTAAGGGTATTTCAAGTTGCCATATGTTGAAAACGACGTATGAAAATAGTGACCCCATTGCCAATCACATCAAAGATTTGCTCTCCACTGCCTCCATTCCATTCGGAACCTTTTCATCTTGTCTTTGGTTAAATTAATCAAAAATCACTATATCCGAGCCTAATTAAAAATCAAGCCTCTCTATTCCGAACCTAGCCTTTGGTATTGGCTCATTACCATGCGAGAGAAGAGGAAAGAATCAATGACATAACTTTCATCGACGTGTATTATTATAATGGTACAGAGAAAAGGGCAAGAAAAGTGAGAGAAACTCTTTCTTTTTTATTTTTATCTATCGGTATTCAGATTTTATCGATTAATCCGTTCATTAAAAAATCGGGTCTCTCGACTTCTTTTCCACTTAATATAAAAAAATTTGATTCTCTATCTCTCTCGTTTGTAGCATTTCCGATGAACTTCGCTTTTGATTACCTTTTTCTCCGGAAGCAGAGATTTTAATTAATTAAAGCTCAAATGAATTAAAGATCATGCAAAGGGTATTGACCATATGGTATTAAAAAAAAAAGTCAGTTTTCAAATATTAGTATAATATAAATTTTTTATTTGAGATTTACATTTTAATTAAAGATCATGCAAAAGGTATTGACCATAAGATATTAGTACAATATAAATTTTTACATTCTCCCCCATTGTTTTCTTCGGAAACTTTGGTCATGAATTTTCATTTGTCTTTGTTTTTGGAGTCAATATTATAAATTCCAAATGACTACTTAAGAAAAAAGGAGACTCCAAAAGGACTTCTCAAGGTTTCCGACACCCTCAATTGGTACATCCTTTTGGTATTTGTGCATGCAACTCATCTCATGTAAATTACAAAAACATTTTTTTTTATAACCACAATTATTTAAAATTAAATTTTGATTAATCTAATTCGAATGTTGTCAAATCCAATTTAGAATAGTTCTCCTAACGTAATTTTTTTTATTTATTAATTTTAATTAAAATTTAATTAAAAAAATTAATACTCATATCCACTAAATTAACTATCCATATATGTAAATTACAAAACGTTATCTCTTCGCTAAGTTGAAACGCGGGGAAAGGCCAACCTCATATTTTCTATAATAATATTCAAACCTGTGTACTTTCATGGAGATTAAAACTCCAATTTATTGAAATGTCTCCATTACCCAATCGGATTGACCATCACGGTACAGAAAAAGATTAAAAACTACAAAAGTTAAATGCAATGTATGGTCAGGCATCAATCAAAATCAAAAGATTAATCTTATCTTAAACTTTAGTTATTGATTAATATTTGTTAATCCCACATTAATGGCTTTACACTCACTGTATTAATTTTCAAAGCAATGCATTTACAATGTTTGTGTTCTGTCATGCATTACCTCTGCAAATGAATCAAGTGGCTCAAGGAGAATTTAAAATCACTGTGGCACTACTTTTGCTCGAATAAGGTGAAATCATATAACATATTTATCAACAAACTTTAGCAATACATTAACCAATCTTATGTTTCTAATTAATTTTTTTTTGTATCATGTTTTGGATACCGTCCGATATTCAGGGTTTTGCCCTAATTAATCTGGATATATAGTTGCAGTGGCTTCTTTCAAAGGGCGGATCTCCCAATAGGGAATGTTCCATATGTATGAGGGTCTCATACTCTCTGCAGAAATTGAATCTCGATCATGATTAAGAGTATTTAACTTCACATACAATTGAATTAATCCACGTTGATTATGTTTCTAATTAATATCACAACAAAAACACGGCAACCTTCCGCTATCATCTCCCTTCCTAAACTAAGCAAGATTTCGGATTTTTAATTATGGGAGTGGAGTAAGATCCAAATCTAGCCTAGACATGGAGTTGGCTGTGCATGCGCCCTGTCTAGAGGTGGAGGGATCACAAGAGGCGGACAGAGCAGGACTAAACTCGTCCAAGGATATTAATCATTTTCATTTCTTATTAATTAATGGTTCCAAAGAAGAGCATGCAATGGGGTGACTCTCCAGCGATCAACCAGTTGCTCAAATTATAATATCAGTATATTTTAATATTAGATTTTTTATATTACTTTTAATAAAATTAAATCTATTTTTAATTTTATACACTGTGTAGAGATATAAAATGACGGGTCGTTGGCCGTTTGATTAGCTGTGGAGTCCATACATTTACTCCTTATTGCCATGTTCATGTCCATGGGGTTTTATTAAATTTTGAATCAACGTGCCCGATCATGCCAAGTGCAATCAATCGACGGTCCACAAAATTTTACTGTCTTCAAAGTGCGAGTGAAACCACTCGCACCAATCATTGATGTGTAAGAGTGGACGAGCCTTCGATCGCCATTTTCAGTCCCAAGACTACACTTTTTTTCACTTTATTATACATTGCGTGTGATACACGTGGTTTCAATCAACGAATTGGGGCTTAGTAAAAATCAAAAATGGACGATGAAGATAATACCTCGGACCTTGAAAGAGCACGTGATTGGGATTTTGTTTTTTCGGATCGGATCTCAGGTGATCGGACGACATGATTTGATTTGATATTTTCCTTTTTATAATAATAATAATAATAATAATAATAATAATAAACTAAAGATACCAATGCAATAATATAGTCTACACATTTCATTTGATATTTTCCTTTTCTTATAATAATAAAAAAAAAAAAAAAACTAAAGATACCAACGCAATAATATAGTCTACACCACTCGATTGCAGAATTTTTTTATTATAATTTTTTTTTTCTGGGCCCAATTCTTTTTATGTTAGAAAGTAAGTAATAATAGTTTATTTAATTCTTTGTTAGTAAAAAGTAAATTGAATCACTTGAGTAATAGGTATTTTAGTAAAAAAAAATATATATATATAGTTAATATAATCAAACCAATTGATTGTTTTTTGGGTACATGTATTTAAGAAATTTTTTTCACTTAAAATGAGATGCATTGGCTAATTTTTGTGTTATATATTAAATGATGCTTCATTTGTAAACTAAATATTCTTATTATTTTTTTACTATTATCTGTATCTTCACGTAATCTAAAACTTTTCACTTATCTTAATTTTTTATAAAAATATATAATTTAGATTCTTATTTTTTAATATACATAATCCGATATTCTGTATATTTAATTATCTCTGATACCAAGCAAATTGTTTTTAAAAACCTTAGCTACTCAAGTAAAAGGAAGAGGATGCATCGGTTTTGACTAAGTAGATTGTAGATATACATACATGGATGAATGAAGGACTTTGAAGCTGATGACGCAGAAAGATTTCAAGGATCTTATTGCTTATTTCAATGGACTTCGGGACAACGTATTCTATTGTTTCTCATGGTTTTGACATAATTTTAAAAATTGTGAGTATTAATTAAGAACAAAGTACTACCATAGACTGCAACGATTCCAATGACATCTTCGTGTCAAGCCTTTGATGTACAAGACCACACGCCTTTGTATCGATGACGAATGGGATTCCAAGTCAACTCTTTGGTTACTTAAAACATGATTTTCTAACTTAATTACTTGATATCACTAAAACTAATGATTTAAGGTTGCCGTATGAAATTTAATATTGTAATAATATATATTTGCTCAGAGAAAATGAGAAAATAATCAGGAGTTCTTTTTTTCTTTTTTCTATCTTTCTATTGAAAACAATGAAACTTGTAAGAGAATAGCAATTCCTCCATGTTATAAAAGGCTAAAATCCAAATGATTTCCTCACTTGCCGACAGACACAAAGTCGTGAGGTTCATTCGGCCGAATGCAAAGCTAACTTGGCCCAGCAACAATAACGTATCAAGAAAAGATTTCCGTATCAGCACCAAAAAAAAAGATTTCCGTATCATAGTTTAGAAACTTGACTTACAATGTCAGAGCTTGTTCAAGATTGATTTCTATTGGTTCTCTTGGCCATCTTGTGGTCATCCATCTCTATCTCTCTCTCTAGGTGGGTAGGTAGGAGGGATTGTGGAGGGTAGTAGGCTGGTTAAAAGTGGTCGTTAAACAGACCCTGTGAGAGGGTAGCTGGCAAATTTGAAGATGGTAAAGCAAAGTGTTTACCAAACTCTTTATGACGAAGACCAGCGACGTATTAAGAAAAGATCACCCTTAATCATCACCTATACAGATTTCTTTTCATCTTTCTAATCTTTACTCTCACCTTTTAGTTTTATCAATATGTTATTCTGCTTTCTATGCTTTCAAATACGTAAATATACTCCCCCCACCTTTTGCTTTTTTTTTTTTACAATTTTATTCCCCTACTGTAGAGGAAAGGTAAAATCTGACCAGATTCTTTTGAATTTGATCAGTGTTGTCAATGGTTGTTGGTCCTTAAAAAGGTCTTTGCACGTAAGATGCACGTGCAGTGGAGGTCCCCAAAGCTGTCCTCATTCACTACCAAAAGGTGGGCTTCTTGCTTTAACAATCACTTGCAATGATCCTACTACACAACAACCAGGCCTGTCACATTTAGTTCTGCTGTTTGCTTTACAAGCAACAGGAAATGGCGGCATTCAGACCTAAAAAGAAGCACAAATCCAACAGGAAAGTAAAAACCGTGTGGAACAAACCATGCCATTCTTTATTGAGAGACATGGAAACTGACCATAAAAGACAAAATCATTATTGTCAATTCCTGCACAAATACTTGTCCTCAAATACAACCAAAAACTTGCTGATACTGAAGTTGGAGAGGACCCGACTTTCAGCTTACATATCTCGACAGATGGAGTGTGGAGGCCCATGACCTTACAAAAGATCTCTGCTTAGGTCACTTTGGCTAGGTAATAAGACTGTGGTCCATGTATGAAAATGACAATGTCTTTTTTTTTTTTTTTTTTTTTTAACAAGAAGATACAACCAAACGGGATCGAACCAAAGAAAGAAGGTGGAAGTGGAGAGGATGAAAGTGACAATGTCTACACATTTAGTACAAGTAGATGCCAAAGTTGATGAAAAGCTTCATCAACTTGGTAAATAAGTTCTGGCAGACTAAAGGTTTTTCACAATGTGGTAGGTAAATAAGCTACACATTTAGTGAGCATAGGCGGTGGTTCAGCGTGCGAAACATAAGCTTGGAGGGGTAAAGAAGAAAAGGCCCACCAAGATGGAAATCTTCATTTACAACCAAACATTTGTAAGTAATGGACAAACCAACCCGGAGGACATTTTTGGATTCATGCACCAAAATAAGTAGCAAATAAGAGAAGATTATGAGTGACAAGCTTCTTAGTACAATGTCAAATTACCACAAGTTCCCAATAGGAATGAATAGCAGCTCTTCAATCATCACCAATTCAAAGAAAAACTAAGGCCAAGCACAGAAGCATTGAGACATGGGGAGAAAAAATCATCTGATTTTGAATCATCTAAATCTCTGTGTCAAAAAAGCGGATCATCAATCCAGAAACCATTTGCCTAGCAAAAGGAATGTAACTCAAACTGTACCTGAAGCGAAAGCAAAGGAAGGATATAAGCCTTTAAGTTAAATAACCGGACTGCATTTCTAGAACTTGCAAAAGAAAAAGGGAAGAATACTGATTTAAGACCCTAATGGCAGTTGCGTGTGTCCATTAAATAAGAGGACCCATATAGATCCCTTTAATCCTCTTCACTATCTAATAATTTTCACTGAATTAACAACAAAAGAAGCAGTACCCACAACTTCACTTCAGATATGCATGTCTCTAGTGTATCCAATTGACTGCAGAAAGTACACTGCGTTCAACACCAGATTAGTCACATATATCATGATCAATTACTTGTAAAACTCGCCATTCTCACTAACAGAACAATGATAATATGTGCATTTTCAGATATTGTTTGTATCAATCAAATGACCCCAGATTGTGTACATCATTTGGTTTTACAAGTTAGATCAGAAGCCTAATTCTCTGAAGACAATTCCTTGAGATTGGTTTTACAAACATCCAGCATTTTGTCATCACCCATAATTTTCCCAATCTTTTCCTCAAATTTTCAACATATTCCTCCAACCCCAACCCCCCGCGCACACGACCATAATAGAGTAGCTATCATGGTTTTCAATAATGATCAAAGAAAATAAGATTTGACGAAGAGCGTCTTTAAAATAATATAAAACTAAATGATTATTTACACATCACATGACCATTTTCTATAGATTTGCTTGAAAGCAAGTCAAAATGGAAAAGGAGACAATTTCAAAGTTTCCGTAGGAATGTCGATTTGCCAAGTACCAGAATAATAGTGACAAAGGGCCACAACTCAGATATTCAGCACATTTTTCAAAATTATGAAACAAAAGTAACATTGATGCCCAAGAGGCTGCAGTTACCCACGACCATTCTTGTGCTTTTAGTGAAGTGACCCAAAAGTTGAAAACTCCAAGAAAACTGAATTGATGGTAAATTATTTAAACAAAATGAGAAGGATTTAGTTATTGTGAATATTGATTCTAAAGGTAGATTCTTTTTAGGCTAAGTAATAACTCAGGGAAGAAGAATACATTCAAATGGTTTATAGGATGTTTTTAGTGAACTTTATGCCACAGTTCAGGTAGCATGAAGTATCCAATCATATTTATACAGATACTGCAGGAGCTCAATATGAGACTTATCCTTACAAGAGCTGAACTGATCAACAAATCAGTTGACTGGAGACTTAAAGCTTATTGAATACCTTCAGTTTTTTTGACAACTAAGAAATTCAGTGGAATTCTTTTCGAGAAACAATAAACAAGACGACTTCCAAGTGGAACAAATCCCAATCATAAAGTCCCCGAAAATGCACTGCAGATCAAAAGGGGGGATTGATCTATAATTCACCAAGTATGGGAGATTCATTACCACATTACTCGTGGTATGTTAATTAAAAAGTTCAAACATTCAACAGAAGTGAAAGTTTTTCTGAAAAGGATTTCTGTCTGATCAGGGCCTGCTTCAATATAAAGCAAGTGAAGCCCTTGCTTTAGGACCACCAAATTTTAGCTCTTCTATTAAAATATTATAATCATAATTTAAATAATCATTAAAAGAATTTGTTTAAATGAAGCAAAGGCCCCTCGAAACAATTAAGGCCCTCTTTAGTGTTATGCTGCTATTAAAGTCAAAAGGTCCACCTTCCCACAAACTCCTGTCTTTTCTCCTTTCTCATCTCTCCAGATTCCCACCTTCTACCAAATTCCTTAATTATACTTCTTAATTGCTTCTAACACCCCTATTTTCTTTTTATGAAGCCAATATTTTAGTTTTGATCATTTTCTATAATTTTCTCATCACTTTCATTCTTCTCTGAGCACTTCTAGTCTCCAACCCACCGTTGCTGCATCATCCCTTTCTTCTTTGAGTCACAAGGCAAAAGAACACTTTAATTTTGAAGAATTTGAGTATAAAAGTATAATTAGTTATTTTGTTCCTCAAAAAGCTAGAAAAATATATTTTAAATGAAAATTAGTATTATTTTATTTAAGAAAATAGAATGTCTTAGGTTTGAATTTGGCTTTAGACCACCAAAATCCTTGAGCCTCCCGTGTCTGATAAGCATTCTACATCACAGCGGACAGTGTAGATGCAGTTTATCATGTTCTAAATTTAAAATTATATTCAGCAATCCTTCTACATCCACAAAAGTCTAGTCGCACTTGTATAAGATGAAACAATAAGTTCTGAATATGCTTTCACCATCCATAAGTAATTTGGACAGTCTGAAGGTCACATAGAAGCGGGAAGTTCCATTCGCATGATAGTTTTCCCTCAAACATGGAAGAGAACCAAGCATACTGCAAATATAAACTTTCTAATAGTTCGGATACCAAATTGCTTGTATTTTACAAACAAACAGAGGCAAATCTATAATTATGGGATATATAACTTTCTAAGCACTCAAGAACTGCGTGAAGCTTATAGACGATCCCTCATGCCATTGTCAAAATTGGGAAATCTGATTAACCTACATCTTCTATAATCTTGAGTAAATAGCTTGGGTGTTAGTTTAACATCAAGCTCTATTATATACCCTGACAAGTTCAACTCCTCTCTCTCTCACGTGTGCCACACAATGTGTAGATCCTATCAGCATAATTTTGTGATCTCTTGCACTAAATTGATTTCTAAGACTCAAATATTCTAAATTTACAAATTAACCATGTCATAGCATCTTTCACAATGATTTTCATTTTTCCCATTGTCCAATATGGTTCTGCATAACATTATGATACCACATTTGAACTGTTCACCCATTAGATTCACAAAGTCCTCAAATTAGTTCAAAAATTTACCAAAGTGACAACACTAAAATTCCTCAGAGGGTGATTCTAATATAATATATTCTATCAAAAGAATATATATATGAGCAAAAAGATCCTACATTTGCGCCAAGAATTGTCAAAGGTTCTCCAAGTGCTCAAAGTCAAGCAAGGCAACTTAAAATGAGCACCCCCTCTTCTTTTCTCGGATGCCAAGACTTTAAGATGAGTGTTTTGTTTAAATATCCCCTTGTTCCTCATAATTATTCAATTGTTTCCTTCTTCTCACTGCTTAGTTACCCTTTTGTCCTTCTCTTCCCCTCATTGTCTTCCTCTCCACCATCCCCAGCCCTCCCTTTTTGTATTCTTACTATATCAAGGATTCAGGATATAGGCTTTTATTTGATTTCTTCTGGTATAGAAAACTGAAATGACATTATCGTACTCAGAGAAAAATGAAGAAGATGAGATCCCATTATCCTATCATCAAAAGATATATTTAATTGATATCGTGTTACTCTGCATAAAAAGGTGCCTAAATTTATTTGCAAATTATGCCTGTATAATGAAAACTAGCTTTTGTTGTAATTTACAATGAAAAACATGGTAAATTATAAATTTATGCCTAATTAACCCCTATGTTGCAATTTTCCTATTTTCTGCTTCATTTTACTTGGACAAGCATGTAAAGTAGCACTCAATGCCTCAAATACCAGGATCAGTGTCTTCCAGTCATCTGCTTCTTTTAGTAATTTTGTGCGCACCAATAAAAATAACAAGTGGAATACAATATGACAGCACAACAACATCACAAACATTGATTTGGATTGAATCAAAAGTTATCTTATAATTTATTGCCAATGGCCTAAAATCAAATAATATGTAAAAGAAAAAAGTTTAGCCTGCCCAAACTGAGTCAGAACATAAGATTTAACTAAATTCACTTTTTTTCTTGGGGTGGGGGAGGGGGTTGAGCATCCTATTAATTACTTCTAGAATTAGCAAACTTTTACCTTAAATACACCTGCCAACAGAGATCCAGAATTAGTTCTTTTTCATTTAATCAAGTTAGAGGCTGTTGGAAGAAGATGGTACAATGTATTTGCATGAGGTACAACAAGAATATTTCATTTTTTGTGGGATAAGTTAGAGAATAACATCCAAAACCAGGTTGATTCTTTAACAACGTTAACCCAGTAACAGAATTAAGATCTAGTAGCACCAACTTTGCAATTACAAACACATAATCCATGAAACAAAGAAAAAGCCAAAAAGTGACGAGCATTAATTTTCAGCCAAGGAAGTCAAGATGCACTTAAAACCAGAACCATAATGGGAGGAGAGTGGATATACAACCCTATAAAACTAAGAAAGATAAATGCAAAAGACAACTTACCATATTAGGGCACAGATCTCACAAATAGTGGCAATTATGGTCAAGACCTTACTTTGAATCTGCAGGACATTGAAGAGGTAAAGATCAATTGCTTGTACCAGTAGCATGCAAGTGAATATAAGGAAAATAATTTCTCTGATTGCTTTAACCAAATAAATTTTGAAGCAGTCTAGCACATCTCCAGTTGGATACGATATATGTAAGAAGTAAAAGCCCACTGGGATGGAAAAAAGGAGGCGCATGCCAATATTTAAATCTAACCATCAACTAAAAAACTTCAAAAAAAAATAAATAAATAAAAAGAACAAAACAAAAAGGAACACTGTTCCTTTAGAGTGCTGAGGGTTTAGATATTATTTTATAAAGGATGAAATTATCTAAAGCACCAAGGTGCAACAACCTTAAGCACATGACAAAGAAAAGGACTCTAAAAGGTCTCAAATATTAAAAGAAGTTGGTCAAACAGCAAGAAGAGGTTAATAATTTTAGATAGGACCGTACAGCACCTATCCACATTAGCAAAATGGATTGCTCAACACCATTAAAGATCCTCTTATTTTTATTGCCACAAATAGACTATAGGAACTCAATGGCATAACAAATTTAGAATATTACTGTCTAACAATAACAATGATAGCTGCACTGATTGCTGCAGTAAAGGAAAAAAAGAGGATAGATTCCCACAGAATGCATATGCAATGGTTCAAACAGCACAATCAATTCAGATTCTTGGCAATGTCACAGATAATGTAATGACAGTAAAGTTACAGATATCCAGCACAGTGATGGCAAACTGCCACTATAGTTAAATTGGAAAAGCAAACCATATAAACTTACCCAAAGAGCAAAGACAAGTGCTAGAACAACAAAACCAATATAAATAGCAGTAGCATAGATGCGAACTGGATTAACCATCATTTGTATTTGCTGCTGAGGTCCAATAAGGAAGGCTGTGCTGCCATGTTGAAAGACAAGTCACAATCTATAAATTCTATTAATACAATAACAACAACAACAAACTGAGACTTAATCTCAATATTTGGGTACAAATTCCATTAATAACTTATTAAAATACATTATTTAGGAGATAATTTTCCATAGCTTTTATGAAATTGGTTTGTTAAATTAGGTGACATGGACCATATTCACATGAATTTGCATAACTTTCCCATGTATGCCCCACACTTCCAATTAGTTCAAATTGTAAAATCTGTGGGGCAAATCTAGTACCCTCTCTTGTTGATACTCAGTTTAACTAGATCAATTATGCAGCTTCAATACAGAAAATTTATTCAAACATGGTCCTGTAGTGATATCTCGCACTCCTATTCTTATCGCACTCCTGAAGTGACATGGACCATATTCACATGAATTTAACCATCGTTCTTATCGCACTCCTGAAGTGTCCTTTTCTCCAATAGCAATAACCACTCACAGATGTCAGTAAATTGCCAAAGAAGGATATCTCGGTAGAGAAAAATAGTGAGTGAGACTATGTTTATAAATGGGATTCAGCCAATGCATTCAAAAACAGGCATTAGACTTGAAGTTGTGCACCAGATTCAGTCGCATTGGCAGAACATTTAGGGTTAATTGCAAATTATGTAAAATTTTTACACAGCATATTATCCTTAATTATATCAAAGTACAAAAGTTCTAATCCGGGGGTATCAATTTTGGACTCAGTCCCTGGACTTTCATATGCATGTGCCAATTCGTGGTTCAAGACAGTTCAAATCTTATGGTCAATTATTAGACCATATGTATTGAACACATGGGCTCAGATTTTTATTTTATTTTTTGTTAATCTCAGAGTTTCATGTTTGAAGACCATAGTAAATTTTTAATGCATTTATTTACAATTATGTTTCTGTCTATTATAGTTTTTATGGCCTAAATATTTCTTTAGACAGCATAAAATTGACCCCACTATACCTCTTTTCTTTACAATTTTGGGTTATTGTAACGGATCAAATTCAATAAAATCTAAAGAATGTAATTATGTATTAGTGTCATGTATTTTAGAATTTATGGGGTCATTTGACCTCACAATGTTGAACGTGGTTCTGCCTATAGCCAGATTAACATGCACTCACTAAATTGGCCTGCTTTGTACCTTCCCACTGCCAGGATGTTGCCAAAGGTAAACAGAACTGCAAATTTGATGGGTTTGGCAAACACAATCAATGACTGCAAAAAGAAGCACAAGGCGAGAGAACTGTTAAGTACATGCTCGTCAATAAATATCATGCTGCTACTTGCCAGTGAGTAATCAAGTTTTAAATTTCTCCATCTCCATTCAAGAATCCACATTCTCAAAGCAAGCAAATAGCATTCCCAAGTCCAAAATCCCCAATCCAAAGAGAAACGAAAAATAATTGAGAACTTCTCTCTTTTTCATCTTAAAATCTTCTACTTCATCTATCGTGCCATTCTCTCATCAACTAATCAAAGATTCAAATCAAAAGAGTAAATTAAAATCGTGCACTTGTAATGAAGTGATAAAGCAACAACTCTTTCCTATTTTAGTTCTCTGCCTTGAGCAAATAGTAAGTTCAATACTACAAAGTGGACAATTGTATTTCTTTTGATTGAAAAAATTAAAAAACTTAATAGGTTTGGGCAATTAATGGTTCTAAGATGGTTTAAAAAAAATTGATTGAAATTTAGAAAATTTCTTGAGTATTATGATGTCTTTGTTGATGTGATTCTAATTAAGATTACTGAGATTGTTACAGAAACATGGTCTAAGCCTAGAGAATATTTGATCTCGTTAATTACGTGGTCTTGGATTTAATTTACTTTCCTTTTTGTTGACAACCGGTAATATCATATATCACCACCAAACAACAAGAAGTAGTTTCCTTGGAAAAGAAATTTTCTCCTGAACCAGAAATCTCAAATCCGCAAACCAGAAACCATACTGTAAAATCCTAACCTTGAGTTGATGAATTAACCTTGATTTTGTTCCTATTCATGATTTGTTGAAATAAAAAAGAAAGTAGAGTATACAAATACTGTGCCCACAATTTCGACACCAAGCATTTTAGGGCCTTACATAGATTCTGCAATAATTCTATAGATGTTAATCACGAGTGGACTATTAACCAAGCTTGTCTTATTTGCAAAATCCAAATTACAAACTTTTCCGAGCCCTTTTTTTGGGTACAGAAGAAGTTGTCATGTATAAGGCTAAAAGGCCTTGGAAATCAACTATAAGTAGAGAAACAATTGGAAGGAGATGCCTAACAATTTCTCTTGGGGTCTATACTCAGGTACCGTTAGATTGCTCTGAACCCTAAGCTACAACACAACTGTAGATTCAAGCATTATTGTCTAACAATCATGTGCAACTCAAATAATGCTCCAGCTAGAATAAGGAACAAATCAATTTAGTTTCACTGGGTTTTCAGTGTAATCTCTTATGGTCATTCCCCCCCCCCCCCCCCAATTGCATTTTAGTAAAAAATCATAAATAAATTCGCAATTTCTAGGAGAAAATTTTAACAGATAAATATGAAAATTTTGGAACATTTTAGTACATGTATGCTTAGCAAACAGACCTATGGAAATGCAGCGAATGGGAATGTGGATCAATGCCCAAAACGAAATAAACAGTCTTCAATCAGTTGCTTGCAGTATTAAAAAAATAATAATAAAAACATAAAAACATATACAAGAAGAAAATAGAATTTAGAAGGAATGAAAAACAGATGAATTTCATACCAGGAACATACAGACCACGCCAGCGAGCAAACAGGCAGCAAACCCATATATTCTCTGCTCCATAAAGAAAGGTTAAGAAGGATACAAATCAAAAATTTCAAAACTCAGAGAGAGAGGAGATGGAGAAAGACCTGCAAAGGGGAAAAGGAGCAAATGCCATTAGAATCGTCTAATAAGATGTCGTCTTGTTCTTCATCTCCTCCCCCAAATAAGGGTTGATTGAATTTCCACATTGATAAGATAGAGAGAGAGAAATCAGGGTTTGTCGCTCATAAATGGGCTTCGTCTGTTCAATGGATCTTCGAATTCTCGACCGACACTGCTTCCCTGAGCTCCAAGCTGCACTTTTTCTGAAGTGGGGTAATCGGAAAGCGGCCTTACCCATTCATATCTCAAGTAAAAGAGGGCTTCCACCAAGGTCGTTGTAGTATAGTGGTGAGTATTCCCGCCTGTCACGCGGGTGACCCGGGTTCGATCCCCGGCAACGGCGTCCTTTTTCCTGATTTTGGCTTTTATCTTTTCTTTTATAAAATTTCGTCCGGGAAATTACTGGCCTGCCACCCTTTTCAGAGGGGCTGGACAAATCAGATTTGGGCTTTTCAAAAATTACTTGTCTGCCTCACAACAGATTTGATATAATGCACATTTAGCCAACTTTGACCGCTATGAGTTTGTGGGTATTATCCATTTTAATGGTCATGCAAGCTAAGCTTCCTCAGATTTTTTAAATTCAATTTTTCTCTTCATTTCATTGCAGTTTGAACACGTGTAGTGTAAGTGCATGAGGGAATGGAGTCTACCATCTTCATAGTATTTGGTACTTTCCTATGCAACTCCTCTCAATTAAAGTGTGTTATCCTGTTTAGATGCTTGGCTTGTTTAACATCCACAAGCAGCATTTGCCTGGGCCTTGAATGTGCATGCCTTTTGTGTTTTGGAATTCCTCTCACTTCTTCGATGGCATAAACAACATGCCAGCTTTTGTTCGTTTTTGCTATGTGAAAAATATTTATAATACAGTTGGTATTAATTGATTCGGTTTATAAGAATTTATGAAATTTATCAATATTTCTAAAATAAAATCCGGACGGAAAGAAATAAAATTTAGTTTGAAATATTTTAAAATTTAAGTGGGAAGAATATATGAAACTTTCAAATTATCCAAATTTAAGCGAAGTTCTGCATGAATTCTTTGAAAATCTAATTTTAATTGGAACTAATTTTATATATATAAAAAAAAAAAGATGCAGTGGTTTTAAAATTAAATATTAAATGTATGGTTTTTGAAGATTTTTTAGTAGCAAGAGGGAGCGTAACATGACTTGTTATAGTTGTATTTTTTTTATTTTATAAAAATTTGAATCTGAAATCACAATATTAGGGGAGAGAAGTTGTGACTACTAAACTGTCCCTTTGGGAATAACTTATTATAGTTGTATGAAACAATAAATTAATATTTTTTTAGCATATGATACGGGTGTAACAAAATTTTGACATATGTTTTGTGTAATAGCTTTTGTCATTTTCATGAAAATTGAAACTAGTAAATAAATAAAAAATAAATATTGGGTCTTTTAATTAAGTTATGTTTCGTAAAGTAACATGAGAAGGTAGATACATCCATAACTTATTAGTGTTCTTTTTTTTTTCACTTATGATTTCAAATCAAATAATATATCAGATTTTGGTGTTCTTTTTCACGGTAACACATCAATCGTTATGATTGTATTAATAAATAAGAGCTATTATAAAGGATAATAAAATTAACATAGAAATATAAATTACAAACTTGTTAATGAAAATAAATTCCTGCTTATTTGTAAATTAGTCTCCCAATTTTAGTAATAGTTATAATAGACTTTTCTTTTGTAATTAAAGTTTTTATTTTTATTTTTATTTTTTTCTTTTTAATTCTTTATGAAAAAAATACAATTCTCCCACTTATTAACAATATATATATAAGCACGAAGAGCTCTGTGCTAGATCGGATGTGGTCAGCCTCCAGTTGCCACCTTGGTTTTGGTCATCCTCCAATTAGTAGAGGTGATTCGTTATTGGTGAGCTGATCGTGTGATATGTCATCAGTGGCATTCAGTTTAGGATGACCATGTGTCATACTTTTCTCTCTCTCTCACACGCCAATTTATATCTTTCAATATTATTAATATACACATACTCTCTCTAAAAGCTTTTTATTTTTAAACACTCACGTGACACCTTCTCACTAATTTCTCACATATAATATTCTCACCACCCTCTCTCATTATTTACCCATTTGCCATTTGATGAGTTGGAGTGTATTAGACAAAAATACTATAATGATCTTTCTCTATCTCTTTTTATTATAAGAATCATAAAATCAAGAATCTGTATTTCTCTCTCTCCGAGCGAGATAAATAGATACATAATTTCAGTGTGTTATACATATTAGTTGAAAAGAACAGTATACCATGACTTTAATGATCATGATGTATGAAAATCATTTCTCTATATATAATATATAAGCGAGGCAAATGGATATAGGCAAGTGTTTGTTTAGCAAATTATACTCTCTCACTCTCTCTCTCTCTCTCTAAGCACGGGAAATGGAGATAGTCCACTGCTCATTAATTTTTTTCTTTTTAAAAAAATGTTTGCATATTTTTATGTGTCTCTCTCACAAAAAATTATTTTCAGTTGTAGTGGATAAGAGTGGGGTGTTTAATGATGATCGTGGTATATAGAAGTCATTCCTTTATTGTGAAGGTTTATATTTGTCTTTTCTACTTCTAAACATTTGATTTACTTGATTACTACTTTTCGTATTTATTGCTGATTCCAAAATTATTATTTTTCAGTTACAATTAAGAAGAATGGTGTATCTAATAATGATCATAGTGTATGAAAGTCATTTATCTGCCGTAAAGTTTTGTCTTTATTTTTCCTTTCACACCATAAAGGTTCGGTTGTTGTAATATTAACCCATACATGAGATTTTTGTTTCGTAAAAATATAGGAAAATAATTTATTTAGATACAAATGTGAATTTTATCTTTTGGAGTGTATAAGAATTTTTATAAATTCTCGGTTGATAAACTCTCAAATTTTAAATGTTCAGCTATTAGAGTGTTTAATATTCAGTACAATTTGATGTGTGTTCAGTATTCAGTTATCATCAGGATTTTTTATGCTCGGTAGAGTTTGACTTCTCGATAAGAAGTTGAATGCTCGGTAGAGTTTGACTTCTCGATAAGAAGTTGATTTATTATTTCTTGATTTTCATTTACTTGTCCGTACATTACTTTATTTCATCTCCTATTGTTACATTTCGTTAATATTTTTTCATTTATTTCTTGGATCTTGATATCTGATGTATTTGGATCTCTTAGTTACCAAACAATTTATATTTACATTTATCAAACTATTTATATCTATACTTACTGAACGGTTTACATTTATGTGGAGCATTTACACTTGTCTTCCTGTATTTATACCATTTTTTTCATTCGACATACGTTACCTTGCAACTCGTCTTTTTATGTATCTCTCGATATACTTCCCCTATCACCTCTCGGTATATTACTTCTCGATACGGTAGTTGTGAAACTCCTAGTACATGTTTATCTCTCGATAGCAACCTTGTCAGTGCAATTCTCCCCATCTTGTCGGTATTCATTACTCTATTTTTCCCGATGATTTCTACTTCTTAGTATACTCTATTCGTATTTATCTGTCGGTTGGATGATTACTACCTTTCTTGGTGTTGGACACACTAGCACCTCTCAGCACTTGTATTATTTACCTTTCAGTACCTCTTGGTTTTCTCCACCCAATTTACCTATCGGCACTCCTCTTGGCAATTACATCAAACATCCATCTCTCGTGAAACTTGAAATCATAGAAGTTTGAACCGTTGAACTCTACTTCCTCCAAAAAGCTCGATCTGCCACCAAATCACTCAGACCCTATAATTATTTAATACACAATTTACATTATATTTCATATTTTAAATATTTCACAATTTTTATTATTTTAAATTTATTTCTATAAATTATGATTTCTATTCCAACCCTTCTTCCTCATCACCGAATATATTTTCTAAACAAAACATAACATCTAGTATTTAAACTCATAAGGGTGATTTTCACGGTAACCCAAGAGTATATATCGGATATTTGTGCAAATTAAAAATGTAAGAAGGTCATTAAACAAATATTGAAAATATGTTTGAGAATAAAAGTAGAAGTAATATTCTAGAAGCCCGCTTCATCTCACATTCTCAACTATTTTTCTTTTTTCTCTCAAATTTAATTCATTACCATCAAATCTCAATATCAAAAGATTTCAAATGTTCATCCAACACCCCAAAAATTAAATTCTAGACCTGATTTTAAAGAAGGATTTGAGCATCTTGTATTATTACAAAAAGGGGAGAGTTAAAGATTTTTTTTTTTTTTTTGGTATCTTAGATTCGCCATCACTCAATATCCAGAATTTCGTCTTGACTAATCTAGATCGATCGTTGTAGATCCCGATCGGGATAGGTCTCCCAACATTATTTTTTCCGTGTCCAGAGAGAGTCGAATTTCTGACCTGATTAAAGGACGAAGGTGTCCACCCACCTACACCAATAAGTGTCGGTAGAGTTAAGGATTTTGGTGTAACCCAAATTGGACAACCAAATAGCAAGTACCAATATTTTGTGACTTAAACAACTGAACACCAACCAATCTTCAAATCTCTTGCAGTCGCATAGTACCAATACATTGTGACTCAGACAATTGCATACCAAATCGCAAAGTACTAGTATTTTGTGAGTAAGGCAATCGAAAACCGAGTAGCAAAATACTAATATTTTGCGATGCAAGAGACGGACTATCAAGAGTAAAGTATCAATACTATGTGACTGAGACGACTAAACACCGATCAATCCTCAAAACTCTTGTAGCGTAGAATACCAATACTTTGTGTAACATTAGGAAAGTCCAGTTGTGGTTTTGATACTAAAGTAATACTTTGAAATTTCTATATCTTGCAAAGTATGATAGAATAGTTAATCTAAGTGACTACGTTACCGAGAGGAAATTTCTCCAACAAGTGATTATGAGTGTGACTGAGGAGGTGGAGGAGAATACAAAGAAGGTGAATGGAAATATTGTGAGGTATTCAACCAAGGAGCTATCACCAACATGTAAGATGAGTGGAAAATTGTAATATAACGAGAGGTGAAACCAACTGGTAAATGGAGTGTACAGAAAAAAATATACCGAAGGATACATATATGTATAAATTGTAAAATAATGAATATACAAGATTCAATTTTTCATCACCTGAGAGATACAAGTAGGCAATACCAAGAGAGTTAAATATGTGTACCGAGAAATTTTAAAATTGATACACTGAGAACGTATATAGAAATCGTAAAACAATGAATTTATTGACAGGTACCCATTTGTAAAGCAATGGACGTTTATCGAGTAAATAGATACCAAGAGATAAGTGGGGAAATTGTAGCAAGAGGTATCACTCACCAACCATCCACTGGGAAATCAAAATTGGAGAAACCATCTATCAAATTAAAACTCTTACAAGTAAGTCGATTTTTCACTGGGAATTCCAATTCTACCTGATACCGAGTACCCTAATAACTAATAACATAAAAATTGAAGGTTTACCGCTAGCGGTGTTCACAAACGGTTCAAAAGGAAAAATTTCATATTTATACCTAATTTGATTATTTTTTCATATTTTCACAAGTATAAAAATTTGCATATAGTCCATTTAGGATTAACATCGTAATTCAGATTTATCTGGTGTTATAACAATAATCGAGAGATATCCAATACTTTAACCGAGAATTTTCTCATACCAATCTTTTAATTTATGTTGATTTAACTTATGAATTCAAAATTCAATATATTTCATAACAATAACATTTTAACTATTTTTTAACACTTATTTGTTCAATTAACTCTAGGTGTATCAGCACCAAAAAAGAAAAAAAAAACTCTAGGTGTATTGATTTAACACACTCTCGATCAATATACTCTTAACTGCTAGATTTGTTAGGCTTTTAATTTCAAGCTCGTTACACGCCATTCCTCTTTCAAGTGTTGGTTACTCTTATTAAAATTGAATATTTTACACGCCTTCTCTCTTTTAAGTGTTGATTACTCTTATATTTTATAAATTGAATATTTTACACAGCTTTCGATCAATCTTTTACGATTTTTTTTAGACGGACAGATCTGAACTTCACACCGCGTACACGCGCGGTGTTGCGCGGTGTACTTCTCCTGGTCGAAGAAACAGGACGTCAGAAGCATTAAAACGGCAAGGTTTCGGGAAATAAAGAAATGATTTTATCTTCCCCCAAAACCCTCCCACCGCGCACTGCGTCCTTCCGTCGCTTCACCGACTTAACATCAACTCTCTTTCGCGTCCTCGAGAGAGAGAGAGAGAGAGAGGGGGGGGCGGGGGACGAACAGATAAACCCTGACCCAAGAGCTAGTTTTAGGGTTTGAGTCGATTTAATTGAGACAGAAGGTTGAAGAAGATGTCGTCGACTCTACTGGAAGTAACCAGAGCCGCACACGAAGAAGTCGAGAGGCTCGAGCGTCTCATTGTAAAGGATCTTCAGAATGAGCCCGCTACGAATCGCGACCGTCTCTTTCAGAGCCACAGGGTCCGCATCATGATCGATTCCATCACTTCAACTAGCGAAAAGCTTGTACGTCTCTCGATCAGAAACCCTAATTTGTGTCCCACTAGTTTTCTATTTATTTTTTTAAAATGTTTTTTGTGGTTGATTTGGAATATAGGTTGAGATTTACGAAGACAAAGACAGTGCGAGAAAGGATGAAATCGCGGCTCTTGGAGGCCAGACTGCTACTGGCACCAACGTGTTTAGTGCTTTCTATGATAGACTTAAAGAGGTCTGTTCGTTTATCTCTTTTGTACTTTTGAATTTTAATATAAATTTGCTGTGTGATTAAGGTTTTGATGATAGGGACATCATAGGAAATGCGCTAGTCTATAGCCTAAATTTCACCTTAACCCTAATGTTTTCATTGAGTAATATAACAAAAGCAAGTTGGTAAATTCTGATGGAAAGAGATAATGACGCATATAGGGCATTTGAATCGCATAAAAGGTTAGACTCATATAGGCTTGCTTATTCTATGTTAAATGTGATTCTTTCTTGATAAATTTCGTAGCAGCCGAGCATCCATGGTAAAGCTTATATATTGACACTCCAAAGATTTGTGATAGTAGCAGGGTTTGGGATAGTTTGTGGAATGGAGATGCAGCTTATTGTTGCCATTGGATTGAAAAATAAAATTAACCTTAATTACTACAGAAGGGAAAAATGTAAAAAAATGGGTGACATATTGATGCTGATCAAAATTTGAGAAATAGTTTTGAGATTTTTTTTTTTTGATCACACTGGTAATGTACTAAGCTTCTATTGCAATTGGCGGTGGTTTCTATCAGATTAGGGAGTATCATCGACGGAATCCAGCTGCACGTGTTGTTGATGCTAATGAAGATTTTGAAGCGCTTCTCAAAGAAGAACCTCGAGTCGAATTCAGTGGCGAGGTCTCTCTCTGTCTCTCCCCCCCCCCCAAACTCCCCCATGTACATGGAATGCACAATTTGCTCACACCAACTCTTACAGAAATGACCTACTATGTTGGATACATAAAGTGAAACGGCTAAGATTTTTTTAATCATTCTATAACTAATATTGCTAAGGGGGAAAATTCTGTGTCTGTTTTCTATTATTATATGCTTTTTATGGAAGCTCAATATGTTCCTCGAGTTAAAACAAGATATTGTAAGCTCCATACTAGACGGCTAAGAACTGCCAGAATTTTGCCTTTTCCTGTTGAACAGATTTTTTTTTTTTTTTCTTTTTTTTTTTTTTTTGGGTGTAGATGTGTCAAAGCCCTTCTGAACAGCTTAGTGCATTTATTGGACTTGGCATGCAAATCTGGAAGAAATGATATCATTTACAACAATTTTGTTTTGAGATTGCGGTCTAACTGATAATTTCTTTGTCATATCCCCTTTTAATCTTGACCATTTCCTGCTTAAATATAAGTTTGGTATCATCCAACTAAGCATATTTATATGGAAGTTAAGGTGCATTCTTGCTTTTATTTGCTGGATGAACAATCTAAATGACATGGGATCTTTATGAAGTGGTTCATTCTGTGAGTTTAGCTAACATTTAATTTGCCTTTATATGCAAATGAACATATTTCTGGACTCATGATTGTCAAGAAGATAGAATGTTATTTGCATTCATGAAGCACTTTTGTATTCATGGAGCACTTTCTTTGCAGCTGGGCCAAAAATGCTGCCACACAACATTTTGGTTTGTGGTTCTTTCCCCGGGGGACCAAGTTTTATTCTAAAAAGTGCTAAGATATTTCTTTCCGTGGTATCTTGTTGTTGTTGTTGTTGTTGTTGTTGTTGTTGTTGCTGTTGTTGTTGTTGTTGTTGTTGTTCATTAGTAGTGTTTCATGAACTGGTGCTTCACTTTCAGGAGGCATTTGGAAGATACTTGGACTTGCATGAGTTGTACAATGACTACATCAATTCTAAGTTTGGAGAACCTGTTGAGTACTCTGCTTTCCTTGACGTGTTTTCACAACCAGAGAAGATCTCTCGGAAATTGAAGCTAACGAGGTAATTTCTCTTCTTGTATCATTCAACCTCCCCCCCAAAAAAAGGGGAAAAAAGAAAAAAAAAGAAAAAAAATAAATAGTGAACTTGCATATGCGAAACCAGTGTGTGTCCACCCTTTTACTTCTCCCCTTGATATAATAATTCTTTCTCTGTCAAAAATTAGACGAAAAAAATCCTCCCGTGTTGGCCCATGGTGAATTATATCCTCCCTCTTATAATTTCACTTATGCAGAGCATGATCTTATAATTGTGGGACTTAATGTTATGCAGCCAGTACAGGGAATACATGGAAAAGCTACTGGAGTATCTGATCTATTATTTTGAGCGGACAGAGCCACTGCAGGATCTTGATAGAATATTCACGAAGGTTAGTTTTTATTCCTTTTTTTCCTGGTATTATACCTTTTATTACTACTTAATTCCTTTTTTATGACCTACAATAATCTTCCGGTTTCTGTTACATTTCTTTAATTCTGTTGAAAAAGTGACAATAAGTTTCATTTAATCTGAGGACCTACTTGTCATGGTCAGACATTTTATGTCTTAAGAATTTAGAAATGTAAGCATGAAAGATGGCTGGTATGTGGTGGTTATAGAAGTGTTAGAACTTGGACCTGTTGGGAAAGAGTGGCACATTATAGTTCAGATATCATGCAGAGAGAAGACAGTTTACTTGAAGACATTCTTAGCCTGTCCTGGCTTTAGGTTCATTAGTTTGGCCGGTCTATCAATTTGATATGTTCATATTGATAAGTTGAAAGGGTCATCATCAAGGTGAAGCTGTAGTAAAATTATGAAGTTCTTTTCATTGTTTATCAATATTCCTATTGATTTTATGCAGGTTTCTTCGGATTTTGAAGAACAATGGGCAAATGGCAAGGTACATGGATGGGAGGCTGATGGTCAAGAAAATGGTAATGTTCCAGCTCAGCCTACTGCAATTGATCTTGATTATTATAGTACTACAGAAGAACTTATGGAAGTGGGGCCGGAAAAGTTAAAGGAGGTGAGTGACTATGTTTCTCAATCAAGAGTTGGTTTTGCATTAACCGCACTGCATCTTTGCATTGAAAATTTCCTTGTCAGAACTCATCTCCCAGTTGGTGTGGTTGCTTTAACCTAGCCACTGGATTTTGTCCTCTACTACTTTTGGGGGGGCTGCTCTGTGTGACAAATAAATAGCATACAATAGTTTGTATAGATATCTAAAGCTAAATATCATTACTGAGATGTCCCTTTTTCTCTGGTGACTTAAACATACATAATGATATTCCTCACGAAAAATGTAAAGAACAACCAAAAAAGGGCAGATGGATTTACAGCTGCAAATGAGGTTACTGATTTGAAAGATCTTTTAGGTAAGCCTTGTGTTGATGTCGTTGAGCCAAACTAGCAGTAAATACGTGAAGACACAAAAGTTAGTTGGTGTTTCCTGTGATACCATGTACTTTCATGGAAAAATCTGACCTAGGGATCACATGCACATGTTCCCTATCTCCAAATTCAGATTTCATGCACTTAGCTCTGTACCTTTGATGATTTTAACCACAAGAGCTCTCATCCTAATATTTTTACCATCAGCATCTTTTTCCACCCATTCATTGTGTTGCTAACATATTCTAAATCAAACTTCTCTTTGGGAAAGAAAGACTCGAAAGTGGATTTTTTAGCTATACATTTCCTATTTAGAATGATTAATTCTCAACCCGAGATCTTCCGGTGTTCTAGTTTCATACTCAATAATGAACTTGATTCAAGTGCTAGGATGTTGAGTGGTCTAATCTTTGGATGTCAGAGAAATGATTGCATATAAGGGGGTTAGTTTGAGGCTCTGAAATCATGAGCCTTTTAGTTTTCTCCCCCAAAATAAATGTTGCAGCAGGTTAGTGTTGGCTCACATTCTGAAATTTTATAACTTTCAAGAGGATATGATTTTTTTTTATGTTGTGATGACTAAAATGTTGTATAAAGCGCTTCAAGGGGAAGCCACCCAAAAGGAAATTACAAAGCTAGAAACTCAATGCAATTAAAAAAAAGAAAAGCTACATCCACGTCCATAGAGTCTCTAGAAACTTAAAAAGAATAGGAAGACAACCACTTAGCTTTTAGCTGATCTAAAGAGCTCTCTATACCCTCAAAAGCCCTAAAATTTCGTTCTCGCCAAACTAGGCAAAAAATGAACAAAGGGAACAATGCCAAAAAATGTCTCTTTGCCTTATGCTTAGGCAGCTACGACCCAGTCAAAACTTCATCTTCAATGCTTTCCGCCATCACCCAAGAACTGCCAAAAAAACCTAAGACCATAATCCACAACTCCCTCACACAGACAATGTAACAAAAGATAATGGATGAAGTCGGTCTCAGATTTGCACATAAAACATCTATTCACAAGAAACTGTCTCCTCTTTTGCAAGTTATCCATGGTAAGAATATTCTCCATCACTAGTCCCCACCTGAAAAAAGAAACCTGGAGGGGAGCCTTTGCCTTCCAAATCCCTCTTCAAGGAAGATGATAGTGGCCAACTCCTACGGCTACAACCTGTAAAAGAGAGAAAAAAGACTTCACAGTAAACTGTCCATCCTTCTGCTCCTTCCACCAAACTGAATTGACCACTGTAACATCTGATTTCTGATGTTGTAGAAAAACAAAGAATTCAGACACTCTAGGCAACTCCCAATCATTCACATTGCACAAAAGAGCAACATCCTAATGTAATGAACCATCATCTAGCACATTAAAACATTCACCAACTACACCTTCCTTCAAGTGAGTTATCCTATAGATATCAGGAAATTGAGCCCTCAATGTGGATTCACTACGCCAAACATCCTACCAAAAGAGAAATGAATCCCCTTTCCAACTCTAAACTGAAGTAATGGAAAAATTTCTGTCCAACCCTTACTAATCCACTTCCAAATTCCAACACCATAGGGAGCTCTACTAAACTTGGTTTTTCACCCAAAACCCTCCTCTCCAAATCTGGCCACCACCACTTTCCGTCGTAATGAGACCTGCTCAATCATAAACCACTACAACCGCTTTCCTATCAATGCCTTACTAAAAGTCATCAGTAGCTTTATGCCTAACCCACCCATTTCCACATGTTGCTACACGATACCCTGTTTCACCATATGATACTTATATTCATCATCCGCCCATCCCACAGAAATCTGTGCTGAATCCTCTCCACCTGTTTGGCCACATGACTTGGAATGGGGAAAGGGACATAAAATACACAGGTAAGCTCGCCAGAACACTCTTAATCAAAGTAAGTCGCCAACCTTTTAACAGAACATCGTTGCCATCCTGCCAAACGCTTCTCAAACTTTTCCACAATAGGATTCCATAAAGCAACCTTGTTAGCTTACACTCCAAGTGCAAGACCCAATTAAGTGATCAGAAGGGAACCAACTTGACACCGTGCCACCTCCGCTAGTAATGGCCCAATAACACCATCACCAAGAGGAATCAGCTCCTTTTACCAAATTTATTTTCAAACCAGAAATCACTTCAAAACGGACCAACAAGCATCTCAAATAGAATAATTGAAGAGGATCAGCACTACAAAAAATAATAGTATCATCAGCAAAGAGTAAATGGGAAATTACCTCCCTTTGACCTTCTCTACCAACCTGGAATCCACTCAAACATACCCTCCTTGACAGCCTTTCTCAACATCATAGGTAGAACCTCCATAACCAAAATGAATAACGATGGCGAAAGTGTATTCCCTTGACGAAGACCCTAGAAGCATGAAAAAGATTTGTTGGACACCCATTCACCAAAACAGCAAAGGAAGTAGTAGAAATACAAATTTTGATCCATTCAATCCAGCGGGACCCAAAACCCATTCTTTGAGGCACATACAAGAGTAAATCCCAACAAACATGGTCATAGCTTTCTCCATATCCAGCTTACAAATACCCCAGTCTCTCCCTGCCTTATATAATCATCAACCACCTCATTAACTATTAAAGCTCCATCCAAAATCTGTCTACCTCTAACAATGGCATTTTGGGAAGGACCAATCAAATTAGGCAAAGCCCCTTCTATTAAAGATCCATCCAAAATCTGTGTACCTCTAACAATGGCATTTTGGGAAGGCCCAATCAAATTAGGCAAAGCCCCTTTAAGCCTATTAGCTAAAACCTTAGCTATAAGCTTATAAATACACCCTACCAGACTGATAGGTCTAAAGTCCTTGATATTTGAAGCAACAGCCTTCTTAGGAATCAATACCATGAATGTAGAATTCGAACTACGTACAAACTGGCAGTATTATAGAGATCATCATATACTCCCAAAATATCCACCTTAACAACATCCCAATTAGCCTTGAGAAAAGCCATTGTAAATCCATCTGGGCCGGGTGCTTTATCTCCGTTGCAACCCTGTCATGCTGTCCAAATTTCCTCGTCACTGAAATAAGACTTCAAAACCTCTTGTTCCAAGGTGTTAAGACCATCAAATTCCAAACCATCCACCCATGGTCTGTAGTTGCATGGTTCTGAGTACAAACCCTTATAAAAATCAGAGAGAGCTGACTTTAATTCAGTTGAATCCTCTATCCACCTCTAATTTCTCAATAAAATTCCAGTTCCTATGAACAGTCACCATCCATTGAAAATATTTTGTATTAAAGCCACCTTCCTTAAGCCACAAAACCCTTGATTTCTGCATCCATGAGATTTCCTCCATCAAAGTCACCTTAGTCAAGGCAGCCTTCAAAACACTCCTCTGTAACCACTCATCATCATTTAAACCCTCTCTCTATTCTTTAGAATGCAACCTTGTATGCCTCCCATTAAATCAGATTTCCACATATTAACACAGAAAGACATCTCAGTTCCACTGTTTTAGAGAGATTTTCAACACTTTAAGTTTCTGAGCCACTTTATAACTATGACAGCCCCTGATTTCCAATTTATTCCACCAGGTCTGAATTAGCCCATTAAAACCATCCACCGTCAACCACATATTCTCATATTTGAAAGGCATTGGCTCCCATTTGACAGTCTGAACATCCAGGAGAATAAGGTAATGATCTGAAGTAGACCGTTCAAGCACTCGTTACACAGAACCAGGCAACTTCTTATTCCACTCCGCAGTCACCAAGAATTTGTCCCAATGAGAGAAAGAAGGATTTTCCTGAGAGTTTCGCCAAGTGAAATGACCTTTGGTCAATGTCAGGTCTAGCAAACCAGAGTCATGCCAAAATAGAAAAATCCTGCATGGCACTAGTGAAGTCTATTTGTCCCATCTGCTCATGAGGGAAGAGCACTACATTGAAATCACCTTCTATCACCTATAGATGTTGCCATCTTTGTCTAACTCCCTCAATTTCTGCTAGGAACACCCTCGTTCGCGGCCCTTCAACAGGTCCATACACCCCTATAAATATCCACTCCCAACCAAAATCCACAAATTTAAAGGACAAGAAATTGAGAATTCCCCAATCCATTTGTCTATCAACTGAATTTTAGCTTGCCCACACACTAACCAACTGCAACTTCTCCCTGACTATTTGGTGCTCACTATACTTTCATCCATCACATCAAATTTTGTCTCTTGTAAACACAACCCATCCCTTCCATCTGCTCAAAAGATCTTTAATAGCTGCTCTTTTCCCTCTATCACCTACACCCCAGCAATTCTAAGATGTAATCCTGCAATCCATTAATAACGACTCACCCCTTTCCTCGAATCCCTTGCTGCCACACTACTTTCAGCTTCCCCATTTGCCCTCATCATAATGACATCAAACTCAAAATTCTTTAATTCCCTTTGAAACTGGCCACCTCCCTTCCTCGAACCACTGTGTTGTCTTCTTACACACAAATCAGTCTTCTTCTAACTTAAAATAGCTCCGAATAAATGCAAAGCCTGATTCTCAAACCCCTCAAAAGACAACCCAAATGATTTTGAAATTTTCATAATGTGCTGCTGGGCAGGTAGAGTAATCCCTTCTTGCACATCCATCACTGATGCCGCCTTAACAATGGCATCAACAGTCGCAGGAACTAAAGCCCATTCAGAGACGTCCCTATAATTTAAACTGGTTTATTACAACCACAGGAGCCTTCTGCAGCCTGTTGACACTCCTGCAACTCCTCTACTTCATCACTCCCATAATTTAAACTGCTTTATTGCCAATATTTGGTTTTTATTTCATATGATGGCATCTACTTCTGAGGAAGTATATTAAGTGGAGAAAGTTGGATTTTAATGTCAACTGACTGCTTTGTCTGGACACTGGATAAGTGATGTTTTACAATCTCTGTCTCCCCTTCCTCTGCAAGCTGTTGTGTCATGACAACATGAAGGATGTGGGAGACGTGACATGACATGACATGACATGATTGCAAGATTAAGATAAAAAAACAAAGTCACACTAATAGGGTAAACCTATATAATGGATATTTCAAATTTTTTACTGTGTTATTCAATATGAGATATAATATATAAATATAAGTAAATAAGTACAGTTGTATGCTTTTTTCTCCACCCTTATTCTAAATTTTTTTCGTGCCTTCAACGTATTTATCAAGCTTCACTTGAAGTTCTATAATAGTGCTTTAATCACTTTCCAAGTTATGTGCAACATATGGGGGAGGAAAATTATTAAGATGTGGCTGGCTGCTATGTGGTGATGGATATATTTTTGCATTTTTTGTTTCATGTGACCATCATTCACCTTTGGTCCCTATATCTCTGCTTTGTAGGCATTGGCGGCTCTTGGACTGAAGACTGGAGGCACTGTTCAGCAGCGGGCAGAGAGGCTTTTCCTTACGAAGGTAATTTTGCTTTGTGGTCCTGATGTTGACTTGCACATTTGTTATTTAGGGACGTGGACAATGATGAGCAGATGCATATCGCTGTCTAATTGCATGGTTTAACTGCAGTAGAAAATATACAACTGTAAACTTTGACCAGTATTTCATTGGGGGTCTTTCAAAAATGCTTCTTCCTTGCCAGGTGATAGAAAAAGAATTAGTCTGTATCGCAGTTTTGTATTGAAGTATTACATGTTTTCTGGTTTTAGGCAATGAGGACTTGTGCAGTGTTACTTCATGTAACTTTATTCAGATTTGTACTTGTTTGACTTGCAACTTTCCTTGTTTGCAGCACACGCCTCTTGAACAGTTGGACAGAAAGCACTTTGCCAAAAGTTCACGTGGATTAGAAAAAAATGGTGCCGGTGCAGCTCAGCAACAACTAGAAAATGCAAAAGAAATTGCCCTCATGGAGGCCAAGATGAAAAAGCTGTGCGAATTGCTTGAGGAGGTTGGAATTTATACATTTGTATCTTAAGCAGGAGCATGACTTCAATGTTCATTTACAATTAGAGTCATGGTGTCTGTGGCATTCTGACAGGATTTTTTATAACTTCTGAAAATATCATCATTGTGAACTATACATGATTTCAGACTGGCTTATAGCATCTTGATGTATTTTTGGCCATTTGCAGACAATCGTACGCACAAAAGAAAATGTTGAGAAGAAACAGGCCCAAACGTATGAGGAAATGGAAGCAGAGCGTGAGGAGGTGACAATTGTTTGCTTTCTGTTTATTTGTTCTCTTTCATTGATTTGTCCTAACTGCATTTATTCCACTTATCTTATGTTTCCTCCATTCTTTCCTTTAGTTCTTTATTAATTGTTTATTTCATTTTCTTACCTCTCAAGATAAGATGCCAAAATGTTAATAATTAACTCAGTTACACTCTCAACATAATTTATTTTATTTTATTTTTAATTACTAAATTAACTGGGTAAATTAACTTTCTATGCAACAACAGCCACCACCACCACCAAGTCTTTATCCCACTAAGTGAAGTTAACTATATGGATTTTTCTATGTCATTATACTTTATTTCATATCGCATGCTCACCTATATGATTGTTTTTTTTATGCGACAACAATAATTCTGCTTTTATTCCACTAAGTGGGGTCGACAATATGGATATTTATACACATTGTGCTCTATTTTATATCATCTTTATCTATATTTAGATAATTCATGACATGTTTTATTGTCGCTATCCGATATCAGTACTTTTCGTAGTCTCACACTGCCAAACTGGAGCCTATGTTGGTCTCCTATGTATGTGACCATACCATCTTAATCGTATTTCAGTAAATTTTTTCTCGATAGGCGCAACCCCAACTTTCTCCCTATTACACATTTCTTATCGTGTCTATCGTTGTGTATCCATATATCCACCTTAACTTTCTATCGGTACAAAAATTTAATTTGTTATCATTTAAATTGGTTGGCCCAATTCTAACCTCTTTGTGGGAGACAAAGCTGGAGATGGCTGTGTATTTGTCTTTTTTTTTTGGGGCATTAAGCCAACATAGGGTACGGGTAAGTTATTATGAGATATGCCAACTCTTTTAAAGGGTATGGTTTGCTTTTGCAAGTTGTTTATAGTTTTGATCACTGATTGTTTATTTACATGTAAAAATTATTTACAGGAAGAAGTTCAAGCTGACACTGAAAGTGATGATGAAGAGCAGCAAATTTATAACCCTCTTAAATTGCCAATGGGTTGGGATGGGAAGCCGATACCTTACTGGCTGTATAAGCTTCATGGACTTGGTCAGGTACACTGTTACTCGCTTTTATGAACCTCTAAGCTGGTGTTTGGTTGGTGGGACTTCCAATGTAAAAAATTAGTGATATAAGACAATTTAAGTCCCTTCTTTTGTTGGAAAAATTTACTCGCAAAACCCTATATTTCTTGCTAAAAGTTTTTCTTTTTAGTTGACAAATGTTGCAAGTAGAATAAGATAGAGGAGAGTTTAGTAGAGGAGAGGTAGTAGAGGAGAGGAAGTGCAAATGTGGCCTTAATCTATTATTCTCTTACATTACATTTGACTAATCTAATTCAAATAACACTGAATTTTATGTTCCACCATTCCTAGTTACATTTTGTTTCATTCTTTGCCTTCCAGAATGCAAGAAGTGCCCCCCCCCCCAAAAAAAAATTGAATAAAGTAAAAGAGAACAAAATTTCACTTGTGTTGGTGCATGATGTACGTAGTGTGTGTTGTGCTGTTTCTCATATACTACCTTGTCTTGTGCAATGATGAGGGTCAATACTAATTTTTCATCCGTTCTCTCCCATTAATGGAACCAAGAGAAGAAAAAGGGTAACAATAATAATAAATGCGCGGTGGACTTCTTGAGGTACTAATTTGTTTGGGGGTGGTCAGATGGTTGCTGTTTTAAATTTCCCTTTGGCTATCTGACTGCAATTTTTTTCCTTTTTTTTCCATTTTTTTTTCATGCCTTTAGGAATTCAAGTGTGAAATATGTGGGAATCACAGTTACTGGGGGCGCAGGGCCTATGAGCGGCATTTTAAGGAGTTCCGCCATCAGCATGGGATGCGTTGTCTTGGTATACCAAATACTAAAAATTTTAATGAGATCACATCAATCCAGGTAAAGCTTTGTGAATAGTGCAAAACTTAGTCCTACTTTAGAATACTTCATTTTTGTCTTGTGATGGCATGGTTGATCATAGCCTTTTACAGCCTTTTACAACTAGAATTGATGAGCTCATCCTGAATCATGGATAAGCAAAGTGATTTGTGTATTTTACAGGAGTACTTTTTTTGGGGGGGGTGGTTTACAAATATCAAGAAGCCAAGAAACACCAAATTTAGTATTGGATTTTGTGCATTGTTTTAATATCTTCTAAGCAGTGGCAGAAAAAAGGAACAGCCACCTCCATAAGATTTTCAGAAATTTGTCTGTCTTATTGAACTTTTTCACTGACCCCTTCACACATTTGGGTGGTTTTCGTGCACAGTGTTTAGATGCAATCTTCATTATATGTTGATGCCTCACCAGTAATGTAGGAAGTGATACGTCGAGTAGTGTTTTACAGTGTCTTTGTGGTTGTGATACATCATAAAATTCATTTCTATCCTTTTATTATTGTTGTTGCTGATGTTGAGTTCTCGTCTTGATTCACAATTTCTTTCACTTGTAATGCAGGAAGCGAAGGAACTCTGGGAGAAAATACAAGAAAGGCAAGGGGTGAATAAGTGGCGCCCAGACCTTGAAGAAGAATTTGAAGACAAGGAGGGCAACATTTACAACAAGAAGACATATACTGATCTCCAACGCCAAGGATTGATTTAAAGGGTTCTAGGTGCTAGTCATTTTATGAATTTATACACGGTCTTTCTTTTATAGCTTCTTTTTGTTCTGTACTACCTGGTTTTAAGCCCCAAGACGTGGCTTTGATCAATTTAGCTCATCTATATAGAGACGATATTCATTCAGTGAAATAGGTCCAACCCTAGATTCAAGTGATGTATTCTGGACCAGAATGTATTTTCTTCTATGAAACTAAGTAGGTTTAGAATTTTGCTTGTTGGTTAAATACCACCAAACCCCTCACTAGCCTTTTCTTGATGCTTATCCAGCCTACGGTCATGATATTGGAAGTGAAGGGATATGGAACCAGGCACTATGGACTGAACTTTACAGGAGATCTGGAATGAATTGATGAGACTTGGCTGGATCTTTTGCAGTGGAAGCCAAATCTAGCCCTGAAGCTCTGGTAGGTCAGCAGCATGGTGCATACTTGAGTAAATCTATTGCAGTGCTCTGCCCTTAGTCTAGTGATGGATAAGAGGTTTTCCTGATTGCTCATTGGCTATAATGTACTTGTACAAAATACAATGAATTTTTGTTGTATTTTCCTGGTCCATCAACTTTAGCGGTATGTAAGGGTGGAAAACATCAAAATAGGTCCTTTTTATGATTTAACTTGTGGCCTGGTTCCTTAAATTTTTAGACAAGCTTGTTGGGCATGCTTCTATGTATCAGAGGGGCATGTTTAGGATGTCTTACGATCGAGAAACAACTTTCTAATGTAATATGTGAGTTGATAACACTTTATGAGGAAGAATGTAGTTTGAAAATATCGATTTCTTTCATTATTGCATTGAAGTCGTTGGTTGCCCTTGGCTTTCAAAGTCTTCTTTCTAGGGTTTATTCATATCTCTTTAATGATTGTTGTTAATAACACCAAGCCTCGAAGAACTTCTGGTGGACATTTGCGCAACACATCAACCTGGACCTATAAATCCCAAAGCTACTAGGATTTACGTGCACATGCTTATGTATATTTTTCTTAACTAGTGTTTGTATTTTCACATATTTACGTAAAGCTATAAATTAGGATGTTGTGTCACTTCATCGAATAATTAATTGTAAATGGATTACTAGAAGATAAAATAGAAGTATTAATAAAATTAACAACCCATTGATTTAAAAATTACCAAGCTTCAATTAAAGGCCGAATGGATGGTTTTCAAGTGAAGTACTAGATGCTGGTAATTTTTTAGTACCAATTTTTGTGCATGTAATTCACACATATTCAATCTCTTAGTTTATCTTAAAAAGTATGACGCAAAATTTTTAAGATTATGCTAATATCACATATTGAATTATATCTTCCAAATAGATCTTTTAATCAAGTCAAATTTAAATAATATTAACTAATAATTTTGTTTGGTTATGATTTGCTCTTAATTAGACAAAAATAAACTTGGTCTATTAGATTACTAGATTGTAGAACACTAACAATTCTATGAATTATAATTCACCCAAATAAAATTTTAGCAGATCACATTTGGATTCTAAATTGTTTAACACTAAAGTTGAGATAAGAATAAAAAAAAATAATCTTAAAATAATATTTTGTTATATAATTAGGATTTCTAATTATATACAGAAAGATTAATAGACTATTTCACATGTGGGCTCGGGCATAAAGTGATATGTATGCAGTTTTCTCTTTGTATGTTTACAAAGAGACTCTTTCCATATCTCAATCCGTGATCTCGAGATTACCAAAAAAATAATTTAACCATTGAGTCAAAATTCGTTCACATGTTCTAATAAAAAATATTGCATTCCTCCCGTTACACCACTCTGTGTTAGGGAGACATTCAAGGCACCTATATCATGGCCAAAAATTAGAGTCACTTATTATTTTGACATTTTGGCATCACTTCATAAGCCACTTTCATTTCGATAAAATTGGGATGTGAAGAGATGAAAAAGAAAATGGGTAAATTACACTTTTATCCGCGTTGGACCATCATTTTAATAGTATTGTCATCTCATTCATCCCATAACAACATTGTGTATATTAGTGCATTTTCCGACATATGATATGTCAAACTATAACTGCTTGAAGTCTTGAATAACAAATAAAAGAATCTAGACAAATTAGAAAGGAAAAAAAAATATGAATTAACTAAGCTTTGATCTTGGTGGGTGTTGGTTCATGAACTTGATGCTTTTTTTCTCGTGGACAACACCATCAACACAGTCTTCTGCAACTCGAACAAGAGCAAAATGGAGATGGCCCGAGGGCTTACGAAAAGACCAAAGTTGCACAAGATCACCTACTTCGAGTCCATTTTCACAGACAACTTTCGTCCATTTCGCGTTTAGTATATAGGATGAGCCTATTCCTCTTTCCCATTTTCTCAAAAGCATTTGAATTGGTTTCCTTGAAGGGTCTATGGCTATCATCTCCACATTAATCTTCCCTTCGCTCCTCTGCAGCACCCTCTTCTCATCTTCTTTTAAAAACTCCGTTCTCACTAGAGACAGTGGAATTGAGAATCTACTTCGTTTTTCATTCAAGTCTGCTGGCTTCAGTCTCTTTTGTGTAACCAAAGTCACTTCCCTCCCTTCAACCTTTTCTATAAAATCTTTGAATTTGTTAGGCAACCCCGGTTGAGGGTTTCGGGACTTGCTTCTCTTCTTTGGCGAAATGTTTCGAGGACTTTTAAGATTCTCTCCCCTTTCCTCTCCCTTCTTGGGTGCCAAATCTTTGCCATCATAGTCATTCGCAGTTTTTGAGATCATTTGGCGCTGGCGATTTACATTCTTGGGCGTCTGTTTCAAGCCCATTGCCTTTTCCATTCTAAAAGAGATTGAATCATCAGAAGCAGAACGGAATTGATATAAAAACTGCAAGTTCTTGCTTGTGCTTGCCCAGTTGTCTTTAGCTTGTTGATTTCGCAGCCGTTTGGAGCGGGGTTTCTTGATGGGTTTCTTGTCAACCATCACCTCTGGTTCAGCTTCCATGTGATATCTACATTCGTCTCGCTGTTCCTGCCTCTTCTTGAGTGGCAAATCTCTTTTCTCGTTACCATTCCCAGTTGCCATCATGTGTTCTCTACTTTTCGCATGGTTCCTATGTTTTTTGCTCTTCTGTTTTTACTGCTCTGCCTTTCTCTAGACAGATATTATTTGTCCTTTTTTCAAGTTAGGATTCCTCATATCTTAGATGGTGTTGGGATGGAACTAGAACTGAACCACCACAAAATAAGGTTAGCTTTAGGCTGACACAAAAATTGTGGGTCTGATCCAGAACCCGAGCCCGACCCAATTTCCAGAGCCCAACAAAAACAGCTCTAGGTTGGGCATTCAATTATAAGAACAAGCTCAAGTCCCACCAAGAATCGATCGAGGTTCTTTAAAATAGCCTAAAGTTTGGCATCGGACTCAAAGAGGGGCAATTCAATTCCCTACCAACTCAATTTCGTTATCCAATGCCTATGCCATTGTCATACTTTTACGCTAATAGTCTCATGCGCTTTGACTAATCAAAATGAATCAGGAAACTCCACCATGATACTAAAAAGGTCACAATAGCATCATGAATAGTTCGAAGCAGAACTTGAAGCCAAATATAATTTGGAAATAATAAGGAGAAAAGTAATAGACAAACTCTGAGAAATTGAATTATAGACTACCCAGATAACAAAAGAAAAGAATCTAGATAGACAAATTAAGAAAAAGAAAAGGATACTAATTAGTACTAGCGAAAGGAACAAGAATTAAAAACAATGAATTTTTTAAGTAGCTCTAATCTGGGGGGTTGATACAGGAACATCATGATCTGCCACAACTCGAACTTGGCGATCATTTGAAGAATTACGAAAAGACCAAAGTTGAATAGGATCACCTTCTTCAAGTGCATTTTCATTAACAACTCTCATCAATGTGTTGTTTAGAACATATAATGAGCTCACTTTTCCTGAATCTTTCCTCATATCCCACTTCTTGAAAGTAACTCCAATCGTTTCCTTTGATAGGTCTACTGCGATAAAGTTCACATTAATCTCCCCTCCACTTTTTTTCAACGTCATCTTTTCATCTTCTCTTAGAAACTCTACCTTAACTTGAGACAATTGAATTGAGAATCTGTTCAGTTGTTTCTTCAAATCTGACTCAAACAGTCAATTTTTGAATGACCCAAGTCACAGTTGTTCCGCCTAGTTCTTCCATCCGATTCCGGAATTCGTCAGGCAAATCAGGTGGTGGGTCTAGGCCATAATCTTTTGATACATTTCTCCTCTTCTTGAGGGGCAAATCTTCTGTTTGCGTTTTTTGACTCGGGGCGATTTTCTCTGCCTTTTGGTTGTCTTGGCATCATGATCAGAGGTAAAGTTCAAAATTTCATCTTGCCTTTTGATTGTGTTGACGTAATCATCTGGGGCAAAATCAGAAATTTTGTCATGTCTTGTTGTGGTCTTGTCATCTTCATTAGGAGTAAAGCTAGAAACCTTGTCTTGTATTTTTGTAGCTTTCTTTACATCACGACAAGGGGCAGAGGGAGAAATTTTGCTTCGTTTGTTGGCTTTCTTGTTCTTCTTCTGCTTCATGACATTATCATTGGGGACGTAACCAAGAATTTTATCGATTTCGTGCAAATACCTTCGGGTGGCCATTCTTTCGTACTTATCAACGAACCCCTTCTTTTGCCACCCCTGATTCAAGGCAACGAATTCTTCTTCAAGTCTAGTTTTTGATGTTACTTCCAGACAAACAAGATTCTTGCCGTTAGCATTAGGAGAAGAAAAAGCCGAGCTCATGAGTTTGGCCTCCTGTGTCTTCTTCTTCTTCAACTCTGCCTTTTCCATTCTCGTACAGATTGAAACACCAGAAGAATCCGAAGACCATTCGGATTCAGAATCGTAGTTCTCCGACATGGGTCTCTTAAGAGCTCTCTCCTTGTGCAGACAATCCTCTTCTTGAGACGGCATTGAACTTTTTCTGTAGAAGTTTTTCAACTGATGCTTTTCCATCTTCTTGTATGTTGCTCCTTTTGTTTTTCTTAGTCTGCTTCCTCTTCTTTTCACTTTGTCTTCCGTGAATATAAATTGATCACATAAATAGCTTTTGTTTTCCCTTTTAAGACCGAGAACAGGTTTTGTTTCTACTTCTTTTCAAGTTAGGTTTCCTAATCCTTGTAGTGTTTGAAGTGAATCCAGATTCTTTCTAATTCTGCTTTAGTTTTGGTTAAAATTTCTAAGTTTTGTTCATGAGTTTCCGGGTATTACAACAACAGCAATCTTCTCTCCAGACTAGCAAGAAATATTTAAAATAAACTGAAATTTATCTTCTATTTTTCTTTTTCTAAAATTTATTCTCTATTTTTATAGTATACATTTAAATATAGCGAAACAAAATAAAAACCTAATTTACCTGAAATATATGTATACAGATAAGTTAATGAGGTTCTTGTTTATTTTGATTTAATAAATAATGGGTATCCCTAGTGTTTGTGTTACAATAATCCCATGAAAGTCCTTTACAATGTAAAATATTTGACTTCTACTAAAATTCTGAAGAGTTGCTTAATTATTTGGAATATTGGTGTCTTTGATTTTATGTAAACATCGAAAAAGTCAAAAATTTAAGTATACAAAGTTAAAATCCTAAGATGTTTAATAATTTTTTAACTGATTTTTAATTTGAATGGTTTTACAAATCAGATTTCTTATACATATTTCTTTAAAAAAATCAAATAATTATTACCCATATCAAATTGTCGTACAAAATTTAAATCCAATCTAATTTCTTAATCTTCCAAGTCTAATTTTGTGGACTTGGTTAGACCCAAAATTTTAGGGTCATTGGGCCACACACACACACTAGCCACCTGTGACTATCCTAATTAAAATTTATTATTTTTTTTAGAGAAAACTAAGAATAATTGGTATTAAAAATTAACCTACCGATAAGATATTCACACTTAGCCGTTTAGTAATAACTCATTAATATCATAAGCCAAAGTCGAATAAATTTTTTTAAAGTTAAATTCAAATCAGGTTTAAATATTTTATAATATTTCGTACGTAAAAATCATAAAATGATAAAAAAAAAATCATGTTCAAGTTGGTATTATTAAATAGATAAGCTCAAACTAAAATTTCCTTTAACTCTTGCAGAATTTGAAACAAAATTTTGTTTAATCATTATATTGTTAAAAATGATCTTCGAGAGATGTATGAAACCTGAATGTGGCCCGACTCTAAGATGGGTTCGTTCACCGATTGTTGACCGATCAAGACGGGACTCGGGCCCCAAGAAATACAGACGGTGGTCCATTCGGCTTCAAATTCAGGTTTCCTTTTCGCTCCAAAAGTCTGATGGCTTTTTCTAACTTTAAAGTAAAAATGCAAAAATTATATTTTCTATTTTTTGTTTTTTTAAATTCATGACCCCAGAAGAGAAGGGGGGGGGGGAGAGAGAGAGAGAGAGAGAGAGAGGATGTAACACAAAAAAAATAAAATAAAATAATTTCAGATGAACACAAATTTAATATCATATTCAGCAAAATCATGATGCTACAACATAAAGGTAATCAGCAAGACCCCCCTTGTCATACGTTAGACACTACCTCCCAAAATAACCGAAACCCCTACTTGGAAATTTTATCTGGACAACACTAGTTTATCTCTAATCCTCGTTCACACAAAAAAACTTCTTTCAAAAAAATTGAAGTCAAATTTCAATGGGACAAGACTTGAGATTGAGAAGATGAAGAACAAGCCATGTTCCCATTGCCAACAGTAATGCACTGTTCTTCTTCTTCTTCTTGTTTCCCTTTCCCTGCCCTTCTGATTCTGCAAAGAGCAAAACCCAGACCATTCATTGTCATTTCACTTCTAAAAGCCCACAATTGCACAATGTCTCCTTCCTTAATATTGTTCTTCTTCACAACTTTACCCCACTCGGTTTTCAACATATACGAACTGCTGGCTTTTCCATTCTCCTTGGCCATAACCCACGTCTTCATATTCAACTTTATTGACTCCAAACATGGCTGTATTAAGACCACTGACAAATCTTCATTATTCAACTTTATCTTCTCTTCTTCTGTCAAAAACTCTGTTCTCACTTGCCGAACCGGCACCGAGAATCGATTTTGACCCGGACGAACGTCACTCGCGAAAATTTTTTTCTGAATGACCAACACGATGTGGGTTCCCTTGAATTCCTCTGCAATTGCATTCTTGAATTCTATGGGAAGATCCGGAGCTGGGTTTGGGCCGTTGTCGATGACTCTGTTGACCTTCTTTCTCTGTTTCTTCATTGTTCTCGCCTCTGCTTCATAGTCGATGTCTTGGCCTTCTTGATTTCGGAGGCGTTTTGAGCAGAAAATCTTGGGGGTTTTGTTGGGATTCATCTGTTCTAATTCATGTTCTAACAAAAAGCATAACATGTGAATTGGGTCTTCAAAGTCCTCCGTTTTCTTCCCCAAGAACACGAAATCTTTCTGGGTTCTCTCCATTTTTACCTCTCTCTTTCTCTCTCACCTTTCTCTCTACTTGTAACTGTAACAAGGTCTCATTTGCATCTCTTGCTTCTATTTATAAAATTTTAGTTTCTAATTTTTTTTCTTGAAACTTGAGATTTCCCCATCTCTTGCAAACGGGTTTTTCCTAAAAACCTACTAAATGTATAGTTACTAAATTTTTTTTTTCCTGAAACTTGAGTTTTAGACATTTCTTGGAGACGGGGTTTTCCTAAAACCTTTGTCTCGTGATGCCCACGTGTAAACCCAAACAATACGGTTGGCAATGGCATACACTAAAAATGAAATTTTAGTAACTCATATGGTGGGTCAATTTGATAAAAAGTTTTTTTAGTAGTTTTATTGATTAAGGGTTAATAGTAATTAGGAAATATGAATGTTGTGACATAAGTAAAAGGAGAATGGAATTTGGACGAAATGCCTAAAATCCGTTTTTTAATTGGACAAAATTACCCGGAAATCATGAAATGAAATCAAACTCTAATGTATAAAGAAATTTTAATTATTTTGGTGACCTGAGCGTGACTTGATTATGGATTTAATCATTTAACTGAGAGAGAGAGAGAGAGACTCAAAGTTATGTACTTTTAACCTCATAAATTCAAGCATGAAATTAACATCAAGCAATACCTCTACGTCTAAAATTTCAACTAACACATAGGTAATGTCGTGGACTAAATTCATGTAACGAATTAATTAACATTATTAAGATTCAATCATTTTAATTAAACTGAGTATTTGAAAGACTCAAAACCCTCGTTTGTAATAAAAGGTCCAAATTTTCAAGAAAAAAAATAAAGTATTTAAAAAATTTCAAATAGACAGAGCCTTGAGGTGGTGTTGATCAGGGGGCATGTCAGCATTGCCACCAACCTCATCCCTTCGTTGCTTCCCTTAATCCTCACAAGCGCAAAACCAAGTTTATTGTCCCTCGCTCGAGTCCTAGAAGCCCGCGACTGCACAGTGTCTACTTCCCTGATTCTATTCTCCTCACAACTTTAACTAGTCTTCAACACATTCGAAGCACTCCCTTCAAGTATCACTTGCTCAATTCAATTTGAGTATGACTGTATCGATGATTAAAAAAAAAAAAATCAATTTGAACATCTCTAAGATACCAACCCACGCCCAACCATTTGGAACAATGAATTCATAATTTCTCATCCATTATAAACCCTCTCCCCACCCATACTTTTTTGTAATGCCCCATATATTTTTAGGGCCTAAACAAAAAAATTGACCTAGTCTTAGAGTGGTCCTGAGTTGGACTCAGGACTCGGCCCACCTAATCCTCATGTTTTTGACAAGGAGACGAATTCTTAGCGCTACTTTTCGTTCCTAAGTTCTAAGTTCGACTCCCAATGGATGTGAGCAAATCATATACAGGCACACTCGAAAATGGCGTTATGATTATGATACACTAAAAGCTACATTATCTACAGCTTTCATCAAGACATGATCTTGTGAATAAGAGAGCTGATCCATTAACACCGCGGAGAACCGGCAATCTGGAATCCACATAAGTACCACACACAAGTTTTGAGACATCAAACATCTCAGGTGGCACTTGCGTCCGAATTTCTTGAACCACATTTCCTGCAAAATCCACAGTTCCCATCGAGGGGTCGTCGAGATTCAGTGTTACCTCTACATCACTCGGGAGGAGCTTAACTACGGGAAGACTAGATGGGAACTCTTTGAAAGGGATTGCTTTCCCCAACCTTCTTCCACAGAGTGTCTGAAGTATGGAATCTGCTGTACTTGGTGTTGCAGAAGGTAATCTTGTAGACTTGTCTTCCTTAAGATACAATCGCTTCGCTGATGTCAGCCCGAACAAGGAATATGTATGCAATTTCCCAGTTACCCCAGCCTTATCAAGGGGCCAATTCCGGCCAAGCAGAACTGTGAAACTTATGTTGGAGTAGTTAAAAGTAAAGGTGTTTCTTTTTGATGCTGGGCTAACTGTCAGAATAACATCACCACTTCCCCTGGAAGCAACTCAAGCCAATTCTGCAGGAGTGATGAATTGTAAGATATGATTAACAATGACATATCTACTGGTGTATTCAAGGGAAAGACATACAGAAAGAAAATGCATACTTATATTTTAGAAATATTAGGTCAAGGAAATGAAGAGAACTGCAGGCATAAATTACGTAATTAACTGCAGGCACAAATTAAATAATATTGCAATAAATTATAATTACTTTAGTCATAATAAATAATATATATACCTATATTATTATAAGAATTTTTTTTTTAATCTGACCTGACTATAATATATATTCCGTAAATAATAATAAATTATTTACTTTCTAATTTAATGAGATTGCATTAATATAGTATGTTATGTTAATTGTTGTTACTGGTTCTTTCTTATTAGGGTCACAGAAAAATTGAACCATTATAAAGTTTATATACCAAAAGGTCCATAAATAAGTTTAAAATTTTTAATTAAAATAAATAATTTAATACGTGGGTCAAATCAAATACCAAACAACATTGTCTTTTTCTAGTAATCCTAAAATCATGAATTGAAAAAACATAGTCAACCTTGAATTATTTTTATCTTATTAAAATATCAAGTCTTATTAATAAAGGAGGTAGTTGGGAATTTTCGATTTATTTATAGCTGTCAATAAATTGTTTATTTAATCACACTCTCCCCATTTACGCATGATTCGTGGAGGTTGCAGCAAACTCCCTCTTGCTTCCTTTGGTCCACAATCATATCACATTTCTTCTCCCACCCCTCCCCTCCCCTCCAATTAAAATTTTCAACCATATATTATATGGGGGTGACTAATAGGCATGCCAACCTAAGGCACACATTTGGAAAATGCTTAGGTTATTCTTTAAGTAGAATTTTTCAATATAATAATAATTTTAGTTATTAAATATAGATAAAATTAATTTTTTACCCACAAAATTCCCTTTTTTATATAAAAATCACTTTAATTATAAAATACTATAAATTAAATTAAATTAAATTAAATTAGATTTTCACAAGCAAACCTTCATATTATTATAACCCGTTGCCTCCCGGTAATTACCTGTTAATTTATCTTTTATAAGAGTGCTACACTAATCGTCGTCATCGATTATAAAATTTGTGTTTCTTAATATTTGTTTGACCTAATCTTTTTTTTTTTTTTTTTTTTCAGTTTGAAGTTAGATTGGTTTGCAAAAACTGCTTTAAAATATTGACTTTTTTAATGAAAAAACTGAAAAAAAAAATGATAAGCTTATTAGAGTAGCTTTTGGTTATCTAATTTGTGGTTTTTCTTGTTAATGAGAATGTGTGTGTTGACAAAATTGTCTATAACAATTTCAAATATTATAATTTTGTTACATATATATGTAAACCCAAAAAATATTTAAATATTTAAATACCTATGAATATTTTTTATGAATACATAAAAATATTTTAAAAACCCAAAAATAAATATTTATGAATATTAAAAATATTTAATTAATCCAAAAAGAGTATTTTATCATATATATATATGTTTAATTTAACTATTTATGAAATTGTTCCTTAAAAATATATGAATTTTAAATATTGATGAATATTTTAGAATATTTATAAACTTAAAATATCTATTTTTAATTTCTGAACATTTTAAAATTATTTATGAAACCATTTATTTTATGTATTATTTATAAAATTTTAATATTAATTGTGCTTTTATTGTAATTTGATCAAGTATTAAAAGCTTATTTAAGTTATATAGTTTGTCAAACAATCTACATAACAAAATAGCTTTTTTAAGTAAAATTGATAATTAATTTCTCACTTAAATTTTAAATTTTTTATTTTCTGCACTATCTTATAAATAAAAAATAAGAGCTTTTAATAGGAAAATTAGTATTTTGAATACTTACAATATATTGCATTAATTTATCTATTGATAGTTACAATACTTACAATAAAACTAGAAAATAAAAATACCCATCCTAGATTGATACTTACAATATTATTTATTTATCTAAAAATTATATATAGATTTTTTATTCTCAAAATTTGAATGTATATTGCATTTGACTGTTAAATAATAATTTTTGTTTTTGCTCCAGTTCAAAAAAATAATTAGTATATGTGATGTACGTATAATGTAAGTCCGAAAAACTGAGACCAAGCGGATTTGTTGAACTGTAAGGGGATGCCACAATCAAATGACACCATATGCGTTCCTATGTGGTGGGTTCAGGTTGTCACACCGTTCCCGGTTTCGACAAAGCAAAAGGAATCACATTGTATGATCTAATCAAAACCTTCGCGGCACTAATGTCATGTTCTCAGACTCAGAAGCCATAATGCACAACAGAGAATATCGAGACTCGAACGTTACAAAACAACTCTGCAGGTGATCTCAATCATTGCATGATCTCTCTGAGTTTGTGCAGGCTTAGAAGGAGATACGATAGACCCCAGATTACTACTGCCCTTTGGATTATTCCTTTTGGCCAATTGGTGTGCCAAATAAGCGGTAGCAAGCATTGCCTCTCTCAATTTTAGCCTAATTTTATTACCCAAATTTTAATTAATGTTTCAAAGTTGTCTTTTGTTTTGCTAAGTAAGACATTGGGGTTGAAACCCAAAAAGAAAAAAAGAAAATACAAGCTAAGAGATTATGCAACGGATCATCATAACTCAAATATTATCAATAAAAAGGACTTGATCTAAACTTGTTAGAGATCGCACATCTATGAAACTTTTCTCAACTTTCATATTTATTATAAAGTATAGCTCAATTTTCAAGAAAATAGTTTGATGGTCACAATCTTCCTCCCCCATCTTGAAATCCAGAATTCGAATTTTTATATAACAAAAAAAAGTATAACTCAACTACATAGCAGATATCAATCTCAACTTTCAAAGTTACACGTGTTGTAAGTATTTTGAATGGATTTTTGATTTTTTTTTTTTCAATTTAGATAAGTTTTTTAATTTCTCATTGAAAAAATAAATTTGAAAATAAAAAAGAAATTGAAATTAGAAGACAATGGTTCGCTGTTACTGAATAGCTCCTTAATTTCTTACAAAAAAAATGCAAAAAAAAAAAAAGCAAGTATGCAATACTCATTGTCATTGTCAAAATTATTTACTAAAAGTAAAAAAAAAAATCCCGGAGCACGGAGGATTTATGCAAGTGTTACTTTTTACCTTTATGGAAAAATTAACATTAGATGAAGTATAATTTTTAATATAAAAACTATTCTTATATAAGATTTTAGTATTCTAGTATTCTTTGTAGATAAAGAATTTCAACAATTTTTTTATAAAATTTTACATTAATTAATTTCTATTTTAATAAAAAAAAATAAGAAGAATAAGATACGAAAATAAACAAATTAAAAATAAAAAGATCAAAAGTACAGAATTTGATTAAACCGCCATCTTATTATTATTAACTATAATTAGACTTGAAAAAAGCATTAAGGAAAGCGACCACAGTAATCCTGACATACTACCTCCGCTGGCTACAGCACATGTGATCCCTAATATGACCATAGAGCTCCAAAAAATAGTTAGAGTGACAAGTGACTTTTCACCATTAAATTGGCATTGAATTTAGTGCCTTTTTTGGCCCGACGAAATTTAACTCAACTGATATATATATATATATATATATTTTAGGTTTTAAATTTGAATTTTTTTTTATTGTACCAAAAAAATTAATTGAGAATAGGAATTCTTGCGACGAGACAAGAAGTTGAAGTTCAAAGTGAATGATTTTATCAACCAAGGCGGCTTTTGAGATGATAACCCACTTCTTCTCTCACCCTTTACCATGTTTGAATGTGCTTTTAGGAGTATTTATTTGACTCCCTTGTATAAATTTTTAATTAAATAATTTTGCTATTTAAAGATTTTTATTGAAAATAATTATTATGATGTGTAAATTAAACTTGTTATATTTTGTTTTTGTCTAATTAATATGTCATTTAGGCAGAATAAATCATTAAAAGAGAAAACAGACCCCCTAGCACCAACATTGTTCTGCCTTCTCCTCCTCAAAAATTAGGGTTCAAGCCATTCTCCTATGTATTATGAGTGGATATTGTTTTTTAACTATTGCAATGTGCAACTCTTCTTGAAAAATAAATTTACGCAAATTTAATAGATATATGATAATATTTAGAAAATTCTTAATTTCGTTTAATCTGTCGTATATTATCTTTATTTTATTTAATTTTTAATAACTTTTGCCTAAAATAAATTTTTTATAAAAATATAAATTTACAATAAAAATCAATTTCTTTTATAAAAATATTTAAAGTATTATTATTATATCAATAATATTAAAACTTTGTCTAATGTTATCCTACTGTACTTCTCCAAACAAGACCCACCAACTTATCTTCCTCTAGCAATTCTTTTTTTTTTTTTTTTTTAATTAAATTATTCATACGTAGTTTGGTCAAAGAATCGATGAATATTGACTTTCGTACATTTTCTTTTGAGTTCAAGGGAAAGGGTTTTTACGGTTAGGTCCCGAAAAGACCATTCGTTACCTTAGCCTTGCTGGTTTGACTTGAACTTAAGGGCAGGCAAAGAAGCTATTAGTGGAATGTCGAGGGGTATTTAGGAACACCAATTCCTATAAAGCTATACAAACGGAGTTCGTCTGCGGCACTCAGCGAGAACAAGTGCACGCTATCAGAGCCACTGACAAAAGGGGGCTCTTGGATTAGAACAGAAATACAATTTTCTACTATCCTATCCCATTCCATGTGTATGGAGACAGCAGAAGAGGACGGGGTTGGATTAAGAAAACAATCTCTCTCTCTCCCACAAATTCGAACAAAGAAAGAACCAGACGGCCACGAAGATCTCGTCGGAGCTCCCTCGTCCGGGGTGGAGGAGGATGAACAGCCACTTAGCCCTGCGGCGCGTCTGTTCCACGCGCCGAACATAAATTGTCACATAATAGCAGTGATGGGTTGCAAAACTAAGTTTGATGCAGAAGTTATCAAAGTTGGGTTGGAAATGACTCTGGTCAAGCACCCCAGGTTCTCCAGCTTAATGGTCAGCCTCCCTCTCTCTCTCACGCATGTTCTAAAATCTTTCTTCAACTTTGAAAACCTTAAAAAGAAAAAAAAAATGAGCATTAATCTTTTGTCAACCTTTCTCACGTTGATATGACTATCTTTCTTTTGTTTTTTAAGATATCTTATTTGCCGCCAGAAAGCTTTCACTATTTATAAATTTGGAGAGATCAGTACTACTAAAATCAAGTATATTTATATTCTGTTTGTGTTTAACACACTTTAATACATGACTCCAGGCAAACTTTATAATTTAGGATAGTGTAAATTATTATTATTTTTTTAGAATTTTTGTGATAACTTGTTGTATCATTACCCCAGACTTTATAAGTTGTGTGCGCATTGTCATGAGCTTATATATATATATATATATATATATATATATATATATATATATATATATATATTTCAATATTACTATTTGAAAATTATTTTGTAATAAAAATCGTTTTCGATGATATTATTGTTATTACGAGTATGGGCACGTATCTTGTCTGACTAAAGAATTGAATGATCATGTGTCCGATGGTTGAGTGCCTTTAATGCATAATCCCGATGTTGACCTTTGAAAAACATAATGAAACTTAACAGGTGTTTAGGTTAGGGGTTACCATTAATGTGACCCAGAAACATTATTTTAGGGACAAGAACTACGGCTAGTTGGTAACTTGCCAACTAGTTTGGCAACTTGGGAAAGTTTAGTAGGAGAAATTGAAATTGAATTAGTTTGGATTTTTAATATAACATAAAATGTTATATTAACAATTTGTACTTGTAGATAGTTATATATTTTTTAGTAATATATTTATAATTATATTATAAATAAGAAAAATACACTACTAGAAAACAAAGTATTAACGATACATCGTTGAAAGTAAAAAATCCATTGCTAAAAGATATTAATGATGAATTTTTTCCGTTGTTAAAAATCACCCCGTTAAAAATTATCGACGGAATACCATCCGTCGTTAAATATCAGTGACGGAAAAAAATCTGTCGCTAACCATCTGTCATTAATAGATGAAAATGTGTAAAAATATTAGCGACTGAAAAATTCAATCGCTGATTCTTGAAACCCTCATGCACATACACGTGGCTTCACGCGCTCCCGCCAGATCGCACGCTCCCCTCACTTGCGCCTTCACGTGCTTTGCCCGCATGAGCCCTCACGCGCCCTGTTCGCTTGCTGAATTCTTTTAATTTGGTTCCTCCGGCGCCTCCTACAACGTTCGATCTCGTGCACAAGAAAAATGTTAGAAATACTACAAGACCACGATAAGATATCTGACTTTATTCTTTTTTTTGTTATTTTTATCTCATATTTTTTTAATAATAATAAAATAATATAAACTAATAATTTATTATAAAGTAATAAAATAATAAAATATTAGCTTAAAATAAAATAATAAAAATTTTAAAAAATAAAATAATATTATTCTTCTAAAAAATAAAATTAAAATAAAATAAAATAAAAAAATATCCGTCGCTAATAACTATACATATATATTTTTTTGACTTTAGATCACTATAGCAGAGAATTAGCGACGGAAATATTTCCGTAACTTATTTTTGTCACTAATCCATCGTTAATCTCTTAGAATTATGTTCGATATTAATCCATCGCTATTACTGACAGAAGAAAATCCGTCGGTAATTTTTCATCGCTGATACCGTATTTTCTTGTAGTGATAAAACAAAAAAAGTTTAAACATATTAAAATAAATTGGAAATGCATTTTATTATCTTATATATTAAGTAATATTAGAAGAGAATTCAATAAAAATATCTTAGTTAATTTTAACTTAATTTTTACTACTTAGTATTTTCAGGACAATTCTGTCATTATAATTTTATTGTAATATTTTTTGCAGACTTTTATAAGAAAATTTATTTTAATAAACTCATAATTTTAGAGTTGTCAAATATTGGATAACTTCTAGAAACTACTATTACACAATGCATCTATTGATATGTCCATTGTTGCCCACAAAAGTGGAAGTTAGGAACATAAAGTTGAGGATTTTTTAAAATGATTATTAATTATTAAATTAATAAAAATTATTAATTATTAGATGATAATATGACACTATTATTATCTGTCTAGAACTAGATTATAAAATTCCCTTTCAAGTTGAAATGGGAAGAGACATTTAGTTAAATTTTGTACACATCTGGAAACCCCATTTATGTGCAGGTTGTAGAGGGCAAGAGGAGTAAAAAGATGAAATGGGTTCGGACCAAGGTAAACGTAGAAGACCACATCATCATTCCGGATCTGAATTCGAATATAGATTCACCCGACCAATTTCTCGAAGATTATCTTTGGGAGATGACCAAGACCCCGCTGGAACTCTCAAAGCCCCTATGGGAGTTCCACATACTAAACCTCAAAACCTCCGATGCCGAAGCCGTCGGAATCTTCCGGGTCCACCACTCAATGGGTGACGGATCATCGCTCGTGTCTCTCCTCCTTGCTTGTACCCGAAAAGCATCCGACCCAACTTCATTACCCACGGTTCCGAATAAGAAGCGGGCGGTTTCAGAAACCGCGGCCGGGTTTTGGTGGGTATTTTTGGCAATTTGGTCAGTTATGAGGTTGATTTGGAATACTGTTGTGGATATGTTATTATATGGGGCGACAGTTCTGATCTTGAGGGATAGTGAGACACCCATTAAAATGACACCTACTGAAGAATTGAATGCAAGAAGGTTCGTGCACAGGACTGTAAGCTTGGAGGACATAAAGCTTGTGAAGAATGCCACGACGAATGCGGTACGTACCGTCCTTCATTTTTCCATCCTGTTCTTTTTTCTTTTTTTTTTTTAAATAAAAAATAAATTACTAGTGCTATATAATAGCTGTTATTCTTTTTTTATAATTATAAAATAGATAAGAATCATTGAGACTCAAATTTTATTTTCCAAAAGAAGCCAATGGGGGGTTACGTGCAATGATCGTAAAAAGATTCCTATAGGGTTTGACGTGTTCCATTATTTGTTAAATTAATAATTGAAAATATATAAAAGGAATAATAGTCCGTCCAATTATTAGAGTGCGTTAAAACAATATCAGGAAAAGAATAGTCCTTCTCTCTCTCTCTCTCTCTCTCTCTCTCTCTCCTATGGTCATAGATTAAGATTATTATTTATTTGAGAGGATAGTCTCGTGAGATCTAAAGTTAAAAAATTATAGTCATACTAGATAAATACTATTTTGGTATTAAGAACATGTATGTCAAATAATATTTGGTTGATAGAACTTGAAATAAAACTATTCCTGTATTTGATTTCAAAACCAGTAGATTCCAATCCTGGACAAAGGAAGATTACACTAGATTAACAGTCGGTATACAAATTTTTTCTCCTATATTAGTAGATTTAATTTGTAAAAATTTAAAACATGAGCACATTGTGGAACCGTGAGTTGGTATTACGGATTGAAATTCTACCTTATCTGTTCATATTCCTTAAAATAGGTATGGGATGAGAGAGTCAGAGTGAGACACATTTATTTGTTTACGTGTCGTATCATCAAGAAAACGAGGATAGAAAATCACATGGATACTTGTTTCTCACGTCCAGTATTCTCGTACCATGTGTTCTGGTTCTCGAGTCTAAGTTGGATGGTATGATGGATCACTTTCCAATTGGTTCTATTACCGGAAAAGAAGACAAAATTTGGGAGGAAATAATTAATTATTTAGTCAATGAATGCTGATAGATTTGCATGGGATTAATCTAGAAATATGTTTTCTTTAAATCAAATTGCAAATTGCCGACCCATTTTCCTTGTTACCCAATACCCACATGTAACCTGTTTGCTCTTAATTCTTGAAAAAGAAAATAAACTTATTGGCACAAAATGACAAAATAATTACCGGACTTTTATGTCGGCATGATAACGTGTGATTGATTTATACATTCTACGTCGCCTTGCTGGAGCTTGAACCCATCATACCATGTATTCATGCGAGAATCCACCGACTCTTAATTAGTTTAGTCATTAGATATTGATGGGATTTCAAATGAAAATAGATACGAGGAGAATTTTATTCTTTAAAGACCTAATAAGATTCAAATTGAATTTAATTAAAGTATAATATGATTGATTTATCAAAAAAAAAATTGCAAAGTATCAAATTTAGTTGGGTGCGATTTTGTACTCCTGTTTACGTTCCTCTTGCCAGCTGATGTGCATTGACTTGATAGCTGAGCTTATGATGAATTGTAATTTCAGACAATTAATGATGTCGTGCTGGGTGTCACTCAAGCTGGTCTATCTCAATATTTGGATAAGAGATATGGTAAGCTTCTCCCTTGCTTACGGATTACATTTCCTTTCTTCATGAAAACATTGTATTTAAAATGGTGAGGATCCATTCATTTTTGACTTGACAGTGTCTCGTTATTCTGGATAAAATTTTCAATAATACTTGACACCTCAACTATGAAACTGGATTCTCGATACATACTCATAATAGTTAAATAACCACCTTATGGATGTGTCGTTTAATTCTCAGGTGAGAAAAGCAATGATGAGAGACCTAAAGAGAGGAAAAGCCATGTTCCTAAAAATTTGCGTGTCCGATCTACTGTTCTTGTTAATTTAAGACCATCTGCAGGAATTCAGGTGACTGATCTTCTTCCTTCTCTCTTTTCAAGACTGTTTGAAAGTTTTGAGGGCATGCTTATAATGTTTTCAAGCAAGTCTCAAAACTCTCTCTCTCTCTCCTTTTGGATGCATTGATCAGATTCCTAGTTCTACTTCCTAAACTTTCATTTCCTTCACATTAATGTGAATTTCATCCGCTGAACAGGCTTTAGCTGATATGATGGAGAAAGAATCAAAGACGAGATGGGGTAACTGGATCGGATACATCATTCTTCCATTCACAATAGGTTTGCGAGACAATCCAGTAGACTACATTCGTGAAGCCAAGGCTACAATTGATCGGAAGAAACAGTCACTTGAAGCTGTATGCACATACTATTTAGCTCAACTATTTATCAAGGTGTTCGGAGTTAAGGTATGCTTAAGCTTGATTAATCTTGTAATTATTTCATGCAGAAGCAAACAAAATTTATTTCAAGCTTCTCCTTGTAATGAACAGATTTCAGCTTGTCTAACACACAGAATCCTCTCTAATGCCACAATCTCCTTCTCAAACGTAGTCGGCCCTGTAGAAGAAATCAGTTTCTTTGGTCATGAAATGACATACCTTGCTCCTAGTGTTTATGGGCATCCCCAGGTTAGTTATACTTTATGTTGCACCAGAATGTAATATAGAAACTTTTATAATTTTTTCGTGTTACACTTTCTATGTCCTACGTAGTTGTGTCTTATGTCCGTATCTGTGTGGATGCTTTATAATTCATAATCAATCAACGAAAGTGTTGACTGGCATTGAAGCTGACAATGTTGATTATTGCCTAAATACTGTTGAATCATATGATCCACCTCTCAACCTTTCTCTGTCCAAGTGCAGGCATTGACGGTACATTATCAAAGCTACATAGACAAGATGACTATATCTGTAGCAGTTGATCCGAAAGCAATCCCAGATCCTCACAGGCTCTTAGATGATCTAGAACATTCTCTCAAGCTCATCAAGGAAGCTGTCTTGGAAAAGGAGAAAGTTGCCAATGGTTCACTCTAGTATCCTTTTCTTCTTGTTTCTATTTCCGAAAGCAATAGAAGTTTTGCCATATTTATGGCGTAGCGGTCTTCTTCAAAAGTGGGGTTGGGAGAAGCAAGATCTATGGAAAACAATGGTGCACCAATGGTGTTTTGATTTTTAATTGTGAAAACCTCAGTGACCATATAATTGGTTCTTTATGGGGTTTCACTTTAGAGCGAGAGGATCATCATGTTCAATGGAATCATAATGATATTTTTCAATTTTTCATACTTATGCCGTACATTCTCAAAATTTGGAATCAAAATCCACTTTTAGGAGTAGGGCAATGAGATAAGGATTCAAGAATACAATTTTTCATTGTAAGAAACGAAAAAGAAAATGGATGAAGCATGGCATTGATGGTTATTCTCGTTCATATTCTCATTGTTTGGTGGATGAGGCATTTGTATGGGATCTCTTGTTTTGGTTGGCTTTCTTTGACTGCGACAAGAATTGGGCTTTGGACTTCGTGGCCTAATTATTGAACGAGGTTTCTCTCTTATCCATCGAGAGGTAGTTTAATAAGTAAATATATTATATTTTTTTATTGAGAATAAAAAATATTATATTGAGAAATTTTTTTTTAAATTAATTATGACAATACTTAAATCGAATTAATGAGAGTGTGACTTTGAACACCGGTTGATTATTAAAAAAAATAAAAATCCTCACTTTTCCTCTCATCTTCCTTTTGTGGGTCTTGGCATAAATGTGCATATGGTATTCAAGAGGATAGTTTAGTTATCACAATTCACTTTTCTAATCTGATGACATTTGAATATCTGTATAACAAAAAAAAATAAATGTGCATATGGTATACGGAAATCAGGCTTCCTTGGGACTTTATTGTTTCTCAGTAGTTTTAGGTTGATTTATTTGTACTTTGATTCAGCTGCGTTAGGGATGTTTGGATCCTAGTTTTGGGTGATGGTTTGTTTCTTTTACTTTGATTACTTCTTCTTAGCAATAATTTTTCCTATTTCCGGTGTTTGCTTTCTCTGAATATAGGATTTTGTTTTCATCCGGTGTCTTTTACATTAGTTTCATAATGAAGGCTAAAATTTTTCATCTGACCATGTTTAACTCTAAGCCATGTGAAAACCAATGTTCCTTCCCATTTTGGAGTGTAAACAAACATTGGTTTTATCAACATTGTTATATATTATATTTTTATATCATCCCAGAATCATATTCAAATTCTTAATATTAAAGCTTTCTTTATAAAAAGAATCATTCAAGCATCTCTACACATATTTCCAAAAAAGCCAGAGCCAGCAACCACAACCACAACCACAGTTAGAGTCGGTGTCAACGCTAGAGCCAACGCAAGAGCGATATTCAATATGGGTCGCAGTGAAAATTCAAAACTACCTCTCAGGCATCCGCACACATCTTTAGAATATCTATTGGTTCGTTCATAAAAATGTTGCGCTTTATGATTAAAAAGGAAAAAAAAAAAAAAAACACACATCTTCAATCTTGTTGACACACGCGATTGCCCATATCAAAATCAACTGATTTTTATTATATCATATTAAATTTGAAGGAATATTACAAAATATCATATATTACGAGAATATTTGAGTTTATTAAAAAATATCATAAAAATATTTAACTAACTTATTTTTATATTTTCATATTATATTATATTTCAAAATTTGTGATAACGAATTTTTTTATATAAAATTAACTTATTTTAATAATTAATTAAAACAATGGAGTATCAGAATTTAATATTATTGTTGTTACAAGCATGTTCAAATTACTCTAAGATGGTATCCCGGCCATGTTCACCATTTTTTCTTTTAATGAGTTGTTTGGTTGGTGTGTTGATACCAGGAATCGAACCTTAGCCGGTTGATAACCACAACCACCGGCCAGGAGAGATTTGGTTTTGGTTGGTGTGTTTAAATGTCACGAGTCTCCTTCAAATCATTGCCCAAAGTGCTAATGGGTTAATTTGGTATTTATTTTCTTTAGCACCATTTTAACCTTTTGTTGGCACATTAATCTGTCTGGACTGCAAAGATTTGCTTACCATCCGTGTCTGGCATATTTTTAGAGAAATGAACAAATGTGCTGAGTGCTCTAACTAAGATGGGTTTCATTGCTGCCCCTGGAGTCACGATTTTAGACCATCCTCCAAGAACTTTTCTTTTTTTTTTTTTGTTATATTGAAATTTGAATCTAAGGTTACCGGGTTGAGGGGGGAGAATTGTGATCACCAAACTGTCCCCTGGGATCTCCAAGAGCTTTTCATCGTGATGCTTGAAGACTTGGTTGGCGTGATGCTTGTAGACTTGGTTGGCGCGGGTTCTAGTCGGAAAACTGGCCTAATGCCTCTCAGGGCTGGGCCTGTAGAACTGTAATCCTTTGTTTGTTTGTTGGACTTCGGCCTGCCTACTACCAAAAAAAAAATGTGCCTTAAGACTTGTAATCCTTTGTTTGTTTGTTGGGCTTCGGCCTGCCTCCTACCAAAAAAAAATGTGCCTTAGTGATGTCTAAAGAAAACCTCAAAGTTTAGAAAAAGGCCCCCGTTTTGATCAATGCATTATCCAAATCTTATCTCACCAATGAATTCTCAGATCAAAATAATCTTACCAATGAATTCTCAGATCAAAATAATCTTGTTTACAGTGATTCACTGCTTGTATCTCCACCATGATCCCTATTCTCCAACATGAAAACTTTAACAACCTATCTCAAAACTGCCAGCCTTCCATTAAAATTAAATAATTTTTTTTAAAAAAGGTCATTTAGTGCTGTTAAATTTCTTTTCAACTTTTTTTCTCGAGAACTAAAAATTAATAATTTTTAAAATAAAATTAAAAATTATTTGATATTTTTACTTTTAAAAATAAATTAATTTCATAATTTTTGAAATAAAATTAAATTTTAAAATTTTAAAATTAAAGTTAAAGAGAAAGATTCTAGATCTGAATGATACGACGGTAAATGAATTTGTGATACGGATATATTTAAAATTTCATATCATTCAAGTAGGAATATAAATGAAATACAAATAAATATAGTTTTTTAAAAGCTAATGTATAAAAAAAAGCAGAAAAAAACTCCTTTCAAGAGTTTTTTTAATTATTTTTTTAATTTTTATTTATAAAAGAAAAATTATTTTAAGAATAACAAAATCTGTTTGGCAGACCTTTTCCTTATAAAGGGGAAAGAAACCGAAAAAAAAAAAGAAAAAAAAAATCTATCAAGCACTAAATCAAATGAACTTTGATCGGCCATTTTGCATGGACAAGTTGTCCGGCATTAACACACATCGCTCCCCATGAAGCGCCGGCATCAAACCTTCCTTTTCTTTTTTTTTTTTTTCGTGAAACGTCACCATTATTGATTACAATCATAAATAAATTATAATTCAATTTTAATAATACATAAAATATTAGTGTTATTATCCAGAGAGATTATCAATAAATTATAATATAATTAATATCATTTTCTTTTCCTTATAAATTTTGAGTTTAGTCTTTTATATATCAAAAATAATTATTGAGAGAGATCTAGAGAAATATAATTTAAAAATAAAATTGAAATAGCATGAAGGTTCAAGATTTTTTATTCTAAGAAGAGAGCAACACGAGAGATCATAACATTGTGAAATCTCTTATCGATTCATAACCTAAAATTATTTATTTTATGCAAATTTAAAATTAAATTGTTGATATGATTTTGATAATTATTTTAATAATTGAAAAGAGTTTTGATATATAATTAAAAAAGATATATTATTTTATTACACCACTTAAACAATTTATAGTTAAAAAAATAATATACAAAAATGAATGCAGATGGTGCAAGTGAGTCTATCACTCTACGATACGTGATAAATTTGAAATTAATAACTAATTTTTACATTTTTATTAAAATTTTGATTTTTGCTTTTAAATTAAAAATAAAATAAATATTAGTCGACAAGAACAACCTAGGACTAGAAAAAGCATGCGGCTTCTTCATAGAATGGTTAGCAACCAGTTTCTAGAATCCTCTAAAACCCTCATCATCTTTTAGAAGCTGCTTTGCTTTCTACTCCCTCTCTCTTCAGTCTCTTCGATTCCCTACACGCAAAACCCTCAAGACCCTAATCTTTTCTCCCCTCTCTCTCTAATGGCGATCATCTCAGATTACCAAGAAGACGAACAGACTCAAAAGCCGCAATCCTCTTCAGCCTCTACCGCGCCGTCTCCTACTTTCTCTGGAGTTCTCGATCCCTCAAATCCTCTGGGGTTTCTGCAAAAGGTGTTCGATTTCGTGAACGATCACTCTGACTTATTCAATTCGGCCACCGCAGAGAAGGATATTGCCAAATTAGCGAAAGCCCTCGTGGAGAAGAAGAAGGTCGCTTCTGCCAATGCTCAGGCTGTGAAGGAAGCAGCCAAAAAGGCCAAGGAGGTTGTCCCTCCGGCGACGAAGGAGGTTGTCCCTCCGGCGACGAAGGAAGAGGTAGTTACCAAAGAAAGTAAAGAAGCTATGGAGACTGATGTGAACAAGGCTGATGGGATGGAGGCTACCAGAGGTACCCCCTCTCTCTCTCGCCCTTATTAATTTTTGTTGTGCTTTTAATCTGATCATTTAAAGAAATATTAGTGTTTCTCTTTAGGGTGTTCTTCGATGATTGTTGGGTTATGATGATTATGAGACTGAGGTTTATGTATTTATGTATTTATTTATTTTTCTTTAGTTCTTCATGACGGTATTAGTGTATTATTTTCTAAGTCAAAAGAGCGGTTTCTTTCTTCTCTCTCGTGGTGTTGTAATTCTGATTTACTAAAGGGAGTTTGTTTTTCTTTTTCCCCCCGGGGGGATTATGCTTAACTTGTAGCTGATGTTAATTTCGTTCTGAGTTCTTTATTATGGGATTGATACTGATGCAATTCTTTTTGTCGACTTGGTTGTTTGGCCCCCCTTTTTTTTCAGTCTGGTAGATTCCCCTGGAGGTTAGTTTTTGCGAGCTTTGTACGGATATAACATTAATAAAAAAAAAATTTAAATGATACACCCATGGATATAATTCCAAAAATAATACCGGTATATCAAGTTTTCATAACTTGACATGACACTCGAACCCTTTTTCCCAACACTTATACAATCTTATGCCAAATCTATTTACAAACTTCAAAATATCTGTCACATCTCAATTTCGATACACAAGAAAATTTTCTGAACAATGCAGTCCAAATATCTCCGGTATCAAAGCAGGTCGAAGAAAATGAATAAATTAAAATAAAATATAAATATGGGAAGAAATTTCATTAATTAAAAAAAATATACATATTACATAAGATCAATGATATCTTCTTCTTCTCATATAATATCTAACACTTTTATCATGTCTAAGTACAATCAAAGTGAGATACTAATTCCAGTTCATCTATCTGTGTGATTCGGGAGGGACCTACATCTTGTTGGTGGGGTAAGAGAAAACCGGCGGGGAGACGTGATATACGGGTGGTGCATCATCTCTCTCTACTTGTGTTAGTCCCTCATCCATATAACTATCGAGACGAGCTCTCCTCTAAGAAACCCCCAGAGTGAAAACCTGAGGGAAGTCATCAAACACAGAGGGGAATGCACGAGGGGAGTTCGTCTCGATAGTTATATGGACAAGGGACTAACACAGGCAGAGAGAGAGAGATGATGCACCACCTGTATATCATGTCTCCCTGCCGGTTTTCTCTGACTCCAACAGCAGGATGTAGGCCCCTCCCAGATCACACAAATAGATGAACTGAGATTAGTATCTCACTTTGATTGTACTGAGAGTAGACCTGATGTAGGTGTTAGATATTATACTAGAAGAAGAAAATATCGTTGATCTTATATAATATGTATATTTTTTTAATTAATGAAATTTCTTTTCTTATTTATATTTTATTGTAATTTATTCATTTTCTTCGACTTGCTTTGGTACCGGTACAGGAAATGTTTGGGCTTGTATTGTTCAGAAAATTTTCTTGTGTATCGAATTGGGATGTGACAGATATTTTGGAGTTTGTCAATAGGGTTGACATAGGATTGTATAAGTGTTGGGGAAAAGAGTTAGAATGCCATGTCGAGTCTTCAAAACTCGACATGCTTATTTTTTCAAGCATATCGAGTCTTCAAGAGTCAACATGCATGAACAATGCATGTCGAGTCTTGAGGACTCGACGTATTGGTGTTATTTTTGGAATTATATCCGCGGGTGTGTTGTTTATTATTATTTTTTTATTAATGTTATATCCGTACAAAGCTCTAGTTTTTGCTCCTATGCTGTTGATTTCTTTTGTTTGGCTTGTATACAATGCCAGGTAAGCGTGTCTGTTGGGTTGTGGGGTTTATTTGTTACTCATCAGCAAACATTGCCTAGAGTGAGGAGACCAGGATTCTCTTGAGTTTCATCAGTGTCATTACAATCATAGTTTTCTTTCCTACAAAAGTTTTTCCTGTGCAGTTGGAATCCTCTAGTTGCAAGTTATAAATTTCCAGGTCTTTGCTTGTTGTTCCCTTTATGTCTACAATATTTAACGACTTAAATTTGAAAATTTGCACTCTGTTCTCCCATCTCATCCTTGACCATTGTTAGTTATTGACCTTCTAAAGTCCTATTCTTTTAGGAACTTTTAAAGAGAATTGAGATTTTCCGATTACAGATAGGTAGGATTATGGGATTTGAATATCTCTTCTGTAAACACTAGATAAAAGAGGTGTAGACACTTCTAGGTTCGTGTGAATGTCTAAATGTGATTCTTGTTAGACTTTGTAGGGTCTATTTATGTAACAACAATTTTTTCATTGATTGAAGAATCGATAGTGTATTTAGTGTTCATGTCTTAGATGAGGAGATGATCTAAGAACATGGATAAATCTCTTTAAAAATTGTTGTCTTTCTACTTTTCTATCTTTACTGCGTTACTTTGTATTTTACTTATTTCTAAGTCATTTTTGATAAACCATATGTTTGATTATATCCATAAATGTGAGATTTTTGTAAAACAAAATTTGAATTTTGAATTTTGACTTTTTTTGACAATATTATTTTTCCCCTTCTTAGTTTTTCTCGGGTATGATAAATTCCATTTTATTCTGAACATTACAAACAAAAGAGTTGGTATTTGTAAAGTCATCCGATCAAATTTGTCTCTGGCAATTCCTCTGTTGGGCCTGAAGATCATGTCTTTGATTGTCGTTTTCCTTTGAGTCTCTCTCTCTCTCTCTCTCTCCCCCCTTTTTAAATTCTGGCTATTGATAGGGTTTGTTTAAACTTGTCTGATTTAAGAGTTGAAGCGTGAATAAACATGTTTTGTGGGTATGTTAGGTTTATTTTCTTTGAATCTTCTTCATTCAATGTTGGCTATTGATTGATTTTGTTTACTTAGATTGGTCATTCTGGGTTTTGATGGGTTTGTTTCCCCTCTCTCTCTCTCAATCTTTTTGTTAAATTTTTTGGTATTGGGCTGTGTGATGTGTGTTTTAAAATTTTTCAAAATCAAAAGCAAACCTGTAATGAGCTGGATTAAGTGCATTTTTTTGCTCTATCGAAATGGAATATTTTCAGTTTTTCAGCAGAATTGAGTTCTGGTTTTTCTATTGATTTGTCGTTCTCAAATTTGGTGGTTGTGGCTTGACATGGTATTCATCTATTAACATTTTTGTGTACATCTTTTACCCTGGTGGAATTGGGATAAAATTTTTCACTTCTCAGAATTTATTAAGGGTTTTACGGCTAAATTGAATCTATATTGGATCATGGGTTTTAACTTACCTGAGTTATATAGGGAGAAATTGATTAGTTCCGTTATATGTTCTATTGTGTGTGTTTGTTTGCTATTATTTGCACGGTAGTGAAGCTCTTAATGCACTCAACTGGTTATAAGTTGGGTTAGAATATGAACCTATTTGAATCTTATGTATTCTTTTTAGGAATTAGCAGAGTCTGTTGCTTTTGTTGTATATGATTGTGATATGAATTCTCTAGTTGGATTCTCTCTTGTCCTCAAATCATTCCTTAATTTGGAAAAGACCTTCCATTTTTCCTTTCTCATTCTTTTATTCATCTTGTCTCGAACCTTTTCTTGTAGGATACTTGAAATATTTTGAATAGCTTGTTTGGGCAACTCTTATGAAGTTCTCTTTCCATGTTAATTGATTTGTGTGGAGCAGAGTTTAGTGCTTATGAGGAATTCTGATTTGTAGATTTTCTACTCCTTTCTTTTGGGGGGTTGTTTTTTATTGGGAGCCATGGACAACCTTGCATGAAAGATTGCTGTCTTATGATTGTAAGGGTTCTCTATTCTGAAGTTTTATTGAAGTCTAAAGCATTTACAGAAACATGTGTAATACAGGGCATATAAACCATGGTCCGCATAAATTTCGTTGTTGTCATTGTAATGTGGGCTCCCTATTGTGGATTTATGATAACTTATTTTGTAATGCTGATTCCCTCTTGTAGTAGGTGATTCTTTCATTTTGAAAATACTTGCTATTTTTTTTCTATTATGTTCTTCCTAATGTCTAATAAGTGAACAGCTCCCAACAAGGGCAATGGTCTTGATCTAGAGAAATATTCCTGGACTCAGACGTTGCAAGAGGTTACTGTCACTGTTCCTATTCCTCCCGGCACAAAATCAAGGTTTATAGCATGTGAGATTAAGAAGAATCATCTTAAAGTTGGACTCAAAGGCCAGCCTCCAATAATTGATGTAAGTTATGCTTCTGCTGTGTAATATAATGTGTATGCTTCTCTTGCCACTTCATGATTCTAGAAGCAATTGGCTGTGTTAATTTTGCTCATTAGACTACATGTGGTCTCTAACGCTTCATCATCAAATTTTGCAGGGGGAGCTATTCCAGTCAATCAAAGTTGATGATTGCTTTTGGAGTTTAGGTATGCCATGTGACATGCCTTGCATTTGTTACATTAAAGCCTTTAATGCAAATCGACAACTAATGAAAATGAAACTTTAATGAGCTCATTGACACGAAGAACCTTTTCTTGGTCTGCATGAGATACAAGTGTTCTTACAGAGTCTCTTGTTTTGCACCATTAGGGTACCCAAATGTTTCCTCTGCCTGTGAGTCTTCAATTGAGGATGTCTGAAATATCAGTTCTGTGCGTGCTTGCATAATGATAATGACCTTTAACCTGCTGATTCTCAGGTTTATTTTGCATGATTATTTTGAAGGCTATGATATATTAGGTTGCTCCTGTATATTTCCTTGCAGAGGATCAGAAGGCCATCTCTATTCTTCTGACGAAGCACAACCAGATGGAGTGGTGGAAATGCCTAGTGAAAGGTGATCCTGAAATTGATACTCAAAAAGTTGAACCTGAGAACAGCAAACTTTCAGACCTGGACCCAGAAACTAGGTCAACTGTGGAGAAAATGATGGTAGGTGACTTATTTCTTTTATTCTTCAATTCAAGCATATAAATTTCTTTAATTCTTCTATTCAAGCATATATGCAGCTGTATTCTTGCCCCCTTCATGCCTGAGTAGGGCTTTGTGTTTAAATAATCAATTTATCTATGAGCCCTAATTGTGTTTTTGGTAAGTGGGAATGTTTTCATCTCTTGAAATTTCAGAAGTACAAATTTTAATTTAATTAAATTGGCATTGAATTTTCTTATTGTACTTAGATAAATGGTAGATTTGGAAATCTTGATTCATATGGGGTAGGGATGGCAATGGATCGGTTATGATTAAGGTCATATGAATACCATATTTGATCCTAAATTTTAACTCTAATATTCATATCTGACTCTAACCCAATTCGGGGAAAAAATAAAAAACCATATCCGATTCTATGGATTTTTTTAAAAATCCGATCCGATCCAACCCGACATATTACATACCTTTAAAAACTGATATGATCCTATCCTAAACCGACCTGTACCTGACCTATACCCGACCTAAACCATAGCCCAATTCCTTCTTTTTTAGTTTAATAATATTTATTCAAGAATGAAAATGAAACTTACAAATTATAACAAATTCTAAAAATCTTATTATTTTATTTAATAATATTATATTAAAATAAAGTTTTATTTTATTATAAATTATTATCAGATCGGATTATTTATAAGCTAAATCCGTATCCAAACCGACCCGATTACATTAATATTAAAACCCGACCCTAATCCAGTTTTTGGGGGGGGGGGGACGATCCAAAGGAGGGTATCCGTCAAATTGGATCGGATATTGTCATCCCTAATATGGGGGGTCATATTTTGGTAAGATTCAAATTGGCTATTGTCAAATTTCACTGATTTTGGAGAAAAAAAGTGGTAATTCATTTAGCCTTAGATTTTTTTTTTTCAATTTTCATTCAATTCATTTTATTTCAATCCAATTTTAGTTAAGAGTTAGGACCAAATCTGACTGCAATTTAGAGCTGATTTTATTTATTTATCTGTCCATCCAATGCTTAGTGAACTTTGTTTTGAGATTTATGCAAACTGGTTTGCTTTTTAGCATGTTTCAAGGTCCCATGTGTAGATTTCCGGGCTTAGGCTGTGCTATGGGCATTTCCATATGTTCTTTGCAAACATTGATTGCACATTTAATCCCCTTTTCTGCAGTTTGATCAGCGACAAAAGTCAATGGGCCTTCCAACCAGTGATGAGATGCAAAAGCAGGAGATACTTAAGAAATTCATGGCTGAGGTAAATACCTTTTGGTTTCTTTGTTCTCCACTCTCAGACAAACTCATGATGCACAGAAATTATGTCTCTTGTGCACCACTGAATGTGGATGTTGGAACTAATTTTCCTTCTCTTGTTGTGTGCAGCATCCGGAGATGGACTTCTCAAGAGCAAAGATAGCCTAAAATGTATTGCTGAAGCTGGAAGTTCTTCAAATTTTCCTAGCTGCGGATTTCTTGAAAAAATATGGATGCTGCTCGGATTTTGATTTTAGGATTTTTTTTTTTAAGTTAAAAACTTTGTTAGCATCTGCGAATATCATTACAATGCCCCCATAATAGATTCAATTGATAGATTCAATTGCTTTTTTTTTTTTTTTTGGGCCTCGGAATAGGAGATACTGTGTTCAACATGCAAAGCTGATGGTTGGTTTTATGGGAACAGTTAGATGTTTAGTGGTTTACTTGATTGTTTTGTCTATTTGGCATTTGCATTTTTTTATGGCATGTTTGCCTTCCAATTTGTTGGTGATTATGGACTGGAATGAGAGATGAGCAAATCATTTTGAAAATGGTCACAACCACTTTGCATTTGGGATACCTAGGGTTTTCTTTGAAACTTTACACTTGAATCTCCACGTGCATGCCCTATGCGCACGGTGCTAGCAACTTTTGCTTTTATTAGTTGACTGAATATGCCTAATTTTTCAAATGGTTTCAAGCCAACAAAATGCAGAGTGAGAATTGAGTTCCTCTTAACGTGTGGACCTCAATTTCCTCTGTTTCGATCCATATACAGGTTTATGTTGTGTTTTCTTAGACCTTCAACCGGTGCATTTGGACTCGGGCCAATTGGAATTAGGTCACTCTATCTAGAGTACCGATGGGTGTAAAGCCCATATTAGCCAAGGATATGAAAAATGGTACCCGAGGGGTTTCTGGGTACCCTCTTTTCACAAGAAGGTTCTCAAGACTGCGCTGGCATATTTATAGGCCTTTGGGTACAATAGGGTTTAATGCCTATTGATACCCTAGGAAAATACTTAACAATTAAAACCTTGTGAGTTGCCAAATATGGCAGTGTATTCTTTGGTATTTGCCTTTCTTGTCTAAGATCAAGTGTACCTTGTGGTATGAAGTGACAAAAATTCTTGATCATATCTTTTGTCTTCCTCTCATATAAACCCAACTTGACTTGTGGGTGGGAAGGGGGAAGTGTCCTCTTGGTGGGTAACATCCATCACGTTAATAATAAGTGAGAGGAAAAGGAATCCTGGTCCCGGCGGATAACTGTAGAGGGAGAGGGAGCCCCAAAAACAAAGGATGTTCGTTGATTCTTTCACAAAACAGTGCAAGATTGAAACCATAAAAGAGGACAAGTTTCAGAAAAATACCACGTGTGTCCTTCTCATGGGTCTGTTTCCACAAAAGGTGAGTGAAGTGGCCTCTTTTATTTTTGATAACGCCACCAGTAATAGTCCCTGTCATGTCGTCTTCCAGGGCAGGTCCATGAAGCTTAAGTCCGAAAATGGCTATTTCTTCTTTCTTCCCCCATTTTTCTTTTCTTTTATTTTTATTTTTATTATTTTTTTTTTTGTATTTTCTTGCGAAAGAAACAAACTTTAAATTAATATTTCGTTGAATTGGAGGAAGTTAAACCTATCCATAGTTATAAATCACCTTGTATTGATCCAGATGAACACGAAAGGCCTCAATATGACTTTTGGTGACTCAGTCAAAAATAAGGCAGAAAGAGTTAAAACAAACGAGTTCTCTTTTGTTACTAGAGAAGAGGAGATCCCAATAATAATAGAACAAAATAAAAATGAAGCAACTAGTAAAAAAGCAGTGCAACTAAAATCAACTAGGAATTGAAATAACTCAGACAATTACTGAATTAAAATTAAAAAAAGAAGTAAAAAAAATATAGCCAGAATAACTAGAAACAAGAGGCATAAGACTGAAAGAATTGATAAAATATATATACATATATATAAATTAAACCGTCTAAAAAAATGTCTGTAAAGTAAAACAAAGAATGGAAGTGATATTGGAATAGGCAATGGCTGGGAATACCGACCGTTAAGAGTGTATCTTTCGAAGGTGTACCTCATGGGGTGCAGTGAGCCCCACATGACCCATTTATACTTTGTGGTGAACAGGGTCTGTTTAGATGATATCCACATCAAGATCTTATTCTGTATCACTTTTCTTTTTCATGGAAAATTTGATGATATATGTAATTTTGCTTCATGACCCATGCCTCCCGGATAGAGTTGGGTTTTGCATGGATTCATTTGGTGATAAATGTATGGCAACCCTGTTTTAATATGACTTACAAGCCTCTCTTTTATCACTTTGAACCTCGACCCATGTCCGACCGAGAAGTTGCTCTCTCACGAGACAAAAAAAAAAGAAAAAGAATTTATGTCGACTAGGAAACAAGAAGAAACAAAAATGAAAAAGGAAAAAAGAAAAGGGGAGAGAGAGAGGGGGGGGGGGAGGAAGAGGGAGATGCATAAAAAAGGTCACGCGATAATTTTTATTTTTTTTAACGATGATCGGAGTAATTTCAACTATCAAATATATACTGACGGTATAAATTAATATAATAATTCAATTAATTCTTTTTAAAAAAACCAAAAGTTTTATAAAAGTGTAACTAAGTGCCAAAGTTTGTCTACATTTTTATTTTGAATTTAAAACTCTTTTTTATTGCATTTTAGTAATTTTCTACGTATATTTGCATTCGACGAAAATAAATGGAATGAAAATGATACTCTTTGTCTATATCATATAGTCCCTGTCAAGTAGGGACCAAGCGATTTGACGTATGGTTCAAGCCAAGCCATCAACTTCTTACGTCTTCCCAAGCGATTTGATGTATCTTTTTAAATGAAAACAAATTTTCTAATTTTTCTAACATGAGGGGTGGGGGAAGAAAAAGGAGAGACGAAGCATAATTTCAAATTCATTTGTAGTTCTTTTTATAAGTACCCTTTGAAAAGGCGCCCAACTGAAATGGCTTAGAAGAATGAAGAACGGTAGCCAAATTATTTGCCAACCAAATATTTATTTCTTTTTTTTTTGGCTGGGGGGGGGGACCTAAACAAGAAATAGAAGACAGAAAATAAGGCCGAACTGGACACCAACATCAGAGAACAACCAAGAGCTATAAAATACAAAAATTTGATAAAACAAAATAGAGCCTCAACTTGGAGTTGCTCCCAAGTCCTAATCCAGGAGCCCTAAACCACGTAATTGTGAAACAGTTTGGAAGCAAACAGAGCAGCAATCAGATAACACGCCTCACCTGAAATCTTGTTGAACCCACACCTGGTCAAAGTGCACCTGATTGGAGACTCGGTATAATGGAAGGCCACATCCTACCGAAGAGAGGACCGAGGCCAGTGCTGGAATGAAACCCAAAAATTAGAAACACCCTCCAACCCCTCCTTCCACTCTTCTCTTGTCGCAAACCCCATATCAGATAAAAAGAGAGAAGAGGTCACAGACTCTCCCAAGGGAGCGATTAAATCAACCACTTCATTATCACATAATTTTCCTATTAGCTATGATAGGGAATCAAATGGTGAAACTAAGCAAAGCATCTCTAGCTTCAGCTAATATGACTTGGTGGGAATATTGAAGTCTTACTCTTTATGTATGAAAATCAATTATTAGGTTTTAGAAGTTTTACTGCAAAATTTGTGCCAACATATTAACCAGATATCAGCCATATCATTACACTTTTAACAACTCTTGAGAGTCTATTTCTTTTTGTTCTAAATAGTATTTACCAGGGTCACACCAACCCTAATTTTGTATTAGTTTAAATAATAGTGCAATTATTAATTAATTTAATTGTCAAATCTCCTGTTGTAAATTTGGGTCAAGAATTTCTCTTTTTTTCCCTAGAACCCAAGGCTGGGCTGAGCATGTCTATATGCCCAAAAAAAAAATTAAAAAAAAAAAGAAATGGAAGGTCCAAGAGTAGATGTGCGACATGGGTCATCATCCATCAACATATAAAGATGTGGGAAGTGACAATTTAGATGGTACAATAGTCAAAGCATGTAATTACCTAAACATCAAATGCAGTTATCAAGGATCATGCCAGGCTGAAATTGGCATAAAGTTTTGTCCTTTTTCCATATATTGCAAATGACTTTCGAAATTGACAACTTGACACAAAGGTCCCAATCAAAATGGGTCCTTGCATTTTTCACATAACCTTACTCATTGGACGGCTAATGATAGCCCTGGATTTGGTTGGTGGGGATTTTATCAACATTACCATGAAATCTTCTTATAAAAATTGAATAATTTTAAGTAAAGTCCACCTAAGAAAAGATTCTAAAAAAAATAAAAAGAAAAACCTATCTGATCGGTGTTTAAAATAAAAATACACACACACACACACACACACACACACATATATATATATTTATTTTTTTTTCACTATTTGTATCTGAAATTTATCCGATTAATTCGATTCGAATAATGTACGGTCTATTTTAGGGATTGGCTCATTCAAATCCTTTTTCGTCATTCCCAGTACTCGAACTCGAGATTTTTTATTAAAGGGATAAAATATCTGATCACTCGATTCAAAGAACTTCAGTAAAATAAATACATCTATGTTGCAAAATGGGCTGTCCACAGATCGAGTTTAGGTGAAATAAACATGCTATAATTGCATATAATTTCACTTGATCTTTTTTTTTCTCCAAATATTTAATCCACTTATTTAAAGACATAGGCATAAAAAAAATAGATATGTAAAAATTCTTATTTTGATTGGTTACCACACAGCAAGTGCAATAGTATATAGTATATAAATATAGAATGTGATATTTAATCATTTTTACATAGAATTTCAATTTCACATTGAACCAAATACCTAATTTTGAATGAAAATTGGAATGTGTAATGATGGGGAAAAATCCCTTAGCCCTCCCCCATTATTATTTCTGATTTGTGGCAGAAATTTTGTTCAAACTTGATAGTACAATGTACTGCTCCATATCCCAAACATTCCTCCCCCAAATGGTACTACAATGTGTCAAAATTTGTAGTTGGGCCATATTTGCCTAAAGTTATACCAAAATTGTTTTTTTCTTTTTTTTAAAAAAAAAGATTATCTAAATTATTGTCTGACAATTTTGTTATGCTTTTTAGGTGCGAAAAATATCGATTTAGTCTTGAGGGAAAAGAAAACAAGAAAAAGGAAGGCGGAGGGACACTAGGGTCGTCCCAGTTATTTTATTGCAATATCGTATTCTTGTAACTGTCCAGGTTCATCGTACTTGCAATGGCTTTTGTTTAAGTAACCCTAATTTATTTATTTTTTAATTAAAGTGATTTTTATAATAAAGATTTTAGAAATATAAATTGATAGGGATAAAATAAGTATATTATTTGTGATTGATGTTTGTATTATTTTTAAAAAAATATTACAATAATTTGTAGTAATTGTTGTATTAGACTCGTTGGAAGAGATGCACGGAGAAACATAGAGAAAAAGGGATTAAATTGGAGCAAGAAATAAAATTGGAACGATAATACTTTTTTATTAGCACGTGTGTACGGTGATCTCAAAGGACAGTGCAATACTTTTAAAAAATTACTATACCAAGTTACTTTTTTAATGGCACATTCAAAAGAAGTAATTGGGATAGATTTGAAAATTTAAAAAATTTTTATTTCATTTCTAATATTTAGAGATATAAATTTTTAAAAAATATAAATTTCAAGATATTCTAATTTTTTATGATTTTTTTATTTGAAAATTTTGAGATATTATCTTTTAGGAAGTTTTATTTTTCTTTTAGAAAACAATTTAAATATTTTCCTAAGGTGAAAAATAGGGGAATTCTATCTTATTTAGAATTGCAATCCGCAACTTTAGGGATATATATTTCTTTATTTCTGGAATTGGGAAGACATATAATTGTGGAGGAAAGGCTAGTCAGCAATAAAATTAATTTATGAGTTTTCTTTATTCATAAATTCATTCTAAATTTTTTTCTAATCGAATGTTTATTAAAATTTTGATTTTTAATAATTGTGAGATCTAATTAAATATATTAATTCAACATATTATAGATATTTATTTAATTCTTAAACTTCATGAATCATGATTTTTCAGAGTTTATTGAATAGTGGTTAATATTTAATAGTTTTAAAATAATTTACAACCAATTAAAACTATAAATTCGTAATTGTTTATTTGTTTTAATTTATTAGTGAATGATATAAATATAAGGTTTTATTAATAATCTAATTTATATCACGGAATTAAATAATATAATTTCAATAAACGCATTATGTGTTTATTAATTAGAATTTCCCTCGATTTTAATACTATCAAAATTTTAAATTCTAAAAGTTTTTCTAGAATTATCTTTCAGTTATGGAAATAATTAAAGAATTTTTTTTAATTATCGACGAAATAAGAAGAGATTGGTTATTTATCATTTGTTGAGCAACTACAACCAATTTATTTATGGTTGTTGATTATCCATTGAATTTTCTTCTTTTAATTTTGGGTTATTTAATTATTTATTTTTAATCGATTATTTATTTTGTTTAATTAATTTATTATTTTAGTTAAATTCAACCCCGCATATTTATTTTTATTTTATTTTGTTTTACTTAAAATAAATAAATTCATCATTTCTTATGGATATGTTGCTATTCGCATTATACTCTTATTGTTTGAAATAAAAGAAATTTATTTTTATTGAATTGACACCCATCACAAATCAAAGTTTTAAGTAAAAATTCATATTATGAATTATTAAATTAAAAATTTTATCTGATTTCAATTGAATATAATCTCGACTTTAAACCACTACATAATCATATAGGAGAATATCATTCTTTTTATGTTACCCAAATATTATTGTCCACAAAATAAATTAAAAATGGAAAAAGAAAAATGAAATGGCATAATTTATATAACATAGGAATATAAATACCATAACATAACATTATTCTTATATTTAGAAATACTATAATGTATAGGTAACATGTAGGGTTGAGTTTTACTAATATACTTAAAATAATCAATCACAAATGGGCAACATAAGCAAAACAAGACTTCCGGTGTTTTTTTTTTATTATTGATTAGTATTTAAATTTTATCTGATTAATTCAATTTGAGTATTATGAGATTTATTTAAAAATTTATTTTCTCAAATCTCATTTCCTAATTTTTATGAATCAAATCTGAAATTTAAAATAAAAAAAGTGTAATTTTCTACGCTGAGAATTTAGTAGATTGTTTGAGTTGAGCTTATGTGACCATTATGAGGCCAAAGGGGCCTGAGGGGATGTTGTCAACGTCAATAGTCAGGGCTCACCACTCCGAGCTTTCATGCATCACTCACTTCGTGTTCACAACCAGCAAGAATCCAAAAAAGAGAACCCCAGGTTTTGGCCATTGAAGGTCTCCTTTAACGTGGGGGATTTTCAATTTATACTCATTCTTCTAGACGGACACGCACTACTACCAGACACCCCACTCCAGCTGTAATTTAATTACTTTTTAATCTTGTTATTCTTTTTTCTTTTGCTTTATTTCTTATTAAATTTTGAATTTTAAATTAAATTTTAACTTTTTTTTTCCGATTATCTTTATCATGATTAAAGGGTGCAGATACTAATATGGCGTAATATATGATTTTTCGGGGACAAATAAGAATGGAAAAACTGACTTAAAAAAAATCATAAATCGAATATCACGTTTAAAATACCGATAAATATTATAAAAAGGAGAACAAAATTCATGAATTTCGGAAGAGGTTGATGGGCCTAACTTTGGAAGGGCGTTCCGGCGTGATATATGCATCAGAGAAAATTTGATCAATCATAATGTTATATTTTTTTGTTACATAGAAATTCGAATTTGAAATTATTAGATTGGAGGAAAGAGCTTATAACTATTAAATTATTCCGTTAGAGACTGCTACCTTTTAATTATTTATGCCACGAGCTTGTGGAGATTAGAATTTGTCCCAATAATGAGGACCTCAATTTCATTTGGTAGATAAACGTTTATATCACCAAAATAATGTGTGTGGTATTAATGATAAAGTATATTCTATAATTTTCTAAAAATTCATTTAATTACTCTTTTTTGTTAATTATATAATATTTATATAATTATTAAATAAATTAGATTTATTAGAATTTAAATTTCTCCCTCAAATAAATTGATTGAATACATTACCGAATTATTTATTCTTTATTTCGTTGTAAATCTTGCTTCTCTTCGAAAGCAACTGTAGAGGGACAGGACCTTCGGAACCGAACAGCCAATATTACAGTAACAAAAAGAGTACAGGACGCAAACCCAAAAAGTGGAGGGAACTTCTACCATTTTGATTAGCCGAAAAGTGATGCAGCATGAAATAAGACCGAAACTTAGTACTTACACGCGTCATTGTGTATTCTATTTCTTGGTAGCATTGCTTTATGGAGTGGAAACAACAACATGAAGTAGTGGTGGCACGCCATGGATGCCAAAAGAGATATAAAAGAAATAATGGGGGGTACCCAAAAGGAGAAATGCCATGAAATATAAAAATGCAGATCGAATATGACCAGATTCAACTTTTATTTCCTCTACTAGTACTAGTAGAAAAATAATGAAGGGTTTGAGTTCTCCCTTCCACCTATGATACTTCTTTCCTAGACCTGTAAACCAATGGGTCCTTGCAAATAATGTTGAGGAAATCAAAAGCCCCTCGAATTGCTCCTCAGGCACAAACAGAACCTTTCCGACCCAGATTCCTGTCGACCAACTTGTTTATTTTTTTGAATTTAATCGATTTTTATTTGAAAACATATTTTTAACTAATTCAATTCAAATTATTATCAGATTCTTTATTATATATAAGAAGTTTTCTTAATATAATTTTTTTTAAAAAAAAATTTCAATCTAAATTTTATTTAAGATATTTAAAATTTTTTTGATCAATTGCTCAGTCGTTCAAATTTGGTGATTCTAACCGATGAGTGGGACGTAGTTGTCAAGCCCATTACGGCAGCCATGCGTCATGACCATAATGCGCCATGTGCATGCACCCAATGGGCCAATTTCAACTTGTAGTGACTACAAGCAGACAAATGTCACGCCAGACAATCATTTGGACCTAGAGAAATCAAGCAGGTTGAAATCAAGTAGGTTTGTTCTGTCGAATAACTCTTTTTCTAAAATTATTTCCGGAATAAGCTTTTAACGAAGGGTTACTTATAATTGGCGGATATAATTGTTTTTGTATTATATAAAAATTTGAATATAAAATTATCATATTAAAAAATAAAATTTATATTATTAGATTATTTTTTTTGATATCATGTTTTGAATACTATTCGGTGTTTGAGACTTCGTTCTGATTAATCCGAATAGACCGTTACAGTGATTCCTTTTTGGAGAGTCGGTCTCCCAATGAAAAACGTTTCATACACACGAGGGTTCGATATTCCCAGTAAAAGTTAAATGTCAGTCATATTTAAAAGAATTTAACCTCACATTCAGTTGAATCATGTATTATTAGATTGTCATTTGAGACTTGATAGACATAATTGTGTTACTAAGGAATGACAGCCACGTGTTACAGCGACAGTGCATCACATGGACGCACTTGATTGAGCCATTACCATCTCAATGTTTGGAAGAATAGAATCCAAGAAGAAGAACCTGCTGAGTAACAGAAGTGTGTACATAGAGCTTTCTGTCCAAGAAGTCATTTTTCCTGATGTAGGAATTGTTAAGGTTGTGTTGTGATGTTCCATTGGTTATAGCAATCCCAAGAGCACATTCTCTTTGTGATCTTTTAACTCAAAAGGCGGGCATCTGGCATGCTCACGCCCTATTTCCTTTTTCTGGGGCATTGGTTGAAATTCCTCCCCACTTTTTTTTTTTTTTTTTCACTTTACAGCCCAATTTGCACATTCTTCTCCCAATATTTCTTGTCAAGAAATGGAAAGCTATTTGACCCAAAGTAATTGAGGTAGTCAGCCTCATCTTGAAAAGACAATCCCCCATTAAAGATGGCTTTACTCTTTAAGGGGGGCTTAACCATGTTCCCTTTGCGCAAATTGCAATTTTCCTACTCTCTCTCTCTCACCTACTTTCTTTTAGAATTCTGACAAACAGGTGGGGTTAGACTTTTTGTCAGTCCTCTTTCTTTGTCTATGGTTTTATTTCCACATTTGTAATTTAGTAATGATGCACATCAAAGATGGATCAATCATGGCTATTCATGAATGAACGAAAGCGACCAGACTATACAAAACTAATTAATCACAATGCACACAATTTATATTTTGCACTTAATCACTTAATCAATTTAATGGGGGAGATTTAATTTCTATTTACAATATTTTATATTTTTCAAAAAAATTGTTACTTTAATTAAAAATTATCATGACAAGAATAAAATAAAAAAAATTGTGTAAACTTCAACTTTTCTAAACAGTACTAAGCAAAACCACAAATACATATCGATTAAGATTAACGTTATTCGTATAATAGTCAATTATTCGAGAAAATCAGTAATTCATTCCCATGTTTGTTAACAAAATTTAAATTATCCTTCCAAAAAAAAACTTTAAAATTATATGAAATATATTTTAATAAGACTAATTCAATGATGCTCTTGTTAGAGATGGCGTAGGGCAGTATCCCTAGTAACTCAAATTAGAAGGCTTTTGGTAGGGTTTGAAGAAAAAGAGGAATTACTAATTGCAGGTCTTAATTTCCTAATCTCACTTCAATCCATATTCCTCTTTTTATATGCTTCTTTTTTGTGATATTTTATATGTTTTTGGATTTTTATTTTTTTAATGAAAAAAGGAAAAGAAGACAAAAGTTTTTGGTTGACATGGAAATATATATATAAAAAATGCCTCAAATTGCAGTATTGGAGAGGGAACAGGGAAAGAGAATTTGAATAATTTGATCAAGTTGCAAGTCAGATGATAGAATCTATCTTTTCCTTTCTTTTCTTTTCCTTTTCACAACCAAAACATTTCCCCTGTTTTTCTTCCAAGCCACCATCCCCCCAAAATTAATATTCAATGTATGAAGCTCCCCCACTCCAACAGGTTTACTCTTCACATCACCGATCATCATATTTTATTTTATTATATGCAATGCAGCCTTTAGAAATATTAACGATCAGTCAGTTTAATAGAATAAGATATTAAATTTTTTAATTAAGTTTCAAATTCAAAATTTAGGAATAGAAAATATTATGTTGTGAAAGTTTTTCCTAAATAAAGTTTTTGTAAATATTCGAATTGAATTAATTAAAACTAGAAAAAAAAAGAGAGAGAGAGAAAGAGGGGGAGCAAACATGACCCTCTGGATTATTTTAAGTATTTGATCATGAAAGCAAAGACTTGGCATGTGCCGAAGTCGGCCTGAATATAGAAAAATATTAAGAACGAAGCCATGAAAAGGCCTTTAGGACATTATGACCTAGTTCTTTTACATTTATATAATAGGTCTAATAGCAAAAATCTAAACTCATGAGAAGCTTAATAAGTGGGTCAATCCTATTTTGTTAAAGTTGTTTTGTGCCGGCCAATGTAACATCTTTGATACACATGGTTTGCTTAATGTACATTTAAAAGATAATATCTGAGAGCTTACCTAATTATTAAAAAATATTTAAAATGTTTTAATGAACTTGAAATTACTTAGATGAGATTGAGCTTGCATGCAAAACCAAGTCCACTTACTGCACTTCTTGAGAGTGACTGTCCGAAATTATAAAATACTTTAAATATAATTAATAGTTTTTTTTTTCTATTATACAGGGATCGTGAAAATATATGTATCCAGAAATATTTGAATATCAGATTTCGAACTTAGAGAATACACTAAAATAAAAATTCTTAAACACCGAGTGTTCTTAATAGGTTTAGTAGGGAAGTAGTACACAAAATTCATGTCTATGTAGTAAATAAGTACAAGAAATGGTATGAGCAGATATAGTTTGTTAATAATTACACTCAGGTAACTTCTTTGAGAAAGTAAATTACTCCTACTACTGCAATTTTATAGCATTAGATTTTTGGGTCTCCTATCGATTAGAAAAAAAAAAAAAAAGCAGAAGTTATCAATCGAAGTTAAATCATGGAATTGATTTTGATGAAATAGACTGGTGATTGGGCGTGGTTTACAACATAATATGCTTCTAACCTGGTGCCATTCTTGTCTGCGAGTGTTTGGTCCCAGCATTGATATTGATAATGAGAGATCCCAGTTTTCTCGAACCGACATGGAGCAAGCACATTATGGGAATTATATCAGAATGATTATAATATATCAAATAATTGAGTGAAACTTTCCTTTTGGGTCACATATTAAACAATATATCCACTATCACTGGTTATGACAAATTTAAATCATGTCCTAACTTTATTAGGGTCTACTAGAATGATGCTAAGTTATTTTGGCTCCCCTTGTCCGTAGAAAATTTGCATACATATACATACGCACGAAGTTGAAACATTTTTTTTATCCTTTTTTGGATTCTAGATCTCTCGATCTTTTTTTTCTTTTTTTGGGTTCTAGTTCTCTGGATCTTTTTTTTTTTTTTTACTTGATTACATGTATTTAAAATTTGATTAATTCGGTTTAAATAAATATGAGATTCAATTTAGGGATGAATTATTATAATATTTATCTTTTTATTTTCAAAACTTAAATTTAAAATCTTGTTAATCCAGTGTAATATGATTACAAATTATTGGTCTAGTTCTTTCTAGACGATTTTGACTCCTTTTTTGGTAGAAAATTTGCATACATATACATAAGTACGAAGTTGGGACATTTTTTTTTCCTTTTTTTTTGGGGTTCTAGTTCTCTATATCTTTTTTTTGGGGGGGGGGGTTTAGTTCTCTAGATCTTTTTTTTTCTTTTACTCGAATATATATATATTTAAAATCTGATTAATTCAATTCAAATAATTATAAAATTCAATTAGGGACAGACTCTTCTTGTATTTATTTTTTTATTTTTAAAATTCAAAATTAAAATCTTATTAAAGCAGTGTAATATGTTGTCACTAGATCACGTATTGTTAGTCTAGTTCTCTCTGGACATGAATTAGGAGATTTTTTGAATTGTATCATTCAAGTTTGATATGATACCATCCTCGACAATTTTAAAGTGGGATGCTTCAACTAAATACTATATAATTTGTGTTTTCTTTCATGATGCACGTTGCGACCCTCAACTTCAAATACCAATGATTCAAATGCTAAGTGGAATTGCAGTGAATTATTATGAAGTCTTCAACTTTTCAATGGGGGAGGTGGTAAGTTTCTTGATAGGCTTCACAACTTGCAAGATGATTAGGAATTCAGATCCTGATTGATGTTTCTCATAACAATTATCTAAAACTATAAAGATTTTGATTTCAGTGGGCATGATGAATTGAGCCAGGCACAGAATCAAGTACAGATTTCATATCAAGAAAAAGCCAAATTTAAAAAAAGTTGGTCAATCAGTGAGAGCAATTACTAGGGGTTTAAATAAATTATCCTACTTCTGTGTGCCGAGGTAGAATTCCTAATTCCCAAAACTTTGATAACTTACTAATTCTGTCTAATCCTCTTAGATTTTGCTTAAGTGGTTGCTAAAAATACAGTAATAAGACCAAAAGCAAGAGCACAATCCTTAATGACAAATGTCTCTAGTTATTCCAAAGGAATATACCCAAATTCTTCGGCTATATACAATTTGCATCGAATTCATGTATGGAATGTACCAAGTTGATCCGAACATGACCAAATTATCTAATTGACCAATCATTTCTAGTGTTGATCAATCTCATCCACCTAATTGGATATAATTTGTTTAAATCAATACGTTGAACTCACTAAATTTGATTTTTTTACTCATCAAGAACCATATAAGCCCACATCGTATATATATAATAATTTAGACTAATATGAATATTTAAAAGGTTATATCTTTTTTTATTATTTTTTTTATTAAGAGATTTGAGGATTTTATGCTATACACCGGGGGTAGTAGAATTTCTTAGAAAAACCGCCGGGGACCAAGAGCTCATTTCAGCTCATTTCTTGTCCTAATAAATGCCTCATCGCCCTTGGCTAGTAAGTTTCCAAGCTTTGACTAGAACATTGAAGGACACAATCCTAATCCCCATGCTAACGGTAGGTAGTAGAGTATGAGCAGCAGCATCAAAGAAGTTTCATCGCCACATTCCTATTCAAATCCGGTTGGATGCAGTTGTAAGTGGCAAAAGCAAAAGTCATGTAGGCAACCATTGCTATCCGCATGCATTGGAGCGGGTGCTGTTATCTAAACAAGAAAGGCGCGTCAAAATTTGTCATGCGCTGGCCGCCACCTGCGCCCGCAAGGGTACATTCATCTGTTTTTGTACACTTTCGGAACAAAAATTAATGACAAATCAAAAATAATTCTAAGGTCAACAATAATTATAAGTACTCCAGTAAAATTAAATATTTAAATAAAATAATAATTATTTAAATAGATATTGTCAGACGATTGTATTCTAATAAATTAATATACTGACTATCTATATATTGATTATATAAAATTAATGAACCATCTATTTTACACTTTTAGATTAACAAATTTTTCTAATAAAAAATAATAATTCTAAGAGAACTTTATACTCCAATCGGACTCTCAATGTATCCGTTTTATTTTCAGCTTAATTTTCTGATGAATATACCAAGGTCTCCTGGATATATGTATATAATAGCATAATATGTTGACGACGTGTGAATCTAATAATAAAATATTATATTTTTTAATTAAAATCTCGAGTTTTAATTAAATCGTATTAATTAGATTTTTAGATATCAGTAATTAAATTAAAAAAAAAAAAGTAACATAGCATGAAATATGTGCAATTTTTAGATGGTTAGAGGGGTCTACTTGTATTCTCATTTCTTTTTTTAATTAGCCCATAAGGTGTGGTTCTAAGTTTAAATATTTTTATATGTGAAAATAATTTCTGAATTCATTTTTAGAATTAGGGTATTGTTCAATCAAATATTTAAATGATTTTTAAATATTTTAGTAGCAAAAAAGGGAAGGATTATTATTTTTTTAATAATAAAATGAAGATGATAAGTGGGACATGGGGACAGTGCACAATTGACAAATTGGGGCCATGGCCATGTCCTTTTATGCCTTTGTCTTCTTGCAGGTGAATAAAATAATATATACCAAAATCAACTGCGTTCCCACCTGATTAATGACGTCATGAAAAGTAATCACTAATTAATCTTTTTTTTTTTAAAAAAATGCAATTACTTTTTTGGCATTATTATAAATTCCCAACAACATCGTGTTCATATCTCCTCTTCTCTTATGAACCAACAGCATTCAGATTCTCTCTCTCTCTCCCTCCGGTTGCTCTGCTACTGCTACTATTCTCTCTCTAACTCTCCCTCCCTCTCTCCCCCTCTCTCTCTCTCTTTCTCTCTCTCTCTACATTGAGAGGAGTCGGAAGATAGAAGAATGTACGCAGAGACAGGACTACTCTTCCCTTACTTCCAGAACTTTCTTCAAGAGGATCAGCAACTTGAGGAGTACTGTCGGTCTCATAAATCCAATGCTTCACTTGTAATTCTTCTTTCTCTCTCTAGATGTTTGGTATTCCCTCTGTTCTTGCACTGAATCGAAGTGAAGTTTGAGCTCTGATTATGAATTTATGGTTTTCTTGGTTATGTTTCTAATTCTCCATATCATGTCTTGGGAGGATTTCTCTGTTTTCTGATTTCTTTGTTCCTCCATGTAACTGAGTTGGTATTTTGAATTGTTGGGTTTGATATTTTGAGGCCGACTTGCTTGATTTTCAATCTTTCATGTTCAATTTGTAGCGTGTTTTTGCCGTTGACTACTGTGGATTTCTTCATTTGATTGTCCGGACATTAGTCTCTCTCTCTCTCTCTCTCTCTCTCTCTCTCTCTAATCTCAAGTGTTTTATCGTGCTGAGATTTGTTAGAGTTTAGCTTATTATCTGGAAACTAAATTATTTGTTGATTATTGGCATCTTAGACTTGAAATTGGATTGTTAGATGGTTTGAAATGGAAGTAATTCAAGTTTGTCTGATTCTGGATTCATAAATCATAGACCCAGAAATACAAGTCCATTGGATTGGCTATGCTCTTCTTCATTTTCTTAATGGAAAGGACAGAGTTGTTCATTTCTTTTTCTTTTTCTTTTTGTGTGCGTGTGTGTTTTCGTGTGTGTGTGCACGCGTGTGAAATTCTTGCTTTCGATGTCAACTTGTTTGGTGCAATTCACTTTTACCGCACTAATAGAAAGTAAAGAAGAAAAGGGGTTTCCAAGTGAAGGATGAGTTCCCACAATTTTTTTTTGGCAGCTTTGCTAGTATTTGGAATTAAAACCAATGTTGAGTAAGGAGAGGAAAGCATAAAGAGCTTTTGTAGTGAGATCCCATCCCCACTTTTCTTCTAAAATCTTTTGCCCATTTCTGCTTTGTCAATGGTTTTTTAGACAATGCTTTTGTATGCTTGTTATGGGGAAAAGTTATAGAATGACATCATTTCTCGTGGTATTTATAGATTCTCATATTTAGTTGACCTTTTTTTTCTCTCTTTTATGCCATATTGGTGGTTGATTTCAAGAGTTAGGCATCTGGGAAATCCTCTCTCTCTCTCTCTCTCTCTCTCTCTCTCTCTCTCTCTCTCTCTCTCTCTGCCAATTTATATCAGAATTCAAGAAGTACATATTAGACAAACGTTTAACGGTTCTATGTAATTATATTGTTAGCCTGAAGAATTTTGTTGAATTGGTCATAAAATTGTTATGGTTTGAGCAATTTTGAGCAATTTTAAATTGCCTGAGTGGATCCATCCTGAATACTAATAAAGTTTCAAATGACTTGACAATTGGTGAAATGTCTGTGCTGTATAATCTTGAAGAAATTTCTGGAATATATACCATTTATGCACAGTGACAATATAGGAAAAAAAATCATTATTCATGTTCTTTTAAACCTTTGTCGTGTTGCCTTTTTTTTTTGTTGGGGGGGGGGCGTTGAGGCTTTTCTGTGAACTATTGCCAGTGTTTCCAGTGAACTAATTGTAATTTGTACCATTTCTTGTTCATTTTTCCCTGCATTTTTTGAATTTTGACGGTGATCTTGTTCCCTACCTCTAAATGCAGAATAATCTTCTTCAAGCCTCAACAGTTTACGAATATGACCTGGGCGGAGAAGGGGATCTATTCAAAGCTCCAGAACCCATAATTTCGGAACCAGTGATAAGCCTTGATCCCATAACAGCTGCCATGTCTCTGATATCATGTGCAGGTGATGTCATCAGCCCCCAGGCACTCAAGGTTCCTGATATTGAATCAATTCAAAGTGGGCAAATTATGTCTGAGGCTTTTTATGAATATGAGAAAGATCTCTTGGCAAAAGGAGCAATGGAAGCACCATTCTCTGAGGTCCTGGCAAAGATACCAGTTGTGTTGACCGAGGTGAACAAGATTGAAGAGAATAAGGACAAGTTGCAAGCTGAGGGACAATTCCTCGAAAGTGTTAGTTCAGGGTCTTTAAATTCAATGGAGTGGAAGCATGGAGCTCCAACAAGGCCAAATTTTCTGGATTTCCCAGGACTGGATTTTACTGCTTATGGGATGAGGAGGGCATTCAGTGAAGGAGACATTGAGGTTAGATGCATTTTCTCTCATTTTCCCTTTTCTTGTTTCAAATTTGAACTAGTACTCGTGATGCATGTGCAAGCACATGCAAGTGCCAGAAAAGAAAAAAAGAAGATAGAAAAAAATAAAAATAAAAACTTCCCCTCCACTTCGCAGAGGGGGGGAAAAAGAGGAAGAAATCTTGCTTGAAGCTAGTACACCCATGAGACAATATAGCAGCTATGATCTATTCTTTGCCATGATGACTTAGCTCCACATAGTTTTCAAATGCAAGGTAGCGTCTATCAGCTTTGATAGTCCAAAAGATCATGCTCAAGTAGTATTTGTTTCTTATGTTTTTTTTTTTTTTAATTTTTTTTTTTTTTATTTTAAACATCAGCTTCACCACCAAATCATTTGGATTTTGCTGCATCAATTAATTTCATATGGCATTGGTCACTGATATACGCACTTATTCTGAAATCAGAGCGCATGAAGTTTTTCTTAGATTACACATTCTCCTTGACCTTTTGAAAAATCTTTAGTTGTGCTTTCTTTTTGTATTTACTCTATGTACCTATGTTGCTAATATTTTTTATTATTGTTGTTGTTGTTGAAGTCATTCCTATTGGTACAATTGCTGTTGATGTGTTTGCCCCAAACACTTCATGTTTTATGTGGATTCTGAGAAGATAATTACGCGTCAAATATTTCAATTTATAAGGTTTACACAAGGAAATATTGATGTCCTCTAACAGACGATCCAACCTCTCAACCCCCACCTTCCCAAAAAAAAAGGACCATGTTCAAAAGAACGGGAAACACAAAAGGGCGTCTTTTGTTACTTTCAAATGGTGATGGTTGGTTACTTGTGTTGGCACGAATTACCATACAATGTAAAAAGATGTCCTTAATCAAACATTGAGCATTTATTGCCTTTGTTTCACAAGAAGTCTACAAACTGAGAATTGTTTAGATGTTTCTGTCCATTTCAACAGGCAGGGGCTGGGTCATTGATTCTGAGTTTTTATGACAGACCCTTGCTAATGATAAAATGAGGCTTATACATTCTCCCCTAGAGCGGGCAGCAGCAATAGGCCTATGCACCAATGAAGACCGCAGGCAAAAGCTTTCCAGATATAGGAACAAGAAAACAAAGCGGAACTTTGGCCGGAAGATTAAGGTATATGATGTATAACTTGTTCCATTATATCACATTCTAGGCACTCGTCTAAGTGTGCATGCTAATATTCCGAAGAACTGCAGATCTGATCACATTGCACCTGTTTATTTGACAATCTGGTCGTTCATGATCCACTATTTGCTTGTTGCTATTTGACAGACTGGATGTTCATGATCCACTATTTGCTTGTTGACAAACACCATTATTTCTGACAAGTTTTCAATTCCAGTATGACTGACTTGGCTTGCTTCAGTATGCGTGCAGGAAGGCTCTGGCAGACAGTCAACCAAGGATCCGTGGCAGGTTTGCAAAGACCGAAGAAACAGACATCTGTAAGAAGCAATAACTGTGACATATTGCTGAGAAGCAGCTTAGGGGAATCAATATCAGTGTTGCTAAGAAGCAGCGTAGGGATCGGATCCATGTCTATAGATATAGAAGTAATCAGGGAGATAAGTCACTAAATGATCTCTGGAATAGAAGGTTGAGTCAGTTAGCTGAATAAACTAAAATTCCCCCAACACCTACAAGTAATCAATCTCTCATCTGCTGTAATAAATAGCTCCACTTCTGTTTTGCTTGTGTTGTATATAGTGTTTGTTGAATAAAGCAGAAAGCTGGAAATCCTACTTGTTCACAAGCCGTATGCTATAATGGCTGGCTATTTTGTAGTATGTCCGATTTAGGTAAAAGGCTTTGGCTGGGTGCTAATATGCGTCCGTGGATCCGCACAACTTCGATGTGCGACGTAGTCAAAGCTTCTTTAGCAGCTGATCGGCTCTTATTCCACATCACAACCTCTGAAGAACTCGCAACAAGTTATTAATGAATTTTGGTTACCACAATTTTGCTAAGATGTGAACAAGTTGGCCAATTCGCTAAACTTGCTATCGTCTCTCCTGCGTTATTGCTACTCCAATGAGAACAAAAACACACCGGACCGGGCCGGGAAAATGGTCTCCGGTATGGAATTCGCTCTCAAAGGTTGCATGGGTTGATGTCGGTTTGCTCTCCTTCACAAGGTTGGGGATCATATGCCTGCATGATTCTTTTAACGTTATGCTACACGACCTTCCATTAGTGCAACAGGGGAAACAATTGGCCTGGGGTATATCAATTGGCCATTATACCCCTGCAGTTTGTCGAAGTTTCTAGTCATGTGGATGAGTGTTGGCGGGGTATCACAGTAATTTCACTAATATCATGGAAAGACACCATAGATGTCGTGACCGCAACTGCGATAACTTTTGATTTCCGGCCACCAGAGACCACCAACTAACTTTTGACTTCCGGCCACCGGAGACCACCAACAAACTAGGGGTGCCAGCTCAACTATTGCCAAACCTTGTATTCTGACTGCACAAACATTTAGGAGACGCTAATCGGTAGGGTTTTATGTAACACATGCACCCTCAACCAAAAAGAGGAAAAGAACACATACCCCAAAAACAAAAACAAAAATAAAAACCAAGTTCAGAGAAAGAGATGAACCAGCAACTGAGGGAATGAATAGACACCGGGACATCCCTTCCTAAGCCACCTTCGACTCTCGGCTTTTTGTAGTGTTCGCCCCTAATACGACCTCTTTTTCACCTTTATTACATTTCTCTACAAAATCCAACCCAAACTCTCACGCACCACCCCCACTCCCGCCCACACCCACCTCTTGTTGCCGTTTCTTCCCAAATTGACCCTCCTCTAGAAAAAGAAAAAGAAAAAGAAAAAGAGAGAGAATCCCATTTCTGCAATCGTAACACATGCGATGTGAGAGAGAGAGAGAGAGAGAGAGAGATGGAGAGAGAGTCAGCACAGTGGACAGATCCCAAGATTTAGTCGGTCAACACCATTTTATCTATAGGACTTTTGGTTCGTACCACAATTTAACGACTCGAAGAGAGATTAATTTGTCATTTCCCTACGACACGAAGCCCTCGTCCTCGTTTGCCCCATAACGAGTCGAACTTGGACTCCACCACCATCGTCTATCTCTCTTCCGCCATCAAATTTTTTACTAGTACTTAAATTTTGTTAACGCCAAAATGAAACCGTCACCAAGCGAAACCCAAAAACAAAAAAAGGCATTGAAATATCAAGTATAGATAAATTTGTATAAAAAAACCCAAAATTTCTTCTTCTCTGTCACTCTTCCCATTCTCTCTCTCTTGCAGGGCAATTCACAAAATTTGTAGAGAAAAATATTAAATCAGGCATATCATTTTTGATTTAATTATTGAAAGAAAAAAAAGATTGTTTTTATCTAGTTTGAGGTTGTCGATTGAGGCAGTTTGAGTTCTCTCGGGCGGAAATATTTCATTCTTTCATTTTTCCGCTCTCTCTGTCACTTCTCTCTCTCTCTGAAATTTTTTCTTTAAATTAAAATTGATTTCGTGATTCAATTCGGCCAATTGATTTCGACTTTCTTCCAATTTTTGAAGTTCGTCTTTGTCTTGATTTCAATGGTGTTCTCTGTTTGATTGCTGCTCGCTATGAGAGAGCGAAATTAGGGTTTCGGGAATTCGAAATTGGGGAATATATAATTAGGGTTTTGTCGATTTCGAGAAGATGATTATAAAGAAGAACTTGAAGTCGACAATGCCGACTTTGAAGCGATGCAGAGTCGGCGATTCTTGCGGAGAAGACGACGACAACTCCGAGAATCATCGCAAGAAGAAAAAGATCAACGGCTATTATCCGCTCAATCTTCTTGGAGAAGTCGCCGCCGGGGTGATTCCTATGAACGGATATCAATTCAACAATCGCCAATTATACTGCAATGGGGAGAACTTAGGGTTTAATAACGCTTTATCTTCTGGTTACAGTGACGATGAAGTCGAATCGAAATCGAAGACGAAGTCGAGGACGAAGACGCCCAGGACGGTGAAGAAAGAGAAGGATGATGAGATTGTTGTCAAGAAAGAGGAGTCTTCGAGACCTCCACTCGTTAGGACTTCCAGAGGTCGGGTTCAGGTGCTCCCTTCTAAATTCAATGATTCGATTATCGATAATTGGAAGAAAGAGAAAGGGAAACCTAGCTGTAAAACTTCAATACTCGATGACTATCTGAATTCTGAAATTAAGAGAGAGGCTAGTTGTAGTCAATATGTGAATAAAAAGCAAAAGATGGAGAGACTTGGGAATAAGAGAACGAAATTCAGGGCATTGTGTGAGGAAGCAGAGGTGGATGAATTGGGTTTAATGGGGTTTAAGAATTTTGATGTTAAAAGGTATTATTCGAGTTCTCGGAGCTCACTGACTTCACTGCAGGAGCAAATGTTTGAGGTTGAGAATGAGAGATTAGGTGATAAGAGCGAAAGGAGATATGGGGTTGATGATTTTGCTGCTGGAGATATAGTGTGGGCAAAGTCTGGGAAGAGAGAGCCTGCTTGGCCAGCTATTGTGATTGACCCCGTGTCTCAAGCCCCAGAACAGGTTTTGTATGCTTGTGTTCCTGGAACAGTATGTGTTATGTTCTTTGGCTACTCAGGAAATGGAAAGCAAAGGGTAAGAAATACATAATTGAATTACTTTCCCTTTTCGGCTTGTTTCTGTGTATGGACTGATTATGTAATGTACAATGTGTGTATACATTTTCCCCTTTTGTTTATTCATGCTGAATTCTAAATGATGATAATGAGCAGGACTATGCATGGGTTAAACGAGGGATGATCTTCCCTTTTGTAGATTATGTTGAGAGGTGGGTGCTATTTCGGTTTGTGTAACTTAATTTGGACTGTAATTGATAGCTTGGTCGAGCATTTGGGTTGATGCAAAGTGTTTGCCGTTTTAGGTTTCAGGGACAGAATGACTTGAATTATAACAAGCCAAGTGATTTTCGTATGGCAATAGATGAGGCATTTCTCGCAGTGCATGGATTTACCGAGGCATTGACAAAGGATATAAATATGGCTGCTGGGAATTCAGCTTATTGCGAACCTGTGCCACGGGGGATTCAAGAGGTCACTGGTTCAAATCAGGACCAAGAATTTTGCTCCGAACATCGGGTATGCTGTGTCTGTGCCCTCTTTTAGCCGTTATCCTTATTTGTGTATATGCTACCATTTGTTGAGATCGAGACCTGCAATTTTAGTGGCAATAGGTTCATTCTGTGCACTGGATTTGGCTCCCCCCCCCCAAAAAAAAAAGAACGAAAAAGAAAATTGTTGCAGCTACATTTGGAAATTATCGTGCGATTGTATTTGTTTTTCTTTATGTAGAATGTAATTAAGCACAAGAAAGACCCCCAATCATGTGAAGGCTGTGGCATGAGCATTCCCTCTAAGGCTACCAAGAAAACTAAAGGTTCTACAAATGGAAACAATCTTTTGTGTAAGCCTTGTACAAAGGTCAGTATTTTGCGGCTTCTATGGAGGTATTTTAAACCTCTGCTGTGTTCTGGGTACATTTTATACTCATGTGCATTATTCCTGCAGTTACTCAAATCAAATCATTATTGTGGCATATGCAAGAAAATTTGGAATCGTCTTGGCAATGGGAATTGGGTAAGGTTCCATGCAAATTAGTCTAGCTGTTATTACTAATTCCTCATTCATGATGACTCCTGATATTTTCCTAAATAAATTAGGTGCGCTGTGATGGGTGTAAAGTTTGGGTGCATGCTCAATGTGCTATTATTCCTAGGAACCGTTTTAAGGTCTGTATGTAATTCTGTACTAAAATGATTGTTGAAATCCATTTGCATGTCTATAATAGTTTAATAGCAATTACATGGCATAATCCTTTTTTTTCACGTTTTCAGGATCTGGGAAATACTGAATATTACTGTCCTGATTGCAAAGCAAAATTTAATTTTGAGTTGTCTGATTCTGAAAGGGGGCAGCCCAAGTAAGTTTTGTCTATCTGCTCTACAGTTTCATTTCCAAAATTCTTCTTGGCATTTGTTGACCAACAGCAATGTGCATTCTGGTTGATACAAAATGTAGTCTGTTGCTACTGAATATTTTATGATGGGATTGTTTCTTGTTGATTATTTATCAGACATGACAAAAACACTAGTCAGCCAGTTCTACCTGACAAAGTTGCTGTTGTATGCTCTGGAGTGGAGGGCATATATATTCCTAGTCTTCATGTGTAAGCCAAATGATCTGAAAACTCCTTTTACATTCAGCTTTTATTTTTTAGATTTACCTTTTTCTTTCGGTTAGATGCATAACATCCTCACAATAGGTCAATCATGTAAAAATGTGCTGCTCCTTAGGTTGTGATAGAAAATAGAAAAGGTGCTGTATTTGGTTGCAAAACTTGTCAAGCCTTTGGGGTTTTGTCATTTATGAAAGCCAATGTTAGAGAAGCATGATATGGTGCACTCTATGTAAAAAAGGAGGACCCTCTGATCCTTGGTGTCGTATCGTGAACGTTGCTACTTGATTGCCTAGAAAGAGTCAACTGCCTTATTATGTGAATGTGCTACTACCCCCAGCTCTTGAACCTCTTATATTGGGTTGCTCATACTTCTATCTGTAGGCTACTCCTATGACAGCTGACATTTTATTGTGATGAATGGAGTTGTATATACAATTTTGCAATCACGGTCTTAAATACAGCCATATGACAATATAAATTTGCACGTTTGACCTCAACTAATTGGGTTGGGACTTGATATATTGGTGAGTTGGGTTGGTTGGATTGGAAGTATTATGGTCATTCATTATGATCCCTAGAGTGTTACATGTGGAGATGTGTGTCACTTTGTGTAGTATTTGATATATCGGTGAGTTTGGTTGGAAGTATATGGTTATCCATTATGATCCCTAGAATGTTATATGGCCATTCCTCATGATCCCTAGATAGTGGAGTACAAACTCAGCATGTGCATATTCAATATCCTTTTTTGTTGTTTCACTTTTTACTAACTCTAATAAGGCATAACATTCTTTTTAGATCCTATTGCCTTGATTTTTGCTTGAATGGATAACCTTTACGATGTAAATTTGAACCAATGAAGAACATATAGCATCTGTTATTTGGTAAAACCATGTCCATGTTCAACATAATTAGTAGTTCTCTTATGTGAAGTCATTTTGTGGAATTAATTTATCCCAAGAACAATTTCTCACTGGAATATCCCATTAAGTTCAGTTCACTGGAGATGCAAATCTACAATGATGTATATATCATGCGGTATGCAATGTTCATTTGTGATATTTTATCAAAAATGTAATGGGGATGCCTTTATGTGCCTTTAGACACTTGTCTTTATTGCAACCTCAATGACGTAGCGGAAGAGTATTGGGCAATCAGAGCTCAACAATTAGGGATATAACAAGGTGATTATGGTTGGAATAATAGTAATAGGTTTAAAGAAAACCTAGAAATAATTTCTGAATTAAGAGACAGTAAATGACTAAGGACAAATCCTGATTCTGGACAATCAGTTAAAACTCCTTAATTTGTTGAATAAAATGGAAATAAAACAAAATATAGAACTTCCCTAAATAAAGGAGGAAAACTAATAAAAGAGCAAAATTAGAAATTTTCTAATTTGTTGGATGCTATGCATTATACTCCCTGGGTTAGGAAAAAACTTGGCACTGACGAGTAAGCCTTGACATATTCCTCATGAATGGTTGGATCCATTTGTTTCAAATCTTCTTTACAAATCCACACGCTTTCACTTGCCTATCTGAGCCACTTTACCAAGAATCATCTGTACAGGTTGCCTTGTTTAGATTGAATTTCCTTGATGTTGAATGCTTCTTCAATAACATCAACCTTCGCAATTGGCAGCAAGTGAGTTAGAGCTTCAAACTTTGCAGCTCTCAAATACCCATTTATTGTGCTGGTTCTTGAACACTTATTTGCTAATTGCTTAGCCTCTTCCTTAAAGAGGATACAATGTGTAGCTCTAGTTATCCTTGTAGAAGGAGCAATTATTAGGCTTCGTCTTATGATCCATATCACGATCAACCAACCAAAGTCTTCTAAGAAGAATATGCCCAACCTCCATTGGTACAATGTCACATAAAGCTTCATCTTTCAAGTTACTACTCATAGTGAATTTTATCAAACATTAGGTAGTTTTTTGGTATCTTGTGCCCCTTCTTAACCAACGTTGTACGGATGAAGATGCTTTATTCTAGGAAGTTTCATTTTGTCCACAACCTCCTTAGATTTGATATTTTCTATGCTTCCTCTATCAATGACACGATCACAAACCTTACCTCCACAAATAACATGTATATGGAAAAATACTATGCCTCCTCCAATCTTCCTCTTTATCTTTGATTATTGTTGTCATCACCCTTCGTACCACCAAAGATTCACCTTGAGCCAGATGAATATCAATTTCCACCATCTTCTCACCAAACTCATTAAAAAAAAATGTATCTAACTCTTTCTCAAACTCAACTAAGTTCACCTTCCTTTGTGGACAAACGAATGAAGTATGTCACTTCTCTCCACAAGTAAAACATTGGACTTGTGAAGTGCTGCCTCCTTTAGCTGCAGATAAACCACAATTATTTGTCCACCATAAGATACTATACCTTTCCCTTCTATTGGTCCTTTCAACATTGGTTACACCCCCATTGGTTTTATTCGTTGTATCAGCCCCTTTCTGATTCTATTGGCATTTTGAGACTCACATCCTGCTCCCCAATTGCTTTGCCAATTGGTTCTACACATGGGTTTTCCAGCATCATAACGTGAAACTTGTGTTTCAGCTGCTAAAGCATATTGATGAGCATCCTCCTCAATATTATGTAAACAAGCTACTCCCATCTCATCCCCAATAAACACATTCAAATCAGCAAGGTGGTTAGAAGTAATTTATTCATTACTTTTAGATAAACCCACTCAAATAGATAAGTTGTTAAATTCTGTAGTAGACTCTTCAAGTGACATGTATTTTGCTTCAAACAATGCAACTTCTTATCCAATTCCATTGCATGATTAGCAGGCAAAAATTGCTTTCCTACCTCAGTTTTCATGTGCTTCCACATGCTGATTTTAAGTTGCCTTGTCATGCACATTGCTCTTCAACTCTCTCCTGCTGTTGAAGTGCAGTATGCTTTAACTTGGGCTTCTCAAATAACACCTTTCAACTTTCAGCCATGGTTTTTCGTTCAAAATAATCCCCCAAACTAGCTTCCAGATCCAAATAATCCGCCTCATGTAACTTTCATAAAAAACAACTACTTCAATCCGTACACTATGATTCAAATCAAGAGCATGTTGTAACTGCTCTTCCTATCCACCTCGTCCTGCTCGATTTGCGAGTCCAGCTTCATAAAAAGCTCACATACTCTACTTCTTCTGTCTCAGGATCTTGAAATCTCAGAGTTATTTGTAGTCGCTTTGCAAATTCTCAATTTGAGCTTCCACAAGTTCATGACACTGCAAGGCTTGTACAACACTTGTGAACTCCTCAATCATTCTTCACATCTCAGCCAATTCTATATGTTGAGGTTGATTGACTTACCTCATCCTTCCTCGACTGTGACTCCAAAACAAGAAAAAAATTTCTAAATTCAGAAAACGAATTTTAGGAAAAATTGCTGGAAAAATATTCTTAATGGATATATTACCACTTGAAATAGTGAAAGAACTTAGAACAATTAGATTTCAATGGTTACAGATAAAATAGTGTGATTATGGTTGGACAATGGTAATAGATTTAAAGAAAACCTAGAAATAAAATTCTGAATTAAAAGCCGAAATCGTATGTAAACTAGATACTATTGTCCTATTTGGATAATCCTAATTTTAGACTAAAAACTTTCTGATTAGTTAAAAAAAAAAAAAAAAAAAAAACCAAAAATTGAAACGTTCTCAATACAAACCTAAATGAAGATGGAAAACTAATTGAAAAAAAAAATGAAAACTGTTTAATATCTTTGATACTCATGCATCACTGAGACATTGGAGTTGTGACAAAAGTACATTGTAACAGTCGCAATTCACTTAGTAAGCTTGAATGCTGAATTTTCATCTAATGATTACTAATTTTTGTTTATTCTTCATATTTAGCAATTGCATATCAGATGGAAGCACATATAGTTGAATATATGATGTCAAATTCTAAGATAGATTATTTTATCTTATTTTCCTGTTAGATGCAGATTTAATACAATCAAATGCTTGCATGATAACTGGATTAACTTTATGTTTATTCTTTTGTTCTTTTTGGTTTGTAGGGTTGTGTGCAAGTGTGGGTTCTGTGGCTCTGAAAAGCAGGCCCTTCATGAATGGGAGCGACATGCGGGTTCTAAGGCAAGAAATTGGAGGATTAGTGTTAGAGTGAAGGGATCCTTGCTACCACTGGAGCAATGGGTTGGTATTTGACATTGAGTTTACGGTTTTTTTTGTATTGTTCTTCTTTAATTCTTAAGGTTTTGACTTGCCTTTTTGCTTACGTGTATGAGTTGCTTGCTATCAAGAGCCAACCATCATAGTCATGCAAATGGTTGTGCTTGTTCTTGTCTGCGATATTCATTTTGTTGACCTTTAAACACTAGCTTGGACATCAATCTTGGATATCATTGTATGATGTTGGGAGGAGGACTAAGAGAGGATTTGTAGTAGTAAATTGAGTAGGTGAGACCTTCTGAGCTTTGGACTGACACAAAATAAATGGCTATTAGCAAGCACGAATGTGGCGAAACATATATATATATATATTTTTTTATCAACTTTCTGGCACATAACTCAAGGGAACAATGCTTTGTTGTAACTTAGCAAGCATGTCAACTTGTTAGCCTACTATGATGTGTTTGCATATATCCCTATATTTCTGTTGAAAACAAACACTAAAAAAGTATCCAACCTCATCTGGTGATAATATAAATAGACCTGTATATTGGGCTGTGCTATGGTAGAAGGTATGAACCCAAATATAAAGCCAGGTATATGAAATGGATACAGAGTGAAATAGACCTGTATATTGGGCTTTGCTATGTTAGAAGGTATGAACCCAAATATAAAGCCAGGTATATGAAATGGATACAGAGTGATGTACTCTTTAGTCATGCCTGTGTGCATACTTGCTTTAAAGAGCTCTGCAAACTGGTCTAAATGAATTTATCTTCCCTTGGATATGAGAATCGTGGTTGATTATGTATTTGATAGCTATTTTGCCAGGATGGGGCTGTTGGCCTTATTAGTTTTGCCTCTCCCTTGCCATTCATAGGCTTTGTAAAAAGTTGTACCACGTATCTTTTCTATAGGCCTTCCCTGAAGTCCTTGTAACTGGGTTTATGTTCACTGGGCCTGAATGTTGGCTGTTGCTTGAGGGTCTAATGGCCATGCACTTGTTGGTTCCTTGACTTTCATCGTTTGGAGTTTCATCCTCTTCCTCATTTGCTTCAATAATCATCCAGATCCACAAGAGTGAAAGATAAAATTTTTCCTCTTTCCCTCCTCCCTCCTCTCCCATCCTCACTTCTCTCTCTGTCTCTCTCTCACATATGATTATTGGTTTCTAATTCATTCTCTTTTGACTTTCAGATGCTGCAGATAGCAGAATCTCATTCAAATGGTCTATTATCTGTGAACCCACAAAAGAGGCCGTCCATCAAAGTTAGAAAGCAGAAGTTGCTTTCCTTCTTGCAAGGTATACTTCGAAATACACTTTAACAGTCAAAGATTCATCTTCCTATTGCAGCTGCAGTACAATTTTTCTCCTTTATTGCAACTGCATGCAGAATGTTACACAGGCTGAATGCATTGACAACACCTATCACTTTCTTGCAGAGAAATATGAGCCTGTTTATGCTAAGTGGACAACTGAGCGATGTGCTATATGTAGATGGGTGGAAGATTGGGACTACAACAAGATTATAATCTGCAATAGGTGGTGATTTCGTTTATTAGACACTGAAGCCTATTCTTTTAGCAATTTCCTATTGATTAGACACTCACAGCAGAACTAAAAATCCATAATCCCTAGAGTTGGCTGAGGCAATTGCTAATGATCAAGCAATGAACAGATAAAAGTAACGTGAATACATTTTTTCAGACATTTTTTCTGGAAATACATTGTTTTTGAGTCAATTTTCAGTTTCCTCTATCAATTAATAATCGATGAAGTGATCATGAGTTTCTTTATTCCGGTTATGGAGAAGAACTAGCTATGCAGATTGCCACCAAAGAACACTCATTGGTTACTCAACAAAATTTTTTTAACAATTTTTTTCTTTCTTTTTTTTTTTTGGCACTTTTACCAGATGCCAAATAGCTGTCCATCAAGAATGCTATGGAGCAAGAAATGTCAAGGATTTTACTTCATGGGTCTGCAGGGCATGTGAGACACCTGAAGTTGAGCGGGAGTGTTGTCTTTGCCCTGTGAAAGGCATGCTTTCTACTTTTTATCTAATTTTACAATTTCATCGTCAGTCTGTCTGGTCTTTATATGGTTGACTATTTCTTCATCATATTGTTGGGTGGAAGATCAGTTGTTAAGGTGTTCTTGCTGTTCAGGTTTAGTGTATATAGGCACTTTCCCTCAAAAGCTCTTATTGATGGGTAGTGTCAATTCCAGACCTGCTCTAAGGCTCTTATATAGGCACTTTCCTGTAATTTTGGTAATGTGATTTAATTTTTGTAATCTTGTCTAAAATTTTCAGGAGGTGCACTGAAGCCAACTGACGTTGAGACATTATGGGTTCATGTTACATGTGCATGGTTTCAACCTGAAGTGGCTTTTTCAAGTGACGAAAAGATGGAGCCTGCCGTCGGTATTTTGAGAATTCCATCAAATTCCTTCGTTAAGGTAGATTATAACATTTGATCACCATGCTGTGGTCACTGTTTGCTCAATGATTACAAGTTATATTCCTTGCTTACATCAGTTCGCATTTCTGGAGTTGTCAAATTATTGTTATATTTGTGCATCCATGACAAAGATTGGATACGTCTTTTATAATTTGGCATGAATAACAGGAGGGAATTAACTTGATTGTTTCATGCTTTTGATGCATCAACATGGAAAAACACTGTAAATTTTATATTACTTCTGTTGCTTTTTCCCATTTGGGGTGGATGAGAAACGGTCCCCCCTCAACCCTCCTCTTGTTGATAAGCTAGTTGGATATAAAAAATTTCCTTCTTCCTCCACCAATCCTTTCCTGCATGAGGTCACCTCAAGCTTGAGATAGCATAGGATCTGCCAAAATTTGAATCTTACCATTGAGTTTGGAACAATTTTTTGTTGATCGGCTTGTTATATAACTTTGAATGTTAGCAGACTACTTGAGAATGGGCTTTCTGATTTTGGAACTTTCCAATTAGATGAATGGTGATTGGTTTTTTGTGAGCTTCAGATTTGTGTAATATGTAATCAAGTACACGGTTCCTGCACACAATGCTGCAAGTGTTCTACATACTACCATGCAATGTGCGCATCAAGGGCAGGGTACCGCATGGAGGTCAGCTTCAAATTCTTTTATCTATTCTGGTGCTCTGTTTTTTCTTTCCTTTTTTTTTGTTCCTTTTTAAACCTTCTCTATTTCGTATTCGTCTACCTTCTATAAAGGACGTGATTGGTTCATTGCATTTTTACCTCTACCTTGTTTCCATGTCTTTAATTTTAACAAGTTGAGAGAGAGCTAAACAGAAAAAGACAAGTTAGATCACTTGAACATTTTCATTAATGAGATAACCAGAAGGATGGCAGTTATCAGATATACTGCTTTCATTAAAAGAGGTTTGGGGAAAATGCCTTGATTAACCTTTTTTAATTATAGGGAGGAAAATTACTTATTAGGTTGTATGAGATGAACATTGCTTTCAGTCTCAAGGTACTTTTTGTTGAAAAAAGTGACAAATTCTTATATTTGTTTTGTAATAGAATTTCCTCGCACTTAATATATCTTTGCATTATGAGCAAAAGTAAGCAATTTGTGGTTACAAACTTGAGCAAATTATTGTTACATCAAGAATGTGTAGAAATGTATGGTATGGCAAAGTTTGCCTATATCAGCAAGACAGCCTGATGGGCTTGATCTCTCATGATTTCATTGGTGACTATATATTGGGAGCTGTGTACGGGATTTGAATTAAAAAGGAGGGTGTGATGATTGTATTGCTAGATACATATTAAAAATCCATCTTCCTCATTGTTTGACATATATCTAGGACCTTTGCTTGATCTTGAATATGTAACTTTCATATGTTCTACTCCTCTATGATTGAATTGCTTCTGATATCCGGAGTCTTGCAGTTGCACAGCTTGGTAAAAAATGGAAAGCAGATTACAAAGATGGTTTCATATTGCGCTTACCACAGGTATGAATTTTTTTCTTTACAACCAGCTAAATTGAATTGAGCATCCATCTTTGCAATCCCCCTTCTTGCCAATAAAGGAAGAAGACTTCCTTTTATCAGAACCTATCACGAGCCAGCATCTCAGAGAGACAAAAATGGATTGAAGTTGAAACATATTTGAGCTTGTTCTGTCATTAGTTTTTTGTGGCCAAAATTTCATCTAAATATTTGACCACCATCAATTCTTCTTCTTTTCTTCCTTGTAAACAGGGCTCCAAACCCGGACACTGTTCTAATCATGCAGACTCCTCTGGGTGTTTTTTCCACCAAAAGCCTGGCCCAAAATAAGAAGCGGACAGGCTCAAGGCTGATTTCTTCTAAGAGAATAAAAGTTGAAGAGGCGCCAACTCTGGAGATTGCTGAGATAGAGCCATTCTCTGCAGCAAGGTGCCGGGTCTATAATAGATCAAACAACAAGAAGGTACATGAGTTACTTAGATAATGGGGCCAACATAAGTAAGATACTTATATTTGAATCCACTTTGAGGAAGTTGTATGTCTTGAGAAGCAAAAGTTTCTCATTGCAATATTTCGGTACATTGGACTGCATTTTACAAGGATATGCTGATTGTGCGGAAAGAGAACATAGAACAAAAAAATCAGAAAGTTCTCAATTCAACCAAGTGCCTAGAATGCACTGCCTATATATAAATGGGTTCTTGTGCTGCTAACAAAGCGACTCCCTGAAGCTATGTATTGTATGTTTATAGGTGCCAGCTAAAGGAAGGCTCCTTTTTTTTTTCCCCTTTTTTATTCCATGTTAAACTTTTGTTCCGCAGCCTGTTCTTTTGTGATCCAAGTTATTTTGTAGGTACATGTTCCTGTATGTGTTCCTGTCTTTTGATTCAATTGTTGTTATGCTTATATTCATTTTTGGATATACATTGGGTTTTTGTCTAATGGCTCACAGAAGGCTGCAGATGAGACTGTCGCTCACCATGTAAGGGGGCCTTACCATCATCCATTAGCTGCCATAGAAAGCTTAAACACATTCAGAGTAAGGTTCCCCCTCTCTCCCCTAACCAAAAGGGCATATTCTTTCAATTTTAAGTGGCAGTCAATATGTCACATGCTGAGTGTCTTCTTTTTTATTTATTTTTTTGGTTGTCCCTTCTTTCAGGAGGCAGAGGAGCCTAAAACTTTTGCTACATTTAGGGATCGGCTTTACTATCTACAGGTTAGGGTTCTTTCATTTGGTCAAGTTATTATTTCCTGCATTTATCTTTTTGTTCTTCACTGAGGACATTCCTTATTTCTACAGAGAACAGAAAATGATCGGGTCTGCTTTGGTAGATCCGGAATTCATGGTTGGGGCCTTTTTGCACGACGCGACATTCAAGAAGGAGATATGGTACATAGTCCAAATTATATATACTTGTTTCTAAATATCATCCCTATTTTTGGTCCAAAAGTGATTGAGCCACAAAATAAAGGCCAACTCTTCCCCTACTCATAATTGGATTTGATCCAAAGACCTCTTGGTGCTACCTCAAGAGTCTTTATGAGATGAACTCGTTTAAACCTAGTATCCCTTCATTTTTTACCTTTTTAAGTGATTATGTTTTTTACTTCAATTAACACTGGTTGACCATTCTCTGTCTGGATGTCTTGGTGTAACAAAATCTGAAGCCACCTTTGACTTGGAAACTTAATGGATTAAACTTGAGTATGAGTATCAGTTTGGCTTATAAGTTCGTCAAACCTACTTTTAAGTAAAAAGCAAGAAGTAAAGGGATGTTTGGTTCGGATTATAAGTAAACCAAACTATTTAAATAAATTAAAAGTCAGAAGTAAGATTCCCTTCTAATTATTGGCCTATCAAGGTGGCTACTCTTTGACCAATGGTAATATCCCTAATCATTTTTAAAATATCAAAACCATCTTCATTCTAATTTATATAAGACAATCCTTAACAATCCTCTCCGGTCATTTTAACAAGTTACTTTTCAAATACTTAAAACTATTTCAAAATAACTTTTTAGTAGTAACACACTTTTTAGTAGTCACATTTAAATATCATTTAAATTCACTTAAAAGTTAAAAACTCTTTGTAAGTCACTACAGCTGGAGTTTTCATTTTTCCATGGACTTCCATTCAAATTAATCTGACACGATTGATTATAAAAATGGAGTGGATGCCATCGATGGATGGAAGATAGATCCTCGGGATTCCTGAAAATGGCTGCCAAATTTCGATTCCTGATCCACTCGATGTGATTCCAGACAACTTTTAAATGATATTTTAGCGGGGTTCATCGTCATAAAAAATCTGATTCGTGATCACAATAGGGGATGAATGTCTAGTTGGATATGTTTAATATGTGAAGGAAAAGGGGGTGTTAGGGCAGTTTTTGTTTGTTTTTACATGTTTGTGTTTGTCCACAGGTTCTTGAATATCGCGGTGAACAAGTTAGACGTAGCATAGCAGATCTGAGGGAGGCACGCTACCGATTAGAAGGCAAAGATTGTTATGTGAGTTTTTTTAGTTTGAGCTTCTTGTCTTCTCTGTCATTATTATCATCATCATTATCACATCTTATGGCATTAACTTGTCTCTGTAGGCAGAAGATATCATACCTTTGTTATGATGTTTTCTAGACCTGGCCATTGGGCCGAGCAATACCCTTCACCTGAACCAGGCTAAGGGTTAAAAGGGTTAAAAACTGTTCTGTTTTGAGGGCTGTTCAGGCCGGGATCATGTTCAGGACAAGGTTCACCGGTTCCTTTTTTTTTTTTTTTAATTTGTTGAATCTTCAAGGGTTGGGCAGCTCCATCAACATTCCAACCCTTGAATGATTCTAGTCTTTTGAGGGGGGCCTGAACCTGTGGTTTTTCGCCGATTCAGGTTGAGGGTCAGCTTTTGGGGGAGTTGAACCAAGGGAATGGACTGTTGACCCAGGTCCAGTCTCCGGGTTTGACTGCTGACTGCCAACTGCCCCGGTGTCAAGGTCTATCTTTTCCCACAGTATTACCTTAAAATTTATCCAACTACAGAAATTTAAGTTACATATTTAGACTCGATAACCATTACATGTTACACTCGAGAACATGTTTGGAGATCGCATGTTCCAACATTTAGTCATGAATTTTTGACTCTATATTAAGTGACAATCGACATACGTGCCTTTAATAACTCAAGTGTATGAATATACTTTTGAACTTTTAAGGATGATACAAGTAATTGGTGTCGTAGTTTGGCATCAGAGGAACTGTGTAGTAACATCTTGTTATATGAACTGAACATAGGAAGAGAACTAAATGCTATATTTCTTCTGTTTGGTGGAGTTTTGAGGCTTAGAGAAGATTCCAATTATATGTGTTGAATGTTCTTCAATAGCTGTCGAGGTTTTGCACAGCCTTGACCTTTAGTAGTGAATATGCATTGGACTGAAATTTTGCTTCACAAGTGTCGTTTTACAGGAAACATATGCATCATTTCTAGTATATTGCATTGTTATAGGGTTTTTTTTTTCTCTATTTTTTAATTTATTTTTCATTCTTTTGCATAATTCTGGATTGCGATACTTTGGCCTGATAAATATCATGTGTGCAGTCTCGGTATATGTTTTTGCAAGAGATTCCCCTATAATGTATATGCTTTGGCTTGAATAATGTTAATTGCTGAGTTATTCACGTGCTGCTAATGTATCACACGCTAGCCTCCTCATTTTAGTTTTCTGCTGTAGTTTACTCTACAAACACTATTTCTGGGCCATTTCTACTAGAGAATTGAAGGCATTCTATATTTTCTTGGCAGTTATTTAAAATCAGTGAAGAAGTGGTGGTTGATGCAACAGATAAGGGAAACATTGCGCGCTTAATTAATCACTCGGTAAGTTTTATTCTACTTTTGATGGGCATTCTTCTGCAAATTTTCTCATAGGAACAGTTTGTTTTCCCTATGATTAGGATAGACCAATAGATTTTTTTTTTGGGGGGTGTCAACCATGTTTCTGGACATAAGCACATTGCAAATAGACTTTCAAATTTTTGTTTCATTAAATGCTGGCTTCTATGTTAATAAAGGGCCATAATTACTGAACAATTCAGTGAAGTTACGATGACAAAATAGGGGAGCCAGACTTGCCCTGTTCCAATATTTCATTACCTGTGTTCGTTCTCCTTAAAACGATGCTTGTTGGATTTAATTATGTTGCTCTTTTGGTTTTCATTACATTGTCCTTTTCATTTGCAGTGCATGCCCAACTGCTATGCAAGGATCATGAGTGTGGGTGATGACGAGAGTCGGATTGTGCTGATTGCAAAAACTAATGTATCTGCTGGTGACGAGCTAACGTCTCTCTCTCTCTCTCTCTCTCTCTCTCTCTCTCTCCCCCTCTATCAACATAATTATTTTTATGCACATATTTATGTTTTGCTTATACTGATCCGCAGGTATGATTACTTGTTTGATCCTGATGAATGTGATGAGTTCAAAGTTCCCTGTTTATGTAAAGCCCCAAACTGCAGGCAATTCATGAATTAGGTTACAGAAAGAAAGAACAGCCATTGTTTCTCCAAATGGAGCACTAACCTAAACTTTCTCAGCGGAATCTCATACAAATTTCTTTACTGATTTTGTATTTTTTTTTCAAATTTATTTTTGGTCCAATCTTCAACAAAAAGATTTTGAGTTCAGCAGTTGGGGAAGGGAAAAGTTGTAATTTTTTAATGCTTTTCATCTTGCTTTTATATTCTTTCGAAGTCAATAAAAACATTTTAGGCCTGCCCTTTTCGGCTCAGGCATTCGTGTAAACAGCACCCATAATTTTTTCTTTTCTTGTCTTTTCTTTTTAACCCTGCAAAGGAACGGTGTGGTAAAGTTGTATTTTCTCTTTCTTATCAAGCTATATTTTCTCTTTCTTGTCGAGCGAAAGGTGAATGCTAAAATTTGGGGTGCTTTTTCTTCCTTCCTTTGTTTTGTTTTTTTTGTTTTTTTTTTTTCCCCGGGGAAGTTTATCGCATAATACTGTATGTGCAGTACGTCCAATTTTACGCTGACTTCGATTTTTATTTTTCTTTTCGTTCTTGGATAACTAAAATTCTAACACAGATATAAAGTGATACTTATTATTATTATTATTATTATTGTTAAAAATTAACAAAATAATCATATGATGCTATGACGTCTGTGTTGATATGGTTACTTAGTGAGCATGAAATCATATATAAAAGTACAAATTTTTTAAAAAATAAAATTTAAAACAAGTCCTTTACTGCGTGCGGGATGCGGCCAAATTGTAATTAAAATTAGGCAAAATCTAGAAAAAGTCAAGTTCAATACTAGCAAATTAATGTTGTAAAGCTGAAAGAGATTATAGTTTGATAATTTGGTTTGTTGAATGTCTGATTAATGAAACCTGCAAAGAGTCATCGAAGGATGTTCCGATGAGAAGATTCTAATATTCAAATCATAAAATGATTTTAAAAAAGAGAAACAGACTGAATATCAAGCGAGTGAGCTTTTGTGTACCCTTTTGGTGCCAAGTGTCAGGTTTTGAGAGTATACTTAATCGATGGTGTCCTAATGTACATATATAGCCTACACATGTGAGTCTCATGAGCATTGGGGGTGTTGAAACCTTAATTCTTTTTTGTAAATGTCCCAAAATTTCGAGACTCTTAATGAAAGATTCTCAAAAAATTTACAATCTTATTGGTTAAGAAAATTCAAATTGTCAAGAGATTTCCTTTCCTATCAACAGTAGTTAAAGGTTTTCCTTCGAATTATGGGATATTGTTCTTGTAATTTAGGGAAAAGTGAATATTATCTTAGCAGGTGAAATAGCAATCCCGAACATCGAAGAGGTACTAAGCCGATCAATTGACCACTGAGAAGGATCTGAACGGTAGGTGTCGAGAAAGTGAGTTGTGTATACTTGTCGGGGAGGTACCTCCAATATTAACGACATGTTTTGATACGTTTTGTCTTGTTAAACCATAGGCTTAGAGGATCTCAAATCCTATAATAATGAGCCTTTAAACCATACTCCATCACTTATTTCTGACTCCGGTGTCATTCTGTAAGAAGGGGTTCAGGAGTAGTATTAAATGGATAAAAAATCGAAAAGATGTTAGTGTAGGTCATTAAATGCGGCACGTAGTGTTTTGATCCTCACAATAGTCTCCGATACGCTTTATAAGATGTGATGCTTGATTGGGTCATATACTATCATATTTTTTTTACAGCTTCATCTTTTGCTTAGAGAAGCAATTCGAAAGTTAGTTTTCGTGAAACTTAGAAGAAGTACTCAACATAGATCTAGAACGGCTAAGGGTTTTTCATCCTATGTTCATCGGAGTATTAATGATATTAGAAGAACTATGACAAATGATAAACTATATGATGTTCAAAATGACATGTTACTGGGAGATGACTATGTCCTATTGTTGGCCATCGATGAGGACATGGCTAATAGGGCGCAGGAGGATTGCGTTCCGATATATAAACAATATGTCATGTACGGTTTGAAGATGCCGTGTATGGGCCCTATCGCCCGAACCCTATTTCATTGGAACATTTTCCTGATAATGTTGATCCTCAACACTTAGCGTTTGGTGGTGGCCGTAATATCATTGATGAGTTTCTACCACCTTCATTTTGACTTGGAGATCCTGGCGTTTGTGTTTTCACTCAAGAGGTGTGCCCATGGGGTTTTACGGAAGGATAGTTTTATCTACAAACGAAGCCAGAGTCGAACCGAAAATGTTTTTTACAAGGAAACCATCGACAAAAGTTGGATGTACAAGCATTTCTTTGTGAAGTTCTTAAACAGGTATTTAATGCCCTTATTGTCAATAAGAAGAATAAAAAGCTCATGGATGTCCTCACCTCTCTTGAGGAAGAAGATCTTACGAAGATCAGCACCGATAAGTAAACGAGGCTAGGGTCGAAGAAGGAGGCAATGGAAGCAGAGAGCACGTCTAACACGTGCACCTATATTGTTCCCATCTCATCTCTAGTGTGAAAGAAAAGAAGAGTTCAACTATGGAATTTGTTAGGTGAGGATGTGAGAGAGGATAGGGGACATGACTCCCTGGGTGTGTTGAGGGCTGTTGAGGCCGATGATCATAAGTCAGAGGCTCGAGCATAGGGACTGAGGAGTGCTAAGGCGAATAGCGTAAGGGTTAAGGAGAGAGAAGAAGAGGTCAGGGGTGGAGAAGGAGAGGATGAGGTAGATGGTCATGTCCTCGAGGACCCAAATGAGGGGAGGAGATAGAAAGGCAAGCCCTTGGAGACACTGAAGGTATTCATCTCGGGTCGATAAGGGAGCCCATGTGGGGTCGTCTTATACTATTCCTCGGACGATGGTTATAAGGGACAAAGGGAGAGGGGAATCATAGTGATCATCATGGGTGATCGTCTTTACAGTTACATCAATAGTAACGAGACCCAATGAATAGCTAATTGAGTGGACTTCTATTGCTTCGAGCTTGAGTTAAATAAGCTATCCCTTGAGCAAGCTGACAAGGCCATTATGTTTTTGAGACTTATAGTATGATTGCATCAGAGAGTAATTTATATATATTTTTTATTTTCGTATATTACTTTTATTTGTTTTGTGCAGAACATCATTTTAATAAAGTTTCAAGCCTAAGGAGAGAACAAACAGTCAATCATCTGAAACACTGGGCAGCCCAGATGGGCGTTGAGATCTCTCAGTTGCAAGATACTTTTTCACAGAGGGAGAAGGAGGTCGAGGAAGAGAGAGCATTTGTGGTCACGTTGAACATCAGAAATGAGGAAATTGAGCATTTGAAAACTAACCTATACACGATGCTCCAACGGTGTGAAGTGGTCTCCAAAAGATGCGAAGAGCAAGAGGTAGAGGTTAGGGTGTGCAAGGCATGATTGCAGGCTACACAGAGACTGGACGAGGTACGAGGGTGGTCCCTTCAGGCTGTTGAATAAAGAATAGTCAAGCTACGCAGATCTATGCAAAGACTATAGGCCAACATAAGCATGTCTAGCGTCAATTATCTAAAAGGCTACAATGTCCTATGAAGATCATCTGTCGAGCAGGGTTGACTGATGCTGTGCCCTTGAATGGCGAGAATGCTAATTTGGAAGCGCCAAATTTAGACCTTGAACTTGTTCATGCGGATGATGCTTCTTTGGGGATTGTGGACGAGAACGTCGTTGTCGGTCCGCCCCAAACTAATTTGGGGTCCGAGCTCCTCCATCTCTTACTCCTTCTTAATTAGGATTTCTGTTTTCTTTCAATTTATGTTTTAACTTTCTTTGTTGACTATAAGATCTTCTTGACTTCCTCTTCGTTTGTATATCCCTGTACTTAGATCAATGAAAATTTATGATAGTTTTATCAGTAAATTGCTAGTCACGAGCAAATACTTAAAATCACTGTATTTGTAGTTTTGTTGTGCTATAACTAAAAAGAGTGGGTCATGTCTACCCATCGGGGAGATACATCCCTTAGCGATGGCACGTTCGTTCAATCGAGAGAGTGGGTCGTGACTACCCGTCTAGGAGATATATTCCTTGTTGATGGCATATTCATTCGTTTTAGAGAATGGACCATGCCTACTCATCGAGAAGATATATCTCTTGTTGACGGCACGCTCGTTTGGTCGAGAGAGTATGGGGTTCAGTTACATGCGTTAGAATAACAAAGCAAAGTATCACAAGGGAAGTAACCATGATGCAACTAGCAAAACAAGTAATAAGTCTAGGAGTCACAAAATATAAAGTGGGTGACCTAGGATTATAAACATAGTACGGAGAGGTTTGAGATTACTTAGGAGGGAGTACCGGGGTTTCTAGATCATAGGATAACATTCCGGTGCTGATAGACTTCATATACTTCGTGCTTGGTAATGTCTCCAAGCATTCAAACCAGACCAACTCAGGATGACATTATAAAGCAAGGGCAAATTGACCACACCGAGCACTGTTGTAGTTGTTGCATGGTCGGATGGGGTCCTAAGGATGATTGGGAATGAAATAGTGCTTGCAGGGTATATTCATTCACTTGAGAGTCCCTTGATTGGCTCGACACGATGTTGTAAGTGCATTTGATTGAAACTCATATGTTGAAAAATATTCCATTAGAGGAGGTTACAGTCAGCCCCTAGGTCCATGAAAATTCTTCTCACTTCTTATTGTCCGATCTTGGTGGTAATGACGAAAGAATCATATCGATCCTGATAGATGCCTACTAGATCGTCGTCATTGAAACCAATCGTTGGTTTTGCCTTCTTGGGTTCCTTCTCAACACGGGTGGCAAGAACTTCTTTGAAAGCGGAATTGAATGGCTCGGTCTTTTGAAAGATTGAAGCCACCATCTGCTTTGTCTTGTTCCATTGCATATACTTTTGACTATATTGGTATTGCACCATGAGGATGTGAGTCGGAAGGTATAGTTCTGAGGGGTTGTATTCGTTTTGCATTTGGAGAATTATCCCATTTGGTCGGTTGCGAGCAGTTCTTGGAACTGGCTACTCATCTTGCCCATTCTTACATCTTGTAACACGTTGGCCTTGAGGGGGAGGATCCTTTGCTTCTGCACTTATGAATCTTTGGAGTCAAGTCGTTTCAAACCAAGAACTTGGGTTCTTCTTTCAGCCCTTTTGCATTAATCTGTCAAATGGCGGTAATCCCTGTGAAAGTGGTAGAATTGCATTTTGTCCTCTTTTGAATTATCTTCCGTGGAGCGAGGGGCCACCTAACATAAGAGTTGTTCCTAATTTAAAGCAAAACTTGGCTTGATACTTCATTTAGAGGGATGTAGCAAGCAAACCTCCGTTGCAGTGGGAGTCCTTGTTGGCCCCCCTTAGGTGAGGACTACCGGGGTGTTCGACTGCATTCATTTTGATTTGGTCGGTTTTGCCATTTGTCATATGCTTCAATATCCTTTATGGCATTGTACTTCTCCACACAAGTATAGAACTCCTAGATAGTAGATAGGAGGTTCTTTGTTATGAATATTTTCATTCCTAACAGCCGTAACCCAGTGAGTAATGCTACTAATACGATAGAATGGTCTAAAACCGAGACCTTCTTCATCTCAGTTTTAAATTTGTTGAGAAAATCTCTCAACGGTTCATCATCCCTCTGTCGTAATAAAAGGAGGGATGTGAACTTTCTCTTGACTCTTCTACTGATCACAAAGCAAATCTTGAACTATTGTCAAAATTGAGAGAAACTCTTGATACTAAACGAAGAAAGTGGTTTAAACCATATCAGCACATTACCCTTTAAGGTCGTAGGAAGGTGTTCGCTCATAGTTGTATCCGACATTTCTCTCGAGATCATCATAGTCACGAAGTGAGTTGCATGGTCCAGGGGATTGGTAATGCCATCGTATCTTTCCATAAGGGAAGAAACATGTTGCAAGGCATCGGTTTCGTGGTAATCTTAGAGTCGAATGGTGAGAGACCGGTAGCATATGGGGTGACTTCGTCCCTTTTTGCGTTGGTGCGTCTCAGTTCATTCGTCACAAGTTTTTCGACCTGTTTCCTTAGATCATCAAGGTCATGTCGGGAAGTCACTGATGGCTCTTAGTCTCTCGGTTCAAGTTTTCGTGAGCATATGTGACCTGACTCATGGGAGGATGATTGTGCTTTTGGTTTGAAGACACGACTGAACTCTTCCAATTGTTTACTAATGCCTTGTAACCTAGGTTCGACCCTTTCCATTTGGGGTCGAATCACCCTTTCTGGAGAGATCGGAGCAAGGGATAAAATCGGTTGATTTTGTGGTATGATCTTTGGCAGTATAGAGCACGGGATAAGTTTCTTTCTAATATATTCCCATGGACGTTGCCAATATGTTGGAGGTGGATTTTGCTCTACAGATAATAGTTTTATTAACTCAAACGAGGTAAGTGATTGTTGATCCATCTGATTGATGAAACTTATAAAAAGTCGTTAGAAAGTGTTTCGGCGGGGGAGATTGACGTTCAAATCAGAGAGCTATTTTAAAAAAGAGAAACAGACTGAAAGATCAATCGAGAGAGTTCTGTGTAGCCTTTTGCATGCTAAGTGTCGGGTTTCGAGAGTCTACTTGACCGTGGTCTTATGATGTACATATATACCCCATATGTGCGAGTCCCGTGTGTATCCAAGGTATTAAAACCTTGGATTTTTTTTGTAAACGTCTCAATATTTCGTGACCTATAATAAAAAATTCTCAAGAGATTTAGAATGTTATTAGTTAGGAAAGTTCAAATTGTCGAAAGATTTTTTTTCTTATCAACAGCATTTAAAGGTGTCCTTATGAATTACGGGAGATTGTTTCCACAATTTAGGGGAAAGTGAATATTATCCTAGTGGATGAAGTAGCAATATCGAACACTGAAAAGGTACCGAGCCAATCAACTGACCATCGAAAAGGATCTGAGCAGTAGGTGCCGAGAGAGTGGCCGTGTCTATTCGTCAGGGGATATATCCCATATTGACGATACATTTTATCTTGTTGAACCATGTATTTGGAGAATCTCAAATCCTATGATAATAGGTTTTTGAAATACGGCATCAATTAGTGTTCTAATTATATATATTTTTTCCATATTTGATATATTTATGCAAAAGCCCAAAATTTTCAAAAAGAAACCCTGATAAGTAAAAATTAATTTTTTCCCTTTTGTTTTAAAAAAAAAAAGATCAAATAACTTTTTCACAAATTTTGTTGAAAAAGGTTACCCAAAATAATCACAATTTTTAGATAACATTATAATTGTGATTTCCTGGTAATAATAAATTATTTTAGGCATTTTGTTGAAATTTCATTCTTCTTTACCCTATGAAACAAACACAATCCTTCACCTTACAATTCCCATATCCTACTTACCATTAACTTTTAACCCATAAAACGACTTATACAATTTTGGATGAAGCTATTGGCACTCCAATTTGCCTATTTACTTTTTTTCATTTTTCCATTTTAAGGTTCTTTCCAACTTTGCTTTCATTTAACTTCACATTTTAATGTAATATATATATATATATATATATTTGTCATATTGTTTATTAACGCTCCAAACGAATTATCACTCGTTGCAACTAATTATAACTTTAAAGGTTAATTTAATTTATATTTTCCCTTTTTAAAGTGAAATTTCTAAATTTAAAAATATTAGTTCTCTCTCTAAAACTTTTATTTTTTTAAACTTTTTTTTCTCTACAAATCAATTTAAGTTTTTATCTCAATAAAAAAACGAATCAAGTTTCTCTCTCTTCCAAACAAAACATATTAGTTTTTTTCTCCAGAAAAATTATTATTATTTTTTAATTTTAACATCTCTAAATGCATTGTATTACAAGTTTCTCTTATTAAAAAAATGGAGTTTAATTTTTCTTTTTAAAATTAAATACAATAATTTTCTCTCTCTTAATAAAATGAAATTATTTCAAATTTTATCTCACGAATTACATTAATAATAAATTTTATCTTGAGAAAAAATAATTTTTTTTTGCTCTCTTTAATCCCAAATATGCTAGTTTTCTTTATCTAAAAAATCAATTTAATTTACATTTTCTCTTTCAAGTTTTTTTTTTTTTGAGTTTTCTCTCACTAAAAGAATCGAACTTTAGATATTCTTTCTCTATAAAAAAAAGCACAATAATTGATTTTCTCTCCCAAAACTAAAAACAATGATTTTTCTCTTTTAAAATGTTAACTTATTTGAAATTGTCTCTCTATAAAACTAAGCATAATATTTTCTTTCTTAAAAAATTAAATTATTTCGAATTTTGTATATCAAAATTCATTGATACTAAATTTTCATTTTAATACTAAACATATAAATTGTCTCTATCTAAAAAAATAATTTTTTCAATTTTCTCTCACTAGAAAAGATTTAGTTTAATTAGTTCTTTTTGATTTTGTCTCTATGGATATATTAATTTTCAATTTTCTCTTTAAAAAAAATTAAATTTATAATTTCTCTTTTTTAGACTATTAATTCATTTTTAATCATTTTAAAGTTTTTTCTCTCTAAATATATTAGTTTTCAATTTTTTCTCTGTAAGACTGTTTCTCTAGAAGGTCTAGTGTTTTTAAATTGTATGGTATTATTAATAAATATATGAAAATAAAATTAAAAGTTTTGACTTTTACTGTACAATTTAATTATTTTACTCTACATTAATAATGACACTTTTCGATTTGAATCTCTATAATAATAATTATTATTATTTATTTAATTTTTATGAGATAAAATTTGTTTTTATTATTGTTACGGTATTTATTTTGAGTAATTGTTTGTCTTTTTAATAGGTAAAGAATTGTTTTTACTTATAAAGACATTGGTTTTATAAGATTTGCATTAATTTCTTTATAATATATATAAATTAATTATTTTCAAAAAAATTATGTATATTATATTTATAAATTATATATAATAATAACAAAAAAAGAAATACTTTCTAAACAAATAGATTTAAATAATATAAAATTATTTTTGATTATTTTATATCTTAACAACAACTACTATCCTTTTGATTTTAGGAATCTAGTTGAATAATGATCGACCAAAATAATTAAAATTTATATATACATTAAAATCTTGATTTCATTTCATGATTTACGGGTAACAATAATTTTTGAGGCATTTTGTCCAAATTCCATTCTCCTTTTACTTATGTCACCATACATTGCATTACCCAATAATTCACATTTCCTAATTACAATTAACTCCTTAATCGATGAAACTATTAAAAAAATTTTAATCAAATGGACCCTGTAAGTTCCTAAATTTTCATCTTTAATGTATGCCATTGCCGACCGGCCATCACAAAACAAAGGTTTTGGGAAAACCCCGTCTCCAAGAAATGTCTAAAATTCAAGTTTCAGGAAAAAAAAAATAAAAAATTAGAAACTAAAAATTTAGTAGGTTTTTAGGAAAACTCCGTTTGCAAGAGATGTGAAAATCTCAAGTTTCAGGACAAAAATTTAGAAACTAAAATTTTATAAATGCATGAGATCCTGTTACTTTTAGAATGAGAGAGAGAGAGAGAGAGAGAGAGAGAGGTAAAAATGGAGAGAAGCCAGAAAGATTTCATGTTCTTGGGGAAGAAAACGGAGGACTTTGAAGACCCAATTCACATGATATGCTTTTTATTAGAACACGAATTAGAACAGATGAATCCCAAGAAAACCCCCAAGATTTTCTGCTCAAAACGCCTCCGAAATCAAGAAAAAGGCCAAGACATCGACTATGAAGCAGATGCAAGAACACTGAAGAAACAGAGAAAGAAGGTCAATAGAGTCATCGACAACGGCCCAAACCCAGCTCCGGATCTTCCCATAGAATTCAAGAATGCAATTGCAGTGGAATTCTGGGGAACCCACATCGTGTTGGTCATTCAGAAGAGAATTTTCGCGAGTGACGTTCGTCCGGGTCAAAATCGATTCTCGGTGCCGGTTCGGCAAGTAAGAACAGAGTTTTTGACAGAAGAAGAGAAGAGAAAGTTGAATAATGAGGATTTATCCGTGGTCTTAATACAGCCTTGTTTGGAGTCAATAAAGATGAATATGAAGACGTGGGTTATGGCCAAGGAGAATGGGAAAGCCAGCAGTTCCTATATGTTGAAGACAGAGTGGGGTAAAGTTGTGAAGAAGAACGATATTAAGGAAGGAGACATTGTGCAATTGTGGGCTTTTAGAACTGAAATGGCAATGAACGGTCTGGGTTTTGCACTTGTCAGAATCAGAAGAGCAGGAAAAGGGAAACAAGAAGAAGAAGAACAGAGCATTACTAGTGGCAATGGTGACATGGCTTCTTCTTCATCTTCTCAATGTCAGTTCTTGTCCCATTGAAATTTTTCTTCAATTTCCTTTTTTTTTTTTTAATTTGTGCTGGGGGTTAAGAGTTAAAAAAGTCTTGTTCAAATGAAATTTCCAATGAGGGTTTTGGTTACTTTGGGAGGTAGAGTCTAATCGACAAGCCCATGATCCATTATGGGGGTTTTGCTGAGAAGTTTATGTAGCAACACGAATTTGCTGATAATGATATTAAAATTGAGTTCATCTGAAATTACTTTTTTTTGTGTTATATCCTCTCTCTCTCTCTCTCTCTCTCTCTCTCTCTCTCTCTCTATCCTGTGGTCAAATGAATTCGAGGAAAAAAAAAAACAAAAACTTTTAGCTTTTGTTTTTCTAAGTTAGAAACTGCCCAGAGGTAATCTGATTTGGTGCAAAAAGGGAAACCAGAATTTAATGCAAAGCAGAAGGGGCTCAAGCCCGCCCTTTCAGTCAATAATCCAGGAGCCTATCTGTTGTTTGGGCTGCTTTTAGGTTTAGCTTCTCTTATGTGACCGCCCAAGTATCATATTTGATGATATAAGCTTAAACAAAGTTTTAAATCAAACCTTCTGCATTAAGGCCCTAAAATAATAGAAGTAATTGGAATTAGATTCAAATCTAGTTTGCTTCTTTTGCTGTATCAATTGTTCAAAGACTTCTTATGGAATTGTTTTGCTCTTTTGGGGCGGGGGGAAGAAGAAGAAGAAGAAGAAGAAGAAGAAGAAGAAGAAGAAGAAGCACCGCCAAGTGGGTAGGCTGGTGTAAGTTCTCCAGAAGCAGGGAATTTGCAGTTCTTGGGTTGTGGTTTTATGCTGAAATAATAAGTACCTCTTTTAGAGAACTGGGGATTGAGAAAGGCTAATCATATGTATGTTTTTGAGTACTGGTTGGGATATAGTTGTGGTGGGGAATAGGATTAGGGAAGGAGACATTGTGCAGTTGTGGGCTTTTAGAATAAGAGACGACTCAATTGGTCTTGCTCTTGTCAGAGTTAGAGGTGCAAAGAAGGGAAAAGAACAAGTACAAGAAGATGATGAGTTGAACTCAATTCGTCATGCGTATGCTGACATGGCTTGTTCATCAACCACACCTCTACTCATGCCCTGCCCCATGTAAAATTTCCTCAAATCTTTTCTATTAGGGTGGGGGGGGCTTTGCTTATTAGTTTTATTTAGCAACTTGAATCTACTGTTTTTATTTTTTATTTTTATTTTTAGGGAATGAAATTAGTGATTTTGGTTAGCATGTGGGGTATTTACGGATGGAGCAGCATATATGGTGCTGACATTAATGTTGTAAAGGAAGGAGCTTATATGGTGCTCAACTTTCATGCCATTGAGCTTGTGGACAAATAATCATTGGGTTATTATTATTATTATTATTATTACTGTCGAATCAAGTTGACTTAATCAGGCTTTTTTTTTTAAAAAAAAAAAAAAATTCTCATCAAGGAGAGGCAGATGTGAGGACGGAGCTCACAAGAGGAGGACGATCAACTCTGCTGGAGTGTTAAAAAGATTAAGGGAAACAATGGAGCTACAATGCCAGTAATGTCTCGAAGCTTCAAGGACACCCGTTTAGGATCCCACCATAGTCCGATGCAGAAGGGAAAGGACACTTTCTTGGACTCTGAAAACGAGGACTGGAGTGACGAAGAGGGAGAGGATGGCACAGAGGGAGAAATTCCGACGGTATGGATATCTGAGGAGAAACTACGAAGTCTCTGCCGGAGATGGAAATCCTCCGTCATTGTAAAACTGTGGGGCAAATCAGTGGGTTATCAGTACCTTCGCAATCGCATCAGATCCCTGTGGAGCATTGAGGGGGAGATGGATTTGATAGATATTGGCGAGAGATTTTATGTGGCGAAATTGTCTAATAGGTCGGATTTTGCTTGGGCACTAGGGCACCATGGTTGATACATGATCACTACTTGGCGGTGATGAGGTGGCGGCCACATTTTGAACCGTCAGGGAGTAAGATCAAAAGAACGGCAGTCTGGGCTAGACTTCCACGATTCCGTCCTGAATACTTTGATAATGAGATCCCTTTGGACACTGGCAAACAACTGGGGAGACCACTAAAAATAGATACGAGTACAGCCACTCCAATTTAATACAAGTAAAAACAAATTATTATTAAACGGATTATAATTCCCAATTCCTTTATAATATGGTTGACACAAAAGATATTTAAATATTGTAATATATATGTGTGTGTATATATATGTAATGAAAATAATAATATAAACCCAAAAAACTACCCAAATTTTTGCCGAAAAATAAAAATAATGCAAAATTTGGGCATCTTTATGAGCCACGGCCTAAGACTTAGCTCTGCGTTAACCGGAACAAGGTTGGGCACCTGGCCCAAGCCATTCTCAACTCAATCGAAGAAAGATTAAAAACTTTCTTTCCAAGTAATGTCTCATATTTTTGTTTCCTAAATTAAATCAAAGAACTCAAAAGTTTCCTAAAAACTAGTCGAAACAAAAATAAGATGCAACTAAGATTATTTCCAATCTCCTAATTCAAGAGATGGATGCCAGGAAAGAAGCCACCAACAATTGCCACACAGAACAAGCCCAGAATCAATAAGAGGAAGATGAAGACTACGAGGAAGAAGCAGAGGCCGATGTAAACCCAAGCAAGCAGAAGAAGAAGCGAAGCGGAGTAATCGACGTTGGGTCGAACGCACCTCCAGATTTGCCAGCAGAAATCAGGAATGCAATTGCAGAGCAATACAGAGGAACCCAGATAGTGTTGGTGATTCAGAAGCGAATTTTCAGCACCGATGTCAATCTTGGTCGCAACAGATTCTCGGTGCCTGTTCGACAAGTGAGAACAGAGTTTTTGACAGAAGAAGAGAAGAGAAAGTTGAATTCTGAGGATATATCAGTGGTCTTAATACAGCCTTGCTTGGAGTCAATAAAGTTGAATATGAAGACGTGGGTTATGCCCAAGGAGAATGGGAAAGTAAGCAGTTCCAATATGTTGAAGACTAAGAGGGATGAAGTTGTGATGAACAACCATATTAAGAAAGGAGACATAGTGCAGTTGTGGGCCTTCAGGACTGAGATGACAGAGAGTACTCTTGGTTTTGCACTTGTCAGAGTTAGAAGAGCAGGGAAGAAGCAACAGCAAGAACAAGAGAGCACTTCTAGCGGCAAAGCTGACGTGGCTTCTTCATCATCATCTCACCCTCAAGTTTCTGCTTGATGTGAATTTGCAGGGGATGAGATTTAGAACAACAATTCTTGGTCAATTTGATATTTATCTGTTAGTAGCCTTTTTCATTATTTTTTTTTAAATTTTTGGTGCAGTGAATAATAATATATGACTTTGAATTTATATATTTCTGTCGCTCAATCATGGTTTGTGCCATTGGGTGAGTTTCAAGAATCTACAAAAACAGAAATTCCCTATGATTGCAGATTTTGCTGCAGAAAAATAATGTTGCTAAACAAATTTCATTGTTGGGCCACAGCGTCTCATTTGGACTTCAATATTTAAGGTCCGGCCCATCTTTGGTTTTGAACCCCTCTGCGTAGTATATGCATCTTCACCTCATTCATATGAGAGTTGATTCTGTCCCTCTCTCGCTCTGAAAGAGAGTGTGTGTGCGTGCGCGGGAGAACATGAATCTTCCCAGATGATTGATTAACTCTTTTAAGAATTTTGTCTCGTTTGATTTTACGAACTTCCAAGTATATTCCTTATTTTTTTTTTCTTTTTTTCTTTTGAAAAGACATTGTTGGGTTTTCTTCTTCTTTTTTTTTTCAGTTCTAGTGGGTCTTCTATTTTGCAATATTGCTAGGTTGTGTCTTTTCTTTAAAACCGTGTTTTCCTTTTATTTTATTTTATTTAACACCAAGAAACTTTTTTCTTTAAATATAATTTTGTCCATTTACATTTTTAATTTATTTGGCAACTTGGGTTCGCTGAGAGTCAACGCGTTGTGTAAGTCTACATTTTTGCTTCTCACCGAAGTTCGGGGCAAGATTCTGTGCGATTTGCATTTAGAAAGCTCAGAAAGGTGAAGATGAAGTTTCGATTGTAGCATGTTCAACGCCAATTGAGTCTTTTGAACCGGGTATGTTTTGTTTTCCATTTCCCTTTTCTGGGTATATCTAATCTCAGAATTTCGAATCTATGCTTCCTTAGTGTATTATGTCATAATCATGGATCATGAATCATCAATTCTAACCCTTTTCATTCTTTAAATGTGGGCATACTGAAATTTCATCACAAACAAGTTATTCACCGTAATTTAAACATGGTTTGTTCAATTGTGGTTGAAGTTTTTCCTATGTGTAGGTCAAGATTTGATGTCATAACTCACATATTTAAAATTTCGAATACCATTCCTTAACTCTCTGTGCAATCCTGGCTCAACAAATTTTTTTTTTAATGTGATTTTTACTCGTATCCAAGAAAGAACTTTTTAAGAAAAGACTATTAAATGACTCAAACCCACATGATGTCTGTTATCTTGGATGGATTTTTTATGTATTAGGTAGATATGTGAAGTTTTTTAGGTCTTGGACGCTTTGTCTTGTTTCAATTGTTTGCTTCTGTTCTCTCTGTTCATGCAGATTTATTTTCTCATGACATGATTATAGAGAAGAAAAGAAGCCAATTTCAGTGGTTGAGTACCAATATTAGTTTAGAATTTGAGCAGAAATTGTCTAAAATATGTTATCAGAATATATATTATTCAAAAGCTTTATTTTTGGCTTTAAATGGTTTTCATTTTTTACAGCCTTAATCCATTTACAACTATTCTACTCTGCCATTTGTTCTTTTCTTTTCTTTGCTTTTCATGGTAAATAGTTCTGCGACATATGCCCGTTAGCTTTCATTTCTACAGAGAACAAAGATGCTTGACAAATTTTGTGTTCATCGTTTGAGCGTCTGGTTATGTAGAGATGCCATTTGGTATGCACAAATTGCAACAAGAGCAAGAGAATCAGAATGCATATCTTCCACATTTCCATTACCATGTTTAAGATAGCTCCAATTGCGCTGTAGCTTCTGAGATTTCCATTAAAATTTTCTATTTTTCATATTGAAAGTTGAAAGGGGCAACCTGAGACTTGACCTTGTTAAAAGTCTATTCCTGTACTGGTTGCCCTGGTATATTTCTCAATGTAGAAATGCAACTTTGTTTGATGTTTTGAAGTAATTATGCTTTCATACTGCTTTTGAACTTTTGTGTTATTGTTCTTTCTTTGGTTGGCCATAGCATTTTGCAGGCTTGTCATGTAGAGCTTTTAGTCAGAGGATCTTTCTAAAGCCTACGCAATTGTTTCATTAAGCTTTAAGTAACTCAGAGCTTTCGCAGCCCTGCAACCTTTTCACCACTGTGTTTCATATTTATAGGCTGTAACAAAATGTTCTACTAAACATCATTTGCAATGCATTGCATGCCTATGCTCTTGCCTTTTATATTCTTTTTTGGCTCTCCAGTTCAGTCTGGTTGGGTTCATAATAGACTGCAACGGTCAAACGGGAAAATAAAAAATTGTTCTTTTTATGATCCTAATTATTATTTTTTTATATCTTGGATCTATCTTTCAAAATGATGATAATTTAAATGGAGATGTGAATCATAAGATTCAAGCGGGTTGGATGAAATGGAGAAAGGCATCCGATATTCTTTGTGAACGCACGATGCCACTACATTTGAAGAGAAAGTTCTATAGAACCCCAGTAATATCTGTACAATTGTATGGTACTAAGTATTGAGTTATTAAACAATAACAAAAACAAAAAATGATGGTAACAAAAATGAGAATATTTAGGTGGATGTATGGTAAAATTAAAAAAGATAGAATTAGAAATGAAGAAATTCATAAAAAATTGAGAATTACTTCAATTGTGGATAAAATGCGAGAGTGTCGTCTGAGATGGTTTGGACATGTGCAAAGAAAACCCGAAGATGTATCGGTTAGAAAAGTCGAAAACTTGAATATAGGAGATATAGTAAAACGTAGAGGTAGAACGCTAAAAACTTGAATGCAAGTTATCCGTAAAGACATGATAGTTAAGCGTTTAGACGAAAAGATGATTTTGGATAGAAATGAGTGGCGCAGAAGAATCCACACAAATTAAATCATCATATTTATTTATTTATTTATTTATTTATTTATTTTATCTATTCTTTTATTATTATTATTATTACTTTTATTTATATTTTTTATTTTAAATCCTTATATTTGTCTCTCAAATGTCTAACGCTAAATTATTGGAATTAAGTCTCAAATTGTTGTTGTCGTTGCTGTTGTAATGTGGAATGACAAAGAGGCAGGGTTGTAATTCGATTCTATTTTGTCTTTTTTTTTTCCAGCTAAAGTAAAAAACTTTTAGTACATATAAGATTTTTCTAGTAGAAGTTAAATTTCTCTATCAAAAGAGACTAAATTTATCATTATATAAATAATGTACTGAGAACTCCAACAAATCTCAGTTGAGCTTCACGTCAGCTTTCCCATATGTGCCCATGGAAGCATTGCGGTAACGTGTAAGGATCTATTGAAGATTGTACTTCATTCATATAATGTACGCTGTCAATTCATTTATAGAAAGTACAGTTAGGATTCTCCACGCTATTCTTGTGATATATTTGTGTTTTCTTTTATGTCAGAAAGAGAGCAAAAGAAGGCCACAAGGGGCATGGCCTCCAAGAACGAAATCTTCAGCCTATCAGGACCAGTTCATCTTAATGCTGTCGACTGGTATAGAATCTTATCTGTTTCCCTCACTCTATTCTGAAAGAAGCAATCTCAACATCCTGAACATGATGTGTTTTAGGGCACCATGAAAATAGTTAAGGGGATTATACATTATTGTAGGTCAAGATTTAATGAAATCAAAAAACTGTAAACTGTTTGTTGTTATGGATTACAGGAGCTCTTACCTGTGCAGGTACTCCCTTGACAAGTTTTTGTATTGACAGGGGTTTTGGAATCTGGATTATGTCACAATATTACTGGTCACTGGGGTACTTTGATGAATAATGACTAAAAAAGGGAAAATTTAGATAAATATGTTACCAATAAAGTGCCAGAATGGGGTAAAAAAAAATGAACTTAATGTTTATAAAGATCATCTTTGTGCGTTTGTTTAGTTGCTTCTTAACCCACTTTCTGTACTTATCAAATAGTTGCTTCTATCCAACTGCTATTTTAGTGATGAAGTTCTTATTTCAGCAAATGCATAACTCGAAAATGGTGTTCTCTATCACAGGAAAGATACATCTCATCGAAAATCTATTGCAGCAAGCCTAGTGCAGGGGGTATATGTTTTAGAAAAGGACCACCAACAGAATCGACAAGGGCACGAAGCTCTCAGTCCACCTTGGTGGTCCTCCTTCCATTTCCAACTAGTCGGTACACTTGCGGATGATGTTGATTTCTCCATCTTTGGTGCCATTTTCAAATTTAAACCTCCAGCTACAGCATCCATGTACAACTGTTTTGGCCAAAATGCCCCAGGATTTGTCTTGGCTTTTCGTGGCACAATCAATAAGAGGGAAACCATGTCAAGGGATCTCAAATTGGATATCAAGTTGATCTTCAACAAACTTGAGAACAGCTCCCGCTATCGGCTTGCCTTGCAGGCTGTCCATGATATGGTTGATGTAGCGGGTGCTGCCAATGTATGGTTAGCAGGACATTCTCTTGGATCAGCCATTGCATTACTTGCGGGAAGGCACATGGCAAAAATGGGGTCTATGCTGGAAACTTATCTATTTAATCCACCTTTTGTTGCGATCCCAATTGAAAGGATCAGGGATCAAAAGGTGAAGAATAACCTGCGCATTGCTAAAAGTACAATAAAAGCTGCAATTGCCCTTGCTGTCAAAGGTCAGTACGGGCATCAGGAGGACCAGTCCCTTGTTAGTTTATCCGCTTGGATCCCCTTTCTGTTTGTCAATCCAAGTGACCATATATGCTCGGAGTATATTGGGTACTTTGAACATCAAAAAAAGATGAAGGAGATGGGAATCGGAGGGATTGAGAGGCTAGCCTCACAAAATACTTGGCATCTCCTTCCATCGGCGTATCTGACTATTAACTTGAGTCCTTCACCAGACTTTAAAACCGCACACGGAATTCATCAATGGTGGGGAGCAAATTTTTTGGGTCAGTCCCAACTTCATCAGTCAAGATAACATGTCAATGTTTCTGGCAAGTGATCTGTTTGATCTATTTTCGCTCGCTCCTGAGTTCGGGTACATCATATAACTGTAATTGGCTGCATTGCTTTAAGATTTTTCTCAGTATCCTAGTTTCCTAGATAGACTTTATATCGTGGAGAAGGAATGCATTTTTCACCGTCTTTGCAAGGTGCTCTCCATGATATTCACTAGATTCTCTTTGTATGGTCCCCTAGACTAAACTGAAGATTTCCTCTTTTAGTCTCTCTCTGTCCGCGGAATACAAACGCATGCAAAGAAAGGGGGCTTTTGCTAACGATCTTATTTGAGATGACAGAGAACATAATGTACTGGTCATTATCATGAAAACTTCTTAATAATAGTATTTCTCTAATAACATTTCTGTCTTTTCATATTTGAAATATTTTCAAAATATTTCAACACATTAAATTAATTAATATTTATATAAAAATATTTATACTTTTTATATTTATAAATTTTTTCATATTTAATAAATTACTTATGTAATTATAATTTTTAATTTTTATATTATTTATCTTATAATTAATAATTACATATTTGATTGTTTTAATTTTTTATTATAAAAGATTATTATTTTATTATTTTCATAAAATAATTGATATATATAAATTTATATATATATATATATATATATATATGTATATATATATTTTATATTTACATATTTATTCATATTTTTTTTTTGTATTTTTATAATCATTTTTTTATATTATTTCGTATTTATTTTCATTTCACTGTTTTCATTTTCAAGCAACTAGGCTTGTTTGTCCCGCATGAAGATAAGGGTATAAAACTTACGCATTTAAAACCATTTGAGAAGTTTCAATTTATGTTAACTTATTTTTATTTTATTTTATTATATTCATATATTTTATTAATCAACGTTAAAAATTTTTAACAAAATATATAGGCTTTTGCAAATAGAAACTAAACTTTTCTATAAAAAAATCTAATTATTATTATATTATATAATTTTTATATTAAAAATTATCTAAATTTATTTTAATTTTATCTTAACTTTTTCAAATAGATCTAAAATCAATTAGAAGAAGAATAGATGGTATACCACTCATATTTAATTTGTGGATCATCAATAGACGGCTAAGTGAGTAGGAGTCTTAAATTATTTAACCAAATATCCGGTTCAAAATTTAAAAATAATAAATATTATGTTGAAAGAACTCTTTTAAATTAAATTCAATAACGTTTAAATTGAATTAATAGAAATATGATTTTAAATATCGATTGATTATGTAAAACAGATATTTGATTTGTGGATCTAGCTCACTCTGAACTCAAAACCCTCCCCCCCCCCAGGCTTGTAGCAAACCCTAATGGGCCTAAATGAACAAAGTTTCCTTTTTTATTTTTATAATGCCCAACGAACACAATTCAGATCGTGGACAAAGCCATATATCTAGATTCTAGGGTAACCCTCCTCCATGGTCAACTTGGGATCTCTTCATCTTTGGTCCATTGGGTTCAATCAAACCTCAAGAAATTGGAAACAGGGAATCCAGTTCAGGGCCAGGCTTATTCAAGCATGAACATATTAGAGTCGTATTGACAAAATATTTATATAGCAAAAAATTATTATCATACAATATGCATAATTATATTGTGAAATGTCTAAAAGTGTTTCCAATTTGGATACAATTTATTTCTACAAGTGTCTTCGTAACATACCAAAGGGACCCCACGAAAAGGATTGTCCTGTCAGATGAGTACAAGAGTAGCTTGAGCAATAAATTGATACTAAATACTATACATCGAGGTGGGTGACAAAGAATACTTGGGGAAAATAATGATTTGGATTTCTCTGGTTTTTTCTTACAATAGTAGATGTGATAATAGGGTCTTATCATTATCACCATAAACTCAACATCTTGAGGGTCCATTTTTCGACAAAACGTGATCACCACATCATGCTCTAGGCGCCTTCCATGAACTTAACATAATTGCAATTAATTGAAACATCATCCAAAATTAGACTGAAAACAATATGTATCTACTTATTTCTTCCTCACGTCTTAAATAACTCTCTCTCTCTCTCTCTCTCTCACTCTCTCACCATTGAACAATTTTTGAGACCCTACTTATTAAAAACTATGAACCATCATAAATTGTTTGTAAAAAGACCCTACTTATTATAAACTATGAACCATCATGATTGTTGTAAAATGAGTCCATTACTAATTGGCCACGAAATCGTTTACGACTTTTTTGGCTCCCAGGATTGTGGTTTTCAAAGTACAAAATTATATGATCATGGATGTCTGCGCAGTGCATTGTGAGTTGATGCATTTTACAGCCTTATCCAACGGTTTATAATAATCTGGGTCAGGTGACATCAATGTGATGCGGACTGTGTGTAAGAATCTCTTTTTTCTTTTGGAATGATTAACTTTAGGTCTGGAAACAACTTCAACCTGAGTTCTTCCTTTTTCTGTACGGAATGGGACGTGTCAGTAGGGACCAATTTTAGTAAGATAAAGATCCTTTTTTTCCCCGTTCACGGCTTCAATAAAATTACCGGTGGTGGTGGGGTTGAGTGTCTGTTTAAGTATTCCCAACATTTTATACGGAACTTCCAAAGTTGTGGAGCCCAGCAAAGGGTATCACATCAATTGTCTTCTTCCCAAGTCTGGACCCCTCGCACCTCCTGAATTCGTTCCTCTCTCTCTCTCTCTCTCTCTCTAGGGAGAAATGCTAACCATAACAAATGACTTGATATTATTAAGGAAATTATTGGATTGTTATGTTGCACCAGCTAATTTTTGAATCAAAATACTTGTACTTGTCATGACACAAAGGGTGAACTTTTTTAAATGTAATGATCAATTTCGAGGGAGCTTTGTGTGCAGATTTAAGGGTTGGAGACAACAATGGAATAGGCAGTGTGGTAGTGGGGTTGAGTGTCAGTTTAAGCATTCCGTATTTTTTATACAGAATTTCCAAAGTTGTAGAGCCTAGCAAAGGGTATCACACCAGTTGTCTTCTTCCCAAGTCTGGACCCTTCTGACCTCCTGAATTCGTTCATCTCTCTCTCTCTCTCTCTCGGGAGAAATGCTAACCGCAACAAATGACTTTATATTATTAAGGAAATTATTGGATTGTTACGTTGCACTAGCTAATTTTTGAATCAAAATACCTGTACTTGTCGTGACAGAAGGGGTGAACTTTTTTAAATGTAATGATCAATTTCGTGGGAGGTCTGTGTGCAGATTTAACGATTGGAGACAATAATGGAATAGGCAGTGAATGGCTCCACTAAATACATGATTAAGATGTTGCAATCTGTCGATAGATGGGAGAGGTTAGGTTGTCACAATAAAGAGAGAGACAAGTCCACTTGTTGCAAAGCGAAGTACTCAATTGCTGTTCATGCACATGGCACGTCTCCTCCTTATTTATTGATATAGGTGGGATCAATACATTATTTATTGATATAGATGGGATCAATACATTCTTCATTTAATTAGGTTAGGAATTCAACTCCTTATATATATGAAAAAATAATATTAAAAGACTCGTATTCAAAATGAACCCTATAATAGTCGATCCAAATTAGTCAAAACAATTTATTACGAATCTCATATTAGATTTCTAAGAAATTATAAAATAGTATTGAAATCCAATAAACTCTCTCACCCAATAGATCGATCTTTTGGATTGAATTCTCCTATTGGACTTGAATCTATCACTTGGGTCTCTAACAAATTGGTATCAGAGTCTCTGTACCTGAAAGAGGGTTATCTAGTGTTAGATTGAAAGCCATCTAAAATGAAAAATAACTATCTAGTGTCAGAGTGAGAGCCGTCCAAAAAGGAAAAGGGTTACCTGCCAGAGTGAGAGTCGTCTAGAGTGAGAGCCGTCCGTGGATGTCCAGCTTCTCAAGAAAATGGTAATGTTATAAATCTCATATCGGATCCCTAAAAAATCGTAAAATAATACTTAAATCTAATAGATCGATCTTTTGGACTGAGTTTTCCTATTAAGATTGACTCCATCAATTGGGTCCGTGACCACACATTGACACAATACATTAGGCAAAGCGCACTATAGCACCAAAATTAATTAGCAAACTAATAAAGTGCTCCATTTTTCAATAAACTAAATTATTTGAAAGTATAGAAAGAGATTAATTTTATTCTTAACTTTAACTCATATACATAGATAAAACTCGCCCAAATTTTTTACTGGGTATGCTCTCTCTCTCTCTCTCTCTCTGTCTCTCTGTCTCTCTGTCTCTCTCTCTCAAACAGTCGATCATCATCTGTTCCCCAGACATTTGCCGGCTCATAATGCTACGATAATAAAGCAGATGCTTATATCTTGCACGACCCTAATTATTTTACATAGAATTTCAGTTTAATTACGTGTAATTAACTATAAGAGTAAAATCAAATTTATATTGAAATCATTTTCCCCTTGGCACTCCTTTTGATTGAAGTGATGAAGCTGGTCAGATATGGGACTCCTCGCAAGTCCGCAAGCGATGGCTATTGTTCAAAATGACATTAAAGTCATGTACGGAGCGCAGTATGTTACACAACATATATCAATCGTCAACTTTTAATAAAAATACTACTTTAATTCAATGTATGCCAATCCTACTCCGTCAAAAATTTCATACTCAATGCAATTCCAAAAACGCCCAACATGCATATTCCCCAAAAAAAAAAAAAAAAAACTAAATTATACCCGATTATTAGAATCCAAAAAGAAAAAATATTAGCATCTTAAATTGCAAGAACCCGAGAGTCCATTTGATAAAACTTTTTTTTTTTACTTTTCTTCTCCTTGTAATGAAAAATAAAAATTAATAGATTTTAAAATAAAATTAAAAGTTCTTTGATAATTTTATTTTTAAAAATAAACTGATTTCATAATTTTTAAAATAAAATTAAAAGTTAAAAATTAAAATTAAAGAGAAAGAAAAGATATAAACGTAAATGAATTTATGATATAAATATATTTGAAATTGTATATCTTTCGAGTGAAGATATAAATGAAAAAAAAAAAAAAAAAGAAACATATTTGTTAAAAAGTTGAAAGATAAAAAACAAGGAGAAACAAAATATCCTCCGAGGAGTTTTTAAATTTTTATTAGGATTTCTTCTTATAAAGGGGAAAAGAAGTCGAAAAATATTCTTCCCAAACGGGCACTAAGTGTGACAAACAGGCATGAAAAATCATAATCTATTTTAGACTAATACATAAATGTGAAAGAACATTTTCGTTTGTAGCTACCAGAGTCAACACACAAACGCTATAGTACATATATTTCCACTCTCACAAGGCCACAGTCAGTGCCGGTGGAATTATTTTTGATAGAGATAGTGGGTCCATTTCCAAGCTGTATGAGTGGAAAATGAGTGAGAATAAGAGACTTGTACGAGTCAAAGCTTACAAAATTAAACGGGTGATAAAATTAGATTTTTTTTTTCACAATTAGTGGGAAATTTTAAAATAATATTAGTATTAAGTTAAATAACAATTTTTCACTTTAAACAAAATAAACCTCTCTCTCTCTCTCCCTATTCTTTTCTTGTTTCTCCCCTCTCCTTCCTCTTTCAGGATATCAATCAATTGATCGGTCTCCCTTTTTTTTTTCACTCTTAATCGATTACGGCTACTCTTTTTTTTTTCCCCTTATTTTTGATAGAAGTAAGGTTTATTAGTAAAGAAAAATTCACCCTTTATAGTGTGGTTGAATCGACTTTGGAGAAAAAGAAGTGTTTAAGAGGGTGTTTTAAAACCTCATTTACCTTACATTACCTCTATTTTATCTCATTGTATTTGTAATTTTTTTAACTAAACTAAAAAAATTTTAATAAAAAATATTGAATTTTATAATTCAAAATTAGATTTGAATTTTATCATTATTGCTATTATATTAATTTTTATTGAAAAATTTATCTAAGTTGAACCCTAATCATAACTTTTCCAAACAAGAGCCTAAATACCATTTGTTTATTCTCAAACATGCGTAAGTTCTCTCTCTCTCTCTCTCTCTCTCTCTCTCTCTCTCTCTCTCTCTTCGCTCAACCTCTAATTACTCGATTTGAAATGGCTTAAACTTTCATCATTCTAACAATTAACAAACTTTCTATGAGAGTCTTTGACAATCCCTTTGCTAATACCAAGTATCTTGACACTTCCTTTTTTTTTAAAAAAAAAAATATTAAATTGAATTTGAGTAAACTACTGATTAAGAAAAGTAAAATTTCTCCTAAAAGAAAATTTCTTTTATAAGCATATATATTTTTTTAATAATTCATTATGGGATTTCAACATCAGGTGACGGGGTTGGTACATGAAGCATGAATGTGTAGGCCAAAAATAGTATTGTGATTGTAGCATTGTACGATTAAGAGAAAGGACCTAAGACAGCTTCAGCTTGATTTTGATGTTATAATTTTGAGATGATCAGGACTACCCATGATATGTGAATGAGTTTATTAAATTTTTGGACCATATTGATTGGGTCATAGTCTCGCTTTGTGAACTTTGTGGCCCACCCAACAAATTTCATCAACACAATGCTTTAAACATGTGACTTGTCCTACCCCTATTCCTCCCACCTGTCATTAAATTTATGGCTCCACCCCATGAGCGATTGCTGAAAATATTTTTCCACAAACAATTTTTGGAATCGAAGGGAAGTAACAATTGCCTGAGTTTGAATATTCAGTTATGAAAATTGAAAAATTATATAAGAGAGAGAGAGAGTCATCTCATTTTACGGATTCAAATGATCAACTTTTAGAAGAAGCACTTAACATTATATCTCTTTTGATCAAACTTTGAGACAAGTGAATAGAAAAATAAACGTTGAAAGAGTTAATCTCCAAATAAACTATACAATGATAAGATTGAATTTAGGTAGATAAATTTTGATAACGATCGGTATAATATACACTTGCACCGTATAATAAAAAAGTATGAAAATATTTTGCAGCCAAGGGGGTAAATAATTGTGTCCGCTGGAAGCACAACGAGTGAAGCACAAATGGGTCCCAGTACTTGGAATGGAATGTGACAAAAAATTAGAGAGTTCTGGGCCAAACTGGGCCCACAATATTGTTCCGTCATGACGCCCATCGTTTTGTGATCGTGACGTCCCTATCCTCTCTTTTCTCTCTCTTTCTCTCTCTCTCTCTCTCTCTCTCACCAGTTCTCGAACCCGTACCTCAGGGTGCGGGTTCAATAGCTTTAACCAACGAGCTATTACAGACATCTGGTGTCCCTACCCTACCCATGCCATGTGCAGAATCTTACTTGCCTGAGCTCTTGACCTCGAGAGACTCACTCTCACTGAATAGACCTTATAACAGTCGATTCAAATTAATTAAGATAAAATTTTAAATATTGAACGATAATTGACACAAAAATAAAAAAAGAATTCGAGTTGCATCAAGTAAGCAAATGCATAACCACAGGCCCTATGCATCACTCCAATTCAGCAAAAAAGAACATTTACATAAGGACATAGGAATGCGCGCGACCCCATTCGAAGAACCTTAATGCTTTTCTGTGCGTTTGGCCAATCTTTTCCGGTTCAATTGGTTGACCATCATTTCATATTTTCTTTCACTTCTTTCATTTCAAAATCCGATTCTTGAAAAATCACTTTTCGCTATTTGTTCGTTTGTTGGCTGCTCTTGCTGTTTTCCAATATCATTGTAGTCCCTATTATAATATTTTCTCAAGCTGACAATTTATTTTATTATTACTTTTTTTTAATATCTTGTTGCCGTCTCGTATTGGATCATGTTTTATATTAATAGAATTCAATTACTTTAGGGCTCTAGTGGATTATTTATTTATTTATTTAATCATAAATCTTTCGATTACTTTAAATATGAAATTATGATTTTGAATTTATTAAAAATATAAAAAAATACTTTATTTTTTTAAGTCTGATTCAGGTCTTATGCTTGAAATATGAAATTATTATTTTAAATTTATTGAAAATATATATAAAAAAAAAGCTTTATTTTTTAAGTCTGAATCATGTCTTATGCTCGATAAAACAAACGAGGGTATCGATGTTGGTATCTCTCTCACATGCTAAGTGAGCGCTCTACGCTCTTAGCTATACCATGTCACCCTAAAATAATACCGAAACTGATCAGTTATGATGATATGGATCCAGGAATTATAATATATAGTCATCATTTGCTTTAAGAAATAGATTCTTTAAACCAAGATTAGAGGGCGTCAAAAAGTTTTGGAAGTCTGCTGGATTTAAGCACTTGTCCTGGTGTGTATGGTCAATGTTTGTCTGGCAACACTAAATCCCTTTTTGATCATTCAAAACTCTTTTCTCCCAAGTAAACTGCTTGATTTGCAAATAAAGTATATGATAGCATCTTCATCTAGTTCTGGTTTTCTTCTCAACATTTTTTTGGATTGGATTATACTCGTGCCTAACCCCCTCTCACTTTCAAGTCAACACGCCACTAGGATGTGCCCAATTCATCAAGCTCACCTCCCCTCTATGTCCTAACCTTATAAAGCCCATCAAACTTTACGTTTCTTTTTATTATTTTCTTTCTACCAAGAAAAAGAGATAACGAAAGAACAAAAGAGAATTCGAATGATCTCGATATAACTTAAAGATATAAATATTGTGGGTTCAATACGAAAATTATCATGGATTAAGTTTAAATTATAAGAAATTTTTTCAAAATCAAAAATGAATAATTGTATTTGCAAACAACATGGATATCATTTGAAATAGACATTACTGTATTTATCGTAAAATATCTAATTACTAATCATATATCATAGCTTTGATCAGATCAATAGATGCAACCTCCCACTTAAGTTGAGTCAAGATCTTATGAAAAGCTTTTAACCCAGAACTAAACTTTTGCTATAAAAACAAAAAAAAAAAAAAAATCATGTTTTCAATACTACAAACTTTGCCTCAATCCATTTTCAAAAATTTTCATCTCACTCCTTATTTTTATTTTATACCTATTGTCTCATGATTTTGTTTTGTATTACAAATCAAATAGACTACCTTCCACTTTTTAATATGGCTATTCTGGAAGTGAGTGTAGTGCTTTTAAAAGTTTTAAAATATTAGCCACACGTTTAGGGCTGGACTAGCTCCTTAGCTTGGACAGGGCATAGGGCAGTAGAGGAATGTGGACATTGGAGAACATCCACCTTTTTTCAGTTGCAAAGCATACAGCCCCAGTATCGGGTGCCCTGTACGATATAGTGACATGCACGTTTAAAGTTGAATTTGATTTATTCTATACTCTCCAAATTCATTCTACACCTTTTTTCTCTGTCAATGAAATAATCAGGGCATCCAGAAACCCTAGACATTTCGTATTAAATTAATAGAGAAAGAAACAAATTTAATTTGAAATTGATTTTTCTGACTGGAAATAGAAATAACTCCCTAAAAGATCAAATGAACACAAAAATAAAAGTAAGCAGGGCATTTGAGTCATTGGGAGAGTTCAATGGTGGGGGAAGGAGCTACTTTTGTTTTTTCACTTTTGCAGTACTTATTCAATTCAATTAGGGCTTGGGAGATGGGTATTAAATTGAGAGGTCACAGGGCAGTCTGTCCGGCTGCTTGTTCATTCCGGTCTTCTTGCATTTAACCTCACCCCTTTTTTCATTCAATATTCAACTTTTACCCATCCTTTTTGCCTACTTTATTTTCCTCTGTCCAGCTCCTCTCTTCCCTTGAATTGATGGCATACTCGTTTGGACCCTTAACTTACTGTCACCCCCTGTACGCATACCATTTGCAAGTATACAATAATTTAAAGAACAACGCCTAGATGGACACCGACTAAATATTAATATTTTTTAAACAAAATCTTGAATTCAAATTTTATATATGACAAAAACAGATATCGATAAAATTTTATTTCTTAAGGGTTCGACCCGATTCAAATCGAATTTAATTTGATCGAACATAATTACTAAATACCGAAAATAAATATAAAACAATTTGAACACAAATAAGCATAATTTAGCAGACATAGACTTGAATACTATTTTTACGGGCGTGTTTAAATTTTAATAATTTTAATTTATTCCGTTATTGCATGAAAAATGTTATTCCTTATTTGTATAACCTTAGATTCATGAACTTTCTGATGGATAAAAGAAAGTGAATTTCTAATCTTAAGGATGACAACTATTGGATTGGATCACTGCAATGATTGAGTCCCAAAAAAGAAAATGAAGATAACATCAACCAAATGCTAGAATAATGCATTTGAAACAAATAGTCCAAAGTCTAAAATGATTTTGTTTTCATTTTAGTGCATATCACGAGATTAATCAATCGTACAACAGTTACAAACTATATAGATAATATTCGTCGTAAACTCAGATTAAACACATGCACATTGGACTTTAACTAGGAAAAGAAATGTATCTTTTATTTGGTAAAGCTTGAATGTGGATGAGCATCCAGTTCAAGTATTACTTAGTTAGCAAGGTAGAGGAGGCTTGTTTATTAGTTCTAATGAAAGTGAAACACATCACCAAAACATACGTAACTTCCTATTTTTTCTTTTGTACCCCACCCCCATATTAAGCCTTATAACTCCCTACTCCACATATATACTAACACATGAGTCCAATGAATTAAATGCTCATAAAAAACTATGCTTTTATTTTGCTATTTATTCATACATTCTCAAAAAAGTTCATTTATTTGATTGAAGTACGTTTTGAGTTTTTTTTTTTTTTTTTTATTAATCATTAAAAATAATTCCCACAATTTCTTGCATGGTTGCTTAAGAAACTCATGTTGTTTAGTGGACAACATATGGGATTCTACTCGAAGCATTAAATGTTTATTTATCATTAAAAGCAAAGAATAAATTCTCTTTTTTTTTTGTTATTTAAATCTGAAATCACTACGTTAGAGAAGAGAGTTATAAGTATTAAATTATTTCCTTAGGACCCCCGGGGCGAAAAAAGGACACTTAGTAAGAGCGATTTTATGCTTATGCTGAATCCTATTTATACTACAAACAAAGTCAAATTCCTTAATGAATTTTCGTACGTACAATTCATGCAAGAGAGAGTGTTTTTTTTACAGAAAGTTCTACTTGCATGTTCTAAAAAAGGAGTCTTTAAGAGCATGCCTTTAATGGTGATGGCGCAAATATCTTTACAGTCCAAGGCAAGCCCATTCAATTGCACACCACGAACCCTAAATACACAATAAATAATCCCTTAAAAATTACTTTTCAAAAAGAAAAAAAAAATTAATCTTAAAGGGTGATGAGTTATGAGCCATCAATATGCAGTGTGGAAAGGAAAAGGCACTGTCGTCCAATAACGAAACACCACGTATGCCATCATGTAATATAAATACGTCAGTCTGTGGATTCCTAACAAGGTCACTTTTGCCTTCAATTTTACTTATTGATTTAATCCCCCCATTTAATTTCAGAATTTACCCACATAAACCCAAAATAATTTTAATATCTTTGAGAATTTACAAAAGAACCCAATTTAAAAAATTTTTTATGATAGATTTTTAAATTAAAGTCATCACAATAATGACAATTTCATAATAGTAACATTTTCACAAAGAGATCACTCGTAAACATTTATCAATTTATATAACATTAGGTTTGTAAAATAATTAAATCTATTTTTAATTAAAAATAAAGTAAAAATAGGTTTCTAGTTGGGGTGGTAGGTAAATTAAACTATTTAAGAAAAGTAAAAAAGTTAGAAATAAAATCCTTTATTTTCTATTATTAATTATTATTGTACCTACTCTCAATTCTAGGACATCATGATCCTTAATTCTTTAGAATATCAAAATTATCATCATTCCAATTAAAATCAGACAAACCCCCACAATCTGTGGTTTCTTTTTTCTTTTACTTTCGCACACCATTGCAATCCTTAACAATTTGCTATTTCTCCCCTACTTTTACCCTTTTTGGTTATTTTTAATATTTTTAAACAAATATTTAGGACTATTTAAAAGCAATTTTTTAATAATTTTAACACACACCAAAACTTATTATTTTTAAATTGACTTGTAAAATAAAAACTACTTACAAATGAAAGATTAAAAGTATAAAATATCAATCACAAATTAAAATGCTTACGAACTTCGAATTTTATTTTGAAAGATTTAAACTAGACATTTTATAAGTTTTGCCCTACCCAAAATTAATATGACCCACCATTAGATATGCATAAGCTTTCGAATTACACTATCATTGGGAAATTATATATATACTAGGAGCAGATGTATCCATCAGATGTCAAATATTGTTTCTTGGTGATAAACCAACTACATGTTATCATAGAAGATGAGAATTTACCAACCTCCTGTTAGAGTGTTAGAAATAGAAAAATAACAAATGGAAGAGTTTGGTGATTCTAAATTGATTTTTTTAATATTTAAATTTAATTAATTAGATAATCCAATGATCAAGTCAAAAAAACAAAATTTCTCCCATTTTGTAACACACTTGTTTGGTTGACCTTCCACATGATGACTAAATTCATTATTATTATTATTATTATTATTATTATTATTATTATTATTATTATTATTATTATTATTATTTGCCTAACATTGTGACGTGGCATTGGTCATCTTTTTGAGGTCACCTTTTTAATATTTTGTATCGTTGCAAGTACGTGTGATCTTCTCAAAGGGTTGTTAATTAGAATCCAAAGCCCTTTTACTTTATGACACCAAAAACATATCTTCCTCGTTAAGGCAGTCAAGAGAGAGATTATTTTAACCATGATGGTTGGTAGGAATGTCTTCTTTTTGCTAAAATTCACTTTTCAAAAAATAAATAATTTCCTCAAAAAGAAGACTCCTTTTTTCTTTCTTTAAAGTTTTCTCCAATTAAATTGTAACATCCCCATTAAAAGTGGAAAACAAAAGGACTTTAAACACTCTAGAGAAGAGAAAGAAAACAAATGGGTATCGGTTCTCCTTAGCAAAAAGAGATTGGTGAACGGATTATATTATGTTGAACTTTATATGGTATAACTTTTTTTGTCGCCAAAGAATATAATATTTTTAATTAATAAAATCGTGTCGCATTTGTTTTAATCATTTTCCACCCTTTTTGGTATGTATCTTTATTCTTAGGAATATTACAATTTGTAATACGATCGTATTGTATCTGAATAAATTATTTATTAAAATCTTAAATATATTCTAAATAACAAATATCATTCTAAAATTCAAAAACTATATTTAAAGTTCTAGTAGAATTTTTGTACAGTATTTTAAGACTTTTCATTACCCTTTTAATGTGCCGTTAATCACAATTTTTTTTTTCTTTCTGCATTCTGATGGTTAAAATTTTCTGTCTTTTTGTCAAATGAAGTATTTTTATCTTTTCCTTTTTGCTTTTACTTCATGCACTTTTGTAATTTTTTTTTTTTTTTTTGGGGAAAACTAGAAGCATTCCGACAATAAAGTTTCAATTGCACTTTCCTCTTTCCACGAAAATAAGAAGCAAATTGATTGTGCTTTCCTCTGGCCTATACTTCTACTTCCCTACGATTTTGGACGATTGTGTTTGGTTGATGGATCCATATGCAATCTTCCCTACATATCCGTTGATGGAAGGGGAAATATTGGGAAGAGAAAAGCACAATTGAATTCCGTCGTTGGAATGCTTCTAGTTTTGTTTAAGAAGATTGAAAAAAGAAACACTTAAAGCAACGCAAGAAGTAAAAATACAATGTCAAAATGCTTCATTTGATAAAGCAAAAGAAAAAAGCATTGACCGCCAATCCCCCTCCTCCTTGTAATAAACTCCGGTTCGGGCCTCACCATCAATAAAAAAAAGAAAAAATTGTGCAGTTAAGGACACCACAAAAAAATGTGGTAGAACTTAATCTTAAAATTTCAAAAATGCTTTTCAAATATAATAGTAGTATGTAAAAACAAACGGTAACGTCCCGAAATCTTTATACCACGATACCTTTTGAGTTAAGATAAATACATGAGAACTACATTGTCATTCGACTCATTCTATAAGATTTTCCAAGTTTGGGAACCTCCTTCTTGTATAGTCGGGTTGTGTTTTATCCTTTTGGGTGTTACATGTGTTGTGTTGTACAATAACTCTTATCCGGAGGGTCGAGACACTTCATTTACTCTCTATGGACTCCCTTACAACCTCCTTTCTAGTTAGGAGCACTCACATGTAAGGTTTTATTGTGTTCTTTGTGAGAAATCCAAATTACTAAAGTATCTCATGTGGGTACTTTTGAAATTGCCCCAAAAGTTGAACCTAATAGGTTTTCCCTCCCCTTAAGTTCACTCTTTTGTACTTTCAGTGGTCTCTCTCTATCTCTTTCCTCGTCATCCTTCTCTGTCTCTCTCACACCCCAACAAAACCTTAGCCACCTTGTTCATCTAGTAACATGTGGTAAGATCTTCCCTTCTATTATCATTGTATAGATCTTTAGTCAGTTTCATTGTTGTACAAATGGATTTTGTTGTGCTTAGGTCTAGAGGTCCCCTCAAGGACTGTTTTCTTGGCTCTAGAATCCCGCCTAGATGTACTCTTCTTTCATTCCCTTGATTTGGATTTTCTTTGTATGCTCTATATGCCCTTCGTGTGTTAGATCTTGTTTAACATGTCTTCTTGTGTCCATCTAAGTTTAAGAGTCGCCCTAGGTTTGAGATATTGGTGTTTGCTAGGGTTAGAGGCTATGAAAGTTGTATTCCTCCATTCTGTTAGAATTATTGTAATTATGACCTCATCATAGTTATATAAAGGCCTACAAAAGGTCTTGTCCCAAATCGTAATTACGATATCTCTATCGTATTTATGATAATAATCATAGTATTTCTCTACCCTTCATTGTAACTATGCTCATCCTAATTACAATGACCTATCATAGTTACGATAAGTTTCTTGTATGCCTCTGTCTTTCATCCCGACTACGACAAAGTCATTATGACAACTTGAGATCAAAAGGCCCAATCTGTGTTTTTTTACCCTAGGAGATTTTTTTTTTTTTTTTGACCTAGTTTGGTTTAGTGGGATCTAGTTTAACTTAAATTGAGATACCTTGATCCCACTTGACCAGCTTAACCTAACTTGACCTTGTTTGATCCGATTAACTTAGTTCAGCCAGCTTAACTAGGTTTGGCCCGTTTAGTCCTAGTGGGACCCGCATTGAACGTAGTTATAGTTACCTTATTGGTGTTCTATTTGTTGATTCATGTACGCTGTGTTGGAAATGCATAATGTGTATTTTATGTTGTGGATGTATTGTGATTGTACCTCTTCTTTGTCTGATATCTGTCTTATATCATTCGTGTTGATTTATATCCTGTTTAGAGAGCTCTAGACTACATCTTGGATAATCTAAAGCTATCAGGTCAAGGGGAACCTAGAGTCGGATTCTATTACTTGATGTCACATATGGGTACCAATTGATGAGCATTTGAATTGATTGGATCATTTGATAAGTATCCCCTAGTTTATAGTCATAGTTAGCATGATTGCATTAATGATTTTTATTCTACAATATCATATTTATAAGTTATATCATATTTTTTATTCTTTGCTTAGTTTTCACGAGTTAACCATTTTCTTTCCTCCCTTCCGGGTTTTGTGAGGCGCGAGGGTATAGCACGGATTGACAACGCTTACATGCGTAAAGGCCAGTAGGACATGAGAGCACATGTAGTGATACGTTTGCGGATCTTTTGGCATGATCTTGTAGTTGGTTTTTCCATATGGTTTAACACTCTTGCTGAATCGTAATTTTTTATTTTTTATTTTTATTTTGTGACCTTGAGATTTAGACCTATTTCTGAGGCCATATGCCCTGTGATTAGTTGGTTCATTATATAAATTAAAAAAATATATATTTTAGAATTTGACAAATAATACAGCTTCTAGAGAAGAGAGAGAGAGAGACTCACAAGAGCACTTTTGAGTTTTTCTTACATAAGCATCAATAAATTTTGAAGAAGTAATTTCAATTTGTAGATTTGGATTTTTCATTCTTTTTATATTGACAATGACACAAAAGGAATTGAATAAACTTACACACACACACACACACCATTTTAGTAAAATAATAATTGTCCCCTTCAAGCAAGTAAAGGTAATAGGATAGGATAGGATTATCTAAATACAAAGTACTGGAGAACCTACTAAAGTTACATTCCATGGAGTGGTGGGGGTGTAAAAAGCCTCATAGTTATAGCTTTTTTTTCCGCATCAACGTCTCTAATCAGTAGTGAATGGCTTTTCCCATATATTTATACTACTTGCCCCATTGAAGTACAGCGTCTAGAACAAATTAAAAGTGTGTTTTTAATACTTATAACAATGCCCACAACAGCTATCTCTTTGTAGCTTGGTAGGGTATCCCCTACTTTAATGAAAAACGGGTGGTTCCTTTATGGGGTTGGCTGGATTTGCTGAAATACAACAAAAATGGGTTTCTGAGAAAGCTGAGATTCTGGTTGTAGTGAAGTTAATCTGGAAAAAAAGATTGTACTAACGTTTTGGGCACATTAAGTGCCACGAGTTGAATTTAATGGCCAACTTGGTTCTACTCAATTCACAATTGAGAATTGCGTTTGGTAATAAAAGAGATTGTTCATCTTCAACTTAATGGCGTCTATTCATAAAGGAGGATGAATTCCTTTCCCTGCTGGACGCAAAAAGAGATTCGAATTCTGAAAAGAGCTCTCGTCTTTTAAATGATCACTTTAGTCTTTATAACTCATAGAAAGAGTTCTCAACTTTATTTCTCCCAAGAAAAATAATATTTTCAAGGTCATTCGGCATGAAAAATATATCAATACTGCCTCTAAAGACAAAGCTAAGCATCAATCATTGAGGAAGAAGCAATGTATTTTCCATTTCCTTTTACTTGATATAAAAGTTGCATAGTTAGATGAGGTATACTTAAAAGGGTTAATGGTCAGGTCAATTATGCCATCTCTGGTTAATAAATAAAAGCTATCAGCACATGGGTCCATCTTTACCTTGTTCATCAAAGTTGTTGCCCTTGGATGTGAATGTCCTACAAACTGTTCAACCACAGTTCATTGCTTTCTAATTATTTAATGTTGCCCATTTTACTTGCCTTGATAAGACCTTACCACAGAGCTCTTGCTTCTGCTGCAATAATGGAAACTAATTCACAGTTACAAAGAACTGCTCTCACCAGTTTAGCTTAATTCCAACATTTCTAGTAGACCCTTATAATCGCCTGAAGTGGAGATTACTCTCCTGATAGTTCTTTCCTATTTTTATTTTTCCAAACCTGATAAACAAGGAAAGAAAAACTAAGAGTTTGAAATTTTTCTGGCGAGTTTAGAATTTTTCATTAAAAAATTAAAATTATTATCTGAGTAATTTTATTTAATTTTTTCTACTCTGTCGAACAATAACTTGGGGGAGGCAGAGAAGGAGAGTCGATAATGGATATAGAAATGTGAAAGAGGTAATTTAATTATATATTATAGTGGAAGAGGGATAACGGTGGGCCTCAGTAAAAACGTAAAGTAGTCTCAAGTCTAGTCTTAAATCAAAAACACACAAACACTACTAAGCTCAATACCAATGACCAGAGACTGCCAAGTAGAATACAGCTAATGCCATCGACATCGACATCGACATCGACATCGCACCAACCCAGCCCATCCTTTTAATCCTCTCTCTCTCTCTCTCTCTCTCTCTATCTCTCTCTCTTTCTACACCATTGATATTTGATCTTTGTTTAATTATTATGATTCATTGTAAAATTTATTTTAAAAATTAATTCTCTCATATCATTTTTTATTATTTTTAAAATTTAAATTTAAAATCTATAATTAAAAAAATAAAATATACAATCACTTGAATAAAAAAATTTATTCTCTCTCTTCCCCTCGATCCTCCGCCTGTGCGCTATATCCCCACCCCATATAAATATTCCTCTCCCCCGCTCTCGCTTTTCCATCTGCCTCTCTCTCTCTCTCTCTCTCTTCCTGCCCCAAACTCTCTCTCTCTCTCCTCGTCATCCCCAAATTACTCACATTATTCAGTCACTAACAACAGAACACAGAGCGAAGGACAATGGGATACGGTAGGCTCGGGAAGTCCGAGCCTCGAGAAGCTCCCCCCCTGCCCGAAACCCAACAAAACGATGCCGTCCCTTTATCCCCTTCACCAAAACGACCTCGCAAGAAGCTCGTAATTTCTCTCCTCCTCCTCTCCGGCATCCTAATCATCGCAGCTGCGGTCTCGGCAACACTAGTGGTTCGGAACCGCACCAGAGCTGGTTCCGACAACTCCGAGCCACTCATTAACAGAAAACCCACCCAAGCCATATCCCGGACCTGCGGCAAAACCTTGTACCCTTCGCTCTGCATCAACTACCTTCTAGATTTCCCAGGTTCAATGAGCGCCGGAGAGCGCGACCTCGTCCACATTTCCGTCAACATGACTCTCCAACACGTCGGAAAAGCACTCTACCTAACCTCGGAGATCTCAAACCTCAACATGGACGCACATGTCCGATCAGCATACGAGGATTGCATGGAGCTTCTGGAAGATTCCGTCGACGCTCTCAGCAGATCTCTCGACTCAATTTCCCCATCAACATCTGAGCACGGGTCAACCCAGGACGTGATGACTTGGCTGAGCGCCGCCCTCACAAATCAGGACACGTGCACGGACGGATTGGGGGAAGTGAGCGGTGCGGTGAAGAATGAAATGTTGGACCGGCTCCGAGACCTGTCGGAGCTGGTGAGTAATTGTTTGGCCATATTTGCGGCCGCGAGTGGGGACGAGGACTTTTCGGGGATTCCGATACAGAACAAGAGAAGATTAATGAACACAAAAGACGACTCCGATGTCGTAGAATTGCATCATGAACATGGATATCCGACGTGGATGACGAGGAGTGAGAGAGAATTACTGGATATGCCGGTAAATTCAATTCAGGCCGACATTATTGTGTCCCAGGATGGGAATGGTACGGTGAAGACTATTTCGGAGGCCATTAAGAAAGCGCCCGAGCACAGCAGTGGAAGGACTATTATTTACGTTAAGGCCGGAAGGTAACTTTCTGATTTCTATGGTTAACATTTTTTTTTTTCGAAATTATTATACATTTACGAATCGATTTTGCTTTCGAGTGATTTGTTAGATTTGACTTTTCAAGGTTTAAGTGGATTTGTGTCGGTGGCTTTTTTTTTTTCCTTAATCTTGTCAATTAATGCATGATGATATATTAGGTTCGTTGGTTTCTTTGCCGTAAGTATTATAAAGGGATTTTTTAAATTTTTTTTACTTTAATTTTTTAAGGTACGAAGAAGATAATTTGAAGGTGGGGAGGAAGAAAACAAATCTGATGTTTATAGGTGACGGTGAGGGCAAAACAGTCATTTCGGGGAGCAAAAGCGTGTTCGACAAAATGACGACTTTCCACACCGCGTCCTTCGGTAAAAGAAAAAATTAACCCAACCTTTTTTTTTTCAAAAATAAAAAAAAAAAAAAAAAAACGGAAATAAATTGTCTCATGCCAAAATTCGACAACTTTTTAGCCTAACAACGAGTGACTGATCACATGATTCTTCACGTCATGACAATTCTAAAATTCTGAACCTTTAGATTAGTCACGCGATTGGACTAAAATACCCCCTCGTGTGGGTGAGGGACATCTCGTTAATACAAATGTAGATAAAAGTCAAAACACAAAATCTACTAGCAATTGGTAAAGCATTTATGTCATCTATTGGCTAAAACAAATGATTTGACTAAATTACCCCTAGGAGAAATATTGATTCCATTTGGCTTTTAGGATTTTCAATTTTGGAAACCGACTTTTTGGAGGCATTATTAAAGTAATGAGGAATAAGTGTTTGTCCACAAGCTTGGGCGGGGGAAGAATGGAAGTGTGACAATAGCATGACTGGGGGTGGGTCACGAGTCTAATAGGGAAACTCAACTTGATAGACTCATTGGTTCCTGTGACTTTGATCATCAACAATAATGCTATTTGTTTTCAAAAAAAAATTTATATTATTGATTTTGGATTAGTATTTTAATAATTCAATAGGGATATTCACATGCAGAATAAAAAAATGAAATTGCTCAAATGGTTCATGTTCGTGAATGTTAATTTATATTTTACAGAGAAGGAATCTTGAAATGCTAGAGGAAATCGTGGGTCCATCCATGTCTGTAAGAGAAGAACAATATGTTAATTATAGAAAAAGAAAATTAAAAAATAAATACCCATTTGATGTAAATTTTAAAAATTTGCTGTTTGTTACATGAACATTTCCAACCATTAATATATAACTTTGTCCCATAAATTTTGCAATAAAATATCTGTTTTTAGATTTTCTTATTCTTTCTAAATTTGTTTAATCCATCTCTCGGATTGTAAAATTCTTTTTTTTTTTTTAATAAACCCAATGCAGCTGCAACGGGGATGGGCTTTATAGCCCGGGACATGACGTTCGAGAACACCGCCGGGCCAAGTAAGCACCAAGCCGTGGCTTTGCGCGTTGGCGCAGACCACGGCGTGGTCTACAGGTGCAACATCATGGGATATCAAGACACCTTATACGTTCACTCTCAACGTCAATTTTACAGAGAATGTGACATTTATGGCACGGTTGACTACATATTTGGCAACGCAGCTGTGGTCTTCCAAAACTGTAGCCTTTATGCAAGAAAGCCTCTTGCTATGCAAAAGAACACAATCACTGCCCAAAGCCGCAAGGACCCGAATCAGAACACCGGCATTTCGATCCACGCTTGTCGGATCCTTGCTACCTCGGACCTGGAGGCATCCAAGGAAAGCTTTCCAACGTATCTTGGGCGTCCGTGGAAGCTGTATTCTAGGACAGTATACATGTTATCCTACATGGGTGACCACATTCACCCTAGAGGTTGGCTAGAGTGGAATGGAAATTTTGCACTCGATACATTGTACTACGGGGAGTATATGAATTATGGGCCTGGTGCGGCAGTGGGCCAACGGGTCACTTGGCCCGGGTACCGGGTCATAACGTTGGCCGAGGAAGCCAGCAAATTTACAGTGGGACAATTTATTTATGGGTCATCGTGGTTGCCTTCAACTGGAGTTGCATTTCTAGCAGGACTATCTGAATGAAAAATTACATAGATAAATAACACTTGTTGCACAGGTGAATAAACCCCCCCCCCCGCCCCAAAAAAAAACTCCTAAAGAGTTTTCTCTCCTTTTTTTCCCCCTTAATTTGTGTGAAATATGAATTTTCTATTTCTTTTAATATTTTTTCAAATATTGTCATAATGTAATACTGATAATAATTTTAGTTAACGCATTTCAACAATATCAATAATTTGAATTTTAATCATAACAATTTGAGTCTGTCATTTAAGAAACAAATATGGGAAGGAAAGAGGAAAAAAAAGGAATGTTGGTTTAATTTGTATGGATTTTCTTACGTTACTCATTTTTATTCAAGATAATCTTCTCATCTAAACTCTTAACTATCATACTTTTACGGATAATTTGTATCCAAGTTTTTTTGGTACCTTACCTTGGCCACTACCGAGTATCCTAAATTTCGTCCCGACTAATCTGGATCGACCGTTGCAGGGCTCACTTTGTGGAGACAGGTCTCCCAATATTATTTTTTTCGTGTCCAGAAAGAGTCAAACTTACGATCTGATTATGGGACGAAGGGAGTTAAACTCTTAGCTTCACACGCTCTCTCTCTCTCTCTCTCTCTCTCTCTCTCTCTCTCTCTCTCTCTCTCTCTCTCTCTCTGTTGTTGGGCATTTGAAACGAAGGGAAATGCATGAACGAACATATGGTTTATGTTGATGATGCGGATCTGTTGGTGACATGAAATGACAGCACCAAACTTGATCCATGTGAGTCCACATTAAATTATGGGCCAACGTTCGCTCAAAAAGGCAGGGTCTTGTTGAGTTAAGTTGGCTCAATCATTTCATGTCCTACCGACGAAAATGAGCTTGTATATATATGGTTCTGGTTCTGATGTCTTGTATATGTCCCCCATCTGTGTCTACGCAGAATTTCTGTGGCTCAAATATTATATTAAAGTCGTCACCCCATATTCAAACTATTGTGAGAGCCACAAAATGGGAGAATTGAGAGAAAGACAAGGTAACCAGGACGACTATTCTTAGAATTTTTTTTAATACTATACTGACCCATATTTAAAATTATATTCTAATTTATTCAGTTTAAAATTTGAAATAACCTATTTAGAAAAATTATCCTCTTAACATTGTCTATTCCATACTTAAATCACGAGTAAAATTTGAGATTTTGATTAAAAAATTTATTATCATATTCTATTAAACTAACTCATCGTTGATGTCTATTCTTTAGAATAATGCAACTGTTGGATGGCTCTGCAAGACAGAGGCTCCACTAAAAATCTTATCGAATCCAATCTAATGAATTAACCCCAACACTATTGGGCTCTGAAAACCTTACATAAGCTACCATAGCGAATTAATTTTGCAGCTATAGTAGATTTTAATTGAAATTTGATTAGATTCAACTAAAATTCATTAATAATTTAACATAAAAATTATGGATATAATGATTGTATAATTCCTTTTACAAGAAAAAATTAATTTCTATTCACTAAACATCACATTTTCTACTTAAGATTTTCGTGTTAAAATATTACAGTAAAAAATAAAGGCAAGTTCACACCACCTAACCCTCCCAAGATTATTATTTGTTTAGGACGCACCCTTTGTCAAGCACAAGGTTTTAATGGATATTTCTAATACAAACGTACAAATAAAGAACAAAAAACGAGTGAATTTGCGACAATCGTCTAATACCACAATCCAATGATTGGGGATAAATGATAAGCTGGGAAGGGCAGAATATGGGCGAATCAGGGCGGAAATTGATGTGTTGTGCTCAAGTATCGTGAATATGCAATGGCGCGAGTAAGAGAGAGAGATGTCAACTTGATTTTTTTTTTTGGTACAAGAGAAGTCAACTTGATGTCAATGAGCTTCAGCTCAAGTGACACATTCTCCCTCCCCATGTAATATGCTTGAGTTTGAACCCCCAGTATATGCACATAAAAAAAAGAGATGTCAACTTGATTGTGTCTCATATGCCATACCCACGTGAGATGAGCTCATGAAAAAAGAAAACCAGCCCAATGAGCATGAGTGCGCCAATAATGCAAGATAATCGAGAAGAAATCTTTCCAAGTGATATAGTCAGACCATACACGACATACATTCCATGGCCATGAGCACTGTGCCAGCTCAACACACACCAGACTGATGTAATTAGCACTCCATACAACAAGTACAGTGGCAACAGTAGTTCGTGTTAGTTTTTCCTTGGTAGTTAAAATTCATAGCCCAAACAAAATATATGGGAAATGTTTCACATGGTTCCCTTTTTTTCCTTTTTAAGGCTAGGGTGTGGGCGAGAAGACAGTAGAGAGCGAGGTTGATTCACAAGGGTCATATATGTATGAACTAAAAGCAAATTTTGATGCTGACACGAGTGCCAACAGCCAACTCAAATTACAGAGCCCTGCAATCCACCAAAAGATGGATTTGTCAAATCATTATCCCTATATTTACATATGCACATATACAAAAAATACGCACCTATCTTCATTCAGAGGCCTTAGGGTAGAGCTCATCAAGGCAGCGATCCATTATCTGTGAGACAGTTTCGAGGAATGCAGCCTCACTTGTTCCAGGAAGCACAGAATCTTGAGCCTCTTGGACCACTTGCTCAATAACAGATTCCTTTTTCAAAGTTTCTCTGCACATCATGCTTCCGATGGAAAATGGAGTAAGCCCTCTCTTTGCACCTTTCTTGAGCAGCATGGTGGAAATCCGAAGAGTTTGAGCACACTCAATTGGTAAGTTCCACCCATGAAACTTCAGAATTTCAATGTCTTGTTCGGCATCGAGTGACATTATGTAGTCGAGAGTGTCAGATGAAAAAGGCTGGCGAGCTTGTGGCCAGTAGAGCCAATCAAATGTGCAATCTTCAAACTGAATTTGAGACAACAGTGAGCGACAACTAGGGTGATACAAGTTAAGAGGACTGAAATAAATTCTAGAGTGCCCAGATTATGTTACAAAATGAACACACAAGTGATGTTTGGACTTGGCTCAAAAAAAAAAAGGGCAAGACAACTCCCGAATCAAAGCTAAAAATTGTGCTGCAAAAACTGCTTGCTTCGCCAACAATATGGAAGCAAAGCACCAGTAAGTTTGCGGTTCATGGGAAGATCAAGTAGCTCTCCTTGACTCATTTCATAGACATTAACCAGAACTTGGAAGGTCTTGATGATTCAAATAGAACAAGTATCCTTTTTCAATCTAGAACAAAACCTTATAAAATGAATGAAAATAAAATAAATGAACATAAAGGAGTTTATCTAGACACAACACACAAACACATTTTTATCTATTTTTAAATGACAAAACCAAACCTGCAAAATTAGGTAGAACCTTCAACCTCATTCTCATATACTCATCATTGAGTTCAACCATACAGATAGTACTGCGATTAACACCAGTAATTAATCATAATACATACATCGTTGCATTCAGAATATCAAGAATGGTCTCAATATATATTTTCAACTAGAGAAAACATTGCCATGACAATATGATACCACTTTATACAAATTAATCAGAAATTAGCCCATCTCTAAGACAATATGCAGTTTTACTTCAAATTGCAAGGCACTCTGTTATGTGCACTCAAATACGCTTATTTAGACAAGTAACATAGGCAGTAAAAAGGGTTCAAAAATGCATGCTCTCACCATAAGACAATGCAACGTGTGTATGTACAAAATAGAGAGAAGAGTGAGATACTTACATTCTCAGGCAAGCAGTACCCATGATCAATTGGAATAAGAACTATCCGACCCCCTTCACCTTCTTTGCTGACTAAAATGTTACCCGCATGCCTATCTGCATTAGCTAAACGGATATCCAACACAGAAATCTTGTGGACCTCCTCAACTGGGAAGGCACGAGGACCCATGTCCTCACAACTTCCAGAATTCTTCATAAACATTTGCAAGGAGCCAATCTTCATATTCTTTGATGCATCCAAGTAACCATCTGGATTGAAAAATCCCCTGTGTGCACAACTAACCATAACTGTTGGAGGAACACCAGCAAAGCCCTCCTCCTCCCCCTTTATTGAACGAGGTCCAGATCTAGGATGATCCAAAAGGTATGCTGCTACTTCCCTGAATGCCCCTTGTCCAACACGTGTCCCCTTCTTTAACCCTTCACCATCAGTGGACAAAGGCAGCCCTCGAGGGTTATTCTGAGCCATGGGCTCCTCATCCATCGGCTTGAAAACAGAAATGTAACTGTGACAGGATGAATCTTGCATGAAGTATGCACCGCCAGATCCTTCTGCGGAGATTACTGGTTGGTTTCCCATCTCCAACCCAGCAAATGTAGAGTCAATAAGCTTCTTAACTACTGATGGCAATTCAACCTTTGGGTTACCAATCAGTGGATCCAAACAAAAATCTCTCTGCAACGGCTCCCCGCATGTCATCCTAAGTTCCTCAGTTCCATCGTAAGTCAAGTTAGATGCCTCAATAGAAAGTTCTAAATCATTCAATATATGCTTAGCCCTAACTTTTGCAGATTTACGAACTCGCAAGTGAATAACAGCATCACCCCTCTTAGCAATATCATGTATAAGCCTCTGATCTTCAAGCTCCTCACCATCACAAATTAATTCTTCATCCTTGAGGTCAACAAAACCTTTCCCTCTCTTAGCAATTTGCTGCTTGACATAACCCACATTTCTACTCCGCTCAACATGGAACTCAAACACCTTGCCACACACAGTCCTAACAGTTATGACCTGAAGATCTGATAAGCGAACTACCAAATGCAGCACATTCCCATCAGTGACCCCATAGTCCCTAACAAGAGAATTGCTGCGTGCCAACTCTCTACCTTCAAACACCAGTTTTTGCTTTTTCACAAAAAACCCTTTGGAGTTCTGAATCCTCAGCTTAACTGAAGCAATGGAATCCGACTTCAAAACACGCATTGGAATCACAGAGTTTGCAACAGTCAGGTAAATCAGAATTGAATCCCTTGACCATGGAAGATGCCGGTCAGAGAGACAACCTGCAATACTTACAGTCTCCTCGAAAACCGGACTTAGCGCTACAGCTGCCTTTGACATTTTTCACTACCTCAAAAAAGCTCTAACCTAATCAGAACTAAGTTTATACCTAAATATCTACAATTCATCAAGGGTCACCAATGATCCTCCTAGAGAACCCATTTCGAAAAGGGTCTTACAAGAAGATCAAACACAGATAAAGGCCCTTCAAAAAATCCTCTCTTTCCAGATAAACCCTAGATTTTCATACTTCCTTTCTCCACCCAACGTAGAGAACAGTGTCACCACATTACACTTAAAATGTCAAACCCAAGTGTTCCACAAACCTTCAACAACAAAACACAAACCAAAAAAGAAAAATCAATAAATTAACAAACAAATTTAACCCAAAAAAAACTAGGGTTTGAAGCACCAAAATTTGTCCGTCAGTATTCAAATCTAAAACTTAATCAAAAGTTGGATAACATCTCATCAACAAAAAAATGATACAAGAAACAAAGATTACATGAACAAAATGGTGGAAATAATCAAAATACAGAAACCAAAACAATTCTCACCAAGAGAAAGCCTCAGAAGAGAGTTGAAATTGAGTTGGGGCTTGCGATCAAGATCGAATCTTGATGCCAACTCTCCATCTAAACGAGGCCGAAGATTGCAGCCAATTCATCCACTTCCTCTTTATCTTTGATCAGCTCTCTGGACTTTTCTTCACAGCTTTCGGAGAGATGATCTTCTAGAGAAAGAAAAAGCAAATGGCTGAAAAAGAGAGAAATAAAAAATCACCCAGCCCTACACATGGAACTTATATGAGAAGACCTTCTGACGGAAGCTTTTGCCGTTAACGACGTTAGCATTATATCCGACGAACGTTAGAACACTCAATGTTGTGACCAACAAAAGATAATTCCAAGTTTAAATGAGGGCTTTGAAGACGAAATAGCCCTCCATGTTTCAATGGAAATTATTAAACTAAATCATAAATTTACTTCGTATTTCCATTTTAAGATATAGTCTTTACTTAGAAATATAAGGCAAGATTTAAGAGAATTAGTTAATTAATTAATAGTTCTATAATCAAGTGATTAATATTAAACAATGGATAATCACCAAATAAATAGTTGCCATATTTAGTCTGCATAAATAACTCAGAGAAAAAAGTTGTATTTTTCCTTACTCTATTAGAAAATTTTATTTTTTATCGGATATGATCGAAAAATGAAATAATTAGTAATATATAATAGAAAATATGACATGAAATCATGAAATAATATTATCATATTTTTACAAAAGATAATCTCTAAGCTAGATTTAAAAGTTAAATAATAGGATTTGTAGAAAATATAAATAAATTATAATGAAATTATAATAAAAATTATGATGATATAATATTTAAAATTATGACGATATTAATAATTTGATTTTATTCTTTTAACTCAGCAAAGTAATAAATAAAAAAATTATACCTAAGATTGAGTATACAAATTTCATTAAATATTAACGATAGTTGCAAGCAGGTGAATATATAGCCGATCACTAATGGTTATATTTTGTCAATTAATTATGTTTGATTGTTTAGTTGATAATAGTTATTGTTACGATATATAATGAATAAAAAATAATTTTATATTATTTAAATTTATTATTTTTCACATTATTGTTGTATATTATTCATAAATATAATGTTCATAATTTTTTAAAAATAATTAGTTTTGAACACATATTATATTATAAAAAAATTAATATAAATCTTATAAAATCGATGACTTTATAAGAAAAGAAAATTTTTAACTATTAAAAAAGACAATAAATTACTCAAAATAAATACTATAACAATAATTTGAATTAATCTTAAAAATAAGTAATTATAAAAATGGAATGGGGTTCGAGGAGAAAGGATGATTTTTAACTATTTTTAAATCATTGACTGTAATTTTCATCGGCTGTTAACAGAATTACGAAATACTTGGGGTTTGAAAAGTCAAACGGATAAAAATATTCCGAAGAGATATACCAAACGCTCCTTCCTTCCTCAGCTACGCGGGGGTTCAAAAATAAAAAATAGTAATTATAAAAATGGAATGGGGGTTAAAGGAGGGTATTTTGGTCATTTGGAGGTGGACATGAGTTATGGGGATTCACTTGACGAGGGTATGAGTCACGGATAATACAAACGAAAACGTGCACGTCTGGCGTTAAGATGGACGGAAATATGACGTGTGGAAAAAATTTTCAGAGAGAGAGAGAGAGAGAGAGAGAGAGAGGCTGCTTTGTAACTTGGTCTCTAAGATTTTTTTATTATTTTTTTCTTTTTCTCTTTCTTTTTGTAAAAACGTCAAGGTGTTTGTCACGTTAGAGACACTCCACAAATGAGATATCACCACGTCAGATATATAACAAAATATGACCAACCCAGTTGAGGAGTGGGGTCGATTTGGCAATTTGACTAACCAAGTCTTCGCAAAATTGAAAGCGAAACATCTGAAGGTAAGAGGAAACTCCCGTCCCTTTGCTTCATTTTGACAAACCCAAAACCTCAACCGTATTAAATACTCTTGTTTTGTGTTTTGTTGTGCATCCCACATAATTTCTACGCATGTTCACAGAGAGTGAGAGAGGGGTAGTTCAGTAGGACAAATTACTACTGGGAGAGAGAAGATTAAGCGCGAGGGAGAAAATTTTCCGAGTCAGTACCCACTAGACCAAAACTTAAATTTGATCATTTCCACGAATTGTAGGTAGCTGCAATTAGTTGGCTTAGCTAGAGCCAAACCACATTCCTTGTAGGCGCTTTAGACCCACACGCAGCTTCTTTTGCTTGTATCCTATGCCAGGGTAATGTTTTCATTTCAGCTTATGAGAAATGAAAAAATTCTATTTATGACATTAACTCTCTAAAACCTATTTCTTATTATGCCAATTTTGCCCGCAAGCATTGGGCAGTCGGTCTATTCCCACACTACCCAAGGCCCAATAGTTTGATCCACCATGGGAAGAGGAACGGACGACCCCAAATCCATTAACATGCGAAGAGCATGTGAAAGTTGATTAATAAAATGCTTTGCAAGATACATAGTATAGGATTAATACATGGCGAATGTTCAGTTCTACAGTTTCACCAAATGCTGTGATCTCAGATTTGAATTCACGTGTAATTAAAAAAAAAAAAACCAAATGTTGCTTATTTGTCTTACCAAAAAAAAAATGTTGCTTATTTGCATCCACCCGGACGCGATGCAGCAATTCTAAATGGGGGGCCAAAATACAAAACAAAATTGGCCCAATACTATTTTTTTTCTTTGGTGAAGCCCCATACTTTTTTATTTTTATTATTAACAATATAGATATAAGTGAGAAAGACCCCCTGGCACCTGGATTTCGTCGTCCTCCAATTGACGCAGGGTGATTGGTCGTTGGTGAGATGGAGCTGATGTGGCCTGTTTTTCTTTTTTTCTTTTTTGGTTTTTTTTCCTATCTTTTTTTGGTCTTTTCCTTGTGGTTTCTCTCTTTCTTTCTCTTTCTTTCTCTCTTGTCAGAAACATTAATGAAGTAGATTGTTGATTTCACGGAAGACGTGCACAGAGTGGTTAGGGAAAAAAAGTATGTAAGGTCATTCTTTTGGTACTCATTGCGATTACACTTATGTACTTTTGAGGGGAAAAAAGTGTATGAAGCCATCCCTCTATGTTTTTTGTATCTTCCTTTGTTATCTTTTCTCTTCTTCTTCTCTGCATAAAAGTATAACGGTGTTATCTTTATCTGTTTCTCGCTCTCTCTCTCAATGGGGCGGATGGAGACGTTCGGTTTCAGATTCGGCTTCTTTTTTATATCCGCTGTTTGGCGCTGATGAAGATAGCCACTGAGGTTTTCTCTTGTTGTGTTTCTGACTGTGCCGAATATATTTACCCTCTGTGTTCAAAGTTTGTGTTTATTTTTCTTATTTTGGGATGCATTTTGAAAGTTATTCTTCTCTTCTCTATTGTGATGGTTTGTCTTTATCTTTCCTTTTAAAGGTTTGTCTCTCTAAGTAAGAGGAATGGAGATGTTTGGCTTGGGACTTTTTCCGTTTCTTTTTTATATCCGCTTTTTGGTGTTGATGACAATGGTCACTGGGTTTTCTCTTGCTGTGTTTCCGAGTGTGCCGAATATATTTCCCCTCCGTGTTCAAGGTTTGTGTTTATTTTCCCAGTTTTGGGATGCGTTATGAAAGTTATTCTTCTCTTCTCTGTTATAATGGTTTGTTTTTGTGTTTCCTTTTAAAGGTTTGCCCTTCTGGGTGGGGGGAATGGAGACGTTTAGCTTCAAGTACTGATTATGGAAGTTATTCTTCTTTGTTGTGATGGTTTGTCTTTGTCTTTTCTTCTGCAATTACCCTTTGTTGGTTCTGCAAAAGCCCAATTCTGTAATTCTGCCGGTGGTTCTTTCTGTAATAGCACTTTAGTGATTCTGCAATAGTTCTGTAAAAACTCATTTCTATAATAACTTTACTCTGTAGTTATGGGTTTAGGGTAGTTCTGCAATAGCACTTTCAGTTCTGCAATAGCTTCGCTCGGTTGTTCTGCAATCGTGAGCCTTGGGTCTACAGAACTCCATAGTTTGTTTGGTTGCTTTGTTAAAACTTGTTTGGTTGTTCTTTGTATAGTTTTTCTTTATATTGTTTTCTATACAGGCCACCGTTATCGTTTGGTTTCTACATATGTCATGGATCTTTGTGTGTTATAAAATATAAGTGGATTTACAATTGATACTTCAAAACTATTGATTTTGTAGAACAACTATAAGGAGTTGCAGAAGTACATTTTTTTTTAATAATAGCGTTTAAAGTCTGAAATTTTTTATTGATGGATTTGGTTCTGCCCAGCATAGAACGACATGGTTCTGCTCCCTGCAAAATGACATGGTTCTGCTCCACGCAAAATGACATGGTTCTGTGCCACACAGAATGACATGGTTCTGCTAAAAAAAAGTAGTTTTGCTAAAAAAAAAAAGATTTTTAGTTAGGAATGTTAAAAACAAAAAGTAGTTCTGCTACAAAAAAAATGTAGTTTTTTAATGCTATTAAAAAAATTATTCTACAAAAAAAATTGTTCAAAAGTAGTTTTGTAAGAAAAAATAAGTTCTGTAGTTAGATATGTTCAAGAAAAGTATTTTTGCAATGCCATTAAAAAAAAGTGGTTCTGTTAAAAACGAATAGTTATATAGTTTGGTACGTTAAAAAAAATGTTTCTGTAGTTCTGTAATTTTTTTGGTTTTTTTTTCTGTCTTTTTTTGGTCTTTTCCTTGTGGTTTCTCTCTTTCTTTCTCTTTCTTTCTCTCTTGTCAAAAACATTAATGAAATAGATTTTGTTGTTGATTTCACGGAAGACGTGCACAGAGTGGTTAGGGAAAAAAAGTATGTAAGGTCATTCTTTTGGTACTCATTGCGATTAGACTTCTGTACTTTTGAGGGGAAAAAAAAGTGTATGAGGCCATCCCTCTATGTTTTTTGTATCTTCCTTTGTTATATGTTCTCTTCTTCTTCTCTGCATAAAAGTATGACGGTGCTCTCTTTATCTATTTCTCGCTCTCTCTCTCAATGGGGCGGATGGAGACGTTCGGTTTCAAGTTCGGCTTCTTTTTTATATCCGCTGTTTGGCGCTGACGAAGATAGCCACTGAGGTTTTCTCTTGTTGTGTTTCTGACTGTGCCGAATATATTTACCCTCTGTGTTCAAAGTTTGTGTTTATTTTTCCTATTTTTGGATGCATTTTGAAAGTTATTCTTCTTTTCTCTATTGTGATGGTCTGTCTTTATCTTTCCTTTTAAAGGTTTGTCTCTCTAGGTAGGAGGAATGGAGACGTTCGGCTTGGGACTTTTTCCGTTTCTTTTTTATATTCGCTTTTTGGTGTTGATGACGATGGTCACTGGGTTTTCTCTTGCTGTGTTTCTGAGTGTGCCGAATATATATCCCCTCCGTGTTCAAGGTTTGTATTTATTTTCCCAGTTTTGGGATGCGTTATGAAAATTATTCTTCTCTTCTCTGTTATAATGGTTTATTTTTATGTTTCCTTTTGAAGGTTTGCCTTTCTGGGTGGGGGGAATGGAGACGTTTAGCTTCAAGTACTGATTATGGAAGTTATTCTTCTTTGTTGTGATGGTTTGTCTTTGTCTTTTCTTCTGCAATTACACTTTGTTGGTTCTGCAATAGCCCAGTTCTGTAGTTCTGCCGGTGATTTTTTCTATAATAGCACTTTAGTGATTCTGCAATAGTTTATGTAAAAACTCATTTCTATAATAACTTTACTCTGTAGTTCTGGGTTTAGGGTAGTTCTGCAATAGCACTTTCAGTTCTGCAATAGCTTCGCTCGGTTGTTCTGCAATCGTGAGTCTTGGGTCTACAGAACTCCATAGTTTGTTTGGCTGCTTTGTTAAAAACTTGTTTGGTTGTTTTTTGTATAGTTTTTCTTTATATTGTTTTCTATACAGGCCACCGTTATCGTTTGGTTTCTACATATGTCATGGATCTTTGTGTGTTATAATATATTAGTGGATTTGCAATTGATACTTCAAAACTATTGATTTTGCAGAACAACTACAAGGAGTTGCAGAAGTACATTTTTTTTTAATAATAGCGTTTAAAGTCTGGAATTTTTTATTGATGGATTTGGTTCTGCCCAGCATAGAACGACATGGTTCTGCTCCGTGCAGAATGACATGGTTCTACTCCGTGCAGAATGACATGGTTCTGCACCACACAGAATGACATGGTTCTGCTAAAAAAAGTAGTTTTGCTAAAAAAAGATTTTTTGTTAGGAATGTTAAAAACAAAAAGTAGTTCTGTTACAAAAAAATGTAGTTCTGTAATGCCATTAAAAAAATTGTTCTACAAAAAAATTTGTTCAAAAGTAGTTCTGCAAGAAAAAATAAGTTTTGTAGTTAGGTATGTTCAAGAAAAGTGTTTTGTAATGCCATTAAAAAAATGTGGTTCTGTTAAAAAAGAATAGTTATATAGTTTGGTACGTTAAAAAAAATGCTTCTATAGTTCTGTAGTTAGATATATTGTCGGCTATATTTTCAAAAAAAAATAGTTCTCTTAAAAAATGTAGTTCTGTGGTTCTGTAGTTCTGTATGTTCAAAAAAAAGAGTAGTTTTGTAGTTTTGTAGTTAGATATGTTGAAAAAAAAAATAGGTTTGATATGAAAAAAAAGTAGTTCTGTAATGCTGTTAAAAAATAAAATAGTTCTGTAGTTTGGTATGTTTAAAAATAAGGGTAATTCTACAACAAAAAAAAGTAGTTTGTAATGCTACTAAAAAAAATTATTCTGCTAAAAAAAAGTTCAAAATAGTTTTACTAAAAGACAAAACGATATTGTTCTGCACCGTGCAGAACTATATTGTTATGCTAAAAAAAGATTGTTTTGCTAAAAAAAAATAGTTCTTCCATTAGGTATATTAAAAAAAAAAAGTTTTGTGGTTGGGTATGTTAAAAAAAAATTGAAATAGTTCTGTTAAAAAAATATTTATGTTATGCCATTAAAAAAAATAGTTCTGTAGTTAAGTATGTTCGAAAAAAAAAAGACTTCTGCTACAAAAAAAAAAATTGTTCTGTAATCCCATTAAAAAAATAGTTCTACTAAAAAAAATAGTTCAAAAGTAGTTCTGCAAGAAAAAATAGGTTTTGTAGATACGTATGTTCAAAAAAAGGAGTTTTGTACCGCCTTTAAAAAAAAAGTTGTTCTGTTAAAAAAGAATAGTTATATAGTTTGGTATGTTAAAAAAAATATTTTTGTAATTCTGTTGTTGGATATGCTGTCGGTTATGTTTTTAAAGAAATAGTTTTATTAAAAAATAATAGTTCTATATAGTTCTGTAGTTAGGTATGTTTAAAAAATTGTAGTTCTGTGGTTTTGTGGTTAGATATATTAAAAAAAAAAAGTAGAACTGATACGAAAAAAAGGGGTTTTGTGATACCGTTAAAAAAATTATCTACAAAAAAAAAAGTAGTTCTGTAATTAAGTACGTTAAAAAAAATGTAATTCTGCAACAAAAAAAAAAGTAGTTATGTAATGTCATTAAAAAAAAAGAAAATAGTTCTGCTAAAAAAATTTTTTCAAAAGTACTTTTGCTAAAAGAACCATGTGGTTCTGCACAATACAAAACGGTATGATTCTGCACCACGCAGAACCATGTGGTTCTGCCTGGTGTAGAACAACATGGTTTTGCATTGTTCTGCTAAAGAAATAGTTTTACTAAAAAAAACGTAATTCAGAATAATTCTGCTAAAAGAACCATGTTGTGCAATGCAGAATTCAAAATATTATAATGTAACCCATCTAAAAAAAATAATTCATCAACTAAGATATTATAAATATTTTAGATATTTTTTATAATTTATCCCCTCAGAACATTCATTTTTTTTATATTTTAGATTTTACACATATATTAATATTATACAGATATTTTTTTATTTTAATTTAGGATATTTAGATCGAATTTAAACAAATGAGAATGAAAAAGGAAAAACAATGGACATAGTGCACTGCACAATTAAGCTATGCATAGTGCACTATAGAACTACAAAGTTCTACGGCTCTGCAGTCATACAGAACTAAGTTCTGCAACGCAAAAGTTCATTCTGCATGAGCAAAACTTCATTGCTCTGTGTGCATAGTGCAGAACAATCAAATTGCGTCTCATGTTCGAACCCAGATGCAATCACTTTTTGCATTAAAAAAATATTGTATTTTTTCAACAAAAAAATTCTTATATTTTTTCAACTTAAATTATTAAATATTATAATTGCAAATTAATGTTTATATTTTTTTAATTTTACAAAGATATTAATATTATAATGATGTGTTTTTCATTTTAATTTAATATATTTAATGTTAAATGAATATTTAAATATTTAAAAAATGTGTATGGTAGAATTACAATTTATAAAAATTATAATTATAAAAATATTAAGTTAAAAAATATTTGAAAATCTTTCTTTTCATTTTTAAAATAAAAAATTTTATAATTATATTAAAAATATAAAAAACATTTGAAATATATGATGTTTAAAACAAAGGAAATATTTTTTTTTTGACAAACTTTCATATTTTTTAAAAATGATCTTTGAGAAAATTTTAAAAATAAATTAAAATTTCATAAGATTAAAAACTTATTTCTATTCATATACAAACTTAAATTGAAAAATAAAAAATAAATGCAAAATTAAAATCACAAAAAATTAAAAAAAATTCTTATTATATGAGCCGACTGGGTTGTCATCCTAAATCTTCACAAAATTTAGCCCCTAAAAAAAATTTATCAAATAATGCAGAGAGCTATGAAATTCTGCTATGTAGCGGAACTACATGGTTCTGCTATGTAGCGGAACTACATGGTTCTGCTATGTAGCGGAACTACATGGTTCTGCTATGTAGTAGAAGAACTATATGATTCTGCTATGTAGCGGAACTACATGGTTCTGCTATGTAGCGGAACTACATGATTCTGCTATGTAGTAGCGGAATTACATGGTTCTGTTATATAGCGGAACTACATGGTTCGACAATGTAGCGGAACTACGTGGTTCGACTATGTAGCGGTGAAACTACATGGTTCTGCTATATAGCGGAACTACATGGTTCTGCAATATAGCGGAACTACATGGTTCGACTATGTAACGGAACTACATAGTTCTGCTATGTAGTAGCGGAATTACATGATTCTGCTATGTAGTAGCGGAACTACATGGTTCTGCTATGTAGCGGAACTACATGGTTCTGTTATGTAGTAACGGAACTATATGGTTCTGCTATGTAATAGCAGAACTACATGGTTCTGTCATGTAGCGGAACTACATGGTTCTGCCATGTAGCGGAACTATATGGTTCTGCTATGTAGTAGCGGAACTACATGGTTCTGTCATGTAGCGGAACTACATGGTTCTGCCATGTAGCGGAACTACATGGTTCTGCCATGTAGCGGAACTACATGGTTCTGCCATGTATTAGCGGAACTACATGCTTCTGCTATGTAGCGGAACTACATGGTTCTGCTATATAGCGGAAGTACATGGTTCTGCTATGTAGTAGTGGAACTACATGGTTCTGCTATATAGCGGAACTACATGGTTCTGCTATGTAGCGAAGTAGCGGAACTACATGGTTCTGCTATGTAGTAGCGGAACTACATGGTTCTGTTATGTAGTAGCGGAACTACATGGTTCTGCTATGTAGTAGCGAAACTATATGGTTCTGCTAAATAACGGAATTACATGGTTCTGCTATGTAGTAGCGGAACTACATGGTTCTGCTATGTAGTAGCGGAACTACATGGTTCTGCTATGTAGTAGCGGAACTACATGGTTCTGTTATGTAGTGAAGTAGCGGAACTACATGGTTCTGCTATGTAGCGGAACTACATGGTTCTGCTATGTAGCGGAACTACATGGTTCTGTTATGTAGCAGAACTACATAGCTCTACTATATCGCAAAATTATGAACTTTTTTTACGTAACCGAACTTATATTTTTGAACATATTTAAATATAAAATTACACAAATATTTTTCTTATTTTTATATAATATATTTAATGTTAAATAAATATTCAAGTATTAAAACTAAATATCTAAATATTTTTATTCTTATGTAGCTTTAAATTACATAAAAATATTTATCAGCTTGTTTTAATTTATTGTTTAATAATTTTACATTTTATATTGCAATTTAAATTTATATTCAAATTTTAAATTTCTAAATATTAATATTTAAATATTTCACATTTGAAATTATTTTTAATATTAAAAAGTATTTTAATATTTAAATGAATTTAGAAAAGATTATAGATTCCATAATATTTTATTCATTATCACAATTCTAAAAGATTTTGTTTAAAAAAAAAGCAAATTTATATTTGTTTTCCAGAAAAAAAAATACAATTTAAATTTTTTTAAATGATTTATATGTAGTTTTGCTCGACGTTCATTATTCACAGTTCTACTAAATTTTCATACTTTTACTGGACTATGTTGGACTATATAGTTTTGCATTCCATAATTCATAGTTCTGCTGGACTTTCATAATTCATATTTCTATTAGACTTTCATATTTCTAATGATGAACCAATATAGTTTTAAATTCTATGATTCATAACTCTGCTACACTTTTATAGTTTATCTAGACTAGAAGATATCAAGCAGTAATTCAAACAATGTTTTGGAAGATGCGTACAGTATCTACTCCAATAAACGTGCAACTCTTAGAAGTAAGTTTCTCTCTATGATGCTATATTGACCTCACAATAGATAGATATTTTCTTTGTGTTTTACCACATTGACTATGACTTTTGCTTTTGTTATGTATGCCTGCATCCCTTTTTCTAAAAAGAATAGAAATTGAGTCCACACTCCTATGTTATTGGTTCTTAGCAAGCAGAAAGGCAAACATGATGTGCATTTAAATTGCTTGTTCCGATATACATGACCCTTTATAACAAAGAGCAAGATATAATAACATGTGATGTGGCAATAACACCGGAGGTTTATTATATTATAATTTCTTCCCAATTAATATTTTCATCTCATAAATACTTATAACCTATGTTAACATCTCTGGAATTTTACAACAGTCCACCAATTAGTACCAACATACCCAACTGAAAAGTTGTACATATATGTATGGTAGTATGTGACTAACATCTGCATAGCAAAAAATAAAAATAAAAAAAAAACTGAGTGCAGCTAAAATTGGGCTTGCTTTCTGAAATCAATACCAACCTATGTAGTTCGTTCCACAATGTCGTTTCAGTTTAAAAATAAACATTAAATAAAATAAAACGTTTGCCATGTACATCTTTCCATATTTAATTTTATTCCTTATTGTCATTCCTGAATCATATTCTTTATCTCTTAGGTGGGTATGAAATATTTAATAAGATTTATCTATTTTTGTTGATCTGCCAATAGTTTTTCGAGCTCCTATAGACATATGAAAACATGGGCACCTAATTAATCCTTACAGGCTTGGAACAGAAGCAATCTGAAGGAGTTATAGATAATTCTAAAGGCAAAATATATTTTTTTTTATGTATAAAGAAGAAAAGAAAAACACACATTGTAAAATCAGCACTATACATGCCCAAATTTACACAGTTACACATAATACTTTAAGCAGAACAATGAAAATATGTGCGCTCACTATCCTTAATAGATCCCTTTCTTTTCTTAGAAGAGATTTAAAAATATGGGTATCTTACACAATATTATATACCCATTATAAAAAATTACTAACAAAATAAAAAAATGGGTAGTAGTTCTGCGAAACCACAGAACTACTGAAAGTAGAAAAAAAATAAAAAAACTAATATTGTACAAAATTGAAAAACTATCAATATTACAATAATGCCATTATTTTAAACAAATAAAAAAGTGTAGTCCTATAGTTACATAATGACAAGGTCGTTCTGCACTTTACAGAACGACAATGAGATTTTGCGTTTAGCAGAACCACAACGTGATAGGCAAAAGGTTCAAATAGATGAAGGGTAATATTTTTAAATATTTATATAATATTAAATAATAATTTAAATATCAATTATTTAAATATTAATTTTTAGATATTTTATATTTAAAAAAAAATATTAAATTGTAATATAAAATATTAAAATATTAGATAATAAACTATAACTCTATTATTGAATAATTTAATTTAAGTAAAATTATAAATATTATTATTTAATTTAAAATTTTATAGAAATAATAAATATTTAAATATTTATTTAATATTAAATATATGATATTAAAATATTAAAAAATTTGTTATATGTATCTACCGCCGCTAGCAAGTTACAATTTTAATATTAAAAAATTTTCATATTAATGTTTTTAATATTACAAAGATCAATTCCTATTTTTGGAGACATATTTTAACTAAAACAAAAAAGTAAAAAATCATTTTGCCTGAGAAACTTGATTTTATAAGTTTTATAATTAATTTGTTATACACATATATATCCTAAACAATGACAATTTTGGGTCAAATCTTTACTTTTCTTTTTCTTTTTTCTTGATCGCTGGATTTGTTTCTTTTTTTTAATTCTTTAATTTCTTTTTTGATGTCTAATTTAATATTATTTTATTTTAATTATTTAATTATTTTAATCAATTTATTATTATGTTATTATTTTCTATTTAAAATCCTTAATTTCAAATTTTATTGATATTAATAAAAAATAATTCAATGATATCATTCAAATATATCGAAAAGAAAAAATTAATATGGAGTGAGGTAAGAACAGAAAAAAAAAAGATTTTTAGAAATGACATTTAAGAAAATTTAAAAAACCAATTTAAATTTCATAAGATTAAAAATTTATCTTCATTGATACTCAAACTTAAGCTGAAAAATAAAAGCAAAATTAAAATCCCAAAAAATTTAAAAATTTCTTACTGTATGAGCCCAGTGGATTGTCATTCAAAAGTTTTACAAAATTTTACCAAAAAAAAAAAAAATTATTGACGAACACATAGAACTATGAAATTCTACTACTTAACAGAACATTATAGTTCTACTATTTCGCAGAACTATATAGTTCTGTTAAGTAGTAGAACTATAGCGGAATTTCATAGTTCTGCTATGTAACAGAACTATAGCAAAACTTCATTGTTCTGCTATTTAACAGACCTATGTAGTTCTGCTACATAGCAGAATTTTGAAGTTTTCCTACGTAACAGAACTTATATTTAAATATATACAAATATAAAATTAAACAAATACTTTTCTTATTTTAATATAATATATTTAATATTAAATAAATATCCAGATATTAAAAATAAATATCTAAATCTTTTTATTCTTATACAGTTTTAGATTACATAAAAATATTTATCAGTTTGTTTAATATTTTTACATTTTATACTACAATTTAAATTTATATTCAGATTTTAAATATCTAAATATTAATATTTAAATATTTCACGTTTGAAATTATTTTTAATACTAAAAAATATTTTAATATTTAAATTAATTTAGAAGAAATTATAGCTTCCATAATATCTAACAAATTCTGTCCCGGCATCTGATTGCTCTTCTAAATTATGGAGGTGTCCCAAGAGAATATATTATGGATATTTGGAAAAAGATGTATACAGTATCCATTCCAATAAACGTGTAACTCTTAGAAGTAAGTTTCTCTCTGTGATGCTATATTGACCTCACAATAGATAGATATTTTCTTTGTGTTTTACCTGAGAGATTTAGTTGTCACATTGATTCTGGCTTTTGCTTTTGTTATATATGTCTGCATCCCTTTTTTAGAAAAAGAATAGAAATTTAGTCCACACTCCTATGTTGAGTTGTTGTTTTTTGTAAATTTTTTCATAACTTGATGAGTTTTTCTTGAGAATGATGATTAATATCTGCAACTGTTACTATTTCTGTACTTGATTCTTTGCCAAATTTTTTCTCATACCTTTGCCTTGTTTGGTTGGATTTTCCTATAGTTTCGTTAAGGTGTGGAGAGATGGACAATTTTAACATTGCTATAATGATTTTATCTTGAACACCTATACTCTCTATGATGGATTCTATTTTCAATGTTCTCTTAAAAATGATAGCCTTTTCCTCCAACCCAGAAACTTATGCTTGTACAGAACTACCAATTTATAGAGCTTGCCAAGGTATAGGATTACATGTGGATCTAATGCAGAACTACCAAAATACAGAACTGTAATTTCAAATTCTGTCAAAATTTTAAATATGAAGATATTAATATTTAAATATTTCGTGTCTGAGATTACTTTTAACATTATAGTTGTAGTCATTTTATGTGGTTCCGCATTGATAGTTCTGCACTATGCAGAACTGTTCTGCATAGTGCAGCACTGCTTGGTAGTTCTGCATAGCGCAGAACTTTGTTATTTTGCATGGCATAGATATAATGTAATTCTATAAAGTGCGGAATTATTTTATGGTTCTACATAAAGCAGAACTATCGATATTTTTATTAAAAATAAATCATTACGCTTAATATAAAAAATATTTGAAATTGATGACGTATAATAAGTTTACTATAATATTATATTAATGCAAAAGTTATAATTATGAAAATATTAAATGAAAAATATTTTAAGATATTTTTAAAACAAAACCGATTATAATAAAGATAAGAAAAGATATTATATAGATTCTTTTATTATATACAAAATATTTTTGCATATAGCAAAAATACTATAGTATTATAATACGAATAAAATTATAATTTTATAATACTAAAATATAATATTTTGAAATTTAAGATTTCAAAATTTCTAAATATTAGTACTTAGATATTTTACTATTGAAACTATTTTAACGAATTGAATAGTATACCTTGCTTTATTATTTAATATTTTTACATTTTGCTTTTGCTCATTCCATGTGGTTCAAAGTTTGGTGGTTCTGCATAATACAGAACTATTTTGTGATTTTGCATAGTACAGAACTACTAATATTTTTATTAAAAAAATATATAATTAGCCAAAAATATAAAAAAATATTTGAAATAAATGATATATCTCATTCCTTGTGATTTGAAGTTTGGTGGTTCTATATTTGAAATCATATAAATGTGGTTTCTAAAAAATTTACACTATCACAACTCTAAACAAAATAAAGAAAAATATTTTTGGGTGTTTTAAAAATAATAATAATATTTTGAGAGATTAAAAAATAACAGAATCATGAAGTTCTGTATAGCAGAACCATGTCGTTCTGCATAGCAGAACCATGAGACTCTGTATAGCAGAATCATGTGGCTCTACATAGCTGAACAATGTCGTTCTGTGTACCACATTGTTATTCAAATATTCAATTTTTTTAATATTAAAAATAATTTATTTAGATATTTGATATTTATTTAAATAAAATATAAAATTATAATATGAAATATTAAAATATTAAATGATGAACAAAACCAACATTATTAATATTTTTATTTAAATAAACGTATAAATATTTTTATCATTTAAAATTTATAAGAATAAAAATTAACAAATTAAATATATAATTTTTAATACAGAGCATGTACACCATGCACACTATAAGTTACCTTTTGTCACGCCTCCCTCTATATAGAAAGAAAGACCCGAAAAATAAAAAAAAATGAATATATAATCACCCAAAAACAATTATGTCGTTTAAACATAACATTGCATAACATTATATAGATAATTTTTTTTCAGATATAATTTATTTAATATTTAATTTATTTAATTTTAAATAAATATCTGTATATTTAAATTAAATATTTAAATTTTTTATTCTTATAAAATTTTAAATTGCATATTTATATTTATAAGTTTTAGTTTTGTTTTATTTATTAATATTTTTATATTTTATATTACGATTAACATTTTATTTGAAATTTCAATTTTAAAAACTTTTAGTTAGACAAAAATTAAAACTATTAGAGTAAAAATTTTATATAGACAATAATTCTTTAAAAGATCAAAACTATAATTTAAAAACTTCATAGTTAACTATAGGTAAAATTTATAAAATTAGATAACTTATATATAAATTGATTGACACGAATTCATATGTAATGTCTACCAAAAGAATATTTGATTTATTATATGAAATCTTTAAATAACTAAATTATTTTTTGTATTTTTATATTTTACAAACCTTAAATTAAATATTAATATTTATTTATTTTTTAGAATTAAATTATTAAATATTATGATTTCAAATTAATATTTATGTATTTTTTATTTCACACCAATATTAACGTTATACATGTTATGTCCATGTCTTTTTAATTTAAATTTAGAATGTTTAATATTAGATAAATATTTAAATATTAGCTAACCTAAAAATGCAATCTATAAAAATTATAATTATAAGAATATCTACCATATTATGGTTTTTAATAATCTTTCACTTTTTTTTGAAAAGATTTAATATTTATAAAAAAGAAAAACTATATTTATTTTATAGAAACAAATCGAATTTAAACTTTTTTAAATCATTTAGATGTGATTTCTCAAAAATTTACACCATCACAACCATAAACAAAATAAAAAATATGTTTTCGGGTATTTTAAAAATAATAATAATATTTTGGAAGATTAAAAAGGTTTTGCTTTTTGACGGGGAATAATAGCATAACCATGTCGTTCTGCGTACCAAAACCTTGTGGTTCTACGTACCACCTTATTATTCCAATATTCAATTTTTTATAATATTAAAAATAATTTATTTGGATATTTGATATTTATTTAAATAAAATATGAAATTATAACATGAAATGTGAAAATATTAAATGATGAACCAAAACAAAATTATTAATATTTTTATTTAAATAGACTTATAAATATTTTTATCATTTGAAACTGTATAAGAATAAAAATTAACAGATTAAATATATAATTTTTAATATAAAGCACGCACACCACGTACACTACAAACTACCTTTTGTCACGTCTCCCTCTATATAGAAAAAAAAGACCCAAAAAATAAAAAAAAAACAAGGAATATACAAACACTAAAAAACAATTATGTCGTTTAAACATAACATTACACAGATAATTTTTTTTCGGATATGATTTTTTTAATATATAATTTATTTAATTTTAAATAAATATCTATATATTTAAATTAAATATTTAAATACTTTTATTCTTATAAAATTTTAAATTTCATATTCATATTTATAGGTTTTAGTTTTGGTTTATTTTTTAATATTTTTATATTTTATTCTACGATTAACATGTTATTTGAAACTCCAATTTTTAAAACTTTTAGTTAGACACAGACAAAAATTAAAACTATTAAAGTAAAAGTTTTAGATAGATAAAGATTCTTTAAAAATTAAAACTCTAATTTAAAAACTCTATAGTTAAATAATAATTTAGTTTTGGTTTATTATTTAATATTATCACATTCTGTTTCAATTTAATATTTCAATCCAATCTCAAATATCTAAATATACATATTCAAATATATCACATGTGGTTCTGCCAAACGTAGATCACCTTCTGGCTCTCCAAAATGCAAAATCACGTTGTGGGTCAGCAAAATCACGTTGGGCAACTCTCTTTATTTTGTAATCAAAATCAAAACTCTACACCGCGCAATACGCGATGTACACCTCCTAGTTCATAGTAAGAGGGAAATTGGTGTCACTTACTTAAAACTCATTGACCGATACTTTTTTATGCCAGAGAGGAAGCGCTAACTCATTCCCACACTACCTTTCTAGTGGGGACACTCTAGAGAGAGAGCCGAAACTTGCAACCCAGTTTCACAGCAGGATCAGAAGAGGTGAAGTCAGGCTTGAAAAGCTCACGGACAGCTGAAAAATCAGCCTTCATTCGCGTTCTCCAATCAGAAATTAATGGAACTCCTCAAGTTCCAGACATCATGCCTCTTATAAATAATCATAGAGCCTCTAATCCTAGTGACCCTGTGGCCGGCTGCACATCCCCATTTCAGACTTCTCCCAGGAACCAGGATATAAGTGAGCTGGATAAATGTGGTGCTTCTCAGCCAAGGGCACAGAACAATCTCAGTGAATGGTGATAGGCCAGTAGCTGATTCTCGACCCAAGGATGATTGCCCATTCATTTAAATAACTCACAAGGGGGATCAAACAGCAAATTTTTTCTCGCAAGTTCCTGTCTACGAACTCCCATATTCTCTTTTTCTTTGTGTCATGTAATAGAAATAGATAAGTTGACTTCCCCTATGGTGATTACAAGGTCAACTGGCTGATTGGATGCCGTTTCTTGTTTAGGAAGTATAATTCAGGTCTCCTGGTAAACTGCTCAATGAGTTGCATCTCTTCTTTCAACTTGAATGTATGGCACCCTTTAAAGTGGATTTATCCCATGTGGTGCATAAATACACACACTTGCATAAAAATATAGATTCTCTTCAACCTTGCAATGATATATGTATATATGTATTTTGAAAGGTACTTTTGTTGGAGTTGAATTTAGGTAAATAGAATGAGGTGGGTGCCTAATTAGCATTGAAGATGTAGATAGATCGGTATAATGCTACACTTTCCTGGTCAATCATTGGATTTTGTAGGATGTATCCTTTTGCTTGCTTGTTTAATCTCTACTAGAATTGCATTCCACAGTAAACTTGACCTTGTAAATCTAATGAAACAAAGCTGTCATCTAAGGATTTTGTTAAATTTGTGATTTTTACCCATGTTCAATTCTGTAAATCTTAAGTAGAAAAATAAGATAAGTTGCATTATTTGAAACGGGAACTTGTTTAAATTAAGGAAAATTGAATTGCAATGTAGAAATAATAAATACAACTTCTTCTTATTGTGATTTCATATTTCAGTTCTTAGTCTATGTTTTGTTGTTAATACTGAAAGATATATTCTTCTTTGCTCATTGGCAGGTTCCAGGCTTGGTAGATTAGCAACACCACTAGAATGAGCTTGCAAACCTCCCGAACATCTTTCTAGTGATACTGGTAACTGTTCTTATGGGCTGCATTGGCTCAAAAGTAGAGAAACACCTGGCTATGAGGAGCCTACAGTTCTTGCTTCTGAAACACGTTGTGAGTGTTGATGTATCTTTCTCAAGATGATTGAATTTTTGTGGTTTATGGACAAATAATTAGTATTCCGATTGATCCATTTTTTTGGTGGTACTTCTGAATTTTGTTTGTGGGGTGAACTTACCAAGTGGAATGGAATACCTCTTAACGTCGAAGGTGGGAATTGATATGATTGTCTTGTTTGCCCTTTCTGCAGTCACTGTGAGTGAAGTTGAGGCATTGTATGAGCTATTTAAGAAATTAAGTAGTTCCATAAATGATGATGGTCTTATTCACAAGGTACAGAAACCTAGTTGATATATGCTTGATTTTATTCTTATTTGTGAGGAAATTTATAGGGTGTATCCCTTTCTTCATTTGATTCTTATGATTCTTGTATCTTATCTCTGAGCAGGAGGAACTACAGCTTGCACTCTTCAGGAACAAAAACAAGCGCAATCTTTTTGCTGACAGGGTATGCAATACTTGACTCCTCTGGGATCATTTAGTCCATAAATTTTTCACATGTTGAAACCATTCTCTGCATTTCTCCGTAGTGCATTTGCTCCCTCTCTAAAATAATTCACTTTGTAATTACAGATATTTGAGTGATTTAAATTTGTTCTTCATGCTAAAATTTTCTTATGCTTCTTTCACCTGCAAGATTTATTCTCGTTAAGACAATGTAATCTCTGGCAGTTTCAGTTTATTAACCTTTCCTGTCTTGAAATGTTGCTGAAGATATTTGATTTATTTGATTTGAAACGTAATGGCGTGATCGAGTTTGGCGAATTTGTTCGATCATTAGCTGTCTTTCACCCTAATGCACCTGTGGCAGATAAAATTGCATGTAAGAACTGATGTTCTTTAGCTGGTACATATTTATGACTACAAGTATGGTTTTGTTCAGTTGAAACTAACATGCTCGACTGATATTATTTAGAGCTTCTATGTAGAAAGTAAATTCCATCTACTAACCTAGAAAATCTTTTTGGCAGTTGCATTTAGATTGTACGACTTGAGAAACACTGGTTTCATTGAGAGAGAGGAAGTAAGTTCTTCATTGAAAGGCTAGATACACACCGGTTAACCCTTTCCTTATATTGTAGAATCAACAATGTCTTGTATTCACCGTGTTCTCCTTGTTTGAATTACATGATAGTTGAAGGAGATGGTCCTGGCACTTCTTCATGAATCAGATCTGGTACTATCAGATGACGTCATAGAAGAAATAGTTGATAAGGTACGAACAGCTCTTGCATTTTAGTCACCAAGTATCTCAGTGTTGCATGAATATTAATATAGTTCTATCTTGTCCAGACATTTGATGAAGTTGATTCAAAGAGCGATGGAAAAATCGATCAAGAAGAGTGGAAAGAGTTTGTGTCCAAGCATCCATCTTTAATAAAGAACATGACTCTTCCATACTTCAAGTGAGTATTAAATTTTGAGTCCCGCTTGTTTATCATGTCGACTGCATTGAAAACAATTTTCTCTCTGTTATTTTTTTATTTTTTAAGGGACATAACCTTGGCATTTCCGAGTTTTGTGATGCACACTGAAGTTGAAGATTTCAATGTGTAGATGACAATGCTATGCAAGATTGAGTATAAATAACCTCAATCTATATATGGCTTGAGATTCCTCGAACTGTTTTCTTCTGGAGAAACTAGGAAGTCTTTATTGAACAAACTACTATGTTATATCGATGACAAGATCCCTAAAGTGCAGCAAGCTGCTGACTGGGTTTACGAGTGCAGACACTTAAATTTTTCCATCTGAGTTCTTGTAAAGAGTGTTTGATATATAGGCTTAGTACAAGTTGGGTTCATATGTTTTTAAATATGCAACACGCCTATCCTTTTTGGCATTTTTTCTTTTCCTTGGCTGAAATGTATGAAGTGAACTGATGTGAAGTATTTATTACCTGGGTCCATGCCCTTACCTGTTAGCTTTTCAAATCAAACTAATAAAAGTTGTTGGTGTCATTTTCTTCATGCTCCATTGCTTCTCAATGTTAAGTTGCTTTTTTGGGGAAAGTCACACGCACCAAAGCGCAAGAACTAAGAGAGTGGAGGGTGGGAAAACCATAAAAGGACTCCCGAAATCAGTAGTTCCAAGAAACCCGGAGGTAATTATCAGCCTTGAACTTGGACCGGACTTGTTAGACTCGCTAATAAGTTCGAGTATGAGCCCAATTTGACAGTACCTAGACATGGCTTTTTTTTTTTTTTTTTCAATTTTACTCGATTAATCCAATTCAAATATTATGAAATTTATTTTAGCGATTGACTTTTTCAAATCTTTTTTTACCATTTTCAAAACTTAAACTGTAATTTTTGATTAAAAAAATAAAATATCTGATCATTCAATATAAAAGAATTTGATAAATATAATTTATATTAACTCAAACTTGCTAAAACCTTTGAGCCTTAAAATATTATAAATATGATAAGAATTTAAGGATATTTGATATAAAAATCTTCTCCATTAAAAATATTTTGGGGGTATTTGTTAAATATTGTTATATTAAATAAATAAGATAATTGAATTATAATATATATTTATATTAACATTAAATTAAAATAAGTTATTTTTACCATAATAAATTTTGTGAAGAACCCAACTCTTCAAAAATTAATTAAGCAAACATTCATCTTTTCTTTTGAATAATTGGTATTTAAGCACCATACCACCGGTGCTGCTATTCTTTCTCTTACTGAAATTTTCTGATCAAACCAAAATCCCCTTTTCGTTACCACCTTTGATTCCAATCTATTCTCAACACCTTTCATAAACAACTCTGATTTTGACCTCACTGCACAAGCACCCAATCATGTCGCCAATACCTTTCACTCGAATCTTTTTTTCGCCAACTAATCTCCATGATCTCCTGTCAGGTAATTATCCTCAAACCCTAATTTTTAACTCTCAATCTGCAATTTTAATAGATACCCAATTGTAATTATATGTTCTGTTCGTGCTTGTTATGTTTAATCTTGTTTTCTAATGCAACCGAAGAGATTCAAATTGAAAATGCCGGTGAATGAATCGAGCGTGTCGCAAATCCTAGACGACTGCATTTTCTTTCCTCCCGAGGAGAGCAGTATCCTTTACCGGGATATGTAGCACTGTCGACGATCAGTTTTTCGCCAGACGATTCATTGATCGCTTATTTGTTGGGTCCTGATCATAGTTTGAACAAGGAAGTGGTTGCATTTGATTTGAAGAGTGGTAAGCGGGAGTCTTTTTTCAGCCCATTTGGTGGTGGGCTTGATGAGAGCAATCTGTCGGAGGAAGAGAAGTTGAGGAGAGAGAACGAAGGAGAAAGGGTTGGATGTTACTTGGTATGAGTGGGTCAAGTCGTCTTCGAAGAGGAAGACTGTTATGGTGCCTTTGCCTGCTGGGGTATGTGAATGAACATGTGTTGTTTGATTTTGATGCTTGTAATGCTAGCTAGTGTTATGAGTATATGAATTTTTATTATGTGATTGTTTTGCTTTGTTGCTAATTTGGCATATAGTGTTTAATGTTGAAAAGGATGAAACTTGTCATTGGATGGCATTGTACTAGATTACTCGTATTCTTCTTTAAAAATTGTAAGTAATTGTAAGTGAATGCGAGGTTAGCTAGTTCATGTCTCTCTTGACATAATGGCCAAACGTCCTAGGATTGAATCTCGTCTGAACCAAGGTATTTTTCTTTGAAATGCAAGACCATGACGATTTGTTATACCTCCTGAAGCTGGAAATTGGACTATTGAAAAGAAAATGGACTTTGTTTTAAAGGAAAGGGAAAAAGAGAGATGGGACTTTGGTTAGTTTTGTAAGAAGTTGATTTTCGTTGTTGATGGGAATCAGTGGATTGATGGGCTACCTATTATCTTGGAGAAAATGGAAAGAGTGAGATGATGTGGGAGTAATTATGGGAAAATTATAGAGGAAAGAGATAAATTTGATGTGATTCAGCCAAGCTTAGATGTCGTTTTTTGCTAGAATAAGCTAATGGGGAACATGAAAAAAGTGCCACGGAATATCTGTCCATGTTAGTGGGGCAACAATAAAAAGCAAAAAAGGAAAGTGTGTTATATGACGGCTACATTTGATTCCTTTCTCTGCTTCCCACATTTCACAATTTAGTGCTTAGGAAATCTGTTTCCTTTGTAGCCGTGTTGATGGGATTTTATTAAATGAAAGAGTTATGTTTTGCCTTTTAGCTGTTGTCATTCATGCAATCATTAATGTATGGGTGCAACATCCAGAAATGATTTTCTTATGTCTGCTTTGTAGCTCAAATTAAGAGAACTGAGTAATTTATCTAGAGAAAATGTGCATTGAAGAGCATAGTGTGTAGCATAAGACTACCATCGTTTTGATATTGTGTACATTAGATTGGAATGTGGTTCGGAGGATGAATATTAAATGTGGTGGATTGAAAGAGGAAAAGTTATCCTCTTTCTTACCCATTCATTAACAAGGATATGATGGAAACGAATTCTTGGTGGAAAACAACCGGGGGGAAAATGAACAAAAAGAAGTTTCTACCCCGTTGATTATTTGTGGACTCTCACTTTTGCATGGAGGAATTTGATTATTTCATTTCATCTAGATTTTTCTCAGTTAGAAGTTTCCTGGATTACACTTTTCCACTAATTATATCTCTATGTGGACAGATTTATTTGCAGAATTATTCTTGTTCTGAGCCAGGGCTTATGCTTTCAAGCACATCATGTTCACCCGTTATTGATCCACATCTCTCTCCAGATGGCTCTGTGATTGCTCATGTGAGGGATTATGAGATCTCTGTCTTGAATCTCCTGTCAAATGAAGCAACAAAATTGACGTTTGGAGCCAACAGAAATGTTCTGGTGAGCTCTATTTGTCAATGTTGATTTGAGCTCTAATTTTTCTGCCTTTCAAATAGAGGGAACATTATGTTGAAAAGTCTGAAATAAGCGATGCTTTAGTGGAGGTATCTGCTAATCATTCATTTCTAAATTGCTGGTTTTTCAATATGAACTTTACTGTGTCATTTCTTTTTATGGCCTTTGTACCATGTCTGGTTGTTTGCATGTCTCCTAACATTTGGTCTGGTACGCTGCATGATTCTCATAATGAGTTTCAACACCTATGATGCCTGATATCTTGAGCCAGACAAATAAAATAAACAACAACAATCTGAGCTTTAATTCTAACAATTTGGATCGATCATTTGAGAGACAAATATGGATATAAAAAATAAATAAATAAATAAAAGAAAAAAGAAAAATATATATATAATAACACAAAAAATATATATAATAATAAAAATAATAAAAATAATAAAAATAATAAAAATAATGAAAATAATGAAAATAATGAAAATAATGAAAAATAATGAAAAATAATAAAACTATATATATATATATATATAATATGTTGATTTAATTTGTGCGGATTCTTATACGTCACTCATTCCTATCCAAAACCATCTTCTCGTCTTAACCCTTAACTATCATATCTTTTCGAATAAATTGTATCTAAATTTTCAACGGTTTATCTTTACATTTTACTAGATTTTCTATATTGAAATTCTCGATTCTTCTGACCGGTGCGTTTTTGGGTCTTCTTTGCATATGAGCAAACCATCTCAGTCGACACTCTCGTATTTTATCTATAATTAAATTAACTCTCAACTTGTTATGAATTTCTTTATTTCTAATTCTATCTTTTCTAGTCTTATCACGTATCCACCTAAATATTTTCATTTTTTCTATAGCCATTTTTTGTTTTTTTTTTTTTTGTAATAACCTAACACTCAGTATCATACCATAATACAGATCTTACCACGATTCTATAGAACTTTCCCTTCAAATGCAGTGGCATCGTGCGATCGTAAGGAACTCCGAATGCCCTTCTCCATTTCATCCAACCCGCTTGAATCCTATGGTTTACATCTCCATCTATATCATTATCATTTTGAATAATAAAATCAATATATCTAATTCGTTCATATTTTAGATACATTTTGTCCATCTCATCTAATATTTTTTTCATCATTTTGATGACTGTCGTTAAATTTACATCTCGTATATTCAGTTTTCTATTTATTTAATCTAAACCATCTGGATTCCAGTGTAACCCTCCATAACTCTAATTTAGCATAATACCCTCTCTAATTTCATCAATCGATACTATATCATTCGCAAAAAGCATATATCATGGTATTTCAGTTTGAATGTTTTTTGTGATTTCGTCTATCACTATTGTAAAGAGAATGGGACTTAACGCAGAATCTTGATGGAGTCTAATGTTAATGGGAAAGCTATCGCTCAGACCCCCGCAATGTTCTTACATTGGTTACAAATTGCTCATACATATTTCTAATAAGATTAATGTATTTCAAGGAGATCCTTTTTTCTATCAGCGCCCATCACAATACGCTTTTAGGAATCTTATCATATGTTTTTTCTTGATCAATGAATACCATGTATAGATCTCTCTTTTGTGCTCTATATGTCTCCATTAAATGTCTCAACAAGTAGATTGTTTTTGTGGTGGATCTTCCTGACATAAATCTAAATTGATTTTAGGACACATTTATTTTTAATCTCAATCTATACTCCTTCACTCTTTCTCATAGTTTCATGATATGACTTATAAGTTTAATTCCTTTATAGTTGGAGCAATTTTGTATGTCTCCTTTATTCTTTTATAGCGGTACAATTGTACTTTTCCTCCATATTTGTGACATTCTCTTAGTGTGCTAAATTTTATTAAAAAAATTCGTTAATATTATTATATCAAATTTACCCAAATATTTTCACACTTATATACGAATACCATCAGGTCCTATGGATTTATTATTCTTCATTCTTTTTAAATCCACCTTCACTTCATGAGGACGAATCATACGTTTAAAATCTCTATTAATCTTCTCTATAGGTATCTCGATATTTTCTATATCCGTTGTGCTCTTAACATTAAAGAGATTATCAAAATAATCTCTCCAATATTTTCTTATGTCTTCCTTCCTTATTAGTATATTATTGATTTCACTTTTAATACACCTAACACCATCTAAATCTTTTCCTTTTCTCTCCCTTAGTTTGACAATTCTGTAGAGCTCTCTTTCTCCGTTTTTAGTCTCCAATCTCTTGTATAGTTCATCATATGTCTTGCTCTTCGATTCTTGGATAATCTTTTTCACCACTTTTTTTGCATTTTTGTATTTTTTATATGTATCGTTATTACTATCACCTTTAAGATTCTTATAACACTCACACTTGATTTGGATAACAGTTTGTATTTTTTCATTCCACCACCATGATTCCTTGCCTATCGGGGTCTGACTCTTAGATACATCAAGAACTTCCTTACTATATTCTTAATATTAGTAGACATCTTTTTTTCACATTATTTCCGAATCATCGTTTGTGGACCAATTTGTTAATTGAATTAATTTATCTCTAAAGATCGTCACTTTTTCTCTTTTCAGGTTTCACCATTTAATTTTTGACTCCACAAATGGACGATACTTATTTTACTTTTTAGACACACGTATATTTAAAACTAGAAGTCTATACTGAGTTGCTACACTCTCCCCTGAAAAACCCTACGATCCTTACAGATCATTCTATCACCTCTCTTAATGAGAAAGAAATCTATTTTGCTAGTATTAGACTCACTTCTATATGTAACCAAATGCATTTCTTTTTTCTTAAAAAGAGTGTTTATAAGTACCGGATCGAATGCTGTGGTAAACTCTAAAATGGTATCTCCTACCTCATTCCTACTATCAAATCCAAAATTTTCATGTACGCTTTCGAATCCTTCATTTCTCTCTCCTACATGTCCATTTAAGTCTCCTCCAATAAATAGCTTCTTTCTACTATGTATGGTATGGTTTGTATAAATTCATTGAAATCCTCCCAAAATGGTTTGTATCTATATACTGATACCAGTTCTTCATGTGTTTCAGACTCATGGTTTTGCTGAGTATATAGCACAGATGAGACTAGAATCAGTCTTCTCCAAGTTTCAATATAAAAGGTGGTTAGAATGGTATATTGGAAATACTTTCCCGAGCAAAATGGTGCCCCTCAAAAGGCGTGATATATATATGTATATATATTTTTTGTGCAATGTGCCTATGCCAACAAAATGATGCTAACCATATTTGTTTATGAGCAGTTCATCACTCACTATTTTCCACTTGTTCTGTTGCTTCTTTCTTCGGGAAGAGATAGATAGGAAGAATGGCTACTGGTGGTCCTTTGACAGCAAATTCATTGCATTTACTGAGGTTGATTCCAGTAACGTACCTCTTTTCAGGATCATACACCAAGCAAAAACACTGTTGGTTCCGTAGCTCAAGGAAGATCATGCATGTCCGTTTTCTGGGGCTTCAAATGTCAAAGTACGCCTTGGAGTTTTTTCTGTGATTGGAAACTCTATTGTTTGGATGGCACTTAACTGTAGGGGAAGGAATCAAGAAAAGTATGATGAAGAATATTTGGCCAGAGTCACTTGGATGCATGGCAACATTCTCACAGTGCAAGTCTTTAATGGGTCCCACACCAAACTAAAAATACTGAAGTTTGATATCAGAACAGGTGAAATGACGGTTCTGTTGGTGGAAGAACAAGATTCGTGGGTGAACTTGCATGACTGTTTAACGCCCCTAGACAAAGTTGTTTCGAAATTTTCAGGGGGATTTTTATGGGCTAGTGAGAAGATGGGATTTTGACATCTTTACTTACATGACAAAAGTGTGGCTTGCTTAAGTCCTATAATTCAAGGTGAGTTAATGGTGGAGCAAATTGATGGTGTAAATGAGGCTACAGGGCTTGTGTATTTTACAGGGATTGCTGATGGGCCTTTAGAATCTCATCTCTACTGTGCAAAACTATTTCCCGATGAGAGCAGTCCCTTGCAGGCTCAGCAGAGATTGACTCATGGCAAGGGAAAGCATGTCGTTGTGCTTGATCATCAGATGCAGAGTTCTTGATTCTTTGGATTCTCCACCTAGGTTTTACTCTGCCCCTTGAGTGATGGGACTGCACTAATTCCACCTTTTGAGCAGCATTTCACCATCCCAAGATTTAAACGGCTTAAACTTGAGCCTCCAGAAATTGTTTCAATAAAGGCAGATGATAGGACTGGATTTTACGGGAAGTTGTATAAACTTGATTCTAGAAGGTTTGGACCACCACCTTACGGACCTTGATAAGTGTATATAGTGGTCCTGGTGTGCAACTTGATTGTGAGTCTTGGGCTAATACGGTTAGCATGAGAGTTCAGTATCAAGTCCGGTCCAAGTTCAAGCCTGATAATCACCTCCGGGTTTCTTGGAACTACAGATTTCGGGAGTCCTTTTATGGTTTCCCTACCCTCCACTCTCTTAGTCCTTGCGCTTTGGTGCGTGACTTTCCCCAAAAAAGCAACTTAACATTGAGAAGCAATGGAGCATGAAGAAAATGACACCAACAACTTTTATTACTTTGATTTGAAAAGCTAACAGGTAAGGGCATGGACCCAGGTAATAAATACTTCACATCTGTTCACTTCATACATTTCAGCCAAGGAAAAGAAAAAATGCCAAAAAGGATAGGCGTGTTGCATATTTAAAAACATATGAACCAACTTGTACTAAGCCTATATATCAAACACTCTTTACAAGAACTCAGATGGCAAAATTTAAGTGTCTGCACTCGTAAACCCAGTCAGCAGCTTGCTGCACTTTAGGGATCTTGTCATCGATATAACATAGTAGTTTGTTCAATAAAGACTTCCTAGTTTCTCCAGAAGAAAACAGTTCGAGGAATCTCAAGCCATATATAGATTGAGGTTATTTATACTCAATCTTGCATAGCATTGTCATCTACACATTGAAATCTTCAACTTCAGTGTGCATCACAAAACTCGGAAATGCCAAGGTTATGTCCCTTAAAAAATAAAAAATAACAGAGAGAAAATGTTTTCAATGCAGTCCACATGATAAACAAGCGGGACTCATAATTTAATACTCACTTTAAGTATGGAAGAGTCATGTTCTTTATTAAAGATGGATGCTTGGACACAAACTCTTTCCACTCTTCTTGATCGATTTTTCCATCGCTCTTTGAATCAACTTCATCAAATGTCTGGACAAGATAGAACTATATTAATATTCATGCAACACTTGAGATACTTGGTGACTAAAATGCAAGAGCTGTTCGTACCTTATCAACTATTTCTTCGATGACGTCATCTGATAGTACCAGATCTGATTCATGAAGAAGTGCCAGAACCATCTCCTTCAACTATCATGTAATACAAACAAGGAGAACACGGTGAATACAAGACATTGTAGATTGTACAATATAAGGAAAGGACGTATCTAGCCTTTCAATGAAGAACTTACTTCCTCTCTCTCAATGAAACCAGTGTTTCTCAAGTCGTACAATCTAAATGCAACTGCCAAAAGTTTTCTAGGTTAGTAGATGGAATTTACTTTCTACATAGAAGCTCTAAATAATATCACTCGAGCATGTTAGTTTCAACTGAACAAAACCATACTTGTAGTCATCAATATGTACCAGATAAAGAACATCAGTTCTTACAGGCAATTTTATCTGCCACAGGTGCATTAGGGTGAAAGACAGCTAATGATCGAACAAATTCGCCAAACTCGATCACGCCATTACGTTTCAAATCAAATAAATCAAATATCTGCACCAACATTTCAAGACAGGCAGGGTTAATAAACTGAAACAGCCATAGATTACATTGTCTTAACAAGAATAAATTTTGCAGGTGAAAGAAGCATAAGAAAATTTTAGCATGAAGAACAAATTTAAATCACTCAAATATCTGTAATTACGAAGTGAATTATTTTAGAGAGGGAGCAAATGCACTACGGAGAAATATAGAGAATGGTTTCAACATGTGAAAATTTTATGGACTAAATGATCCCAGAGGAGTCAAGTATTGCATACCCTGTCAGCAAAAAGATTGCGCTTGTTTTTGTTCCTGAAGAGTGCAAGCTGTAGTTCCTCCTACTCAGAGATAAGATACAAGAATCATAGGAATCAAATGAAGAAAGGGATACACCCTATAAATTTCCTCACAAATAAGAATAAAATCAAGCATATATAAACTAGGTTTCTGTACCTTGTGAATAAGACCATCATCATTTATGGAACTACTTAATTTCTTAAATAGCTCATACAATGCCTCAACTTCACTCACAGTGACTGCAGAAAGGGCAAACAAGACAATCATATCAATTCCCACCTTAAACGTTCAGAGGTATTCCATTCCACTTGGTAAGTTCACCCCCACAAACAAAATTCAGAAGTACCACCAAAAAAATGGATCAATAGGAATACTAATTATTTGTCCATAAACCCACAAAAATTCTATCATATTTAGAAAGATACATCAATACTCACAAGGTGTTTCAGAAGCAAGAACTGTAGGCTCCTCATAGCCAGGTGTTTCTCTACTCTTTGAGCCAATGCAGCCCATAAGAACAGTTACCAGTATCACTGGAAAGATGTTCGGGAGGTTTGCAAGCTCATTCTAGTGGTGTTGCTAATCTGCCAAGCCCGGAACCTGCCAATGAGCAAAGAAGAATATATCTTTCAATATTAACAACAAAACATAGATTAAGAACTGAAATATGAAATCACAATCAGAAGTAGTTCGTATTTATTATTTCTACATTGCAATTCAATTTTCCTTAATTTAAACAAGTTACCGTTTCAAATAATGCAACTTATCTTATTTTTCTACTTAAGATTTACAGAGTTGAACATGGGTAAAAATCAAAAATTTAACAAAATCCTTAGATGACAGCTTTGTTTCATTAGATTTAACAAGCTCAAGTTTACAGTGGAATGCAATTCTGGTAGAGATTAAACAAGCAAGCAAAAGGATTGACCAGGAGAGTATAGCATTATACCGATCTATCTACAACTTCAATGCTAATTAGGCACCCAACTCATTCTATTTACCTAAATTCAACTCCAACAAAAATACCTTTCCAAATACATATATACATATATCATTGCAAGGTTGAAGAGAATCTATATTTTTATGCAAGTGTGTGTATTTATGCACCACATGGGATAAATCCACTTCAAAGGGTGCCATACATTCAAGTTGAAAGAAGAGATGCAACTCATTGAGCAGTTTACTAGGAGACCTGAATTATACTTCCTAAACAAGAAACGGCATCCAATCAGCCAGTTGACCATGTAATCACTATAGTGGAAGTCAAATTATTTGTTTCTATTACATGACACAAAAAAATCCATGATACACCCATAAAAACCAATAATATTTAATCTGTAAATAGAGATTATCTCCCGGAAGATTGAGGGGGAAAGCTTGAAACCGTAACATGAAACTGTTGCAGATATTAGTTCTAGATGATTCATATTCAATTTAATATGCAAAGACTCCAAAAGCTAGACAAGAATTCAATGGCCCATTAATTTTAGCATGTTCAATATACTAAGGGATATGCTAAAATTGAGTTTGAAGGGGAATATTAAATAATTAAGTGCTGAAGTCTAATGAAAGAGACAGATGACAAGGTGTGAAAGGAAAAAGCAGACCTGGTCTAAAGGCCTAAAGGCACATCAACACATTGATAAATAAGCATGCAAGATTATGCATGCCCTCTAATTTGGGCAAGAGTGACACTAGCTTTCGATATTTTGAAAATGAACAATGTCTGATATTTAAAGATCAACCCAAATTTTGTGGTAGAAAATCCAGCATACAACAGCAAGTTGATAATCAAATTGACATTGTCGACAGATAAGAGCAGCCCCGATTTATATATGTAAACAAACACAAAATTACATAATCTATCTACAAATATATATATATTAAAAAAGTAAATTCATAGATTAAAGCATGTGCACATTATATATATATTAAAATCCATACAAGATCTTTTTCTGCAAATAATGGAAAAGGTGAAAAAGAAAAAAAGATAGACGTGTTCTAAATCTTCAAATTTTTATCTTGAAAGCCCTGAAGAACAGTAATAAATTCTTGAAGCAAATCAGTGAAAAGATGTGTTTTCCCGTGCCTACTCAATGAAAAGTGAACACATTTTAATCGGTTCACTGTTGGATAAATCAAAAACGAATTATTCCATAGAGCAAAAAAAAAAAAAATCTTTTTCTCAAAAAACCCTAAATTAGTGTTACTCAGGTGAAACTTCTAAGTAAATGCATTAAAAAAAAAAAGTTTCAAGGAATAAAACCAAGATGTTGAACAAGAAGGGATAACCAGCGGCCTCCTGGCTCAGATTTTAAAAAAAAAATGAAAGGAGTAAACAAAACCTAGATCCTACAAAATCAAGTAGATCAAATATATGAAGAACAAAAAAGGGAATAGTTAAGAAACAATAAAAAAATTGGATTCTGCAGACATTTTTCAACCGAACAGACGCAAAAATTCAGAGTCCAATGAATCTCAATACGAAGAACAGAAAAATCTGTCACCCAGAATACAAAATTTGTTTCACAAACACAGACAAACTTCAGATTCTACTTACTCATTACATATGATTAGTGACATCATTACCTACGAATACTTGATAAGATTTAGAATAGACCCACATGCAGAAACCCCTGAAGAAATCATTCAAGAAACAAGACCCATGGAGAGAGAGAGAGAGAGAGAGAGAGAGAGAGAGAGAGAGAGAGAGAGAGAAGAGACCTGTAGGAGCTTTCCGAAAGGAGAGAATTTTGTGATGCTCATAGGCTGCCTCTTTCCTGGGGGTTGATTGCATTTGATTTTTGCTTTCTATGTTAAAAGTCTCTATTGATTGGACGTCTGTGTCTCTTGCTTTCTCGGTCTCTGCGTCTTGAGCTCAAAAAGATTTCAACAGCCCTTGCTCCTCTCTCTCTCTCTCTCTCTCTCTCTCTCTCTCTATTACTGTCATTTTCAGCTCGCTAATTTTGTCTATTATTTTATATTAATTTATTATAGGAGGGAGAGTCATTTGAAACCACCGTCCCCTCCGTTCAACTGTCTTCCACTTCTCTGCTTAAACAAATATATTTGAAAGTTTTTATTTCTTCCTTTAGTTTTATTTTCTCTCCCCGTACTAACATTTCATCATTAATTTTAATTTTGAATAGTAATTATGGGTGAGATTTTATTATTTTTTACCACACTCACTTAGATGAATTTAGGGTAATGTATAATATTATTGTTTTTTTCTAAGATTTTTGTCACACTTATCATTATAAAAAAAATATCTAAAGAAAATATTTTAGTTGAGAAAAATAATGGTTAATTTTTTTTATTTTTTATGAAAATAACTTAATAATTTAGTAAACATAGATAGTAATACATGTTATATCAAATTAAATTTCAAATAAATTTTAAAATGCCAAAATGCCAAAATATATATATATATAAAAAAAAAAAGGTGTAAAAACTGCAAAAGGAACTTTCATAGGCTATACAAAAAGAAATATAATTATGTTTAGATTTTAGTAATTATTTTTTTATTTATTTAGAGGACTCTTTTTTCATATACATGAAACTTTAGGGACACATCGGAAAGTTCAAACACTAGATCTGGGAGGAAGACATCTTGAATAAAAATTTTTTACCACTCGAATGTTTCTGTAAGTTGCAGAACCATCTTTTGAGTCATTCTTCCCCACAAAAAAAAACCCTTATTTTTTTGGTCTCCTAAAATAAAATTTGTAAAGTAACCTCCAAAGTTTAAGGTTGGTACGATTAATAAAATTCAGTTAATGGTTAATAAAAATTCTTAATTAGTATTTAATTGTATACCCGATAATGTTTGTTGGTAATGTATAAAATGATAAAATAAAAAAGATAATTTTATATTATTTAAATCTATTTATTTTTTAAAATACTTTTTTTTTCATGTTATTGCTATATACTAATTACAAATATAATATTTATAATTTTTAGAAATAAATAATTTAAATATATATTATAAAAATAATACAAATCTTATAAAACTGATGGCTTTATAAGAAAAATTAATTGTTTACCTATTCAAAAAGACAATCAATTGCTCATAATGAATACCATAACAATAACTTGAATAAACTTTATGTTATAAAAAAATTATATTATTATTTTTATTTTATTATCATATTATAGAGATTTAAAAAGAATGGAGAAATATGTAGAAATTAAGGGTTATTATTATTAATGTACGGTAAAATAGTAAAAGAATAATTAAAAATAATTTTTGAAAAAAAATCTTTAGAATTTTTCTTATATACAAGGGGTGTAATAAAACGTAAATTTTAAAAAATGCGATAATCAAAAAGTCACGAAAATAATGTATAAAGTTTGAAATCATTTAAAAAAGTAATTACCGATATTTTATTAGTATAATTTTTCTTACAATAATTATAGTTTAAATAAAATATCTTATAATAAATGAAAATTGTATGGTTATACTTACAAATAACAATGATATTGGTCTTTCTTCTCACCATTGCATTGACGAAAGAAAGAAGTACACAAAAATACTCCTGGTCCTAATAAGAGAGTGAAAGTTTAGCCCAGTAAACATTGATTATGCTCAAGTAAACAATATTGGTCTTTCTTCCCACCATTTCCTTGGCCAAAGAAAAAAGGTAAACAAAAATACTCGGTCCAAATAAAAGATAGCGAAAGCTAACAAGATCTAGTTGATTCAGTAACTAAATATTAATTATACTTAAGTAAAATCTCGAATTTAAATATTATGTACGAAGAAAACAGATATTGGGAGAATTTTTTCCCTTATTCTAATGTGACTTGAGTAACATTTAATCGAATTTAATATGAATATGGATGATTTATAAAAAACAATAATAAGAACACCACGGATCTTAAAAAAGAGATGAAAAAAGGACCGGAAATGAGATTACAAAGTACATTAAGAAATACTCCACCTAAAACATAAATAGCAGAATAGAGGCTTAATATTCCTAACAAAACATAGTATAAAATTATTAGGGCTGTTTTCCTAGGATCTAGGATAGGAATATCCTTAAAGAAATGAATCACTCTCTGCCTGCCCTACAAGGCTATTGCTAACAGACTAACATAAAATAGTTTTTCTCCTGTGTTTAAGTAATCCTCATTTTATTTTGTGATTAATATAGAATAAGATAATTATTTGAGTATTATGCCTAGTTCCCTCCCCCCGGGGTTGTTTTACTCATACCATCATTAATCCTAGAATTAAAATATATATATATATATATATATATATATATATATGAAAGAAATAACGTATGTTTTACATAAACTGCGACACAGCCACACTCCAGCCGAGCCCTGCCAACACGTAACAGGCTGTAAGCTGAACACAGAACATTGTAACATTCTCTCTCTCTCTCTCTCTCTCTCTCCGTATGGTATGGGTATTGTGTTCTTGCAAATGAAGTATGGCAAAGCCAATTTTGGACTCCTTAATGTCGTCAACTATTCCTAGGTATACTGTCTTTGGTGATGTCTATTTTCCCACAGGGCCACAAGCTTCTTAAGACTTCACAATATCAAAATTTCTCTCTCTCTCTCTCTCTCTCTCTCTCTCTCTCTCTCTCTCTCTCTCTCTCTCTCTCTGTGTCTCCGTAGGGGTGTTGTGTTCTTCAATTTCGGATTCCTTCATGTCCCAAAACTGTTACAAGGTCCACTTTTCTTTTATGATATCATATCTCTCTAAAAGTCACCAGGTCATTAATCGAGGCTTCACAATTTCAATGTTTGAACGAGGTCACTGCCACACATTGGTCTCAAGTTGAAATCTACGGCTCTATCTCATCTCTATCACCAGACACCTATTTTCTTACTTTTCGTTGATGTTTCCATATTTTGTTTTCCTGAAATGTATTTGGCTTTTCTAATTTCTTTCTTTCTTTTTTTTGGGTGCAAGGCTTTTCTCATTTCTACTTGCAAGTCAAGGCCACTCAAATATACACTGTTTTCTAATGAGAGTAGGATAGGAAATATTTAGTTTGTACTCAAAAATCAAAATTAAATTTAAAATAAAAAATTTTAGAAATGGAACAAATAAATTTATTCTAATATTATCTGTTTGATTCAAATTCTAAAATAAATACAATTATGGTCGTTGATATTTATGGCAAAGCCAATTTTGGACTCCTTAACGTCCTTAATGTCGTCAACTATTCCCAGGTATGCTGTCTTTGGTGATGTCTATTTTCCCACAGGGCCACAAGCTTTTTAAGACTTCACAAAAACTAATATCTATTTGATATAAATATTTTTTACTTTTTATCGACTTATTTTATAGTCAAATATATTCTAATACAATTATAAATATAAAATTATAAATTGAATTATAGTAAATAAATAAATAAATATACAAAAATCAAATGAAGAAAATAACTAAAATCATAATCACGTATTAAAATATTATTTATTATATATCATTTTCTTTATTATCCTCAAATTATTGGGGTTAAAACTCGAATCCGTTGTTGTTTATCATTTTCTTTATTGTAAATTTGAATTTCTTGTTTGGAGAATAGGATTTTATAAGTGAATGTTGATATGATATTGATATATATTATTGTAAATATTTTAAAATTTTCCTGTAAAAAATGATTACTACTCAATATCAATTGGGTTTGGGTTAAAATTCATATTTTTACTTTGATTTCACAAATCTCTTATTCTGTACATTTTATTTTCAAGCCTCCATTTCTATTCTATTAAAATATGTGACCCCACCATCCAACATTATTTATTATTAGCAACCAGTCATATCAATTACAAAATGAGAATAGTGATTTCCTGAATTTTAAATAAATTTATTATTAAATTGAGATTTTATTCATATTTTTATATGAACAATATAATTAATTTTTTAAAATATTCGAACGGTAAAAAACTCTTACTTAAATATATATATATATATATATTTTTATGATTTTCAAAATCTTTATATAACAAAAAAATAATTAATTATATATTAGTTCAAATATAACAATTTATACATTTTTTTTCCTTATTAGTATAATTATATTGTTTTTCACTATTCCTGCAAATTAAACTATTTAGTGTTAATTTGATCTGAATCTAATCGATTGCATGCAGGTCAACAATAAAATTTTAATATAATTCTTGATGATTATGATAAAACCATATCTGAATGTTATTAGACTATCAGGGTCGATTCCTCTTTTCTTTTTCCCCTAATTTTAGTATGGATAAATATCTATTATTTATAAATGAGCAGATCTTTTGAAGGGTATATTTAGCACACATACGGGTCAATGGAATTATATTTTCAAAAATTTTCAGGATAATAAAAAGAGTTGCCCTGAAATTAATTGCGGCTCTCTAGCCCCTCTCTAATATCATGACTCCATGCAATCATCTCTCTCTCTCTCTCTCTCTCTCTCTCTCTCGTTTTTCTCCCTTATTTTCACACCTACAATACACTAATCTTGGAAAAATCCAAGATAAAGGCATTGTGAAAACTCAATACCTTATCGCTTGTGCTCCCCATTTGTATTTCAAGCGTGTTCAGCTATACCTTTTTTTTCATTAGGATAGGATGCGTATATAATTTTCTTTTTTATATAAATATCGTAAAAATTATCAAAATACACATATTCATAAAAATTTGAATATGATATCTTAAAAAAAATATTTAAATAAAAATAATTTTTCATTATTTAGACATCCCTACAAGGACAGGATGCCTATACATCTGGGACTACACAAAATGGCCATTTTTATATAATTAAATAAATTAAAATTATAATAAAACTCAACTAATTTATTAAAAAAACAAAAACAAAAACAAAAACATTTGTGTGGTTGCCTTTGGACTAAGAGTTTGCAGATAATTGCTCTTACGTATGTATCTTATACGTGTTGTCAATGCACCTTTCATTTTAATTTTAATTGGATATTTATTAAGCTTTGCAGGAACCGAGAGGGCAAGTCCACATCAGATAAAAAGACACGAAATTGGTTTGACCAAAGTACAACACAGCCGTGTATAATAATGGCATTCCAACGAAGATGGTGAGATTTTATAATATAATATAATATAATATACTCTAAATTTGAATATTACTTTAATATCTTTGCTTGTCCAATTTTAGGGAGTCTGAGAATCTCATTACTCCTTCGGTCATTTTCATTAGGTTCAATCCACTGGTAGCCATAAGTCTCCATCTATACAACAGTTCTAAAGACAAAATCCGAGTTGCAAATCTACCACTTGCAGCATAAAACGTCTTGGATTGAATTGTCTGCCCCATATTAAAAAGGTTCAGAATCATGAATCGCAATACCAAATCTCCAACGTCACGGCTTGAATTGTCTGCCCCATTTTTGTAATCTTATTGGGGCACTGACTTCAGCAGTCAGGAAGGCAATGGAAGCTTTGTCGCGTCGGTCCAAGCAAACTTGCATATACTGAGAATTTAGAAGAGTACTCTTACTCTTGAGCCATGATCGAAGCTGAGGCTTGAGTGGCTTTTGGGCAGTTGAAAGTTCTAGATCATTGCAGATTACACAACCAGACAGGATCTCAAAAACATATCTACTAGTATGAATAATTTTCAGTCCTCTTTTTAACACTAAAATTCCAAATCATATCAACTAACTGCAGCTCATCCTTCAAGCTTGAATGGTTGGCAGCCACCAACTATTGAGAAACAGGGAAGAAACTTGAGTCAGCAATGACCAAACACTGCTGCGATAGATGGCTTTGCCACACTGCTCTCGACTTTCGGCTAGTCAAAAGGGTGAAATGGGGCTACTAGATTTTGCTACCCCTCTCAGCGTTACCTTAAGAAAATACCTAAGAGGGAGAGAGAGAGAGAGGAGCTAAACCCCAGGGTCGGTGTATATATTAAGATTTCTTTCTGAAACCTCATCATTGGAACATACAAATAGAAAAGTTGTCACCAGGATGATCACACAGAAGAGGAAAGCATCCCAAACAGACAAACCAACAAACCATGGGAAATATGCCTTCACAATGACCTGCCTCAGCTACAGAGGTTGGGTATGCAGACCCCAGCATCTTGGTTTTGTTGTTCCTTCCATATCCTTCCTGTGACTCTCAGCTTCAGCTCCTTCCTGTCTCCACCAGAGAAGAAAAGTGCCATATTCCGTTGGATAATGAGACCATCGTGGCTATCCCTGACCTTTCGATGGCTATCTCTGATGCTCCTTGGGGTGCCCTCCCATATAAGTTTCCTGCCATTTGCTCCTACCTCTAAGCTATAGCTGTAATTCCGAGCCTCATTTTCATCACCCATAAATCGAAGGAATGCCATATATACAGGGGCCATCCCAAGCTGGAAGGCTTCGAAGTGAAGACAAAAGTATTGACCAAAACAATGGAAAACCTGATAAAATTAGGGTGTCAGCCACAAAAACCTTGGAAACTCGAGAGCATTCGTTTTATGGGACAATGAAAGTCTTGTATTAAACCAAACAGGCAACCAGAATAATTTATCCATTTTTTTGAAACTTAAAGATGTAATAATTTCTCAAAACAAACAACCGTAAATTCAACTTACAGTGAGCATCCAAGTGGCATTTTCTACTTCACGAGGATTGGACTTCACATAGCGATGGTTAAATGTACATCCCGTATGCATATCCACTTTGTGGTCATCCCTCAGATGGGCAACCAGAAAAGGAATATCCCCAACCACAGAGCACTCTGATCCGGCGTACGGGCAATTATACGGTCTAAAGTTACACACTGCCTCATGCTTCAATTTGCTGTAATATGGGAATATCTCTGGACATCCCAAGGAGTAATACTTGCAAGGCAGTTCAAGTGATTCTGCCACCTTCTCCAGTGCTAAACACCTAATATCTCCAAGTTCCTGTCTACAGGTAGGGCAGCGGTTGTGCACCCTAGATTTACAGGTTGAACACAGCGTATGTCCATTTTGGCACTGCAAGAAGCCAAATTGTTAGCAGCTCAAACCAATAAATCAGATGCTCCAATATTGACACTTGGAGAAAAAAGGAGGTAAAAAATCAAAGAAATCTTATGCAGCAAATGTTTGACTTTACTCTAAACAGTCATACAATAATATAATTGGCCAAAATACAATATTAAATATTATGGGGAGACTCTGATTCATTCTTAATCATTGTAACTCCTGTAAACTAACAAAACTTCAATAGAAAATTCTCATTTCCATGTAAATTTAGATCTATTTTAGCAAAATCCACGCTTAAACAAATTTTTCAATATGTACAAAATTATTAGTTATATGCATTTTTCAAATGACAAATGAGTGAGGCTTTAATAAATTAGTGCCTCCAAGAGAGAGGTCCACAGGGCCAAAGAGTTTCCAATGATGGTATAATTCACTAGAACAACATTTATGATTACAAGATTAGAACATCAGAAGGACCCCGAAAAAGGTGAATAAACTAATAATAAGGATCATTAGACAACATTTTAAGTTGAATACGAACCCATCCCACCTCCCAAACCTCAGGTTTCCCAACCAAACAAAAAAGTGCGGAAATTCTGAAGCTGAGAATGTTTCAAGAAAATTAAGCATCAGGTTGCAGAAGAAAAGATAAGAATGTACACAGTTGAACATGAGAAAACTTCACATAAGCTCATGATGCCTCAAGATTGTTCAAAGTAATATGAAGCTACACATTTTATTTAATAGTTTGCCGCAACAATCATTCACAGTAATATGGACCACAATGTTAATGATATATTAAACAATAAAGCTACCACTGCCAGCATCTTGAGCAGTTGGAGTATCAATAACAAACAAAGCCTTGATCCCAAATTTTGAGATCGACCGTTTGAAAGACTAATAGGAGAGAGAAGAGAGAAAATAAAATAAAATAACATAACATAACATAAAATAAGAGTTTGAAAGAAAAAACAGAGAAGATAAAACTAAAAAATAATGAAAAGAATGAAGTAAAGATAAACTATTCATAGAAACTAATAATAATAATAATAATAATAATAAACTCATGCAGCTGGAGTGATTTTTAAAAAATATTTCCACTGTTCCACTTTCTAGCACTCCTTAAAATTTATGTATTTAACTTGTCTACAAGAAACAAGAGACACGCAGTGAGATTAAAGATTTGGCTGTAATAGTAGTATCAGCCACACTTTAAGGTTAATATTAAATTTCCAGCTATACAGAGAAACACTAAAAAGAAAAGAGAAAAAAAAAGGGAACCAGAAGAAAATAAAACTCCAGCCAGCACAGATGCTAATACAACCGTTACACCAGTGATGGATACAAAACAACCACTATGTGACCATTACAACCAGCAATGAGCCGCAATGCCACTGCGGCATTAACATGACGCTTCAACCGAGTAAAAAAAACCCACCCCTGTCTGGGCAATTTCCATCATATTAAACCCGCTACACCTAATACACTTACGGCTGCAACCACAATTTGAATCCATTCCAGATCCTGATGTACAAAGTACAACACACATCTCCCTTAAACATGGTATTGATGAAATAAGTTACACCATGTTTACTCCATAAGAACTTATTGTCTATATTCACCATGCACGAGGACACTTCATATGCACAGAAAAATAGGAGGTAAGGGTAAGAGGATTAGGCTCCCTCCCCCAAGGTAGTTAAACTTTCTAATTAGTTAAACTTTTGAAAGTAGTTAAATAGAATAAAAACAAAAAGAAAATCGAAAATTTGAAAGTAGAAACCTAAATAAAGAAGAAATCTAATGAAGAATGAAAAACAACATACCGTGAACATTTTAATTTCTTGGATGCTCATGCATCAATTTCTCTCCCTAATGAATTTCCATGGACTCGTGTGACAGAAGGTTGCTACCACAGTAATTCTATTGGAGGCCATATTTAGTCTCAATAAACTTATGCAACAAGGTAGTTATTTCCAAAGGAAATGCCATAGCTACTTTCATGCTACAACTATGTTCTTAGTCACCAAGTTACGAAGACCTAGACCTCCTTCAAACTTAGGCTTATTGACCAACTCCTATATATGTCCCCCCCTCCCCCCGGGGCAGCAGAAACCATCTAAACAGTTTAAATGATTGAATCCAAAAGATTAAGAAATATAAGGTTTCGGCCCAGATGAACCCCAAGATATGAAACAGGCCACAAACCATTTTGATCCCAAACTCGTTATCTCCCTATTATATTTATGTTCATCAAATCAATCCTCATGCACGAAATCCTTTCAAACACCCTCAACAAAAAAGTACATTATCACGACCCTCAAAGTCCTCCTTTAGAAACTAATGATATCATCCAAAAAATGAGTATGGAAACCATTAAATCATCAATCTCAGTTACCCCTTAAAACAACCATATCCGCGGTAACCAAATATTAAAGCATTCAAACTTAACCTGTGAGGATATCAAAAGATTACCATTTACATTCTAGTTTCAAGCATAATCACTCAGGATATATATTGCGAAAGCTAACAAAGACAAGAGATGAGCAAAGTATGTGCAAACAAAAAGGTACACAAAGAAATCCACACAAATAAGAATGTCATCTCAAATGATCCATTTCATTCGCAACACAAGATCATCAAAGTGTAGATCATATGCCATTTTATTGCTAATGTAACTTATATTGTATGATGTCTAGCATAATCAAATGTGACACTGAAGCAAATTGTCCATGAACTACTGATAGAATTAAATGAAGAAGATTGATGAAAGATAAACTTCTAACTCCCAGGAAGAATAAGAAAACGTTCTGCTACAGATGGCACTATGATAACAATAAAAAAAGAAAACAAAAAAGAAAACTTAATAAAAAGTACTCAGTTAGATCTCACATCTTACTCAGTTAGATCTCACATCTTAAGTGCTTATGTAGTATGAACCACATTCAGACCATTGTTACCTTCCGGAGAATGTTCCAACATGGACAAAGATTAGGAGATATGGGAAGAAAACGAGTACATCCATTATCCTTAATCTCAATATAAAGTATGTTTTTATAAATCCTAATTGGGAGGGTTAAGATGCATCTTTTGTCACTCAGAGCTACACTTGATGCCTCACATGCAAGATCGAACTTTCCAAACAAAATAGATTATCATTAACACAATCATGTCCATTCAAGCGCATCCATACAATAAGCTTTCCACATTAGGTTGCTCTTTTTCCTCATAAAAAAGAAATGAAAGGAAAACCCAACAAGGGAAGGGGGAAAAAAAGGCAAACTAAAGTGACACAAAAAGAGTAACAAAATAAATTTTTGGCACAAAAGTTAGTGGTTACACATCCATCTTGCCCCTCCAGCAACAAATTCTAGAAATCTTGAAGCCGTCAGTTTGCTGCTCAACCCTGTGGAGTTCTCAAACAAGGCAGGATTTTACATACCATTCCATATTATCCTCCATGTTGGCCTCTTCCCTTGGAACTAGTTCCGGATATTTAGTAGTTTCAAATTTAGTAACATCGTATAAAACAATGAATTTTTTGCATTTAGAAGAGATGTGGCAAAAACGTTGGCATTGTTTGCGGTAAAAAAGCATGTAAAAAGGCCTTCAATGTACCAAAGCAAAAAAAAAAAAAATGGCACACAAAATATGTCATTTCATATCGTTAATGCCTCGCACTACAATTTTCAGATCTACTCTTTCAGAATCCTCTTAGCGCTTACAGTTTTAGTTTATCAAGCATGACCTAAAATTATGATTACCCTATCCTGCCTTATTCATCAATAGGACAATAGAGATATCAATCTAGTCCCAATTCCAAATCTAATTAAAGTCAAACAATATTGAACCATACAGAATACCAGATCAAGAAATCATTCAACGTGAAAAGATTCAAAACTCAAAAATTCTTGAGCAATTTCTCAAATACCCAATTTAGCAAATCTATTGTTCACCAAACCTAAATCATCAAATTCACCAAACAGAAAACAACGAAGGAAACCCCACAAAAAAAAACCCACAAACCCAGAAAATGAAAAACGCGAAATTTAAATAACAAAAACAAAAAAGCACAAACCTGATGGATGGGAGGGTACATAGAATTGGTGCAAACAGGACATTCCAACAACTCGTGGACGCTTGTTGCCGCAGGTTGAACATGTACTACATTGTTGTTATGAGGCTTCGCTGCGGCGGAGAAATGATGATTAAGATGGTGCTGAGGATGATGATGTCGATGGATCTCTTCATCATCAACCCCATCTGGTGTAACACATTCTATGCTGTCAAATTCCATTGTATTTTATGAATAAAACCCACAAAGGTATTCCAAACCCACTTCTAAAAAATTTGAACAAACGCGAGAATTAGAGAGGCAAATTGGTGGATTTGTTCGATTTGCCAATCACCAAACAAACCCACCTCTCTCTCTTTTCCCTGTTTCCTAATGTTGTATTGTATTCTAAGGTAATTTTGGTTTGTTTTGTTTCCGATTGTTTTTTATTTTTGTTTTCTATTGGTTTTTCCTGTCTTCGAGTTTGTTGTGTTGTGTTTATGATGCGGTGCGAGATCAAGGTCTCACCATCCAAACGACATAAATCATTGCGACTTCTCGTTTGATCAAAAATCAAAAATCAAACGGCCCCTAGTGTTTCAATTATTTCTCTTTTTTTAGACAGAGGAAAAGTGGGAAGGGGGTCAGGGTCCAGTGCGGCAGAGACCACGCATCTTTCCTTTGCGTTCGCTCTTCCGATCCTTGAACCCAGGATTAGGTCGGTAGGTGTCCAACGTGGTTTCATCACCGACGTTGACGTTACAGTGATTGATGGCGGTGACCTTATTGTTGCTGTTGCAAATCAAACATTCGTTGAATTTTTTGAAAGTGTAAAAAAACATAAAAATTTGTTCAGTATATTGTAAATAAAAATCTTCATTAATTAACAAGATTTGATATAAGTGGATGTGATTTTGCTTGTATTTAAAAAAAAAAAAAAAAAAAAAGGAAATTTTTTAGGCAAAAATTGAATAAAAAAGAATTTGTGCAACAGCTTAGCCTTTTCTAAAAGAGAAGGAAAATTTTTAAATCATTTTCTTATATTCTTGCCTAAGATCCGTTCATACAGAATAGAAATGCAAACTTTTCATTTTTTTTTTTTTTTACACAGTGATTGCGGATTGTTTTTTATTATATAAAAATTACAAAATATACAAAAATATATGCACTCCCGAAAATTCAAAATCTTGAAATAAATATTTGAGTAAAAACTTTTTATCATTCGAATGTTCTTATAAAGATAATTTTTTATGTTTATTAATAATAGACAAATGAATGATTAATTGTCTAACATTAATTCAAAGATAATTCGTATATGGTGTCTCAATCAAAAACCAGATATTTAAATTTTTGTTCAATTGTCAAAAGATAATTATTTTTAAAAATATAAAAAAAAATGCTTTCCCTTTTTTGCCCAAAAAAATAAAAAATAAAGTGCGATTTCTCGAGAATATAGACGGGGTCAGATCACCGTTTGAATCTTCTCTTTTTTTTTTTTGGAGTCATATTGTGGTTGCTACCGCAACAGATCGGAGCTCTCGAAGTGGGGTGGATATGGTAAGACAGAGCGTATTGAAAACAAAAGGCATGAGTGATGCCACGTGGGCTACCGCGTCATCCAATATTTTCCCCCTTCCGCTTCCCATGGGAAGAAGAAATCTTAGTTTTATTAATATATTTTTAATTCAAACAAAAAAAAAATTCTTATTATTTATCATTATATAGCTGAACTTGATTTGCATATTTTATTTAATTAAGTTAAATATAAATATTTTATTCAAATCTATTTATTAAATAAAATATTATCATATTAAAATTTATTTATATAAATAAATATATTGAAACCTAATTTAACTCGATTTAATTCAAAGTATTCGACTAGTTAAATAAGTTACGTTAAATAAGATTTTGAACTCTTTAGGTAAAAGTATTAGCTAATTGTTAAAATCTTATACATAATTCGATAATCATGTTAAAATCTAGTAAATCCAATTCGACCCCAATTGGGATAATTTTAATAATGTAATATTCATACAATATTCACAATTATGTTAATATAATATTCACCGAACTATATAAATACGGACATATACATCTATTATATACTAAATAATACATAATATCTCTCAATTTTTTTATTTTCATTTTTTTAAACAATGGTCTCATTTTATGATATACGAAAACTTCTTAACACTAATAATTTTTCGTTTCCAAAATGTTTTTCATTTCTGAAAAATTTTAATACACTAAACTAGTTAATATTTATACAAAAATCTTCATATTTTCAATGTTTATATATTTTTCATACTTAATAACTTATTTATTAAATTATAATTTTTATTTTTATATTATATATCTTACAATTAATATTAAATATTTAATCATTTTAATTTTTTATTATAAAATATAGCTATTCTATTATTTTTATAAAATAATTAATATTTATATAAAAAATTTATATTTTTTATATTTCGTAGTTGTTCACATTTCTATTTTCGTTTCCTATATTCTTATAAAATACCATTTACCTGTATTATTTTGTATTTGTTTCTGATTTTATGTTTCCGTTTTGGTATAACCTAGGTCTCATCTTTTAAAATTCAAACCTTAATAAAATATCTAATTTTTGGGACATACCTTTTATATTTCCAATATCATACACAATTTTAAATATTTAAAATCTCAATCACTAATTTATTTTCTCTTTTCACAATTTTTTCTTATTTTTTTAAAAAAACAAAAAAGTTTTCAATTGAAGAAAAACAAAAAAAAATTCTAATTACTAGGCTTTTAATTTTAATATTTAATATTTTAAATAATTATATTTTTTTATTTACTATACTTTTAATTTATATATATAAATACATATATTTACATATATTACCCCTAAAATTAAATTCTGGCTCCCAAATCCATCCATTCTATTCTCACCGAGGAAGAGGGATTTCTTTTAAAGGAAAAAAAATTATTATATATTGTGTATTAGCAGCATTTTAAATACTGTCAAAAAATAATATAAAAACTAAAAATTTTTAATATATTTTTTTCTTTTTTCAAGTGTAATATAGCTGAAGTATAGTTTTACAGGTAAAAGTTATTATTATTTTTTTATATAAAAATGTTAATTATTATAATCTTTAAAAAAATTATTATCTCAAGTCCAATGAACTTGCCTCTTAACTTTTGGAGGCAACCCTGATCAGAGAAAACGGTCATAGTTATTCAACGCAAGACTCACATTGGGACTTGCTCTTTCCTCCTCTACAAATTCCATTACGAAAATTGCGAAATTATACACTAAAAAATCCCAAATCAAATTTCAAACTAAGAACCCATTGTACTCCCCCCGGCTGGGCTGTCTCTCTCTCCCTTTTTGATCCTCAACTCATTCATCAAGTCGCCCACTCTTTCCCCTTTTGGAAAACAAGAACAATATGGGAAAATCCAGAACCCCTTTGATTATTTCCTTTGATTATTTCTATTTTGGGATGCAAATTCAAACCTTACCTACCGGTTCAAATAATTCGAGTTTATGTATGAAATACTTTCTTAATCTGGTTTTGGGATTCGTGTATATGAAGTTGTTTTCTTCACCATTTTATTCTCTATTGATTTTCTTTGTGTTTAGGCGATTTTAGGATTTTCAGACATTTACAAACAGGTTTGTGTTTTACTCCTGTAAGCCGTTTTGGTTTCTTGTCGCCGACCTGTATTTTAATGAGTTATTTTGGGAGTTTTATGTGATTTATGTCTTCTTTATTCGATGTGTTTAGATTCAGATTAAGGTTTTTCAAACAATCTACCTCGACATCTTTTATTCTTTTAATTATTATATTCCATTTTTAAGAAGAACTTGAATATGTAGACCATATTTTTGGTGGCTGAATTTATTGTATTTTTGTTTACCAAATCTCGATCTGATTTTTTCAGGTTGATTTCTAAGACCGCCCGTTTATTTTCAAGCAGAAATGGCTCATCAGCAAACTCAATCCGATGAGCAGCGAAATGGGATAACGGGTCTCGAGATCATAGTGGCACCCCCTGTGATGCAGATACCACAGCCAGAACAACCCCCGGAGGCAGGGGTGTCATCGCAGGCTGGCAGGAGGAGAGGGCGGCCCGTGGGGTCTGGTTCCAGGCGCCCACGAGCCCAAGCCCCACCACCACCCCCGTTTCCATGTAATCAAAACCTTTGACAATGCCATGTTATATGATTTTTGATGACGTTGTCTTAGCATACTCGCATTGTGATTATATGATTTTTTTTTTAATTTATTTTTATTTTTTTACGTTTCCATATAGCCTGCTGTCTTTAGTTGCCTTGTGGCCATGCATTTCGAATGTTGAAAAAGAGTGAAGAGCCTAATGTGCTCCAAATTGACAAGATTTGGGTATATGTGGTAGGAATGTAGGATTTAGTATAGAACCTCATTATGTTTAATATTCACAATACCTGTTGAGAAAAACTCAGGCATTTCTATGGGCCTTTCAGATAAGCATTGATTATTTCTCAATCAGCTTTTGCTGGGCCAGCCATGCTAGTTTTGTTGACAAGCAGTGGATGATTTCTTTGAGATTGATTTTTTCTTTCTGATGATCTTTAAGTGGGTTTTGCCGGTAAAGCAACTGTTACTTGAATCGTAATTTGATCGTGTTTACGTGGATGTGTTCAAAAATTTGAACCCGATGAATGTAAAGAGAAGAAAGCCAACCATCTTATCCTCTTTCTATAAAGAGATTATACTATTCTCGAGCAGTCAGGAAGGGAAAATAACTCCTACATGTTTTCGAGAGGAAATTCCATGTCTAACTTTACTAGTTATACTATTCTCGTGCAGTCCATGTCCGTATATATATGCGCATACAACATGAATACATGTAGTTACAAAATGCTTGATTTCAATGTTTCTTTACATGTTTTGCATTTCAATATGCAGGGCCAATTTTTTATGGCGGAGACTCCAAGCCCATCATGGCCATACTTCCAAGGGGTGAGGTATGTTAAAATTATACTAGAGGAGGGAGTAGCATGATGTTATGCTTCTTTGATTGTTATTAGGAAAAGCAGTCAAGTAACTGAAGTGTTTGTCTGCCCTTTTGCTTTTGTATATGATGGATTAAGGCATGCCAATCTTCTCTAGTCCTCTTTACATCTTCACTTGCTGTTCCTATTGCTAAATTGCTGTTTCTCGCATGGGATTCCTTTAGTTTATTTGAATTCTTCCATTGCGGAGTATTGGTTAATCTAAAGAGGGTAGGAACTTAGGGTTCAAAAATCAGACTAGAATTTGCTAGGTTTTTAGTAACTGCAGAAAATACCTTAAATGTGTCACTCGTCAAGTGCTAATTGCCATCTTTTCAAACTTTGTGTTGTTGTTTTTTTTTTCTCCTACTTAGAAACAAAATCTTGGGACACCTGTTTATGAGCTCCAACTTTAGCATTTAATTAATTCTGAGATAAAGTCTTTGCAACTGTGTTCCATAGTTTCCAGCAAAAGGAAAAAGCCTCATATTCATGTTCTTATATTTTGCTAGCATGCATTACAATGGAGTCACTCGGTATTGGTACCCCGTGCCCTTATCGGATGAAGGCAAGTTTATCTTGCCCCTGTGTTGATCATCATATAATGCATGGTTCTCTAGATATACACTAGCTGTAATATGCAGGTAGGGTAGCCCTGACCTCTAGTTTTACACTACACATCTTTCATAACTTAATGTTCTCATGAATTACATTGGGCATGATCGCTTCTAAATCACGTGTCAAACATGCTTTTCTACTTTTCTGGTCATGGGCTTACTTTTGACTTGACATTGTGTGTATGTGGCCCAAACACGACTTTATTAGTTGTGGATTTTTTATTTAGAAATATTTTTTTTGTGTTTGGAAGGAGGTATCTAATACTCCTTTTATACCAGTTTGAATGAATAGCCCAAGCACACATACAGGAAAGTGTATTAATTGTTTTGACTTTATTTCCTAAATGAATATTCCTCCAAACTTCTCCTGAATAAAGTTGCTCCACCTGTTTTTCAAGGATAAAGTAAGGAAATCATCTACTTGTCTTGTTCATGAAAACTTTATCTTCCATTGGCAATAAAAAGCCGAAATCTCATTGCTCAAATTGGGATAGGGGGACTAAATTTAAATTATTTTTAATATGAAATTAAATAGTCAATTTCATAGCTATCAATTATATTTTATGTTATTTTTGTTGTGTTCATAGATCTCAGAATTTATCCCTAAGTATGACTTTGACAGGAAAAAAAATGTGCTTGCATGTTGCATCTTATTTTTATTGACTTCTTTTGTACTCCCATTTTGGCTCATGTCTCCCTATGCCATACATTGGTCATAGCTAGTATTTTAATAAGCCATTTAATGCTAAAATCAGAGGAAAGGAGGACCTGGGAAATTTCACTTAAGTTTTTCAAATGAATTATCAACCTCCAAGGCCTTTTTTCCACCGCCCTAGGGGGTGTGACCGGTGATAAAGGGTTTGGATAGATTTTGACAATCCATCATCCTGTTTCATCTTAAAAGTCTTATTTATTCTTTGGCGTCGTATTTGATATGCTGTATTAAAAGCATTACAAAGTCTTCTTAAATTGCTCCTAGGTAAGGTAAAACATCTATTGCCTATAGAGGGCTTAAAATAAGTTCATTGAGAAGTGGCAGAAGAATCTAAATTCTTTATGATATACCTTATCTGAATTAAACATTCTGGAGGACCAACTCTGCATGTTTATTAATTTGAAAAAATTCCCATCTTTAGAATTTTACACGCTTGGTGGCAAAAGCCAAAATGAGGTCATTACTCCAGTAGGCCACCATATGTCAACTTTTGGGTGTATTGTTGTTAGTTGTATTGTTTAACTTTGTATTTCCTCCAGCAAAAGAGATAAACATCTAGAAGTTAATAGCTTTGATGCAAATATGATCACACAACAACAACAATAAAAAACCGAACCTTAATTTCAAATTTTGAGATTGACTATTTGAGAGACCAATATAGGAGATAGGGAAAAAAAAAAGGAGTGTACAAATTAAAGTTTGAAAGTAAAAAATAAAGAAGATAAAAATAAAAAAGAAAAATAATAATAAAAAGAAAAGAGTAAAAATAACTATTCATAAAAACTTAATAATCCAACACTCGGTGCCCTGTAATAATGAAATTTTTACTGTAACTCTATAAAACTTTCCCTTTAGCTACAATAGCATCGTATGATTGCAAAGATTTCTAGACGCACTTCTTCGGTTCATTTGACCCACTTGGATCCTATAATTCACGTAAGACATCTAAAGCATTCACTTTTTAGCACATATGATCACGTTAGTGTAGTCAAAAAGCCCAAATAACAACAAATACCATATGGTCATTTACAGTTTGTTATTTGGTACAGTAGTGTTTTTGAGGATGCCAATATTAGCCTTACAAATGATAGAATATCATATTGAAGTGGTATCTTCATAATTGCACTAAGCTTCATTCTAGCAACTCTTGTATAAGATTTCCCAAAAAATGTTATTTTCACTGTTAGGTTGTTCTGTTTCCATACATGTGAAGAATGATTATTTCTATTCTTTTTTTTGGGGGGAGGGAGGTGGGACTAAAAGTTACTTTGATCTAAATTTTCCTTATTTCTAAACTGTTCTTATCTCTTCAGAGCTTTCTAACACATTCCATTTCTTGCCAATAAACTTTTATTTTATTTTATTTTACGTTTATTTATTTATTTTGTGTGTGTTTATTTTAGGACTTGGAAGTGCTACTGGAATCAGTGGCCTTGAAAGAATCAAGGGCCCTACGCATCAACTCGGCCCAAGGACGATTATCGCTTGTTAGTCTTGCTCCTCAGGGCCCTTCAAGTCCTCTTTCTTATGAGGTACCCGGCTTCATTTAACAAATTATGTGTTAAGGTTCTTTCAACTTATTCGTCTTTTTTTTTTTTCTAGATGTGATCACATTTTCCCCAATATCAAATCTGCATTTTCCTTAAGTGCTTCCTATCATTTATTTTCATGTTGGGATTCTTGATGATGCTTTTAGATGCTATTTTAGACTCTATTATAGAGTAGGTTTTACACCTGTATATTGTGCCAAATAGTTCATGTTTACAAGGAACATCTAATGCAAACTGGTTTTTTTGGTAATTTAAGTCATTCATTTTTTTAGCTTTATTATTCAGTGCTTCTAGCTTAAATGACATAAAGAAAATTGTGTATAACAATTTTCAATAAGTTTTTATATTGATTTTGGGCCCAGCAAGTCAGCTGCAGCTGAAAACTCTTTCAAGGATGATGATTGTAACATAAGGGAAGGTCATTGGTGCTGGTGGTGCATAAGAGTGAAGTCTAATGTGTTACAGAAGGATTTTGGGTAAAAGAAAATTACGGGCTATGATTTCGGGACACAAATGCATCTTAAAAATGCCCACGAGAATGTATAGTTCCACAACATTATTAGTTCCCAATTGGGTGCATTGCTAGAAGCATTGTTGCATTTCAAATACACCATGACTAATAAAGAAGCTAATAGATGGAATATGACTAATAAAGAAGCTAATAGTTCCACAACATTCTTTCATGAGATCCCTTTATTGGTTTGTTTGAAAAAAGGTACGCGTGATTGCCTTTTATATGTTCTCAACTTTTTGGGCATTGTAATGTATAATATTGAGGGCACCAGAACACATTGGGTATTCAACATAGACTTTGATCGCTTTCTCTTGTTGTTATCTATGATATAAGGAAACTTCTCAACATTAACGTTTCCTCATTTTTGAAACGTTTCCCATTTTCGAAATATTTCAACATGTTAAGTTAATTTATATTTACACAAAAATCTTTATCTTTTTTATATTTACATATTTTTTTCATATTTAATGAATTATTTATTTTTTATATTATTTATCCATATTTAATCATTTTATATTTTTATTATAAAATATAGCTATTCTATTATTTTTATAAAATAATTAATATTTATATAAAAAATTCTTATATTTTTATATTTACATGTTTGTCCCGTTTCCTATATTTTTATAAAGTGTTGTTTCCCATATCGTTTTGTTTCCATTTTCATTCCCTCGTTTCTATTTCTGTGCAACCTTGGCTGTCATACTGCTGTTCCCATCCTTTTATAGTCATATTTTGAGTATGGGAACGGACCTTTCAATTCATATATGCGGATCTCAGACCTATGAATGGAGATATTCACTGAAACAGCTTGTATGGATTCTTTCCTTTGGCCAATGTCGTATTGGGTGAAATCTCTATTTAATCAACTGGGAAACCACATGAGGATAGTGTGAGATGTTGTCATGGAATAGGGGAGATAAGTTTGACCAAAAGGACTGGTACAATATCATCTGTGCAAGGAGGGAAAAAAATTTGTTCTAGCATAAGATCTCTAGATACTTTTTAATGCAATTTGCTGTCACATTAGATTCCTCTACCTCCAGCTGTTAATGTTTATTTATTTTGTTGTTATGGGAATCTTTTTCTTTTTCTTTTTTAATTTTATTTTCTTTTTATTTTTTTTAATCACTTTGCTTTTTTGTAGGGTCAGTGGGATATACTCTCCCTAACTGGTGCAATCGTGCCCGGTAACAATGTGGGTAAAGATCATCCCCTTGGTGGAGTGACAATCCGCTTCAGCGGACAAATGGGAGAAGTCATAGAAGGCAGAATCAATGGCCCTGTCATAGTTGATACGGCAGTGGTGGTAAGGACTTGTATAACCTCTTAATATCCACTTGTGGCAAATAAACTTGCTTATTACCCAAACACATACACTCACAAACCTGTGTCTAACTTCTAGTCTAAGTAAACATAAACACCAAAATATACATGCTTGTGAACCTGATTTGCAGCCTAGCTGGTTGGTCACGGACTATGAAGCCACTGGACCTTAATAAAGGATGGTCCATAGTATATTTCTAACTAGTGATGGTTAACAAAGGGTTATCTTATATCCAGCTTTCATCAGACTATTTGAAATAGTTGTGAAACATTTGCACATTTCTGACTCATGGAGATGTTGCAGATTTCTATGACCTCTTACAACTTCCTTGGGGAGGCAAAGCCGAAAAGGAGGCGCAGAACTGGGCCCAAGCCTGCTGGGCCTGTCCCAGCAACTGAGGGTGCACTTCCTGTTGAGGACGAAGCACCAGGAGAGGCGCAGGATACTGCTAGCGCCACCAATGCTGGACATGATGTGCGTTCTGAAGAGGAGGGTATTCCTTCTACTTCCCCATCCCTTGATCACATCTAGTCATGTTTTGCAGCATATGTTTTGACTAGAAAACCACATCTTCAGCATTGCTCATGTGTTAGAATCTAATTCAGTACTTTTCAATTCTTAGCAGCCATTTGAGCTGCAGCTCATGAGTTCGAGTATCAATCTCTTGGTGTCCTAAACAAAGATGATATCGATGCTTGCCTTTTTTCATTCACCATGGTAACAAAATCATATTCAATTCAAATGAAACGAGTGATTTAAATTTGTTGTTTGGCGTTTGAATTCTCTCTTCCTTTACTTTATCATTTATTTAGTTTTCATTAAAACGTTTGTATTTTTCAAAAGTAAGGCTTTTCAAATATTTATCTCTTGATTGAATTAATCTAAATTTATATAAGAAATATTAAATACAAATGCGACATTTTCATATTAATTACATTCATCGAAATCATTTTGCATCATTAAGAAAATAAACAATAAAGAAACTGGAAAATAATTTTTTCCATTCTCTTTCTATATCCTACTTTATACCCATGTCAACCATCACCTCCCACTAAGATCCGGAGGCCGGTCTTCTCTCAATCAAACCCTTACCAGCCCTCACTTGAGACTGACCCAGAATTGGTTCAAAGTTGGTCTATGACGCCTTGGTTTGGAGCTCTATTAAACACACAAAAGTTCTTTAGAATAATGTCACTAATACAGAAAAAAACCCAATATAAACAACAGCCCATTTCCCTATATTGCTATATAATGCATATAATATAACGATACTAACAGCAGAAAAAGAACAGCCAACCCATCGATGGTTCTATGAAAAATAATTATAGTCAGAGAGAAATAACACACCCAATCTAGTGATAGAACACTAAAGACACTAAAACAGCGAACTCCTAAATCAAACCCGCTCAAACCGAATTAAGTCAAGTTTTTTAAAAAAAAAAGACATGAACATAAAATTCTAATTTTGAAAATCACAAAATTTCTAACCTAAAAAAATGTAGCACCACAAGAATCAAGCTAAAGGTTCATCTATTTTGTGGGACACTAACAGGGTATCGGTTGAAGAAAAGTTTAGATTCCTTGGCAACTTTGATCTGCAACGACTTCAAAATCTGACATTTGATTTTCTCGGAGATCGTAAAGGGAAGGAAATTATAACACCTTAAGCAATATGTATGGAGATGAAGATACCAATGCAACAATTAAGTTCAACAATTAAGTTTTGCTTAAAATCCGGATTCAGCTTATCCAAGATATGAACAAAGGTCTAAATGAAATAGGCAGAGGCGGCGATACATGAACCAAATTTAATTCCTCATTTGGGTTCCATCATAAGAAATGAGACCAGATTGCTCTTCAAGCCGGTCTCTGAAAAAATCATTCACTCTTATTTTGCTAATGCGTACTCTATATATGTAGTCAGGCTGGCCACTTTCTATACCCATTTCTCTAAATTAAACACCATCTATATTTAAAACATAAACCACGTAGATCATATAAATTACCTAAATGGGATAGACATTTTCATCTCTTAATCAGATCAGGAATTTAACTCCCTCTAAATACGAAAAAAATAATATTAAGAGATCAATTCCCACAAAATGAGTTTTATAATAATTGATTTAAATTAATTAGAATAAAATTATAAATATCGAGTGATCATCAAATCATAGTAAAAAAATAAACATAAACATTATTTAAAAAAGAAAAACCCTAGAGGCCCACTCCCGATTCATTATTGTCAATAATTAGAGTACCAGATGCAATCAATTCCCTTATATAAACAACATCACTTTATCAAGCCACAGGTGATGCAATTATTATTTTCGGTAGTGGAGAGAGGTACCCTTGTCTTAACTTAAAGGGGGTGTTGGTTAATATGCGGCAATTTATCAGAAGTTCAAAGTTTATTTTAAATTTAAAATTTAAGACGAGGATAATGACCGGTTACCCATTATCCCGGTTCCCAAAAACCTCTCCCTCCCTCATTCTTTCCGATGTGACATAATTCAAATTGGGCTTTTGAATCAAGAGACAACAACTATAAGTAAAAAGGTTGAGATTCTTTAAAGTATGGGTTGAGACGTATAGCAGTAGTGATACGAGATCGAAGAGAATTCTTGATTTACAGATTTTAGATATTTATATATTAAAATATTTATTTAAAAATTTTGATATTAATTTATCCGCTTATGCGTTAGAATAATCCAAACCTAGATTACAAACTCAAACCCTAAATCTATTAATGAAGTGGCTTTTGTTACGTGACCTTTGATGAATTGAAAAAAAAAAAAACACAATAACAACAACCGAAAAGTACATCTCTAAAAAACCAACGAAGAACAAGATCAAGAAAATCCCAGAAAACCCTAAAATCTTGAGGTAGATTCAACAAATAATAATAATAATAATAATAAAAACTAGAATAATGAACGAAGAAATCTGCAAAAGTCATAAAAAATCAAAACATGATTCAAACAGGAGAAGAGAAAAAGCACTTTTGAAACAGAGAGCGAACCGAGGAGGGGAAAGAGGAGAAAGAAACCTAGAGGGCCAGGACAGACGAGGGAGGAGAAGGAAATCGAAAAAAAGAGATGGGTTAGAAAGAGTCCCAAGGGAAAAAGGAAAGCCGAGGGTAGAGAGAGAAGAATGGAGTGAGAGAATAAACGCCGTAAAAATTGTTATCAGAGGAAGTACATTTTGCGAATGCAGGAAATTATGGAAATTTTCAATCCCTTGCACGGTCTGAGCTGTGGTTCGTGGTTTTGGGTTCCGTGTGTAATAAAGAAAAGGTGAGTTTCCCAAAATTAAAACCTCAAAAAAAGTAAAAAGGCGTCAAAAGGTTCTGATGGTCCGAACCAACGGGGAGGGTTTTTATCTTTGGAATTGCGAAATAATTAGTTTAATTAAGCAACTGCAATTTCGCCTTCAATGGAGTCCTCCCCCATCTATTTTTCATTTCCTTTACTTTCCCATTTTTTTTAATAAAAAATATAATTAAACAAAATCAAATTAAAAAAAAATAAAAGTAAAAAAACCTTTACCGATTGAACTATCTTTGAGAGACCTTCACTTTCCGATTGCCTTGTATGACAGGGCCACCTCTTATAACCCCACACCACAATTTTGCCCTTTTGGCTGCTCGATCTGAGAGCAACTCCGGAGATAATAGGATTAAAGTTGATTGTACGAAAATAAAAACGAAAACGTAAAAATAAAAATAAATATGAAATGATATGAAAAATAATATTTTATAAAAATATAAAAATTAAAAATATGAAAAAAATATATAAATATATAAAAATAATATTAATTATTTTATAAAAATAATAAAATAATCATATTTTATGTAAAAGTTTAATAAGATCAATTAATTATAAGACAATTAAAATCAAAAACAAAAGTTATAAATAAATAAACAAATAATTCATTAAACTAAATTTAAATTATAAAATAATTCTAACCTTAATTAATAATCTTAAAATTAATCTAAAATACTAATTAAAATCTAAATTAATATTTTTATTTTTATTTTTATTTTGTTTTTCTCAAATTATGAAATTAAAGTTTTAAGTAATAAATATAAAATATAAAATTTGAAAAAAAATTATCATGAAACATCAAAATAATAGCGAGAACGGTTGACAGCTTCTCTCTAATGCATACGCCATCTCTCCCTCCTGAGAATCGTCGGAGCTTCTCATGCTCTCGAAGCACGAAAGCACAACCGACGGAGGCTAACTGTCCAACCAAGCCATGACTTCCTCATATTGGTGGGACCGGCCGTCAGTGGCATTGTAACCCTTTTAGAAGTAATCACGGGATAGATGGCGGGAGATTCGGTTGTGACATCATGGAACACCCAAGTGCAGGGGATTTAAGCACAATGATGCCCTTTGCCATTCTAAACCCCCGAGCACTGGCAAACAAGAGAGTTGGTCCAATTTGATTGCGAGTGAGCGCAGAAGGCTATACATAAACCATTAACCGGAGGCTAATGATGGGTTTAAAACTTTGGAAATAGATACTCCTGTTGGGACCCTCGATGATTGTATCGAATTAATTGGAGTATGAATCCGAACACTAATCGATTAGAATTTATAAACCAACAATAAGGGAAAAAAACCATTAACCTGGAGCTGAATTCTCCAAACTCGCTCGTTTCAACTCACCATCCAACTCCTTTGACTTCCGCAAGTAGTCTCTCTAAACCTATCCCGTCATGCGGGGAAAGAAGCTAAGAAATAAAGGGTCCCATGAAAAATAAACGTAGAAGGGTACCCCCAAAAGTCATTGGCTATGGATAGGAAGAACTTGCCCGAACCCTTTTGCCCGATTTGATATAGCAGTAACTTCCTGTAATATGGAAACCAAGCCGTAAATTAAAATTTTCCCAAGTTTATTTGCATCTATCAGTTTCCCATGAAAGTGAAGTGCAGATTAATAGTGATTTAAATATGTAACATAACATCAAATATGTTACGATATGATTATTTTTAACAATTATTTTACCAATAAATTTCAAAATTGTTGGTCTTCTTGAACAGGGAATACTACCCAATATCAGTTTTATAATAAAATTTGAATGTATTGTAGGTCTGTGTTTTCTAGAGTAGTAAATTTATGTGCTTAAATTGTATGTTTGATTGGCAAGGGTACCATTATGGTGGACCTCTGCACATGGGGTTTTGTACTAATTTTTGTGATTAATTTGATTTGTTGAGTAATTATTATCAAATTTTGCCGAGGAAATTCTTTTCTTTGTATCTATGTTTCTTAATTGATATTTATCTATATAGTAATTCTGACAAAATGCCAATCCTTCACCAATAAATGTCCCCTTTACGTACAAAATGGGACCCTTTCTGAAGTTAAAGATTACATTTGAACATGAATGAAATCTAGCCACCACCCAGAAGTTTTGCCCTCCTGCACCTAGAACGCTCACATTTGCTATTTGTTCAAATATAATCTCAAAAGACAAATATTTTTCTTCAAGCGGATAATCAAAATTCCAGTTAGAATCCTATTTGTTTTTTCTTGGATTTTCTTAAGTCTCAAAAATAGTAAATGGAGAAGAGCATTTTTGTCACAATAAACTATGGCAGGCCAGGGTTACCTTATATGATGGTAGCAATAAGGTAAGCCTTATTTTCCTCTAACATACATGCTCCCAACCCTACCACAGCATTTCAAGTTTATGCGTTACTGTTAAAGTAGGGGCACCCGATTACCGGGACGACACTCCCAACTAGTCCCAATAATTTCTATGCCTGGTTTTTCTGGTACTGGCAAACTGCCTGGCCAGAATGAAGTGATTTTGCTTCTATGAGGTCCATGAGTAAGAAGAAAGAACCTTCCTGTATATCAAATTGGGATGCCAATAGAAATTGGCCTCCAGCTATGGGTATTGAGGATAAATACACAGTTGGGTAAAGAATCCATATTTTAACATCTTAAAGCTCCCAAAAAATTATCGTTTAACTTATTTACTGTACATGGATACGAACAAAATATAAATCTCACCAGCAGAGTTACATGCTGGCAACAATAGAAGGACGCTCTGGTTCTGCTTCGGCTTCTCCTTCTGATGAACCCATCAAAGTCTGCACAAATAGCAACAACAGAGTGGCATCAAGAAATATTATATAGCATCTTTAAGTAAAACAAATAGATTGAAAACTGAGCATGGATGAGTTGTACGAACATCTGAATCCTTTAGTTTATCTTGTGAAAGATAGCGTTCCAATGCACCCTTTCCATACAGAATTTTAGCTCCACAAACACGACCCTCGGATCCAACAGCATCCTCATCGACTACAACTGCATCTATTATATCATCTCCTGTCCTCACATCTGGAATCTGCATAAGTTTTAGAAGTAAAACCACAAATCCAAAATAAGATAATAAATCATGAATAAAATATGATAAACAAGTTGCACAGTCAAAATATGATCCACAAACATTAGGAGGATCAATTGACCCTTGGAGATTTGTTTCGCATGGGGATCATTAGGACAAAACCAGTACATAAGTGATTGGAGACCCCTAGATACAAGAAATATGTGGATTCTCTAGATCACATCAAGTTCCTATCTTTGGTGATGTTTAAAGCAGATACACATATAGCAGGAGTCAATCTCACATAAAGACTACACACTCCCTCAATCCAGCACACAACCATTTATGACCTCAAATTGGCTAGTGAGGTGAAATCAATCATGGGCACGCTTTCATCAAAGCAGTCCATTTTTATTTCTGCCATCAGTTCAGGCAATCAAGTAGCCATTTGGTAACTCCTAGTTTCATCCTTTCTTTTTCTTTTCACTTCCAGGGTCAAATGTTTTTTTTTGGGGGGGGGGGGTAGGCCAACGATCTTATAGCTTACCACAAACAACATTTCCATAGCACAACCAATGAATAAATTATGATCCTCACTAGAAAATTCGAAGTCTAAATGCCTCAGGCTCACACTTCACCAGTTCATGCCCTGATTACTGTTTTCAATCTTCTTCTTGTTCACTCATCACTAGTCATCCACAGCAAGGACAGATAAAAAGAAGTAACAGGAATTCATGAAAAGGGGTGGATTTCACCTACCTCATACATTGCATCCATCAATACATTCTCCAGAATGGATCGCAAACCCCTTGCCCCGGTATTTTTTGATATTGCTTTTCTTGCAATTAATCTCAATGCATTTTCAGTAAAATGTAACTTAACCTGAGAGAAGAATGTTTACACCAATTAGCTATGCTTCATGTCAAATTAAATGAACTGCATCATAATAATCGATGAGGCAGAAACTTGAGCATAAGATACAAGATAACCCTGCAGAGTTTATAAGAAGAAAGATGGCCAAAAAGACCCACCCCATTCATTTGGAATAACTTCTTGTACTGCTTCCCTAAAGCATTTTTTGGTTCTGTCAAGACCTAAGAGACAGATCAATATCATGGTTAGAGATATATACCAAGCTTTACTGACAACAATAAGCAGTTAACATGGTGAAAGCATCCACTACAGGCACAAAAGTTGGCATTTATTGGAGAAAAAATGAAGTGTCCTAATTGATAAAGCAACATCGCATAGCATATATTATCAAATTACTTCATTAAATTAGTTCCTGAGGCAACAAGGGGGAGAGCACTCAATGTGAGTTAACATCTCCCAAAACTTCCAAGTGAAACATTCTTTTGAATAGAATTAGAGATCTGCTTCAGAAGCACATTACACAGAGGAGTAGTTCTTCAAATAATAATATAGTACCTCAACAAGTTGATTCTCAGTAAGAGCCAACAGACTAACAAGGATGGGAAACCGGCCAACAAATTCTGGAATCAAACCATATGAAATAAGATCACCACTCTCAACCTGCAAAGAGGACATAGAAGTGGGTTACACATGCTGCCAGTCACAAGAAAATAAAAGCAAAGTTCGTCAACCCCATTTTGCCTCAAATTATACTGCCCCTCTATGGTTTAAAATGGATCATTTGAAACCCCTGTGGCAACAGAAGTCCCTCATAGATTAAGTGTTAAGCTTTCATGTGTTCAATTTTCTTGCACTTTGCCCTTAAGTCCCTTCACCACACTCTGGTTGTCAAACTTGGTCACTTAACTCCTCTTTGATTGATAGTTATGTTGAATTACTATTCTTATCATAAAATGAAAGGGGGTACAATACCACAAGCCAAACATGACCTAAACGGAATAACTCAAGTACAGGGAGGCAACTTTGCTTTTGTCTAAACCACAAAACGTCAGGAAAATCTTAGTCTTGCATGATTACTGAAACCTCTGTTTTTTAGTTGGGGCTCCTCCACAAAGGCCTCTAGAAATGAACCATGCCCATTTTAGACACATTCTTAGACATAGTACTCGTTTGATAGTACAAAGGCATGCCTTAGTTACATGCTACAGCCCACCTCTTTCCACTGGCAGCAAATAATTCTACAGCAGACAGGAAAGCTCCAAATCCCAGCCATTTTACATAAAAAATTCTAGATATTACTACTCAAAACTATCTGAACACAGGAGTTGGAAGAGTGCACTTACAGTCTCTAATAAGGATGATGTCACAGCTGCATTTGAAAGACCACCAGACCTCATGTTTGCGCGTACAGGTGCACCAAAGCCGATTGAAGAATCTTGGCGCCTAGCATGATGCAAAACATTCCCAGTTGCAAGAGCACTTCCAGAAATTATACAAATAAAAGGATCCATTTCAAATAGAAATGAAATAAAGAGTAACCTTTCTGAGATAGTTTTCTCCAAGTCAATAAATGCACCGCCACATATGAAGAGAATGTCTTTGGTGTCAATCTGTCCAGGCAAAAACAACAAAGACAATCATGTAGAGGGAAGCCAGTATAGCAGTACCCAAACATGAGGGCAGGGGAAGCATTAAAAGCTTTTAGATGAATTGCTGACTTCTCGATGTCTTTCCTTCTCAAAATTGGTGAAAAGTTCAAAGTCAAATTTATCATGTCTCTCTTTTCGTTCTCTCTTTTTTGGAAACATTATACCATACATCCTTTTATAAAAATTTATACTCCACACGATCAGTTTTAGTCCGTTTTGTTCTGAAAACTTGTGCTAAATGTGCACTAATACCTGAATATTATCACCTCGTGGGTGCTTCCGAGCTCCTTTCTCTGGTACATTGACAACCTGTATTGCAAATTATTTACACTGTCAAATTACTAATTACTTTGGTTTTTCTGCAAAATGATTCTAAACCAATTTTGACAATTGAAACTACTAAAAATATTAACCTGAACAGGAGTGACAAGTTAAGCAGTAATCATAAACACCGAGATCTGCTGGGTTTGAAAATTAGAAGGTGAACTTGGAACTTCCATAACATTAATGTTATCGTCAATACTTAAAGTCATCTTTTAAAGTCTTGAGGCCCAAAATACACGTATTCTCAATTCTGAGTGATTTAAAACCCCCTTTTGAAGCCAAACCGACAAGTGGAAACAGAGTCAAACTACTCGGTAAGATGGCAGTTAAATTCTACAGACAACTAAACTTCAACAACTCAAAAGGGATGTCTACGCATTCAGCAAATGAATATGATCTGGAGATCTTATAGAACACCAAACAAACACACACACGCACGCGCACGCACAGAGTATCATAATTTTATGAGTCTAAAGATCCAAATCTCAGCAGTGTCCATCCATCATGAAGTCCACACTCGAGATCTAATTAGCAATCTTTAATAATTAACTCATCCTTCACATATATGTGAAAGGACCACAATCACTAATATCCAAGGATCACTTTAATCGAGATGGACTTACTGTTCCTTCAAGCATTTTTAGCAGTGCCTGCTGGACCCCCTCCCCTGACACATCTCTACTAATATTAAGGCTCTCAGCCTGCAGTTGAAGGGAAAACAGTCAAGAATAGTGACTTATAAAGTTAAATGTAGATAAGTGTAGCGCTTGTAGCATGTGTGAATGTATGACACACACGCAAATACCAAACTTAGAAAACATCAAATATGACAAATTAGTAGGCCAACCTTTTTGGTGATCTTGTCAACTTCATCAATATAAACAATACCCTGCTGGGCAGCGGCTACATTATAGTCAGCAACCTGATGTCAAAATTTAGCACAAAACTCCAGTAAAAGATATGTATTTATATTACACAGTCTAACAGAAAAATTAGATTTTTAATAGCTACAGACAAAAATGGACCCCATTTCACTACAAACATCTGAAACTTGAGTAACAAAAAAACATCCAAGTTCAGAGCAGCTCAGATTGTGGAACAAGCAACGAATTTTCCGTTGCAACACTCATTCTACCCCCACTCAATGAGAGCAATGACCATATCAAGATGATTGCCCATCCATTAAAACATTTCTATGCATAAGAACATAAAACAGAAAAGAGGAAAATGCATACGGAAGGCTGAATAAAAAAAAATGGCATTGAAGGCTCAAACTTTCTGATGGAAAAAGCAAGTAATTAGAAGAATTAGAAATTAAAGAACCAGTGCAAAATTTACACAATTTCAAATGGGTCCATGCAAAAAATTTGGCTCAGAAGAGCATCAGTAGACAATATCTATAAAATTTAGAAAGCATCTTGCTTGTTACTGTTACAGATGACCATGATCATCGGTTGTATTCTAACAACTATTAAAATATTCTGGCCACAAATTGTTGAGATACGTAAGTACCAAGATACATATATCAATATAAATGGTTTGGTTTAAGTTCTGATAGTTAAGTGGAAATATCCACATGCTGCAATTACTAAGCACTCGCAACCAAAACAGAAACCTTTATCCAATATAACAGCAAGTGTAAGAAAACATCAAATAGCAGTGCTTTATTGTACAAAATTTAACTTAAGAAATAGAGTCTGCTTGACAATGAACACAAACATACTGGGAAAACTTATCCAGATTATTGGTATAGTTATATCCAAAAAATAGTTTGCACATATACAATTGAAGATGAAAAATATGAAGTGGGAACCAGTGGTTACACGATGCTTATAAGATCATCTAAGAAGAAAGGATTGAAGGAAAAATACCGTAAGGAGCTTGTATAGAATGGACTCCACATCTTCCCCAACATAACCTGCCTGCACAAGAAAATATTTCATCATGGCCATGTCAGATTGATGTTAACCAACTCAAGCACAAGTAACAATCAAACATTAGAGAGAGTATGCAAAGCATTCACTAAATTCACATGCAAACATTACTTTAACCATCAATGCATAAGTCTCTTAGTCCCAGTAAAGAAGTAGATACAACATTGTGCTATAAAATTTAGCCAGCCAAACAACTAGCCATTCTGTTCGACGCTAGGCTAAGAACTGCAAAGGCTTAGCTCAGTTGAATTTGGACTTATCTTTTATATATATTCTCAATTACTTTGGGCATTCCCTAGACAATGCCCCAAGCATTATGTATTATCTCTTACAACATAACAAGTGCCATAAATACTAAACCACCATGGGCTCCAAGTGGAGTGAGCCTCATGCACTATGATGCCCCTTGTACAAATATAAAGAAGCAAATATGCACACCTCATGTGGTCTTTTTGTTGACACTCACAAGAGGTTGAAATTATGCCACAATTCTATCAATACATTTCAAATTGAAACTTTTCTTAAAGATTTCATTTGCACCCCAAAGATTAAAAGAACTTGTAAGTTTTTTGACCAAATCTGATTGAGGCTGTTAAATTTGAGTCACACTTAATCCAACATAGCTTGGCCCAATTTAAAACCTTAATTGACCTAAAAAAATCCTAAAAGACTATTCAGATTATTATTATTTTAAAAGCGCATGATTGAAAAAAAAAAGTGTCCTCGGAAATTTTCAGCAAAGACTGGCACAAGAGAGAAAAATCATGAGAGAGAAAGGCCATTCATTTAATAAGTTAGCAACTTACCTGAGTAAGTGTTGTTGCATCCGCTATAACAAAGGGAACATTCACACATCGAGCCAAGGTTTTGGCAAGTAAGGTTTTCCCTGTCCTTGAAAAAACAACAAAAAGCACAAATGGCAAAGAGAAAATAAATGTACCTTATGATTGAACATGAAGTAATACTCAACACAGTAACAATAGAAATGACCTTTTCACAGGTAACAAGAAAAGTAACAATTACATGTGAAGACTATATCTCCTCTATTTCATCACAAAAAAATAAATAAATAAATAAAAGAAAAATGTTGCATTGTTGGAGATTGAGGTTTTTAGACCAAGCAAGTTAGATAGAGAGAGTGAAGATAACAATTTCAAGGAATCTCATTAGAGTTGATATTTATCATAATATCTTGTTACATTGAACTATTAAGAAAATATAAGGAAGCCAGAGTAAATAGAACTTGGATTACCTGAACCAGTTGGTCCCATCAAAAGAACGTTGCTTTTCTCAAGTTCCACTGAATCATCATCAGTGGCACCAACTTTGTTGTTACTTGAATCTCCCACAGGCCTAACTTTCCAAGTTGCAGCAGAAGGAAGTTAAAAGGAGGATATGACACTAAAGAAGAGGCATAGAATTAGTTGAACCCACAGTTACACATGCAGGAATGCAGAGATTATAACAGTGCATAAATAGGAGATGGCCTTGAGGTCTCATGGTGACCATGATGGTGGGGGTGCATGAATCTAATCCTACTAAGCCCTTTCAACTGAATGGAGAAGCAATGCTCTCGTTGGAGGATGATTATTTGGATGATATTTTGCACAGGAAGTAGAATGTTAGTGTTGTCAGGACATACAGGGTATTCATAGTGAAGGTAAGAAAACAAAATTCTTCACACCTTGAGCTTATGGAAACTTCATAAAAACATCATCCAACTATGAAGTGATATTTCCCACCAAGCCATAGGATTCTAATAGAAAAGACTGATAATACAAACCCACCAAGAACAAACATGTAACAAGATGCACCAGGGCATGATAAGATCATTGCTGGGGCCATTCTTGGCCCCTAACAGCCACCAGATTGGACTAACATGTTCCACAGACCATAACATGCACATAAAAATATGAAGTTAGACACCATTTTTACTCAAAAGCCAACTTATTAGGTGTTAGGCTAACTTTACATATATGCACAACTCTTTCTATTTCTATCAAATGTGGAATTTACCACTCACACATGAATACCAATTATATCGAATTGTAAATTCTATGATAGAATTGTACCTAGTGATTTTATCACAGTTATAGTCTAATTGCAGATACAATGGTACATATGCACATAACAAATGTTAAGGAAACACAATAATAGAGCAGGAAGCCGCAGCATCATACTAACCGTTTTTGTAGGCACTCATAGAATATCCTCTTATAGTGATTGTAAACTGCTACGGAGAGCACCTGTATTCAGCATTCATAATCAATAAAAGTTTATAAAGATAATGCAGGCAACTTATCCCAAGAGCAAAATCACTTGTTATAAAATCTAACAAGCAAAAGACATGGACTTTCCAAGGATTTCTGCACAAAGTACAGCGAGCAACCAATTACAGTTTCAACAAAATGCAATTCAACTCTCATAAATAAAGTCTCACAAAGAGGATGAATAACTAAGAGTATAACGAAAACCGCTAACATGAAGTCTTGAGCCTCTTTGGCATGTCCTTGTAAAGACTCAAGTTGAGACCAGAACCTAAAGTTCTTCCTTCTTTTTTCCCCGCAATAACAGCATTAAATGCCATTTTCAATTACATGAGGCAAATGGAAATGACGTATAATCTAAGGGTCAGATAGACAAAATTGTCCCAAGTCAGCCCCTTCCTTTATACACCAAAAGGTCAATTTGCCAAAATTTGCTACCCAAGTAATGTGTGGCTGCAATCCGAACCGCATGCCATGATTCATGTAATCTTGAGCTAATTAACCAACCACCATCAAGTAAACAAAGCATGCATTTCCTAGAGAAAAATTCAAGTCATATCCGACAACGAAATGCAAAATGAAATCCAAAAACACAAAAACCAAAATATTAGAATTCAAAACCAACAATAATATAAAGCCCCCAAATCCCAAAAGACTACCTTCTTAGCTTTGTTCTGCCCAATCACATACTTATCAAGCTCTTCACAGAGTTCTTTAGGAGTTGGAAAATTCCCACCCAGATTAGACCCTCCCCAACACCCATCATTGGAATTTGACCCAAACCCACCTCCAGACCCCGTCGAAGCTCCACCTCCACCACCTCCTCTAACAAAATTCACGCCATTACCGCCAGACCGCACCGCAATCACATCCCCAGGAGGCTGCCAAACCTCAGGAGGGTCACCATAGGAATTCCATATTACAATAGTCTCGCTATCGGACCTCAGTTTCTTGCTTTTATTATGGTTCTTAAGAAAACTGGGGCAGCTCAGTTTCTTGCTTTTACTATGGTTCTTAAGAAAACTGGGGCAGAAACGTCTCTTTTCCCAAAACCCAGTTCCCAAATCGACGAACTCTCCTCTAAGAGAAAAGGGTTTGAAGGAAGTGAAGTAGTGAGAGGTATGGGTGAAAAAATCGTCAAATTTGGTGGTGTTGTGTGGAAAATGAGAAGATGGGGTTCGACCCACGTGGATTTTGTTGAGAACAAAACGTCTGAATTGGGATGTTGCTTCTTTTGAGGGTTTTGATCTTAGGGCCGCCGAAGCCATTGATTCAAAGAGAGAGACGGAGACAGATGCGTTAAGGGAGTCGGAGAATTTAAGGAAAGGACTAATGGGGTTTTTAAGGTTTTGAGAGAATCATGAGTGGTTCGAAGATTTGAGGGAATAGGAAGTTGGGGGCAAGAGAACTATGACCTGAGCTCTATCCAGAGAAGTACATCTAAAGACAAAGCGAGGAGGAGAAACAGCGGCCTTTTATTGTGCAAATGGTCCTGGAATGGGAAAGGAAAAAAAAAATCACAAAATATCCAGGAGTTTTAAAAATCCGTTGGTTTAATGATGTTCTTTTTCTTTAAAAAGCAGAATAGTCATGTTCTCTGTATATAAAAAAAAAATACATAGATCTAAGAGAATATGAAATATTTAATCCCGACAACCACAAACCTAAATAAATAAATAAAATAAATGAATAAATTTTAAAAAATATATATATATATATAATTATTTTTTAATAAAAATAATATTAAAAAAATAATTATACTAAATATACACTTTTAAATATACATAGATTCATCTGAATCTATGAGTCTTATGATAGTGGTTAATGGTAATATTTGCTGATGGTAATATTCATAAATTACGGTAGCACCTTGGTGGAAGCACACCTGATAAAGTAAGAAATAATTAAAAGTCAAATCAAATATTTCATGAGACTTATGATAGTGCCCCTAGGAGATGTATTTGAAGCGCTGGCATCGCCCCATTGCCCTCTCTCCATGAAGAGAGAGAAAGAGAGAGAGAGAGAGAAGCTTGTTTGATGATAAGCATTTCACACTAAGAACACCTCTGAAATTTATTGGTTAATATTATTTTTTTATAAATTTTAAATAAAATTAATATTTTAAGTTAATTTTTATAAATAAAAAATATCTTAATATAAAAGAGAAATAAATGTTATTAGACTTGTTATGAAAAATCTCAATAATTTTTTTTTTTTTTTTACAAATTTAAGAAAGTAAAAGCCATGAGATTTGCAGATGATTTTCCTTAAAAAAAAGGGCTAAAGTATGTAATTGCTTATTTATTAATCTTTTTTTCCTGTGCTTAGAGAAAACTAGGTAAGCAGTAAATTTTTTAGTTTTTTCTTAAAAATAAAAAAAAAAAAAAGAAAAAAAAAGCCTTAAGTTATTTATTTATAAAACATTTGAACAAATTTGAATGAATAACCTTTTTAACTCTATAGGTGTTAAATTATTAATGTGCTCTTTGGAATTTAATTTAATAAAAAAAATTATAAAATATAAAGGCGTTATTTATTATTAACGTAAAACGGATTATATTAACATTTTAGTATTATTTCAAATATGTAAGACGAATATAAAAATAAGTTAATTTCATGATCATTATTCATATGTAGAATACATTATAATAATAAGGGCTCTTGAGTTCAGTAGTACTAAAAATTTATCTCTTGACCTAAAGTTTCATTCAAGCTTTCGTCCGTTCTAAGACCGATGATCTTAAAAGGAACTTGGTTTATGAATTGTTTGTGTTGATTTGTGTAAGTGCTACCATGGGCGACCTATTGCAATGACTTCACTAAGTTTACGGACAAATTTGACTCGAATCGAATATAATTAGATTTAATTTAATTATCAAATAAATATGATTTTTTTAAAAAATACCTCTTAGTATGAATATGCTCTTCTCAATATTTCTTTTGCTTTAATGTTTTAATGGAACTTACTATGCAAGCCTTAAAAAAAGTCGGATCCCGAGGGGACGGTAATCTCAATCTTCCTCTTCTAATCCCGTGAACAAAAGTTCAAATCTCATGTAACCAAAACAAATAATAATAATATAATTAAAAATTGCTAAAAAAATTATATTTACCCCTAAAATGAGAAGCGAAAAAAAAAAGGATGAAAAGCGTAGACAATCCTCCCTCCTGCATGAATGATAGAACAGAAATTACATCATTTTTTCCTAAGGTTATGCTTTCTACAAATATGGTGCAAGCCGTGAACATAAGATGAGGAGCCATTCTGATTGTTTCTCAAAGAGAAAAGAAAAATCAAAATTAAGTTCTACAATCCTTTTCTTTTTCTCCACAGTTCTAAAATTCATTTTTTTTTTAAAAATATATTGGGATTGAGATGTCATTGGAAACAACTTTGTTTTGAGAATTTTAATAATAACAACAACAATAATAATAATAATTAAAAAAAAAAAAGAGGAAAAAAAAATCCTACCAGATGAAAAGTCGAAAATTGAAGCCTGAATCAGAAGACCAAATGTTGAATGCATTTTCAATAGGGTCTTTCTTGCATATTACCCACGCAGACAAAAGACATGCAAGCTAACTTACATTCTGCACTATAAACGTTTTCATTGAGCATAATTGCACCACAATTCTACAAAGCCAGGTAACTAGCATTTGGGAACCCTATTTGGAAACAGCAGATGGCAAACACACCATTTCAGTGCAGACCTGAGACTAAAAATGTAATCACGAGCAGCATAATTCACAGCCAACTATGAGAGTCGATACATCTAATTTACGGTATTTTGGTACAACAGCCTGTTCCAGCCCTGGTTGACTCTGACCTGAAAAAAGTAACTAAAAATCATCACTGGAGAAAATCACCAAGCAACAACAGCAAAATAGAGGAAATAAAGGAAACTAGACATTAAATTCAGAGACCATCAAGAAAATATTGGCAGTAGGTTGCATTCAACAGAAAATCACAATGGAGTAGAAGCAGGAGATTAAACAGAAAGGGCACAAAAAAAAAAGAAAGAAAAAAGCCTTACTCAAGTTCACATTTCAGATTTCTAGCCCCATTCACTGCACTACTCGCAGCATAGAGTGCTAGCTTCTTCACCTATAAAAACATGGCATCACAGCACCAAGGAAGGTTTCAGTGCAAACCAGTTATTTAATATCCTCACTAACAATAAAAAAAAATAATTTATCAAAAACCTCCTCACTAAGAATTATAGATTGCAATTAAATTAATATCCTTGACTTAAACTCTTCTTTTACTAATATTCCCCACCTAATATCTATAGCATTGGAAGGTACACATTCTAGTTCATGAAGTCACTCATTCTATGGCCAAGAAAAAACAAATATTATATGAACATATAATATTTATCTTCCCATTTGAACATAGTTATATGAACATATTTATCAAAAGAAAGTATTGGTACCTCCAATTTATCTTCCTTAGCTCTATGGGTCTTCGGAAGCACACGGAACTCTTCAGTCAATCGAATACATTCTTCAATATTGTCAGGGGATACAAAGTCAAGAGCAACTTTGATACAGGACTGCGAAATACAAATAAGATGGGGAACAACTTCAGATGAGTGAAAACACAAGGTGACCCAGAGAAAAGAGTATTTTAAGTTTTGCAGTTTTTCTAATAAATGTTTTATTCTGAATAAGGATAGATAATATAAGACTCACATGATTGAGAATTTGTTCTATGCAAGAAGTCCCAATTGGCTTTCAATATGGCAAATTGTGGGTCTGACAAATGATTCAAAACTTTTTAACAATATCTGACACCTTTACCAAGTCATTCCTTCTTCCTCAGTAAAACTTGTCTTTATGAATTGTGGTTCAAGTTCACCTTAATTCATAGTTTAAAATAAGTAACAAAATAAATAAGTGTAGCTTTTGTGCAGCTCTAACATTAATAAGCAAAAGGTATGTAGTTGGATCCTAGAATTCCCATTGATCACTTTCTCCCTCATCAACTCTTCTTTTCCCCTTTGGTCAAATACATTTTCACACTTTAATCTGTTTTATATTTAAACTTATCATTTTCTATTTCGGAAAACTCTATTGTGTCTTTTAAGGATCTCATACTCCTTGGTAAGAGCATGCTAGGATCTTGTTGTGGAGAACCATGGAGATAATGCTTAGGTGTAGAGGCCAAGATGCCCACCTATTAAGGCTGCAAGTCCTAGTCAGATTTCTTCTTGTATGTTCCAAACAAGTCTAAGCTTATATCATGCTGCATCCAAGAGAAAACTTCCAGTTTTGTCTAATAGTGTACTCATGTAGATAAGTGGGAAGAGAGAGCTCCTAATGGATATGCACCCAGAAATCAGTAAAATCAAATCTTCGATCTCTCACATTACATCCTAACTTTTAGTCTGGAGCATAGGAATAAAATATCTTCTTAGACCAACAATTCTGGAGCATAGGCATGGAACATCATCTGAGACGAGTGATCACATAATCCCCCCAACAGTGGACAAAGTCTAGCATCCTTTTCGTTGTCTCCACAGTGAGGTGCTTGATGGTAATATGCATCTACTAGGTGATGGAACACACCCAGCAAGCTCCAGAATTGTAAAAATTATCAAACATAGAGAAAACCCATATTTTCCAGAGGCCTAGTGTGCCCAAAAAAAATGATGAAACATTTCTAGGGCCTTTATCTCTCTGGCATCTAAACCCTGACACAGCAAGTACAATCTTTAATTGAATTTGAACATAATGACATTTCCATAATGGCCATCACAATTTCTTGCAAATAAAAGGATGTGACAGTTCCAAAGTAATGGAGAAAATAAACCAGAATAAAAGCAAAAGACTGAAGATTAGTGCCAATTTTTGCCACCTAAGATTCATGTTATCATCCATGACCCATGATACGCACACACACACAACACAAGATAACCCAGATTTGTCTACAGAAATACCCCCCCCCACGTATTTGTATTTATATATTCAATGACCACAGAAACAGTACTGGAATGAATTGTATTGTATGTTCCACTTAAAAGATGCAAAAGCTTTGCTTTTGTTTCATTTTTTAAGTGTACGAAATAATCAATTATTAATAACTCAATTTCAACTTAGCCCGAATGAGATATATCAATTGCCCTGTTCCCAGCTAAGATGGGCTGATGCTGGACTTCAAATATTTAAGCCTTTTGGATACGTGAAAGCTTCTTTAGTTGTATCATCTGGAACTTTAAAAAGGCAACATAAACTACATTTAATTTTCCGCAAAACCAAAAGACAAGAGGCACCAAATAGGAACATTAAAACTAATTCAGCCTCATTTAAAATGTGAAAAAAAAAAACCAGTTTATGTAATCAAAGACAGGATGCTGGAGATATTCCACTTTGTGCAGTCAAGATGTAAGAATACTGACTATATAGTGGTTTTACCTACAGAAAACCTCACCTGCCTGTTTCTCACTTGATGAGGGCAACCAGCAGGAATGAAAACAGCCTCACCAAGGTGTTGTTCAAATGTCCACGGTTCAACATCTGAAAAATAACAGTATACAAACCAGTGATATGCACAGATTCAGAGAAGACAAGTTCAAGGATGGTCAGATGAGCAATTACTGAATTCCTCCTTCAACTGCTGCTTATGATTCTCATCCAAATATAATGTCTGATCATGAATGGGATGGATAACCTGAAGCAAGAGAAGTAAATCAAGTTTGAAGTAACTTCTAAAACTAATATCTTGGCAGTTGGCAGGTAACAATACGCACAGAATTTATGGGAAGATTATTGATGTGGCGGAATTCTCTCCAATGCTTCCTCAAGTATTCAGTTAATTTTGGTACATCCTGCCTACGGAAGATATCCCACACAGCACCTCCATACATAGATTTTGAACTACTGTTATTTTCAGTGGGAACTTTATTTGCAACTTCTCCCAATTTCGATGACTCCTTGAAAGTGTTCTCATTTGTGGGCTTTCCAGGTACCCAAGAGGGCAAACAATCTTGATAACATGGATCTCCAATAAAATTAGCATGGGCTCCTTTGGCAGAACAAACAGCTTCTGCAGGACAGTTGTCCTGGCCACTGGACTCATAAGGATTAGGTTTTTCAAATTCCAGGTTATTATTTGTGCTTGTTTGGGAATAATCCTCCGGCAACATTGCGAACTCTTTAGTGGCAGGAAATTTTAGATCTGAATCTTTCTTGTCAGGTAAGAATGTATTCTTCTCCGCAACAACCCTATCTGGTTGCAAATGACTTTTTGCAGTAACATCATCAGCAGTATGATGACTAGGTTCTGCCTCCATTTCTGGATTCACAGGCTCTATCTCATCAACTTTGTCATCTCCTGAGAAAGGCAATGGTTCCTTAACTTCAAAAACCTTGTCCATCGATGCTGCACCAGAAGGTTGAGCACATTCTTGATTTATTTCATCTATTTTAGCTTCTCCAACACCATTACAATGTTGAAAAGTGACACAAACTTCTCCCAAATCAGTGCAATCCGTGCTTGCATCAAAACCATCTGTACAGGATGTGCTAATCTTAGTGACACCTGCACAAATGCTGCGAAAAAATGAGCTGGAATTGCATTGCTCTTTCTTTGACTCTAAATTTGTGCAATCATCCAGAATTGAGAAACTTCCATCTCGTTCTTCATCCAACTTTGCTCCTTTCACATTTACTGGTTCAATTAAGACATCTTCGCTCTCAAGAGAATTCTTACTTCCTCTACCAACCAAAGCCAAAGTCTCACCTTTGCAAGACCTCTTCCGTTTTCTTTGGTGATATTGTCTTCGAGAAAGCTCATCCAAATCATCAGATTTGTGTTTCATTTGCAACATGCTCACAATTTTCCGCTGCCATGGAGGAATCTCCACCTGCACGTTGTGTGTCAGAATATTCACCTGAACACAATAAAAGAACAGAGTTTGAGCAGCATCAAAGTAACATGAATTCAGAATTCACACAATGCAGTCAGCTAAAGTTACAACTACAAAGGGCAAAAGTGATATGCAGATATCATATTTAATTGAACTGACAAATTCTGCATTGTTGTATCCCCAATTAAGGCTTGAAAAAAGGAAACTCAATCATCATATCTCCTATTTGAATCTTCGAAGCAACAGCAGCAGATCTTAGGCTGAGGTTTCAGGTGCAATGCCACCACCAGATTTTTTTATTTTTTATTTTTTTATTTTTTAATCTCTGTGAATCTTACACTCGCCCCCATTATTTTGTCATGTTGTCCTGACCAAATTTAGTAAAATGCAGATTTTTATGCAATGTCAATTTATATATTAATCTTTTTTAAGCACCATCATTCATATCAAAAAACTGCAATGAAAGGTTTCACGTTGTCAAGGATAATGATATTACTACTGATGATGTACTATTTGATCTGGCAATGGTCCCACTGTCCAAATTTTTCTATGATTGGCATTGATTGAATGTTGTAATATGTGGGACAACAAACACACAAAACAAATTCTTGAAGGAAGAGCTGAATGCAAACAAGAATGTACACAGACACACTGAATTGGACACATACTGCATCAGAAATGTCGCAATGTAATTTCGTCACTGAATCACCACTGCCAAGTTCTTCCAATGATCCATAAGCAATATATGTTTTAGGTCCCAAATCCGCCTTCGCAGCACCATCAGGTAGCTTTGTTGCAAGATTGAAAATACCAGAATTAGGATGTGTATAATCACTAAAGGGAAGCATAGCAATAAATTCAGCACTATGCCTTGGCAAACACTTCTCAAAGGAATTTGTTGGAGGCCAATCCTTCAACTTCAGCATCTCAGGCCACCCACTCCTATGCCTGCGTCCTTCCAGATAACCCTTAAAAAATTGATGAATACTAATCTCAACCTATGACACCAATAAACAAAAATACACATAAGTCCCATGCCAATACGCAATTCTAAGATGTATTGTAAACTCAGGATAGAGGCAAATAATTCCAAAACAATAATATCTCTCATGTACAAACAGGAGGCAGATTATTGGCAGCTTTGGTACATGTCATACCATTCTGATAGTAATGGTTTGCATATCCAAATAACTTGCAACCAACATTATTTTTTTTTCTTTTTTTTTGGGGGGGGGGGGGATTTCATATCAGGTAAAGTAGTTAAGCAGAGTTTTTTCCCTATTTCTAAGAGAAGCAATTGATGGAAAACAGAACAACTTTTCCTCAATATCAAATCATATGCAAAATTTAGTAAGCAAAAGTATGTAGATGTACCCATTCTGAGGAATCGATCACTAAGAACTTTGTTTCTTCATCACTAAGATATAATAAGTAGGAACACTAGCAAAATGTGCTAAGCATTGCAAGACGGGAAACTTATCCTGCACTAAAGAACAGGGACAAAAAGTGTACCTCACACCAATCCAAGCAATCAATGGCCTTAACGGTAAGGGTTGTCTCCTCTTTTAATCTTCTGCTGGCACCCACAAATGCCCTCCACATGACCATTGGTTCCCAACTAAGACCAGATGATGTCTCAAGGACATTTCTAACTATAACAGGTTCACCCCTCATCCAATGCATCTGAAAATGATTGAACTCCTCAACACCTATGCAAAAGGCACTTGGGCAGTACAGAAAATTATCCATATCATTTTCCCTCAAAGCTGCCTGCCTGACTTCAGAGTCTCCATCTCTTGCTAACTGGGGCTCGGGGCACAAAGCACATCTTCGAGTAAAATCAACATCTGGCAGTTCACAAAATCTGGTGAGTTCCTCTGCACTCTCTATCAGTTTCTCTATCCAGTTAGCTTCAAATATACGTCTCAAAACAAGAGATCCAGATCCACAGCCTCCGTGTGCTTTTGGAGGGCAGGATATGCTACCGTCTGCATTTGCTTTCCAATCTGGTGAATTACAGGAGATATCAGCAGCGTATTCTTTTTCAAGATGAGCTCCTTGGCCTTCCCAACCATATCTTGGTTGAACATTGAGCTGGTCAGTGAAACCTGTTTGTGGACAATGTGCTGCTTCAAAAGAGTGACTGTCAACATTCCTTGCTGCATTCCCACCAACCCCATCTCTCAGTTCCCGACAACAAGTCAGACAGATGTCATAAGAACAATCTGGATTCGGGCAACTTCTGTGGAAATTGACAATGGATGTGTTGCAATTGTCACTGCCAAATAAAGAAATGTGCATTTTTACAATAATGTGCTACATTGTTTTGAGAAATCACAGTTACGTATATGTGTTATCCAAGGATCTGAATAGAAGCGGATGCAAACTTAGCAACAGAAATGACAAGCAATGAAAATGATAAAAGTAGGTTTCCATATATTCAAATCAGAGAGAAAAGTCCTTAAACAGCGCAATATAGCATGTTACATGATGTAGCGCAGCCACCTCCTCATATGCCCCACTTTTACTTAATGCAATAATGGAAAATCTGCATCTACAAAGGGCATTTTTAAATTTAAGACCACTCATATCCAAATTCTCACCACACCAACCTGTCATAAGACACTGAGGAAGCCATCTGCATACTATCAAAGCAACAGACCCATTTGGCTCATATTTTAATTAAAGCCAGGCATAGAGTATCCATGGGGAAAAAAATAGACTAGGTTTTTTGAACTTATAAAGTCCACATGCAGTGTGAATCCTTGCCGAGAAGCAACACAATGACCATTTATAGGAATGGATACCCAAAATATCCAACTGCTGAAAATATGCTACCACGGAGACATAGCCAAAGTTCAGAGTGCCACATAGATCGGCTAAAGTTTCTTAGCTATCATAACAGGAATGCTGGATCAAATTCTGTCCTTAACAAAGATGGGATTTCTGGTTATCTGGGAAGAGCTACCCTTAACATGTTCAGCGGATAAAAGAGATTGGAATATTAATGATAGAAACCAAGCCTTTAAAGTTTATTCAAGAATAAACAATGGATAACCATTTTGAGAGCTTGAGCAGAAATTTTTATTTTATTTTTTTTTATTTTTTTTACTAGAGATAGAAGGAGCTTGAGTAGAAGTACCGATAATGAGTACTGTTCATGGTGTGGTTTTCTATAGAAGTTTCTATTTTTGTTTTATTTTGGTGTCTAGTTATTCAGAAAGTGATTTTGATTTCAATTATTGTTGAAGAGTCAACTAATAAGAGTTTCTAAATTTTAGTCTTATTGATAGAAGGTTAATTGTCTATTTAAGCACTTATAACCTTGTTACAAAAATTTAGAATAGAATTTCAATTTATAGAAAATTGCTTCGAGTTCTCTCAAAGGTGTGATGTCTTCTTGCCTTAGGTGAGATGCCTAAGGATCAACCAGTGTGATGCTTATAAACGTATCCTCTTTCTTCTCATAAATTGCAGTTTTTCTTTCAATTCTTAGTTGCTGGATTTTCTTTTTACTTCTACAGAAACCACAAAATTCAGCTAGTTATCATGTCACATATTTTTTTTTAACCCTAATTCCTTTGCCCTAAACCTTTTTCCTAAGGCCCTCTAAAGTTGTCCTACATCAATAAAATACTATACGAACTGAATTTAAAATTAGGGAGCTTCAGATGGTACCAATACACTCGATCATCGTCATCAAGAGTACATTTTGCCACATCAGCCTCTGACACTTGAACACCTATGAGCCAAAACAAAATGCCATTAATCTATTTAACTCATGTATCCTTTCAACATTATCTAATTTTCCTAATTCATTACCACATGTTCTGGCTTCTACATTCAGTTCAGTGACCTGCTCCCCCTGGATATGCCTGAGAAGGGGAAGAGTTTTGCATAACATGTAAAGCAACCTTTTCAATCTAGTGTCTGGCTCCAATTCGTTGTGGCTGGCCTGTTAAACTCAAATAAACTTATTTTGCATGAAAATGCTTATGAATATCAAAAGTGATAGGAGACTGAGGAGTTGTATATAACACATACCTTTCCAGCGAAATTCTCCTGGAGGCAGGCACTGCAGTTGCAATTGCCACAACAAACAGGGCAAGCTTTCTCAACTTCCTCTCTTGTTCTCTCTGGGTACCTATGTCGTCCCTTTCGAAATAGTTTAGGAACATTGGCTAAGAACAACTCATGAATTACCTAAATTGCATCGAAGTATCATGGAAAATTCATTCAAATTATTCACATGTCCAACCAAGTTTAACAAATACTATTTCAATTCAACTGTGGTTAGGGACTGGCATGTCTAATAGTGTTTGCATTTTTTTTTTCCAAATCCGTTTTTTTTTTTCTTTTTCCAGATTCATGCAAAAATAGCCTACATTACAGCTATGCAGAGCAACTCAATCAAGGCAGGTCTCTTCCTAAAAACTCACAGCACTATGCCTGTCAGAAATTTGCACAATCAACTTTTACCATTTAATCCATAGTGTGAACTTTCTAAAGCCAACTTTTGACATAATATAGGGAAAATTGCATCTACCATGAAGAATATGCACGTGCAGCGAAAATAAATCAAACATAAAATACAATATTTAATGTGGTTCGGCCGATATGCCTACTTCTACAATCTTCATAAACCGATTCATTTTCCATTTAACAAATCATTACAAGAAATCGATCAATCAACTTCACATCCACACACCATAACTATACTCATAACCAAAATACACCCTCACCCAATCCATACTCACCCCACAATCATATATTGCATAACTGTACCGAAACCCTTTGATGACACTCTAACCCGACTCTCTCATCCTAAGCCCCATTAAGCTACCCTCTACTTAGTATACTCCTATGAGCCACACCCTGACTTTAGCATAACATTCTCCTTCTACAGAGGAGTATAACTTGTCCACCAAGTAAGTATATTCTTCTAGAATTCACTTCTCTAATCAACCAAAAATTCTAATAATTTTCTTTCCACTAAAAAAATACTTACTATTTTATGTACTTGGGTTGGACCAAGACATTACAAATACATTAACAAGTTTTGCCACCTCATTCATTGGACATTTCCAAGAAAATAAAGTTACTAGACAGTATGGCCACTTTGGGTGGTTAGACCAAGTTAATTAAAGCAGTTCCTAAAAACCCACAGTGACATTCCTATTGGACAATTCTACACCCGAATTCAACCAAATTTTATCAGGGGTCTGATCTTTCAAAAATCTACTTAATTTGGAACAAAAACAAAGACAAGCTGACACCTCAGCCTCTGAAGGCTCGCAAGCTTCCATAACCAAAAAGATAAAAGAAAGAAAGAAAAGGGCTTGCTATTGTACTCTTTCTGAAAACCAGATGCTCATATGAGATCCTAGATCAGCCAGTTTCCCAAAGTTGAACATGCATTAAACTTGAACAAGTAAAAGAGAAATGTAGTTTTTGTTACCACTTTGCAAGACAATCGTAGCAGTAGCGCTTCCTTTTACACCCTGAACAAATCACAATGCCACTTTTATCACTTCTTAAGCACTGGTGACACATTAAACTTTTCTGCTCCTTTTCCCTGCTGTTGATATCCTAGAGAGAAGAAATAATTAGATCATAAAAAGACAATATAGCAAAGCTAAATCAATGTCAAGGATAACACACCGATCTAGACCGTAATTAATTCATGCATGGAATGAGCATCAAATGGGAGAACAAGCAGAAAACAAAATAAGTGTAGCAATGACTGCCCACACCAACCCCAACCCAATTTAAGCACACAGAGACCACAAAAACCACAGACACAAAAGGAGGAGCCAGCAGACATATGAATGCACATGCAGATTTATCGAACACCAATACTTATGGTAGAGAGGGCTTTATTTTCTGATAAACCTTCTATGACTGGTTCTCAACCAAGAAAAAAAAAGGAGGGGGATGACATTTTAATTGTTAGTACAGAAAAGGATGGGATCTCCCATGTCTTAATTTTTGAATTAGGAATCATAGCAATTTATCTAGAAGTCATGTTCAATCAGCAACAGTGATAAAAATCAAGTTGGTAAAAAATACATGAATAGCTGATTCATTTAACTGCCTACATACTGAAACTTACGGAGGTTCCACAACATCTTGAACTACCAATTCATCACTCTTAAGGTCTCATGCGAGCTATTTCACACCTAAGTTGACTCCTATTTTACATGATCAAATACCAGCTCAAAACTACGAAAATAATCCCATGTCAGCACTCTTTCCCTTTTTCAAGAGGTGCCTTTCCTATGCCTGATGTGAACCCGTTGGGTATAAAAACCCTAGAACCCACGAACAAGTTAATTTAGCCCAAAAATCGTTCCAACGAATTATTTGAACCGGTAGAATTAAAGACCTCAACCCTTGCCATAAAGGAGGAAGAACCTAAGGTATATGACCTTAGATCCGTTTCTCACTAGATCAAAAATCTTGGTATAAAGATGGAATGAATGACGCCATAATCTAGATGGTTCGAAACCTAGATTGATAAGTCAAAGAACTAAACAAGACTCATATCTTGAATAAATTCAAATTTCTCAAAAGAACAAGACCTATGTGAAGAATCCTCACAATTTTATTAATTCTCTCTAAAGTGTTTCTTTTACACAATGTATAATGGTCTATTTATAGTCTAAATGTAAAGATTTAATTGGAAATTAAAAATTTAGTAACTCGCTAAACAATAAAAAATTAGGAAACTAAAATATAAATTACAAAAAAAAATAAAAATTAGAAAACTAACTAAACCAAACTACTTTGACCAAATCTTGCTGCTATTTTTCTTTATTTTCGTCCTCCCTTTGTCTTGGGTAATTTTGGGCCTTTTATTCTTCCAACTGGGCTTGTATGAGCATAATTAAGGCCCCTTTTGGTTCTTCATTCATTTGGGCTTCAATTTCTTATTGTAAAACCCTCTGAATTAAGTTATTCAGTACTTTTTTTATCCTTTTAACTCGAACTTTTGTAACCGGCCCAAATGGAACTTGAGTTGAATCTTGTAAATTTCTTGCAGTCTTGATGATCGCATCAATGCCACAAGGTGCATATTGTTAATCAGCCTTCGCCAAGGCCTCCACTGAAAGTTGAAATACTGAACTACCGATTCATTGCCATTCATCTATACAACACAAGACCCATCCTCTTTTGGGCATATCCATGCACATGCACCGTAAAAGATAAGAAGGGTTAAAATTTGAGGTGACATCTATTATTACTCTCTTACAAAAAGACCGATCTGCCCATTAACACTATTATCTAAAGATGGACATATGGTCCGGGCTTCGTTGGTGAACTTAGGGTCCATGGCCTCTATATCTTAGCCAATGACTGTTTATCTTGATGGGAACTACCTTGGATAGGTTACCCAGGATAATATTCTCTGATAGTTCAACCACAAAGTAGCCAAAACCTTGGGAGCTTCTTGCATATCATGCCACCTATCACCAGTTCATCACTAATAAAGTAGTCACTCAAACCATGACTTACCATCAAGAAAGCTTCTTGCATTTTGCTAACTAAATATCAACTTATCACAATAAGAATAATTTTAGGTGAACTCACGGGTGTTTCTGAAATTATGAATCCATTTTCCAAAGCATGTTGCCCCTGTTTTGACTCTCCTATGCCCCTGATAATGCATTGCTGGTTTTCAATCTTTCTTGTTCTTCGCCGAGGCCTCTTCTCTGAAGTCTTGATTTCAACTACCAATTCACCATTATTTTTCTGCATCACAGTAGACTTATTCTCTTCTTCAGTACTAGGTGATTTTGGACGTTGACAGCCCTCTTTCCCTTTCCCTTTCCCCTGATTCTCATCTTCCCTGCCATTTCTACCATTTGCATCAGGGGATTGGCTCTCGTCCCCTTTTGCAACACCTGTAGTGACCAAATCCTTTTCAGCCCCACCTCTGTCTTCATTCTTATTCTTTGAACCCTTTGGCCGACCACGTTTCCTCTTCCCAATCATCCGATTTCCATCATCATTCTTGCCGTCAACTCCACAGCCGGTTCCCTCTTCCGCCATTGCAACAATGCGAGGCCCATTTTCACCCCCGGTGCCACCTGCCATATCTCTGGATATGACCAAATTCTCACTAATCCCACCAGTTTTCTTCTTATTTTTAGAACCCTTTGATTGACCAGGACCAGGATTTGGCTTCCCCACAATCACCCCACCTCCGCCAACATTTTCAGGAACAGCTACAGGGCCCTTTCCTTCTTCATTAGCAGTAATATTCAACTTATCACCCACCACACCCCCCACAAATTCACCAGACAGGACCGAATTCCTTACAGCTGCATTCATGGTATCCTTTGTCTTTAAAACCTTTGTCCTATAAAGCTTCCTCTTCCTAATCTTCTGATTCCCAGCATCAATCTTACCAGCATTCTCATGGGCTTTTCTCTCTTCACCGTTAACGGCAACATTCATGTCATTTGCACCCACCACTTTGTCATTCATACCCAAATTCTCCAAAGCATCCACAGCAGTCTTCTCATCTCCTCCTCCAATTTTCTTCTTAAACAACTTTCCTAGTTCAAATTCTCCTTCTACAACCTTCTTCCTCGTTATCGAACCCCTCGGTCTTCCACGTTTGCCTTTCAAACCCACAATCCCACCACCACTATTTTGATCACAAATTCCTCCCCCATCAAAATCCAAATCCTTGATTTCTCCATCAATTTCACTGCGCCTAGCTTCATTCGCTCCTTCAACTTGTAAGCGATTCTGAACATCTTCAGCTTCCAAAGCCCCATTTTTTCCAGCTTCAACACCATCATTCGTTGTTCCTCCACCTTCTGATCGGTTCCGAACATCTTCACAGTCTAAAACCCTAACATTTCCAGCTTCAGCATCTAAAACCCTGACCTGTTCAGCTGCATTAACGGAAACTCCCATGCGATACTCCAAACCCTTAATCAACTGCTTCTGCTGATCAATCTTGCGATACAACCAGTGCTTTAGACACAGAGTCTTCCCTTCCATAGCTCTCTCTTTGCATTGCCATGTCGCAATCCCTTTCCTTTTACACCTCCTCTCCTCCGGAAAATCCATCTCCAAAATTCCCCAAACCCTAGAAACAGAGCGAATGCTTAGCCGAAAATTCAAGAAAAAGAAAATGAAATCCGACAGCTTCGGTTTAAATTTGTGTAGCACACAGGTATGGAATTCATGGAAATTTAATTTCCCGATTTATTTGAATTAATTATTTAACTGACATCGGGTATCTGAAAAGACACCTGTTTTCAAGTGTTCTCGAATGGACACGGACAACAACGCTCACTCGTGTGGGATACCACTCAACACTCGGTAAGTCCAAGCACCGAGACAAGATATCTTTCTTTTTTTGTTTTTATTTTATTTTTTTGGGTGCTGTCCTTCCTTCCAAGAGTCTTTCCCGCCCATTTGCATATTTCCTTTTTTTTTTTTTTTCTTTTTTCTGTGAAATTCAGTAAATAAATTATTAGCTAATTCATCCAGATAGAGACATATGATGCTACTCCCCCTCCAACAAAATGAGTTTTGGGCAACAGATTTTCTTCGTGAGATTTTTTATTTCTTTTATAAAATATATTCCCACGATTTAAATTTATTTTAATACATAAGAGTCTCAAATTTAAAATTTTTATAAAAAAAAAAAACAATATTATCTTACTAAAATTATTCACTTAAATTTCTTGACCTTCTTATTTTCTCCTTTTTTGTCTTTCTATAACTTAAATCAACTGGTATTTAAAATTTTATTCAGATTAATCCAATTCAATCTATTGTTAATAAAATTTGAATTTAAATTATAATTAAAAAATATAATGTATTTCCTATTAAACTAATTATCTATCGAACCCTCTCACCTGCAAGGTTTATATTTCTACCTTTCAAGAGCCCAACTTCACGTTAAAGAAAATATAACAATGAATTTTGAGAGAAAGCTGCTAAGGTGCACAGATGAAATTGCCAACAAATGTCGATAACTGTAATATCAACATTTGAAAAATTATTATGGGCTTGAGTTGTTCTCAATCATATAAATCCCATATCATTTTTTTTTAATTTTGTTCTTAGCTAATTTCTAAAATTATGAGTAATTAGGTTATACATTTGTAATTTGACTATCTTAATAATTGGAGTCATCTTACTTGTAATAAAATTTCTGTTCCATTGGATCGAAATTCATAAAAGTTTAATTTTGATTAGCTGATTGCTAAGTTGAAAATGAGATTAAACTTTGGGATAATCACCCTTTTACTTGGTTCAAAAATTAATCAAATCTAACAAAGAATTCTAAATTGCAAGTGGACTTGTGTAGGTGGCAATGAGACACCGCATAGCATATTGATATTTATTTTTTTGATCAGAAATCTTAATTTTGAGTTCTGAAAATTGTGAAAAAAAATTTAAAATAATCAATTCTTTCAAATGAACCCTTTAGTATTCGATCCGGATTAGTCGGAAAAATCTGAATATCAATAGTAAAAACAAGAAAAAAAATGCAAATTGGTTTTTCTTTTTTTTTTTTTTGTTTGAAAAGGTGCCGAAAGGCCCAAAAGAAAACGGAACAAGCCTGAACCCAAGAGAGACAAAAAAACAGAAAAAGAGCTTAGCTCCTTAAGTAAACGGTGCCTCTTTCATCTTCTCGCAAAAGCTTGTTTATGCTGAGGATCATGCAGCACGTGAAGACCAGGAGGGTAGGAGTGACCCAAGCTGGCAAGGTGTTCAGCGCATTGATTGCCTTCTCTATAAACATGCACCATGGGGGGCGCCCTGCTCGTTGATGAGCTGCAAACATTCTTCGACAATAGGGTAGAGAGGGTGCTGCTTATGGACACCATTGTGTAGCTGGGAGACTAATGTCAGGGAGTTAGATTCTATAGCTAGGCTTTTGTAGTTGTGGTTGTAAGCTATTTTTAACCCTTATTTGACCATAACACTGTTTGATATACCAACATTAGCTCGGAAGCCAATAATCCATTTGCCTTCTGAATTTCTTATAATTCCCCTGCACTAACTCTGTGGGAGTTAAGAATAATTGAGCCATTGGTGTTGAGCTTAAGAGTGTTTGGAGGGGGGTGGAGACCAGGAGACCATCTTGGGATGCTTGGGGAGAGTGGTGAGGCTGTCTTCTAGAGTAGAAGCAATGTTGCCAACAAATTTTCTTACAATTGCGGCCGTGTGATGAGCATTGACAGGGGTTTGTTCAAATATGTAGACTTTCCATATGTGCTATATGACTACTGAGAAAGACATGCTCCAATAAGCTACATTGTGCAATCTATTGCGGTTGACCTTTAACCATTTAAAAGTGGAGGTAGAGTTGAACCGGGGAGTTGTCTGCTTGTTTGGAGCAACCAGATACCAGACTGTTCTACTCCATCTGCAGTCTCTAAGAAGATAAAGAACCGGCTCTTTTGAGCATTTGCAAATAGGGTAAAGAGGGTCGAAGGACATTTTTTTTTTGTTCTTTTCAAATTAGTTAGAATTTTTCTTTTACTAGCAAGCTATACGAAGAATTTAATTCTCTCTTGATATGAGACTTTCCAAATCCATTTTGAAGTAGACTCTTCTCATATTGGTTACGTTGAAATTATGGATTTCCATAAAATCAATCACTAATTAATTATTATAAATAATTTTTCCCAATTTATCATAACATATTTCACAAATAATTATATTTAGACTGAAATATAAATATATGAATATTTCAGGGAATCTAATTTAATAAGATGAACATAGAATTTCACTTTCATAGTTAAGTCCTTTTTTATAATTTTAATTCATATAGTATACTAATTCATTGATTACATACTCTGAAAATAATTGATATGTACCACAAAATTGTCTCATTTATGACACTCAAAATACACAAAATCTTATCCCAATTGTCTTCAAACCTATTGATATATACACGCACGGGCGCGCGCGCGCACACAACAGATTCGAGAGAGAGAGAGAGAGAGAGAGAGAGAGAGGAATGAGATAGGGGATACCTTTCTCGGCCTTTTGGCTAAGATCAAGGAATGAGATAAAGAGGTAAGGTGCGAGAGGTGGGAAAGAGGGAGTCTCAAAAGGGAAAGTCTAAAGAGAAACCCCAAAAAAGGGAGAGCCCTCGTTTATTACCCAAAAAAAAATGTCTTTAAACCTATTTTGAAAACCCAAAAGCTTATCTGTCTCCCTCATCAGTCCTGCGCGCTCATCTACCTCATCCGGCACCACCGCCGCCGATCATAGTCGGTGATCGACGGGTCATTCACCAGTCGAAGCTCTCCTCCTCTGTCTTCGAATCTCAGGTTCGATCGTACCCTCCCCCTTCTCTGTCATCTCCGCCTTGAGCCGCCGCAGACGGCGTTGAAGATCTCCGGCCACGAAGCCCAAGTCTCAGGTTTGATCCATTTCTCTGAATCTCTGTCTCGCGTCTATCTCTCTCACAGTCTCGAACTACCCTCGAAGAATTGCAAGGATGCAAAACTCAGAAAAGTCAGATACTTCATTGTCATGGGAGTTGAAAATTGATGAGAGAGTGCACACCATCTGGGATCCTCGAAGAGTTGGAACCGTCAAGTATCTGGGAGCTGTAGAGGGGCATTCAGGGCTGTGGGTTGGAGTCGATTGGGACAGTGGCGATGCAAAACATGATGGTTCTCTTAACGGGGTTTGCTATTTTCAAGCTACTTCTCCTAGATCTGCCTCCTTTGTCAGACCCCACAATTAGAGCCGTGTCATTTCCTGCACGAGTTTTTTAATGGTTATGAATCACTTGAGAGCAGCCACAGGCCCTTCCAAAATCTGCATTGCCTTCTTCTTGGAGGTGACAACATTGAGGATTTGGCATCTGTTGATTCACCGAATCTTCTTCCCAGTTTAGTGGATATTAGACTTTCAAAAAATCCAATTGCTGATCCAGGAAAGGGAGGAATCCCAAGACCTGCTATAATAGTACGTCTAGCAGAAGTTAAAATACTGGATGGAAGTGAGGTCGGTCCACAGGAGCGCAAGGATTCTGAGATCCGCTATGTGCGCTCAATCTTGTCAAAGTTTTATGACAGTTCAGAAGAAATTAGGCGACTCCATCCTAGGTTTGCCGAGCTTAAAAGTTTGCATGGGATTGAAGACCAAAGACCCTGGATTGGTGCCAAAGGGCCACCGAAAATGGTGTCTGGACTTATTTCCATTACCTTGAGCTGTGTTGGGGGCATCAAAGGGAGAAATGCCACCACCTCGGTTGGCAAGTTAAAGATGCTCTGTGAAAGTTTAAGACGTGAAACTAACCGTACGTTTGATAGTTTTGGAGAGAAAAAAAAAAGTGAGAAAAAGAAAAGTTTAGTGAGGAGAGAAAAAAAAAAGTTATAATTTTTATTCTATATTATTCCGGAGTTTTATAAAAGGAAAGAAAAATTCAGATTCATTAAAAATAAAAAATTTTGCTTTCAAGTTTTAAAAAATATTTTTTAAATATAAAAAATGTTTAATTCTAACATTTTGTTCTTCCATCTATTTTTTTTTTCATTTTTCAAAAAAAAAAAAAAAAGAAATTTTAAATTCATCCAAAATTTTCATTTTTCAACGTATCAAACTCCCAAAGATAGAAAACTCATAATTTTTTTTTCTAATCCTTTTTTCTTTCTTTTCCGCTCTTTCCATCCAATCCAACCGTAAAAGTGTTTCTGCGGGAAAGGAAGTGCGGTCACCGATGCCAACATTGCTTGACGATGAGATGGTATCATTGATGGACATTGGAATTGGCCAAGATTCAACAATTCTGATAGCTGACGCGAGTTGACCAGAGTGATATTGTTCAATATCCTCTTAATTTTTTTCCTTTTTTTTTTCTGAACTTTTTACCAATTTCATATATTAGACTCCTGAGGGTTGTAAATGAGCATGAAAAGGCGAGGCATGTACCAAAATAATATTAAAAAAAACATTTTAAAACAATTCGAACGAAAAATTTTTTTTCCAAATAACTCGAATTTGTCAGGAGTTGGAGACGCGATACACTGTGTCGCGTCTTCAACCCGCGACATAGTCCACAGAGAGAGAGAAGAGTCCGCGGGGCGGGGGAGGGAGAGAGAGAGAGAGAGAGGAGTCCGCGGGGCGGGGGGGAGGGAGAGAGCGGAGGGGGGCGGAGGGGGGAGGGAGGATTGCGGCGGGGGGCGGCGGGGGGAAGGAGAGAGAGGGGAGGACCGCGGCAGGGTGCGGAGGGGGGAGGGAGGGAGAGAGAGAGAGGGGAGGGCCGCGGAGGGGGGAGGGAGGGAGAGAAAGAGGGGAGGGCGGCGCGGGGTCCGCCGAGGGAGGGAGAGAGAAAGAGGGGAGGGGGCTGGCGGAGGGCGGAGGGCGGCGTAGGGGGAGGGAGGGAGAGGGAGGAGTGCCGCGGGGGAGGGGGAGAGAGAGAGGAGGGCAGCGGCGGTGGAGAGAAAGAAAAAGAACCGCGGGGGGAGGGAGGGAGAGAGAGAGCTGCGGGCGGCGGAGGGAGAGAGAAAGAGAGTCGCCGGGCGGAGGGAGAGCGCAGCGCCGAGGGGGAGAGAGGGAGAGCGCAGCGCCGCGGGGGAGGTGGGCAGCGCCGCGGGGGAGGTGCGCAGCGCCGCGGGGGAGGTGCGCAGCGTCGCGGGTGGTGGAGGCCCGCGGCTCTCTCTCTCTCCCTCCCCCCGCGGCTCTCTCTCTCCCCCCGCTGATGTCTCTCTCTCCCTCCCTCCCTCACCCACCGGCGGCTGTCTCTCTCTCTGCTCCCGCCGCCCGCGGCTCTCTCTCTCCCTCCCTCCCCCGCGGCTCCCTCTCTTTCTCTCCCCCGCCGTGGCACTCCTCTCTCTCTCCCCCTCCCCCCCCCCGCGGCACTCCTCCCTCTCCCTCCCTCCCTCCCCCACCGCCTTGGAAGCCCTCCCCCTCCCTCCCCCACCTCCGCGCGAGGCTCCCTTTCCCTCCCTCCCCCACTGCCGCCCACTGCCGCCCACTGCCGCCCACTGCCGCCCGCTGTCGCGGGAGCCCTTTGCGCGCGGGAGTCTCTGGGCTATGTCGCGTCTTGAAGATGCGGAATAGCCTGTCGCGGGTACAACCTGCGACAAATATGATATAGATGTGGAATTTGTTTGCTGTTCGAGTTTTTTTAAAATTTTTTTTAAGGGTATATTTTGGAACACCTCTCTGAAAAGGCCTCTATATGGATTAACTGTGAGTGTATCTTTTGCTGATATTGATTAATTAAAATTTTACAATTATTTTGTTAACTAGAAAAATTTCTTATTGAAATTGAATGATTCATTACAAAAGTGAGCTCGGATTCGAAAGAATGGTACATAAAGAGGCGAAGAGATCACGACTTGAAGAATTTGGAAGAGAACATTGTTTGGTAACATGAGAAAAAAACGTTGCTGGTTTTTTTGTTAATTATTGTTGTTATTATTATTTTTATTATTATTATTATTATTATTATTATTAATAAAGAGGTCTTTTGAGTCTAAATGTGAAATTTAGGGGATATCTTAGAAGTAAGTTACCAGATTCATTACCTTACCCAAACATCTTCTCGTCGATTCTTTGTCCCATGGTTTCAGCTGTCGCTACCTGAAACCCCTTGGTCGGTCGGAAGAAAGGATGCCGAGAGAGCAGCGTGATTGCCAAAGGTAGGGGACAGAGACGAGAGTTATTATTGTTTTCTTTAATTAAAAAAAAAAAAACGAAAGAGAGGATAAATCAACTGGGCCAGGGCCCAAAGAAGGAGCCCAGCCATTTTAAATCCGAACCGAAAAAGAGATCAAGCCATCGAGGCGTTTTTCGGACCCGACGCCGTTTGGAAAAATAAATTCGGCCGTGGGCCCTCCCCTCCCAAAACGAATCCGGTGTGACTTTGACTCCGCGTCTGTTCTCTCTCAAACTGCTGTCCTCTCTCTACCGTCTCTGTCTCTGTTAGTCTCTCTAGATAAAAAAAAGCACTCCATGAAATCACCTGCGAAAAACGTTTCTCAGAAAACACAACTCCGCTAGAAAAACCCTAATTTATCCAAAAATCCTCAACTCGAAAGAACGAACCCTACCAATAAAAACTGTACCCCTCTCTCTCTAGGGTTTTCCACTCATTTTCCCCTTATGTCTAACCAATGGACTTCAGTACCTTCATAGCGGTTTCAATCACCACACTCTGCTGCTTCTTCTCTCTTCTCTTCTCATTCTTCTTTTGTCGTCGATCAGCCAAATCCAATTCAAACCACAATTCCTCTCCAAACAACGGGAAGATGTGCGGTTGTTGTAACTGTAATTGCGACAGGGATGGTGGTTCGGAGTCGAAGAAAACCTACATGAATGGTGGTACGGTTGAAAAGGTTGTGGAGGAGGCTGAGAGGTCATCGACTGGTGCGTCGATGATGGAGCAGTTGGTGCCGGAGATCACGACTCACGCACTCAGTTATCTGGATTATCCAAGTCTTTGCCGTCTTTCGATGACGAATTCTTCGATGAGGAAACTTGCGAATGATGATAATGCGTGGAAAGCTCTCTATCACAAGGTGAGTTGCTGTTTTAACAAGTTTCATCTCAGTTCTTTATCTTCATGAATTGTTTTCGATTGCTCTATTTGCATGTAGTAATATTGCACATTTAGGTTTGTCTATGTTTTATTGTGTTTAAAGAGAGAGAGAAGTGATTTCATGTTACTGGTGAGCAGGGTTTTTCAGTTGTGAAGGTTGGGTTGCAACCTCACTAAACGTTATTGCCGGGAGAGGAATGCTATAGACGGTGTTTCCCTACATTTTTATCCTGGAAATTTAATACAGCTCTAACGCATGGAATTTTCCATGTTCCTGTCTAATAAATTCATCATCTATAAAGCACTGAGTAAGGTTGACACATGACGGCAGTTCCCCTTCACCTTGAGGTCTGGAGTTCGATTCTGCCTTGAGGCTCTTGGAAGAAATTCTCATGAATATGTTAGGCTTGACGTAGATAAGCTCTACTTGGATTGGCCTGGGGAGGGACTATTGAGACCAAACCTAGAAATCTCCTTACATATTAAAGAGTATTAACGGTAAAAATCTAGAAAATAAGATTCTTTTGGTAAAGAAGGAGATATACTGTATCAGGATAGAAGACAGGACCGAAAGAAAAAAAGAGGAACTGAGCTAAGTTTTGACAAAAGCCTTCCAACCGTCTTAGGGTTTTCAATCCCATTCAATATATGAGGAAGAATAAAAAAAAAAACCTTTGTATTCCAAAGGGACTAGAATGAAATGATCTCTGAAGTCGTTTTTTGTCAACCTTAGACCTCAACAAGAAAAATGCATATTGCATTCCTCTACAACTGCTTAGCCTCCTTGCTGCAAAAAAATCCCTTTTACATTGGTTATGATAAAATCAGGTGTATTTTTTGGCAAACCTGTTGGTCAATAATTAGATTGAGAACCCAACTTCATATAGACTAACAAAAAGGGCATTGTAAGATGAAATGGTCTTCTCATCATTACAGCAGGCAGATAACTAGAGGTTGGATTTTGGACCCTCACCTACAACAAGCATTCTCTGAAAGATGATGCACCACATAAATGCACACTTAGCAATAACTTTTGATTATTCAAATGAATTTAGCTGATGGGAAATAGGACATAAAAGTGATTAAGCAAAAGTTTGGAAGGAAAGAGGCCAAAATTGTTAGACCATGTTACTTTTTATCAAATAGATGGAAGAAGGATTAAAGCACATTTACTAAATCAAGAAACAACTAAAGATCCAAATCTTGAGCATTGAATCTCTTATAACCTTGGAAATTTTTAATGAACAGCATTTGCACGTATGAATGGGAAATGTAGGCATTATAAATAGTGGTGGATTCAGAAATTTTGAGTAAGCAACCAATAACATAGACTAATAGAAACAAGACCGAAATGATCCCACATGGTGTTGCTTTTTTGGTTTTAATGTGAGTAAATATTCTTAAAATTTGATAAATGTGTTTCCAAGTTTGTTTAATAAGTTTTTGAAGTTTTTGTGGGGCCATCTACTTAAATTTATGAGAATACTCTATATGTTACGGGAGCAAAATATGAATTAGTAGAGACAATTGTCACCTTCTCATGTCATTCTCTTTTTTCCAAAAAAAAAACCAAGATTTACAAATTTCTAATAAAAATACTAATGGATTACTCATCAATGTTTGGATCCGCTAGGTTGCAACTCATTTTGGTCTAGATCTATCCTCGGGCATTTTGGAACCGACCAGCCTAGGTCAGTTAAAAAAAAAATGGGACTTAGACAAGATCAGTGGGTGTGTTTAATCAAACTAACCTATTCTAAATCTGTTTGTGTTGGTTTGGGTTAGTTCTATGGTTCTAAGATACTCCTTTAGATAGAATAAAATGTGAGTTTAATGTTAAAATACTTAATAATTATGTTATGAAAATATATATTAATATAAAATATCTATTTGTTGAAAATCTAATTTCCACCATACACATACCAATTACATAATAAAAATGGAAATTAGTTACAATTCAAATTATGTGAATTGCTTAATCTATTGGAATTTTGTTTGGAGTTATACCTCCTAAAAATGTTACTTTAGGATGCTCATAAGTTAACTAAAGAAAACATATATGCAGTATCTAATCTCTATGATTTCATATCATGCATTCAGTACAGGTCTAACCCAAGAACCAAATTGAATCAAGGTTGGTTCTAATTTTTGGAGCCAAAATTGAAATGTGTGAAATCATACCTAAACCAACTGACCCCAAATTCACTGGGTTAGTTCGGTTCTTTGAGTACTTGAAAACCAACTGCTACCCTTAGGAACCACAGTTCAAGATTGAGTAGGCATTTGTTGTTTATAAATTCAGGAACTATTGCATTGTTTCCTCCTTCTAAAATGCTACCCTAATCTCAATTGGTTTTATCCTTGTGGTGAAATGTCAATTCATGTTTTCATCGTAATAGCGTTTATAGTGTCCATTAGGAAGGAACTTTGGAGCCAGGGGAATATATAACATTAAGAGTTGGATCCATTAACCCTCTTACAATAAAAAAGAGTTCTTTGCATGATTTTAGATATCGCATTGAGTGCTATACAAAGTTGCTGGACACACTTTATAAGGGGAAACTTTCTAATTTAAATGAAGTTTGCTTGGACATTGGTGTGTCGTCAAACAACCAAAAATAAAATACCTACTTCAAACAATATGAATATAGCACGAGTAGGGTCGTATCCACATAGAACGGCATATCTATTTCTTTTAATAAAAATAAAAATAAAAATATGAGAGTGTTTGTGAAAACTATCTGAAACTAACAAAACAAATAAATCAATGAAAACTAACTAAAATAAAATAACTAGATAATACCAATTGAAAGAGAGAATGTCAATGAGAGTAAAACCTAACTAAAGGAGTTATTTCCACCTTGATGTGTTTGATTGATCATCGATGCAAAAATTACTCGACATTATATGAATAAATTTGCTATAGTCGTTAAGTACTACGAAAGATAATCCAATCAAGATACTATCGTTAATTACTTTCCTAATCGAAAGACAATCCAAGACACTCTCGTTGGATTTAATGTTCCGACAGCATTACGATCTAGAGAAACCCAATTCTAACCGGTAAATTTCAATATAGATTTATTTAAATTAGATTATCTAATTTTTTGACATAAATCCTACCACTTGTGAGGCCATAAAACTATATCAATTACTCTATTAAAAACACATAAATTTTGCTGTTTTTAAATGGTTGTAGACTATTATAGGGTTATTAAACATAGCGCTCTTTTTAACAAATTCAAAACAATCATAAACATTAGACATAGAGATTAATACCCACAAATACCAAGCAAAGAAAATCATTTAGATCTCACAATCATCATTCATCAAGACTTCAATAATCCTTTGACTAGAAAATTAAATTAAAAACAAAACATAGAAAAGAAAAACTCACAAAACAATTTTATTGATGTTGGAAAGAATGTCAAACTATAAGGAAATGATGCTTCTCCCGGCTGTAGCTTTTCTGGAGAAATATGGCTGCCACCCCCTTTGGGGCTGCACCCCTCCAAGTGCCTCCAGTCATGAGAATAAAGAGATATATATATGTGTGTCAGCAGCCAGCTGCAACCCTAGAAAAATATGGAGATATCCCATCTTTTTATCCTTAGCAAAATATTCTAATTGGTTTTTAAGAAGGGATAAAACTTTCTAAAAGATAAAATCCCATAAATAAAAGAAAAGTTCCTAAAAAAATAAAATAACTTCAAAATTGAATTTCCAAAATTTCCTATCCCTAAATATTAGAAATGGAACAAAGTTTTCAAAATCTTCAATATCTCCAATTTCATTCCAATTATCTCTTGCATGTGCAATTGGGAAAGAAAATTTTACTGCAGTAAATATTCAAAGTCTTGCATTGCCTCTTTGCAATCAACGTGCCCACGTGCTGATGAAAGAGTATCGCTATCCCATTTTCCATCATTTGCATAATTGATTCAATTTAACGCATTTTACTTTACTTTCCTTAATAAGTATCCTCCATCAATCCTAACACATCAAATGTCATAAAACATAAATATTAGTATAATATTTATTTAAAAATAATGCAAAATCAATCGCAAATATTACTCACATTTAAGCCCTATCAACAATTAATTTCAATGTTACATACACAACGCATCCTTTTCTGGATTATGTCAAGCAATTCCGTTTGAATAAAGCTCTTAGAATCGTGTACTTCATGATGTAGGCATTTACCGGCAAGATTTAGATTGCCTATATAGATTTTTTCTTTTTCTTTTTATTTTTTTTGGGTTTTACTTGTGTGTCTCTTTAACGAGGGTTAAGGTTGACATCATATGGTGATTTATGTTCAGCAATTGTGCGACATTTGTACTTAATCCTATCCTATTTCTTCCCAGGATTTCACTATGGAACAGGATAATATAGTACCAGCAAATGGATGGAAGGCACATTATGCAGCAACTAGAGCTATTGTGAATCTTAATGCTGAGTTTTTTAACATAATTAAAGAGAGGTCACTTCCTGCAATGAGGCGTCTTTGGCTCAATGCAGATTATGTGAAATGTGTTCACGGCTCCGGGGAGTTCTTTACAGGGTATGTTCATTATTCACCTTTTATTTTTCTATTTTGTTTGTATCGATGCATCATCTTGGCCTGCCAAACACATTCCATCTTCTACTTAAATCTGGTGCATTGACTGTGAGGACTTGGTTAAATATTGGAGTAGGTTTATTTAAATGCTATGCTGGTAATATCATTGTCTCAAGGCCATGGCCCATTGCGTGAAAACAAAATGATTTGCGTACTTATTTAGGAGAACATTTGTTCTATTTACTAGGAAACTGTTGTCCAAATGTGATCAGTGGGAAATGATGGGAAAAACAAGCAACGTCAACTGGAAGAAATTGTCTTGAGATTTTATTCAGAGATGTTAGCATCATCTTTAAACTGGCCGATAGCAAGAAAGGTTTGCTGTTGCCAATAGAAACACCAAGGAATTCCATGTCTATATCTTTGTTTGACTTGGATGCAGCTTTTTAATCATCATTATAAGTACGTCCGTCTCAATGTGTGCATTTCTCCCTGTAACAAATGTAATCACAGTTGATGTAAAAAGATCGATGCATGTGAAAGCATTCTGTGATGGTTTCTGCTACTTTGTTCTGATACCATAATTATTAAAATGCTGTAATATCTTTACTTTTTTACAAGAGTTCAATTTTTTATGAAATGTATTTATCATGTTGAAGATAAGGCCACTCAAAGCCATAAATGAGCTGAAATTCAAGGCATGGTGGTGTTAACAAATTCAAATACTTTTCCCCCTGTTTTTAGCATAAAATAATTGATTGTAAAATTAATTTTCTATATAAAGGTGTTCATATCCTTGTCCCTGAAAAATTGGTTAAATCTGGAAGTTGGGACCATGCTCGCTCTCTTTCACTTCAATCTGTATGGTGGCTCTGCTCTCTCTCTCATTTGAGATTGATTTTAGTTGCATTGTTCGTGGTGGAGGCCAGTACTGAAATAAGTAGTAAGTGGACGCTTGTGTCCTAGGTTGATGCGGATGTTAGAGCTTCATCAAAGGACTGACATCTCATGCAGTTGAACCATGTCTGTGACTTTCTCTCTCTTCTAAAATTGTCATTGGGAGATTACCATTACACATTTTGAGGAGTCCAAGATTGTGGCAGTAATCAAGAGTAGTCATCTTGTTATCATAGAATAAGATTTTCAGTGGATCTTAGTTGTTTATGGGGACTCATTGTTTCGTTCATTGGATGCAGGTATACTGATGTTATACAGAGCTGGCAGATGTTGTTGGGTTGGCGTAATGGTATTATTGCTTTCGAAGTTGGGGATGTGCGAGCTCGTGTACTTCGTGAGATGGCTTGGGTAACAATGAAAGCCTACGTTGACATGGATGTTGGCTCTTTCACCATCACTAATGTTTTTGAGTTTCACAATGGTGAATGGTACATAGTTCATCATCATAGCTCTTTAGTGTTCATTGATGGGGAAGGCCAACAACAAAATGTTATGGGCTGAAAGGAGGGGAAGAAATGGTGAAGAGAGGATGATCATAGTTTATATACATGGGGATAATAGAGAATTGTTATTGTTCCCTTTTTGACTTTCTGATTTAAAGTGAATTCTAAATTGTACGTTGCCCGGTTCACCACCAACCTCAGTTTTGGTTCCTGCTCGCACAGCTTTGTCCTAACATTATTTCTATTTTTGCCCAATTTATACAGTATCCTGTAAAGTTTGCAACTCCCAATTTATTTTACCTATGTACAGTAGTGGATGTGCAGAAATGACATTGAAAAGCTTTTGAAGGGAGTTTGTTAAGGTTTCTTTTCATGGCAATATTAGCATGATAGATACAAGCATGTGTGTGCGTGTTTTTTTTTGGGGGGGGGGGGGGTGATGATGGTTGCTCAAGCTAAAGACGGTACATTATTGTTCCCCTTTTGTAGAAGACATGATTTTCATAGTTTATATTTTGCTTTTCGCATGAAGTAATCAACAAGTATAATGATCTCCGAGTAAGCATCTTGCAGCACATGCACATACAGATTATGATTAAAGTACATGCACGATAGATCCGTTTGCTTTGCAATATTTCATCAACTGCTATGTACGTTTTAAATTTAAACCATATAACCTCTTCAACACATGCAAGCACATGCACAGGCCATCCTCCTCCAGCAAAGTATAGCCACTCATCATAGCCCTTCCAATTATAATGCCTCAAACCAAGTTTTTTCATAGGACCAACCAACTTGATGCCATCTTAACGCGAGTAAGTCGCATGATATTCTTCCATGGTTTGCCTACTAAAGTAGAGTCCACATAACAGACCGCCAAACAGGCACAGGTGAGTGCTAGACATGGTCTGCATCTTATAATCCATATACCATCTTGGTAACATTGCTATACTACAATGGGCGGAGAATCCACAGTTACAAAACTGTCGTGGCTAGAACTTATTACTGCACATAATATACTGAATAAAAGCATATGGCTTTGCAAGATATGAAACTGGCTATGATCAAAACAGGATGGAGCACAGTTTGAACATGAATTAATGGATCCAAAAAATTGGTGAATTGAAAATCTTAGTAACCTTTAAAGCAGATAAACAAGAATGCGCCTTGCCTACTCATGAGTATGCTGGTGACCTAAAGTAGCAGATAATTCTGTCAATGAATGAGAACACATTTTCCCATCTCATTTACCCGCCTCAATAAGATGATCTGCAAAAATGTCTATTCCCACTTGTATCCAATACATGTAAGATGCTAGGAGAAGGGAAAACGAAGTTATTACCATCATAAATTAAAAAAAAAGAAAAAGAGGGCTATCCATATGGAGAAGACATTAATAATAGCACTCATATAAGTTCTAAAATAACATTGAAAGTTGAAGCATCTTTCGGCTTCAGCAAGATAAAAGTTTGAATGGGATACAATGTCTATCATGCGGCCAATTCCTTAAACCACAAAACAAGTAACTTATCATGAAGGAAAACTAACTCGAAAGTACCAAGACTGTACCTTCCACAAGTGACATCATTTCTTTGACTCTTCTGCCTTCAACTTCTTCTCCCATCTACGCTTCTTATAATCCAGCAACATTTGAGGCATTTTCTTCATTAACTCAGCAGTGTTTGCTCGCTTCTCTGCGGCAATTCTATCAACTTTATGACCCTTTCTCTTGGTCCTCATCTCTTTCCTCTCAGGGTCATATGGCCAATCTTCTCCAGCAAGGACCACTTCTTTGCGAAGTCTTGCTCGGCGACGGGCACTTATGCCAAGCGGCTTCCATGCTCCTAAATGCCAGTAACCCCAAACACCCTTTGACAGCTCATCTTTGTACTTAGCCAACTTCTCTCTCCATGGGTATTGGTACTCTGTAACAGCTTTTGCGACAGATTGTGCAGCTCTGCCTGCCATTAATGCCTAAAGGTCCACAACCAACCCTAGAACAAAATGGAAGCAGCAGCTTAAGTCAATGAGAGATCTTCATATCTTCAAAATCATGTCACCCAAAAGCTAAAGAAGAAAAGCAACAAACACAACTACTCAACTATACAAAGACATTTGAACATCATATGATGTACAAGATTCACATTCCATCAATCAAGCAGAACTTATACGCAAAGTCATTGAAACCCCAATTCCACCCATATGATTTCATGCATGCTTCAATTAAAAACGCATAGAATCTCAAGCCAATTCTAGAATTCTGCTCTTGAAACCAATTAAGAAGAAACATGGTTTTAACAGCTCCGTTTATAGAAAATTAAGAAGCCTCTTCATTACTAATTGCTTCACTACCGCATAGTTTGTATCAACCAAAAGAAAAGGGAAATGAGTGTAAAGTGAAATGGATTTAATTCAGCAACTGATAGGATTCTAACTATTCTTGTGAAATGGTGATGGAATTCAATAATCATTCTCTTTGGAATTTTATCATATAACTTGAAGGCAATATGTCAAGTGCATTTAACAAGCACACGATGAAAGCTGTTGAAAAAAATAAGTAACTCTGTATCAAGTCGAACAAAGAACTGGTTACGGGCATATATGCATATTCAATTAAATCAATTAAACTTTGTGAAAACGGAAAATATCTAAATGCGAAAGAGATGGCTTCAAATAACAAGTGTTTGGTTACGAATCAATGGAAAAGATGAAGATCCTGAGAGAGAGAGAGAGAGAGAGAGAGAGAGAGAGTACCCGAGCAATCCTAAATTACTAAGCTAATCACGGTAATCCAGTACCTAAGCCAGGAAAGGGGGGGGGGGGGGGAGAAAGAGGGGCGGAACGATGATGAGTCCCTTTGGGTTGGTTTGGTTGCGTTGGACTCGAGAAACGGGGCGGGCCTAGTCGGGCCAAATGAAAAGAAATTGAAAATGGCATTTTCGTAAATTTTGTGCTCTACGTAACATCATGTAATTAGTAATATGTTTGTCGAATTAAATGGTATTTGGATGCGATCTCTTTTATTTTATTTTATGTTAACACACTTTCTTATATCTAAAATTATATTTTAATTAATTTATTTTAAATCACAATCAAACTCTTTTTAAGAAACTATACTCTAACTAATTCGATTCAAATCGCAATCAGATCCTTTTTAAGAAAACTCTTTTAATATAATTTAAAAAAACTCTTCCAACATAATTAAAAAAATTTTTTTTAACCCAAAACACTTTCTCATTTATTAGTATCTGAAACGATATTTTAATTAATTCAATTCAAATCGTAATCAAACCATTTTTTTAAAAAATTCTACCGACGTATTTTTTTTATTTTTAACTCTAACTCAAATTTTAATTAAAATATTTAACATTCTTTCCATTTGATCAATTATCCATCGATATTGAAATGCAATCACTTATGCTGTGAGGGAGGGCCTTGGCTTTGCCTGGTTCAAGGCCCCTCTGCGAATTTGAGAAAAAAAAGAATAATAATAAGAGGGTAAATTTTTATATTCCATAGTTCAATAATTTAAAATATTAAAAAATTATTCTACCTTATATTTGCTTACGGAGAAATTTTATATTTTTTGAAAACATTTATATTTTTAAATAAAAATATTTATTTTACTTTAAATAATATTATAAGTAAAATAAAATAAAATTTTCATATCACCCTGTTCTCAGTCACAGCACACTCATTTAGTTAATCCTTAAGTCGGTGAATGAAGAGTTGTGCCGGCAGAGTCCGATTGCCTCCTAGTGCAAAAAAAGAAAGGCCTAAGTCTGATCTTTGAACCCATTCTAGATCAAGTTAGTTACAAAAAACATATAAACGCATTAAATTTACTGCTAAACATGAATTTACAAAACTAATGAGTTTTGACTCAAGTGACACCTTCTCCCTTTTTATGTAAGGCTCGGGTTCGAATCTCAATATGAACAACAAAAAAAAAACATGAATTTACAAAATTTTATAGGCTCAATCAGCCTTGAGAGCTTAAAAAAGCTTGACTAAGATGAATTTGAACCGCAAGGTGTAGATTTCTTGCGACATGCTTCACAAGCAAAAATTCCAACACAAGCACTGCGCTCTATGAGCAATGGTTGTGTATGTTAAGCTCTGCATTGCGTAGAATTCAAAATGAGAGAGAGAGAGAGAGAGAGAGAGAGTCACATGGCTTTGGAGAAATAAGTTTTTAACTCTAAAACAGAATGTTTGCACTAGAATTAAAAGGTAATTTCCTTCTTGCCTGTCCAAGTTTCATTTTTCAATAAAAACTATGAAGATGATCCCTGTCTGAAAATTGAAGTTACACGGACCTAAACTCGGGCTTCTCCATTTGATCAACTGCGAACTGCTTCTTCCATTCTGATATCATCTTGGCTTCAATCTATCTCCGCCCTGTCTGCATCTGATGCTGTCATTGCATCACAAATACATGTCAATTAAGTGAGCATACTAATTACATTTCAAGGACGAAGTCATACAGCAGAGAACTCGGTCAATTACGCGTTACAGTAGAACTGCCTTATTAGATTCAATTATGACATATCAACAATATGCAAAAGTTAGTACCTGGTTCACAAATGATGAGCTCTCAGCCAGGAACTTGACAAACTCTTGCTTCTTGATTTCGTAATTAAACTTTGCATGGTCTAACAGTGCTTGTTCCCTTTTCATATCTTCCAGTATCCTTTCCTTTTGCCATCTTTTTTCTTTAAGCTGTTCCTCGGTTTCATAGTAGTTCAGAGGCGGATTTGATGATCCAGAACTAGTTGAGAATCTCACATCTATGTCTTCTCTTCTGACAATAACACGGGAAAGGATAATCAACAGACAATGGAAAATGAAAAGTGTAGCAGCCAAAAAATCACGTACCAAACCAGTTCTTTATACTATGTCATCAATAAAGAATGTCATATTGCATGTACTGACTGAATTTTTACCTCTCACCCAGGAAAAAGTCGGCATCACTCCTGATCAATCCCCCATCCAGAGAAATAGCTCCATGACTGATCAAAGGGAGAGCATTTAGCATGTCTGCTCGTGTTCTATACACTTGCAGGCGGGAGAAGAGATGATAAAATAGTGTTTCTCGAAGACCATGTCCATTGGCTGTAACACAATATAAGTTGATTCTATCAACATGGATCATATTTACAGCAAATCCAAGAAAGCCTGGTGGACAATCCCCATTGGCTAATCGTGGCTTCAGAAGATCGAGCCTCCTTTCTGGATCATCAGCTATGAATTGACCCGCATATGCCCTACGAAGAGGAGGAATAAGGTATTTAGAATATTAAAAACCTAGAAGTCTGGAGGCCCACAATATAAGCACTCAAGAGTCTTGCCTTATGTTTTCGAGACAAATGACATGAAATCGGCCTTGCAATGGCCTCCCGATAGATGATCCAAGCCCATGAAGGCCAGAAGTTTTGTTTATGCAGCCTTCTTTATCATACATTTCCAGTGCCTTAACACCTTCATAGGTTTTACAGACAACTGCCAGCATTTTTTCCATTCCCAAATATTCTGAGAATAGCCTGATTTCAAAAAAACATTATGTGGAAGACAGGAAATATTGCCAATATTAAGAGCTCAATTAAACTTCACATAAATTATCACGATCAATTCTGGATCAGTGACAGCTTAATGATGCTAAACATCAATATTAATTCACACTTGGCAAGTATAACACCTAATCCATCTTTTCTCTTTTCTTTCCACTGTATAATGTAAAGTTTGCCATATAATGGGTTATGAGGTTGTGGATATTTAAAGCCCCAACATGTTATGGACAAAATTCAATATCCCATGTCATGACTTCATGGACAAAGCCATTGATTTAGACAAGCTCTCAAAACTAGCAAAATCAATTGGAATTATGGATCCCCAAAGCTTCAACTAAAAATGGCCAAAATTTTCTTCATAGATCCTGTAGAGCACCACTGGCATAGTTCCTCTCCTAAAATATTCTGAGAGAAGTGTGGTCATGGAAGAAAAACCAAATACGAAGGCAATGGCACTATGGGTTATTTGTGCCAAACATAAACCAAAACAAGTTAAGCACATATCGAAAGAACTTGGAGTGAACATAATGATGTTAAACAACCACTGGTTCTTTTTTATCTAGCGTGCTAATTTAAAGCTTTCAAAGGATTGGAAATTCAAAAATTCAAAAGCACAAAAAGTCTGTTCTTTCCATGACCACTAGACTCTTCATGATTTCCAAAATAAAGAATTTTAATATCCCGAAGATACAATGACATTATGTAATCAAGTGCTAGATGGTTGAATGTGCTATATGGGCACATTGCATGCACAAACACAGGCATACGTGCATGCATATGCACCCCTCAGTTTTCTGCAAGATTGCTAGAAGTACTACTCTCCAACTATACATTACTTATTAGGGCTGTTGCTTAGACAAGAATGAGTATGAACAAGAACAAGGCTAAACAGTGTGTAAAACAAATGTACCTGCTAAGGTTATCGTTGTCAGTTTTGCCAAGTGTGGCAACAATGCCTAAGACATCCTTGGTCAGCAGAAGATGGGAAGCCTGAGAGGCATGACGAATTTTCAGTTGGCAAAGCATGCCAGCAGCAGATTTCTCATGCCGCAATATCTGTTCCACTACTTCTCCCTCACCTTGAATCAGGGAGAGGTCCCCATTATTGGTCCCAGATGCACTAGGTGAATGATATTTCCCAAGACAAACTGAAAAAAAGATGGGATTGTTAGTTGAGTAACATGACAATAAATAGCTATGAAGGAACATACAACAAAGATCAAACAGAACATTATAGCTATGAAGTTTTGCCTTATTTATGTTAATGATTCCCATTCGAAAGTGATAGGCTGTCTGTTCTGATTATACGCTCGATTTAGTAACTCCTAGAATAGGCTTCATATGAAAGTCTACACTTCTTAAAGGTCAATAAGGAATTCTACACTTAAACTTCAAGACTTTTTTCTAGTTCAGCACCACCGAGGAGAAACTTAATGCTGTCAGTAAGGAGAAAAGGCTGCCAACAAGAACAAAGAAAGCCAAGAAATTTTGCTTACCAGTAGATCTCTTTGCAAATGCTCATAGTTACAATATGACACAGAGTTCTTAACATACTTCAAGTAGTTGAAAACCAGATTTGCTTTCTGTAAATTAACTCATAACAATGTTAATTCCTACTCAATACTTCTCAGGCATTAGACAAGATATAATTAGGCATGTAACCAACCTAAAGCTAGAGTCAAGTTAAATATCTGGCCCATATTCAGTTATTAGATGTAGATAGTAGTGATGATGAAAAAGGTGTAGAAAATGTAGGCTTTCAATCATTAAACTGTTGGGCAGTAGCATGTGGTGAATCAATTTGAAAGTAAATACCACCCACATACTTATCCAAAGATAACCAACCTTGCATGTCAAGGATAGATTCATCCAAATTATTCTTCTGACTCTTTAGAAACTGGAGGTTATCCTCATGTTGTTTGATTTTCAAACCGAGCATTTTTAGATCATCTTGAAGTTTCTGATGAAAATGACAACCAAAAGTTAGCATTTTTGCTTTGCTGCAGAATGTGAAGTACACACATATGAGTAATAATATAACAAAAAACTAGAGGCACAAGTTTATTGTGTGTCACCTCTGGTAAAAACAAATGGTCAGATACTGAATTATTGACACAATAAAAGTAAAACACTAAAGAGGTTGAGGGAAAATCCGTCGCAACCTTTGTGTTGCCAATAAGGGATTCTGCCTGACGACGCCCTCCGTTTTGCATCTGATCATTTGCAGCATCAGAATTGTTCTGGTCCGTTGGCCTCGACTCAGATGGATCATGGATGGATAATGTCCTTGTATGAACTGGAGGCTGAGGGTGAAAGGAAAAGAGAATTAATTATTACAAATTCATAGATTTTGTTCTGAATTCAAAGCAAAAATGGCAAAGAAATATTAGGACAACAACAATGGGTGATAACAAATTAACAAAGCAGAGAAATCAAACTGCACAAAGAACAAAAAGGAAAGTAAGGATTACGTAGTTCAGTCTGGAAGCCCACATCCACAGTTGGAGAGAAGGAAATCCACTATAAAGAGGAAGAAATCAAGCCACAATAACGGAGAACCACTTTCGGAACCCCAAACCCTGATACACCGAAACTCTCAATTCAGCCCTCTCAAAAACCCCCAAGGTTACATTATATTTATACTAACCCGTGGGTACTTTATAGCAAACTGGAGCGGGTCCGCCACGAGGGGGTGAAGTCCCTAAGCAACTTAGTTCAAAGTGAACTAAGAGAGATCTAGTTGGCGATGGTTCTGGGCCTTCAGCATGACCTTCAGCATGAGCCCTCCACCCCAAAGCACTTGTTTGGAAGTGCAGTGGTGAAACTACCCAGGGAGGTATGACTTATGAGTGCATAGACACAAAATTGGATACAAATTCTTCGCCCAATAAGCTTAAACTGATAAGTGTTGAGGCAACTCTCTCTCTCTATATATATGTATGCGTGCGCGTGTGTGTTTATTCATTTACACACACACACACATATGCATGTACCACTTTCTCCCACCATCTATACTATACAGACAGCCACCTCACACATGAACAAAAAGAAGAAATGATGATCCTGCTTCTTCTATCAACTTTACTTTTGATACATAGAAAATCCAAAGGTGCATCCATATCCATGTGAAAATGGATAAGAGACAACCATCAGTATTAACTGCTTTCCCAAGAGTCAGCCATTGCTAGCTGACAATTGGCATGAACTATGCCAGTCAAAAAGAAACTGCCTGAGAAAAATTGTTTTGCGAAGTACAGGAATCCAGAGTAATTTTTGCTTCAAGAAGGAGTTACACAACCATATTCCAAATCAATTTAGAAATCTACACATTCTATACTTCAGAAACATAGAGCTATGCTGTGAAAATAATTATGCTCATTGGCTGCAGACTATGCAAGTAAAATGCTTAAGTCCAACTAAATCTGTCAAAAGCAGAACACATATCTGGACAACACTTTCCTTATAAGAAAACCAACTTGCCGTTGTTACAGAAAAAGGGAAATTTCGAGCAATCCCTAATCCATTTGCAAACTACTCAAAATCAAGAAAACCAACTTGGCTCTCTTACAGAAAAAGATACATCTCGAGTATTCCCCAGTCCATTTGCAAACTACTCAAAACCAAACTGTACACGATTTCATACTAGTGTTTTGTGAAACATCTTTTAATACCAAGACACCTCGCTCTTTCCTTTTAACAGAAAATGAAACCAAGGAAATTGAGAAGAAAAAAAAATCATTACTCGGCTCTTGGGACATCACCATGTATTTATCAAAATTGCAACCACAGTCATGGCTGTAACATTATTAGGTGTAATGGTTGTTATATAATGGATACCGTCCATTGCGATCAAATGGGTTTTTTGGCTCTGCAACATTGATGTGGCGGCCGGTGGCTATTACGACCATGCTTTGGCATATTCCGGTCGTGTCCTGACCAAAACAGCCAATTTTAAATGCCAACAGATTTCACTGAATTAAGCCATGCAGCTTAAGGGTCTTCCAAGTACTGATATCACATCAGAAGAAATGAATGCCGCATTTATCTATGCATTCAAAAATTTCCTTTATCCAGAACAGTTTTTACTCGATATTCCTATGTTTATGAAGAAACACTGCAGCGTTGAAAGACATAAATTCGTTTCCCCTTTTGCGTTCTATTTTGCAAACGTAATCAGCAAATGTCACGCTTTAACCAAAAATCAAGCCCCAAAATTACGCGTGCAGACTGGAAATAAGGTTTTCCATTTTTTCCCTAACATTTGATTACACTAAATTTCACTCCTTTCAGGAATTCAATTCTTAGGGATCGAACTTTGGAATGAGCAAAGAAAGTTGACGCACTCACTTTGCAATTTTGATTAAAAGCTCCACACATATCATAGTAACACAATGCTTCATCTTACACACACAATAAGTACTAGAAAGCGACCAAAGAAAAAAGAAGAGATCACTTGAGAGATAAAGAGAGCGAGAGAGAGAGAGAGTGAATGCGTCAAGTTAAAAAAAAAAAGAGAAAGCACAAGCAAAACCCTAGAATTGAAGCATGAGAGTGAAATCGAGAAGAGATTCTGAGAAAAATGGACCTGGATGTTTGGTTGAAACATGGCGGAGTTCTCCTAGTTTGGCCTCTCTCTCTCTCTCTCTCTCTCTACTTCGATCTTTAACGCTGATTTTCTTCTTTGCTCGCTCTGTCCCCCTCTCTCTCACTTAAGTTTGCTACAGAGAGAGAGAGAGAGAGAGAGAGAGAGAGAGAGAGCTCTAAATGATGCTGCAAAGCGTGAGTGGGACAGAAGGCAGTTGATTTTGGTTGCAGCGAAGCGAGATAGGGGTGTGAGGGAGCGTGATTTCAATTCAAAGTTGAACGGAAATTAAACAGGTCCTGTCTGTCCGTAAAGAGAGAGAGAGAGATTTGTACGAAACTCCGATACATGTAACGATAGCTCGTTATATTCTATTGAATATAAATTTTAAATTTTAAACCTAATTTTTAAGAAATAAAATTTAAAGAAATAAAATATTTATATGAATTTTATAATATTTAAATTAAATTAATCGTATAAAATTTAAATATTTATGACGCGGATAGAGACTACCTTTGAGCTTGATGTTTTGAAAACATTTTCTCTTATTTTGAATTTAAATATATTGATTTTGATGCAACTGTGTGTACCACCGAAAATTCCACCACACATAAATACCATTGACTTGAAAAAGAAAAAATAATGGTTAATAAGAAGGGGGCAGAATACACACTTGATTAAAATTTATTTAATAAATAATATTAAATATAACTTTTTAATATTTAATATCATTTATTCTCTTTAATTTTTCTTTTCACATACTCAATTTTATTTATATTTTTTTTATATATTTTCTCTCTTTTTTAAATTGACAGAATTTTAAATTATTACATATAGTTTTAAGTTCAACAATTTACCCCCAAGATTGACACATTTGACAAATCATCCCTCACTGTTCGCCCCTTGGTTTTTTCCACCACCTCTTCCATTAAAATTAATCTATAATTGCATTAATTGACAGACTATATAAAGGAGGGGAATTTACATAGAGAGCCCAGAACGAGGATGGGGAAGAAAAAACAGAGAGAGTAAAAAAAAAAAAAAAAAAAAAAATTCTTTTTTATACTTTTTTTTGGCACATGGATTTTTCACGTAGCAAGAAAATTTTTGCACAGGTTATTTTAAAGGAAGAGGTGATGGAAAAAAACTAAGGGACAAAATACCAACGGTGAGGGGGTAATTTGTGAAATGTGTCAATCTTAGGGGTAAATTATCAAATTTAAAATTATATGTGACCATTTAAAAATTCTGTGAATTAAGGGTTTTAAAGAGAGAATATTTCAAAGTTTAATTAAAAAAAGTTAAACAATGGAAATATATTAGCAAAAATATATTCACCAAGTTGCTTTTCAAGCAGTAGGATCTCCATGTCCAAGAAGTAATTGAGTGTTTTATACTTCTTGTTCAACTTCTTGTGAGCCTTGGATGAGCGCTTGGACGTGTTTTCTTGTTTATTAACAATAAACCTTAAACTCTGATTTCTTTTGCTCGGTATGCTTCATGGTCTGGATGTCCTGCTCTGAGAATTGGCTTAATAAGTTTGAAGTCCATGACCGGAAATGGTATCTCTGAGTCCTTGAAGAGTGCATTGAGTTAATTAGCATCAGGTGCGCTCAAGCAGCAAAATGCCCTGCACTCACGGAAACAGCAATCCTCTTGAATATACACCTACCGATATCCAACAGAAATGATACCGTTTCCTCTAATGATCCCTCCTCAAGAGACACTGATCCATGTTATATATTAGCTCAAGCCCGTTCCATGTTCTTGATGGTGTCGTACACTCGAAGATATTCAAAAAGCCGATGAAATAGAGTTTCCCGCAGACCATGGCCTGAAGCTGTCCTTGTGTGCACGTGATTGACATCCAGCTGCAATCATATTGACTGCATACCCTAAGAAGCCGATCGGGCAAGTGTCCAGTAGGCAGTGCGGGATGGGGCAAGGCTAGCTTGCGCTGGGAATCACTGTCTTTGTGTTCCCCAGCCTACGGCCTACAAAATCAGCTGAATCAGTACTTCCAAAAACAGACAATTTCTATGTATCAACAGTAAGCACAGAGAAGCATCGACAGTTGCCACAAAAGAAGCAATCAGAACATTTTTCATACCTTATACTCTCAAGGCATATGGCATTGAATGGGCAATTCATGCATTGTCGAAATTTAAAGGCCTCTCTATGAAGTTAGTTTCCATTGTATCCTTTTCTGTCTTCTCCATGATTGACAAGTGCCTTCGCAGTTGCATTCATTTTGCAAACCACTGCAAGCATTTGATCTACACCCAAGTATATATCCGAGTAATATTCTGCTAGCAGCCAAGGTCACGCGACAAACTTTCAGTTTTTATAAGGTATGCGGAAGGCTATTTATGAAATAACGACACAGGCATGAGCATAGGACACTACACGACGCGATAAAATTATAAAAATGTTGTAATATTGCGAGTTATACAGTGTCATATCATGTTGTGTTTAACAAGGAAACAACACACACTTGTAGAAGTGTTCGTGCCACATAGGTGGAAAGTTAGACGAGGGAAATAAAACCTGCTAAGCTCACTGCCGCAAACACCTCCTAAGAAGTGCAACATCTCCGACTATATCTTGTAAGAAGATGTTGCAAGGTGCGCAAAATACAAATTCACTAGAAATGCTACAAAAAACAGCTGCTGCAGTCCAACTCTTTCTTTCAATTTTTCTTCTTATTGCATCTTTCTCAGCTGCACAGTACAAAACGTCCGAATGGTCCCATCAGATAAAATTTGTAAGTAGCATAATCTATTTATCACGTTGTAGAGGTAATAAAAAAGGAAAAGAAAATATAACATGCAGACTAATTGGAGCAAAGATGGCAGAAATGATTGACCACCCTGCAACTGAAAGATATCTAGCTCAAGATACGCCTTCTGATCGTCAAGCACATCTTTTAGCTCCTCAAGTTTCCCAATAAGCAAAGCAAGTTCAAAAACATAGCTCTCAAGTTGCTGCGGGAAAATCACATCTATGAAATTAGCCACCCCCTCCCTTGCAAGCAATTTAGAGAGTTGCAATTGCAATTAGAAAATAAGAAATACTTGCCCGAACACATCATTTGATCCTTAATTCCATCATCTCTGAATATGTGACTGCACAAATGATGCATAATCACGAGTCAAATCAAAGAGTTGAAGGTTTTGTTTACGAACCTTAATCATGTTCACAACAAGCCCACTACCCTCATTCCCCATGATTCTTAATTGAATTTCCCCTTTGAGTGGTCAATTCGAGTAAGGGCACGAAAACATTGTGTGGAAAATTGAGAATTTCGTTGGGGTTAGGTTTTTTTTTGCATTAGTAACTCACAATAAAATTTTGCTTTTGTTGAGGAGATGGAAGTTATGAATAGTTATTAATTTCCTTTTTACCATCATTTTTTTTTGTTTTCCTTTGATATGTCAAAGTTAGAAAAGAAATCGTTTCTGTTAAAAAATTATTCAAAATATGAAAATGATACTTATATCATAAATTTTGATTGATAAATCAATCTGCATCGGCTCTTTATACAGAATATACCATTGCCACTACTTAAAAATAGCCGTTCATGGATTATCACGAGAAAGCAAATAAATCATTATAGTTATTGAATATTTGTATCTCTTAAATAATATTTTAAATTATTTTAGATTTTTAAAAAAATGTGAATCGAAGAGAATCATATTATGCTATTGTAATGTTAGTAACTAGCAAAGCATGGCTAAAATAAAAGATCGGGCATATTCAAAAGTGTAAACTCATTAATCCTTGAATTTCATCAGGATCCGTGAATAAAGGTCAATGACAAAAATTGAGTTGGAAAAGAAAAAGGTATTACAATAGACCAAATTACTCGAGCAAAGGAGTAATTCCCTGTAACATTTAGGATGATCTTTGTCTCCTATGGGCAAGAAGGGCATACTGGATTTACCCCAAAGAAAAACCTTCTCACATCATTATTCGTCAAATTCTAGGCCACCAAGGAAGGAACAAATGCCTAGGCCTTTCCACTCCCAAATCCTCTTCCGCACCCTATGGTGGATTCCGACCTTGTTGATTTAGGGCTTTATAAGCACTTCTAATAGAAAAGGTGCCGCTTCAAGTTCCTGCAAAATGTATTCTTCCCCAAAGAAACAAGGGAAGGTAAAATTGCAAGCGCCTTGGCTAGATCACCTTTCTCCGCCTTTTGGCTAAGATCATGAGGTTGCAAAAGTGATTTTTTTTTTTTTTTATTCACTGCAAGTATTTAGAGAAATATTTTAATTAATCTGTTTGAAAATTTATAGGAACCCTATTTAGAGAACGACTCTCTCGGCATAACCTTTTTAATTCCCAAGCAAAAGTTGCAAATGTAATCCTAGTTCTAATCTCTAGGCACCTACTCAATAATATTGTCATTGATCACATACAGGATTATGGTCCGTTATTTTGAAATCAATAATCAGTCCCAAAATCCACATGCATTCTATTGTTAACGGTGAACCTTGGTTCTTGGTTAACCCTGGCCAATCCTTTCCCATTTCCTTTGGAAACTTCGAATTAATAGTTTTAAACAAACAAATTCTCTATTTCTTTTTCATTATATGAAAATTGTAAAAATTATTAAAATATATATATTTATGAAAATTCAAATACCATATTAAGAAAGATATTTAAACAAAAGTTACTTACTACACTCAGGCACCATTATAAAGACCTGACTTCTCTACTATATTTTCCCTTTAAGAACCCGAAATGAGTGAGGTTCAGTTCTGATATACGACCTATCCCTTATTAATAGAGCATCACTAGACAAATTCAACTACTTAAAACCAAGATGGCCCATATCCAGTGGCGGACCTAGGAGTCAGAGATAGGTGATGTAAAAAATTTTAAAAATATTTATTTAATTAACAAATATGAATTATACAACTATATTAGAAAATCTAAAATATCAAGAATAGAATAATTCAACCATGATATTTCAAAAATCAAAAATTATAATTGAACAAAAAGTATAACACAAAAAATAACAAAATCAATTTTTTCAAAAAATTATATGAGGGTTTAACACTAATTATTAAATTAAAAAAATAATTGAGATTTTGATTTAAATCAGCGTTATCCTTTTCACGGGATAAAAAATGGATTTTTCTTCAAAAAAATTGAAGAATGTAGAGGAAAAATAAAATGGACAGGCACCTGGGGAGAGAAGCCGAGAGGGAGAGGGAGAGGGACGGAGAGAAGAGGGAAGAGGAAAAATTCCAAAAGTAGATTTGTCGATGAGTTATAATTTTATTTACATTATTTTTTACTTGACTTTAAAGATTTTAAAATATTTTTTTATTAATTTAAACTAAGTGTTGATATTATATTTTATTTTGTTAGCTAATAGATTTTTGAAAAAATATTTATGTGAAATTTATAAGTTTTAAAAAAGACAATTATGGATAAAATTATATTTAAATGAGTGAAAAATAAATATTGAATATAAGCAATAATTAAATTTTAAAAAATTACAATTGTCCACCCCCACCATTACATGGGTCAGCCACCGCCCATATCCGGGGGCTGACACATTTGGTTTCCAATCAAATGGAGCTTTCTTAGATGTTCATCACGAACCTAAACAATTTTTTTTTTTCTTTTTTTCTTTATGTATTCCTTCTATTTTCTCATCATTCACTTGGGAAACTTTGCAGATTGCATGGCATGGACTCCAATGACACTAATCATAAAGCAGGCTAAGGTAGTCCTTGTTGACATAGATAAGCAACTAGCTCTGCATTGCGCCAATCTACCGATTTTTGGCTATAAGGCCGAAACAAAAATTTTGTATAGATATTGCAACACTAGACAAGAGTGGAATTTTGGCTATAAAGCCGAAACAAAAATTTCAAAAAAGAAAAAAAAAATCATTATGCTACCAAATTGACGATTCACCAGCTATAACAATGAGAGAAACTGATGCTCATGTGGTATGGGAAAACTATGCTCAAACCACGAAATACAAAGTAGCTCTATGATGATTTTTTTTTTTGAAATTAAAGAGAATTATGCAATAAATTCAGCAAAGCAAACCTGATACGAATAGCTTAGCCAAAGGGCAGTCAAACAAGACATGGAATATAGTTTTTTTCTTTCTCTTCACTACACACAGGCCATTGAGGCAGTGTCAAAATTATTATATGTATTCACTAAATATACTTAATATATGAAAAGTGAGTAATTATTCAGTATTTTTTTACCATTATTAAAAAGAAAAGTGTGTAAAATAGATCAGAACAATACTACCAAATACTTTATGAACAAGTAAAGGGGATGTGTATGACTCATTATTACAAGAGTTGTTCAGATTTCTCTTCCATGAGGTGCTGTTGACAAAGCATCATGTGATCTCACTTTTCTTACCCTTTTTTTTTTTGTTGTGACTAACAAGTTAGATGAATATTATTGCTTTTAGTCCACACTTTGGTAACAAATATCTTTTGTTAATTTGACTTGTATTATATATTATAAAAAAGCCTTTTGTCGGCCAAAAATATAGCCTTGAAAATGTCTCTCGTATCCCATGATTTGAAAGTGCACGAGCAAAAGTTTGAGGTCATTGTCAGATTGTTTTGGTTCATTTGAGAAGTGACATGCTTCCAAAATCCCCATGTTCAATTTTTCCTCTCTCTCTCTCTCTCTCTCTCTCTCTTTTAAAAACAAAAACAGTTTGGGTTTGTAATTGAGAACATGTAGCTAGCTAGTCGATTTTGTGTTGTCTGTCTTTGGATGATGATTTCAACAATTTCCCTAGCCTGGACAGCCTTAAATGTGGCTCGGGGCCAAAGGTCCACGTATTTCTATCTTTATGTGTTCTATCCAAAGTTAAAAGTATAAAATGAAACAAATGATTTTAGTGTAAAATTTAAGTGACTAATCTCAAAATTACAAATAATACGATGAAAGAATATTGTTGAGAGTTTAACGCAAGAATATGATACTATATAAAAATATAAATTAAATGATAATATTTAAACTTAAAAATGATTAAACTCCAACTAATCCAAGTTTTTTTTTAATTTATTGAAAAATGGGAAGAAAAACTTCTTTATTATAAAACTTATATCATACCAGATTTAGTGAGTTTATTAATTAATTTTTCTAATTTTGAAACCTTTAAGAAATCTTGAAGCATTTTGGAAGAACTTAATCCACTCAAAAGTTTTCCTTATGGAAGGGGAAGCCAACGTTGCCAATTGCCTTCAGGAGGAGAGGGGCCTTGAGGTAACAACTCAACATAAATGAGATGAAAGGTGTTTGTCACCAAACTCCATCAAAAAAGAAGGTAGACAACTAAGACTCTTCCCCTTCCTAATGCATCCCAACTTTAGGTCTTTGCTTTAGTCTCACTTTAAATGCAAGCAAAACACCATCTAACTCAACATTAAACTCATTCACTCTTTTCCTTTTTTTTTTTTTTTAATTCGTTTTAAACCCTCAATAAATTTCTGAAGCTGGAACTGCAAAATTTAGTTGAGTAAAACAAAAGTACTTCACAGCTCAAGCAATTCATAAAAAGGAAAGTTGCCTTTAATTTGTAAGAAAATTACAGGAGTAGCAAAAAGTGGTAAATATGCTAAAAGCATACATATTTTATGCAGTCCATTTACTTTTATCTCAGGTAAATGGGGTTTTTGATTTTCATGGATTGCTTAGAGGTTTGCTAGTTTTGCACAATTTTAGTCACTTTAATCACCTTTAATCATTTTCATATCCCAGTAAAAATATCTGTAAGCTCAAAATTATAATTGACACAAGAAATTAATTAATAATAAAAAGATATTGATAATATCAACTAATCCATTAATTCAGTAAAAATTTCTTAAAGTGGTATACGAGATTATAATCAAATCAAGTAGAATGAAAGAGTTCATTAGTAGGGTGAAACCTTGCACCTCCATGATGCACCTCTCAAAAGACGAAAATTTATTAAATGTATATGAAATCAAGTAACGGGTCAATATGCAGAGCCGGGTCGGAGGAACCCAAAAAGAAAAAGTCAGAAATCTAAGAAGCATTCCACCTAGACGCAGAGAACCGGCCGAGAGCCGGCTCTACGAGTTCAAGTCAAGCAAGAAAATCAAAATATCGAGTACACGTGTCATAAACCCATTTGAACAAGACAACCGTTCCTATTACTACTGTGAGGTAGAAGTAGATGTAGAACTCCTCCCCGTGAGTAAGTTAAATACCAGCGGCAATAGCGCGGCTCTGCAGTTATTCTCTCTCTCTCTCTAATGTAGAGAGAGATAGATTAGAGTCCTTCCCATAAACGAGAACTCTCTCTCGTTCTATCTGGAAAATGCTCATAAGACCATGTGGTCCTTCAACCTCACAAATCCTACCTTCTGAATTCTCTTCAGGTTTTGTAAAGATACCCCTTATTTTATTGTTATTGGTCGATCATATCTTATATCAATCCAAACTAAAAAATAAAATGTTATATCGCATGTTTGTTTTGATGATATAGTGACCAAAATCGTTGCCGGAAATGGGGAAAAAAGGCGGTGGATGGTTCTCAACGGTGAAGAAAAAGGTCTTCAAATCTTCTTCTAAAGAGCTGCCGGAGAAGAAGGTTAGTTCCTTACACTCTTCTTGCATCTAATTATGTTTTAATCATGACAAATTCTTCGTTGAAATTAGTATAATGCAATTTATAATAATAAAAAAATATTTTTCATTCTCCTTTTGGGATAATGCAAGTGGCAACCACTATAATGCTTTGGGGAATAGGCCATGAAAAATAAGAATTACCAGAGTGTTTGTATTTTTTTTTCTTGGGAACAGAGATTTGGTTTGCTGACATACAGAAATTCCAAATGAAAGAAAACAGTGTAAATAGAATGTTGAACGCTATCCCCCCCCCCCCACATTTTTTAATTGAATAGAAATTTGTGCTCACGGTCGTATGATTAGTCGTGTTTCAATGAGATTACACGGCCCACACAGAACAGTAGGAAGGTAAGTATAGAAATTAGCTGGATTTTTTCTCTTTTACTAATTTTAGAAACAATAATAATAATGATAATAATAATGACAATAATAATTAATTGTGTGTGTAGTAGTTTCATGCACTTTCCTTTTTTGTCTTGCTTTTGTTTTGCCAGACACCCATTTTTGTGTTGTTTTGTAGGATCAGTTGAAGCTAATCTTAGTTCAATTGATTCGGCATATTACTGATTTCATTTTCATCCAGAGAAAAATTTATTATAGATCTTTATTAATTTAAATGATACAATAAAGTCAAAAAACATTGTCTACAAATAATTTAATTGTAGGGGTGGTTGGGGGGAGGGGGAGGGAGTTCTGATTTGCTTTCTAAAAGAAGATGAAAAATCACGGGGTCTGGAGGGGTCATTGATGTGGTTTTCTCCTTTGGAACTACAATAAAAAGCTCAGCTACTTCTTTTAGAGGGCACCAAGGACCATGAACATTACATTTACAATACATGTCTCCACACATGCATGGTCCCCTCTTAAGATGACCCATTGAATTACATTCTACAGGAAATCATGAATTATAATTATCATGCCACCTATGCCATCACCATCTTACCATCTCGCTCATCCAACATGTGCTTGTGCTATGCCACATCTCAATCATCCCCGTATCGTAATTCTTTTTGTTGTTAAGAAATTGGCAAAATTAAAACCAAACAACAAAAGTGATACTTTTCAAATTATATCTATTTATATCCAAATCATTAATTTCAACAATCATTTTTCCAAAAATTTATTGAATATTACTTTGCTCAAATACTAAGAAGATCTAACCGATTTTTGGTTGGTTGGTTGGTTGGTTGATTGTAGAGGGAAGCTATTGCAGAGAAATGGCACATTGAAGCACCAGAAGTTGTGTCATTTGAACATTTCCCGGCTGAAAGTTCACCTGAAGTGACATATGGTGAGAGCACTGGATCTTCTGCTGTGACCGAAGATCGAAATCATGCCATCGCTGTGGCGGTGGCTACCGCTGCTGCAGCAGAAGCAGCAGTGGCAGCTGCTCAGGCAGCGGCTAAGGTTGTTAGGTTGGCTGGTTATGGACGCCAATCTAGGGAAGAAAGGGCAGCAATATTTATACAGTCATATTACAGAGGATATCTAGTAAGTCAACTACGTTTTGTGCTTACAAAAGTTGCCTTTTTTAGCGTGATAATTTATATTACAACAGGTAACTATAATTCAAATATAAAGTGGGTTAATGTGAATGCAACACTTAGAAGCAGAGTTATTCTAGTTTCAAGGAAAGAAATAAAAATAGAAAATAGAAAATTCACATTAATTATCTATTTGGCCATTTTCCATGTTTTATGAGCTATTTTTATGCCCCTAGTATGTCACATTGTTGATTGATGTTCCTACAGGCCCGTCGTGCACTGCGAGCATTGAAGGGCTTGGTGAGGCTACAAGCCCTTGTGAGAGGCCATAACGTGCGCAAGCAAGCACAGATGACAATGCGGTGCATGCAAGCGCTGGTCAGGGTGCAGGCTAGAGTGCGTGCACGGCGACTCCAATTAGCTCACAAGAAGCATCAGAAAAAGTCAGAAGCAGAGGAAGATGATACCAATGCTGATGGAAGAAAAGAAGCTGGGGAAGAAGAGCGAAAGGCGCAGAGTCCAGCTCCAAGATATGAAATGGAAGATTGGGATGGAAGACATCAAAGCCTGGAAAAAATAAAGGAAAGAGATGCAAAGAAACATGATGCTGTCATGAAAAGAGAAAGAGCTCTTGCCTATGCTTACAGTTACCAGGTTTGTATTTGTCACAATTTTTTAAGGTATGTAACTTGTTCGATATATGCCAAAGACTAAAGCATGTTTTGTAATTGGAGCAGCAACAACAGCAGCACCAGCAATATTTCCAATTGGATCAAAATGGTGGAACTAATGTCAGCAGATTATACGCCAATGAGCTTGATAAGCCACACTGGGGATGGAATTGGCTAGAACGATGGATGGCGTCGCAGCCTTATCATGCCCAAAAAATGGGTCCAAATGAGGTTTCTTATACGATCCTAAATGGGACAGACAACATGTCAGAGAAAACGGTTGAAATGGACATGGTCACACCTCCTAGCTCAGAAAATATTAATTTGGGTCACATAAGTAGGAAGTCCGTGGACTCAATTTCCTACCCTGCTAGGCAGAGGCAGCAAATGGGCTCCGACAATGTCCCTAGTTACATGGCCACAACGCAGTCTGCAAAGGCCAAGGTGAGATCTCAGGGTGCGGTCAAGCAATGCTCACCGTCGGGACCGCAGTGGAACTTGTCCACCAAGAGAGGTTCAACTATTGGGTCAGGGTGTGACTCATCCAGCTCAGGTGGTGCAACCTTAATGCACCAGGCCCCAAGGAGCCCTGGTCCGAAAACTACGGGTATCCGGGTAGCTGCCTGGCGGAGTGGGCATGGCCTGGATTCACCAGGAGGTGATGATCCCATTCTGCACATTGGAGGTTATGGTTGGAGGCATGATTTTGGATGAGTGCTAATACCTTACAACTTTTGTGATTGTGTGATGGTAATTGTGTACCTGTTGATACAATGTTATTTATGTTTCGCTTTGCTCAGGATTAATGATGCCATAAGCTATGAACATTGAAGCGGTTGCAGGTTTTATCCTTTATGTAATGATTGCTGTAGGATATACTTATGAGTGAGAATGATAATTGTGCCGAAGAATTACGTTAGAGAAATAAATTGAGTTAAAATTTTATCAGATTGAATCTATTATTTTTTTTTATTTAAAAAATATTTCGACTCATATCAAATTATATTTTAGTTATATAGAATATTGGACTTCTCAAGCATACCAACTAAATTTAGTAAAATTAGTAGACTCTTAATTTTCTATTCATTTTTTTAGATTTTTTTTCCCTTAGAAAGGTAGATAAACTATTTTTATATTTGGCAGATGGAAATAATTTATGTATTGCATTACTTAGTATCCAAAGACAGTCCATCGCATTTATGTGTCACAGCAAATGTTCAGTCCTACAGATTTGCCACTCGTATGCGAGCATGCTGTCCTTCTGGATTTTTTTTCCCTATTAAATGAAGTCTTACGTATATATTAGGCTCCGAAGGTAAATTGATTGCACCTTACTCCTTTTCCATTTCTCCCTTGCAGATGGTTCCATGGCATCTGACGAGATTACTCGGGAGCATCCTGAAGGATAAATGGATAATTTTCTAGAAGATTTATAGAATTATATAATTAGAATAATTTTTTAATATATAATTATTGAATAAATTAAAATCATTTAAATTAAAATTTATTCTATTAAAATAAACTATCGAATTGATAGGGTTTAAATGTTGTAATATTTATAATTGATTTTGTATTATTTTTAAATAAATATTATATTAATATTTATATTTTATGATATTTGACATATTAAGATTGATGGAGGAGATTTATTAAGAATAATGAAAAAAATGAGATAAATTAGAGTAATTATGTAAAGGATGGAAAATTAGACAGTAATACTCTTTTATTAGCACGTGAGTACGTTGATTACAAGAGGCAATGCAAAATTTTGAAAATTTACTATAATAAAAATTTTCTTTTCCAATTACATATTTAAGAAAAAATTAGAATGAAATTAGAAATATTAAAGATTTTTATTCCATTCTTAATATTTAAGAAAAGAAAATTTTGAATAATAAATGTTAAATCATTTCATCTTTAGAATTTTTTATTTTTAATTTTTAGATTATTATCTTTTAAAGAGTTTTATATTTTATTATAAACTAATTTAAATATGGAAGAAATTTTAGGATTATTACTCTTTTATATATATATAAGAGTAATACATTATTTGGAGGCACCAGAGAGGGAAGGCAGCAGCCGGGCAGCCCCCAAGGGGGGCAGCAGCCAGAGGCGAAAGGCGGAAGGGGAGAAATATATTCTTGTCCAACAGCACAAAAGAGGACTCTCCTCACGTAGAAAATTGATTTTCCACAGAGATCACGGCTGCATGCTTTTGTCCACTGCTTTTGACATTTTTTTTTTACCGCATCAATCCAAGTAATTTTTCATTTATCTTGTGAGTTTTTTTTTTTTTATGTTTTATTTTTAATTAAAAAATTATTAAAATCTTAATAAATAAAAATTATGAAATCTAAATAATTTTATTAACTTGATATTTATAAATATTTATTTAATCTCTATACCATAATATTTATAATTATTTTAAATTTATTAAATAGAGCGCTATGTTTAATAATTTAAAATAATTTATAACAATTTAAAAGTAGTAAGGTTTGTATGTTTTTAATATAATGGTAATTGATATTGTTGGATTTAATCGCGCATGCGGAAGCGTGAATTAAATAGATCGGAATTTTCGGGATAAATACCTCTATTGGGCGGTCTCCAAAATCTACCGTGTCGCGATGTCCCTCGAACGGATCGCACGGTCGGATGGTGATCACGAGGTTAGTCGAATCACCACCACAGCATCACAACGCCGCAATCCTCATGTCCGGTGAATCGTCTGACGATGGGAGATTTTCCTACGCGAAAATCTCCATCCCTCTCTCTAGTTTCTCTCTCTAGAGAATATGTGAAACCCTAGCCTCCATAGTTGCCTCACATGGCTTCTCTCCACACACAAGGTAGGAGAAGGAGAGTTTCCTCTATTGTTTTCTCTCTCAGAAGGAAGGTAAGACCAATTCACTTAATTGGTTGGGGGTTACCAAAATATTGGTTAATGGTAATTAAGGATGGGAGTTACCCCATTCCTTAATTACCCAAATGCCCATAATGGGCATCAATAACCAACATCTCCCACTTGCACATTAGGGCATTTCACTTCCGTCAATCACAAGATCGCAACTCATGCGATTTATCACATCACCCTACTGGACCTTCATACTGGATTGGGCGTCGTGCGACCGGCGAGTACACCTGCAAGCAAAGACTTCTCGATACACCTGTTAGGATGATCGAGAAGTCACTGTTAGTATAAAAATAACTCGCTATACCCCAGACTCAATGTATTTACATCCATCGAGCCACTTTCCTCATCGAAAGTGATCCCCAATCAATTTGCTCGACTATGTATTCATTATTATGTTTGAATCCCAACATGGATTAACACAATAGGTCGACCTATGAATACATAACAATGATGTAATGACTATTGGCCTTCCTTTTCCCAAACTCGAATCTATCGGTCTCAATTCAGCTGCTTTCCTAGACCTGCCCCTTAGACCTCAATTTATCTTCCGGGCCATAGGTAAACAGACTAAAGTAGCAACACTGAACCAATACTTCTAGAGACAGCCGAAAGTAATAAGGGCATAAGAGATCCCACCCAATGGATCTCAGGTCTCACACAGTGGGAACGGGGATCATGATCAAACTATCGTCTCAAATAATAGCTCCCACTATCCCATGGTCGTCTCATCACACGTGGTATGAAACACGTGCCACAGTGTTATTCCCCCATCTCTCAAAGGGCATATGTCAGATTTCTCTAACACTGTACAGGTACGGGACTCAGTCTACACATAAGACTTTACCCAGAGATCTCAGAGAGAGCAACTCAGAGACAATATCACAAATCGCAGGTGATATCTGAGATCTCATACCTGGCTGCTTACAGGCAACATGGATGTGGGTATTTCCATGTCGGTCATATCGCATATGACCTCATCCTGAACACATATCAGGGCGACTTATGTTCTAGTAGGGCTACTCTCAAAGCCTCTTACGACTAGAATCCGTCTCATCTCCGCTCACTCAGAGTCGGAGGTGGTCACTCGTGTGAGAGAGTCGACCATGCCTGCCTGACACATCTTTTATCACAAGATCACAATATATGACAACAAATGATGCAGGAAATAAATATGTGACTCATTAATGCATACATGTCATATATTAAAATAAGCATCTAAAACAGTATATAAGGAGAAATGTTAAAGTACACTAAACCCAATGATTCCTTACCTCACAAAGGAATCTCTCACAACGGGTTTTCTGAAGAGATCAGCTCTCATGCTGAGGTGTACTTAGATGTCACAATACCCTTCTCGGTAATATCTCTCATAGTGGTCTTCGGTATTAATGTGTTTGGCTTTGCTATTACACTTAGGGTCTCTTTTGATGACAGTGTCGGTCTGATTATCACAATAATCATCACTGACCTCCCACTATCTGTCACAATCCCTAAGTCTTCCAAAAAATTTCTGAAGCCAACTATTCTCATGAACTGCAATTGAGCACACTACTAGCTCAATCTCTATCGTAAATAGAGATATACTGGTTCTCTTCTTACTACTCTAAGAAGATAAAACCTTTTGCGTTTATTCAGATCACTACTCCCAGTCAGTATCTGAATCTCAACCACAAAACGCAAATCACCTCATCCGTAACACATGGAGAGCTCTGCAGTTCAAATGAGATATTTCGGAATCCTTTTTCACTGCTCTACAGTGATCCCTTCCAGGATTCCATTAATACCTACTTACTAGATTAACCATAAAATAAATGTCTGGTCATGTATGCCTCATCGCATACATCAAATTGTATATCACACGTGTATACCTCATCGCATACACTAGAAATGTATTTTGCACTGGAATAAGGGATTCTACTCATTTCCCTTATTTCTTTATAAATTCTAGGGCATGTGTCAAGATTCAGGTCTTTTTATCTTTAGCGATTAGAGTATCTTTTAGGTTGTCATCGCTCTTCTCGAAATGCTTAAGAATCTACCTGATGTAAAACTCTTGTTAGAGAGTCAACACCATTCTCAAGCGATCCCTATGGATCCAAAATCTGAGAATGAACTAAAACCTCATAACCATGTTACAATGGTCATTAGATACTCTCTGTTGTTCCCAGCCAACAGTATGTCACCTACATATGCGAAAATGCTCATAAAGGAGTCATCGGGACGTATCAGATATATGCAATGATCCTACTCGATCATTACAAAACCATAAGATATCACCTTCTCGTGAAATCTCAAGCGCCGCTGTCTAGATGATGGCTTAAGGTCATATGTTGATTTCGAAAATCAATAGACCTTATACATCTGATCTACTAGAACGAACCCAGAGGGATGCTCCATGTAGATCGCCTCATCTTTACTTCCAATACGAAAGCGGTATTTACATCCTTGTAATGTGACTCCTAATCCATGTTCGTGACAATCGCTGAAAGATAAACGGATCGAGATAAATTGGACTATGACTCCTCGATAGTCCACCCCACAGTCTAAGTGTAACCCTTGGTTACTAGACGGGTCCTTTACCTCTTCATCAATCCGTTAACCTTTATCTTGACTTTGAGAACCTACTTGTTCCCAATAGTTCTTCCGCCCTTAGGCAAATCAACTAGGTCCCAGACCCCGTTGATTCTCATCAATTCCTTCTCTTCATTTATGACCTTCAATAAACGGTATTTTGCATCTTTTGCAGAACTCTCGAGAGCCTCTCGGACCGTTTTAGATTTCTCATCTTTTGCAACGAGGGTCTCACCCTCAATCGAGAAACAACGTTTAAATACGCATTCTCGATACTCTTAGGAGGAGAGAAAAATCTTTACCTCTTGATGGATCGCTCCCACTGAGATCAAGATCCGTAGTGGATTCTTGTATCCCGCCGTTGGGCTCCCCGAGCCACTAAGCTCATCCATCGCATAAAGGGTAGGGTCCAAATTGATTTCACCTCTCTTAGGGAAATCATTCTCAAGAAATATAGTATTACGAGACTCAATCTCGATTATAGTGCCGTTCGTGTTCGCGTAGGAACACATATTTTCTCGCGGGTCTAACTCACCGTGTGAATGCGAGAAATCGTGGCACAACCCCATAACCTCAAGTGGCTAAGGTCAGGCTGCCTCCCTGTCCTAAGCTCAATGGGGAACTGACTACTAGTCAGTAGTCTCGTAATACTCTTATCGAAACAGAGTCCCATGTGTAGTTTAGACGAATACTTGCGTTCTCGCTCGGTTCTAAGAGTCTAATTGACTCTCAATCTCGCTTATGAACCTCCTGAAGCAGTTTAATGCCTCAGACTGATGCGAGATCAGATAGATGAACCGAAACGCACGTAAGCGTCTATAAGCATCATTTTTTACACAACTCCATTTCCGGCTCTCATGCTCATGAGACCACAATAAAAAGAAGGAAAACACAATAGTTAACTGCAATGGAGTCCCAGCTCTCATTGCATCGCCAAATGGTTTTCTCGTCATTTTGCCGACTAGGCAAAACTCACATACGGGTAACTCGAATCTGGTTAGCGGGTCCAAGAAACCTCTCGCTACTAACCGATTCATCATCTCTTACCCCATGTGTCTAAGTCTACTATGTCATTCATTTACATCATCATCTACGCAATCAGATGTAAAGTCAATAGTAGAACTACTAAAAAACCATTAGAAAGAGTAATACCCAATGCATACATTTCATCATGGATTAAAACCAGAATAATTCAGAAAATTGTCGTATTAAAAACAATGGAATAATTTCACGCATATCGTAGTCAATTTTAGACAAGGTACAAATTTGTAGATCCGTCAAATACCTACAATATTGAGGACGTCATAGCAAGTGTCGTTCCCTCTGACAACGACGAATGCTCTGTCCTTAACGTAAATCCTCCAAACTTAAGGATTCACTTGACGGATTACGCACTCCTATCTCGAGTTACGTGGTCGGTTGCTCCTGATTTCAAAGAAGAGAAATCAGCGAGTATTATAGTGAATGAGAAAAATCTCACACCACGTAAAGAAGAAGAATATTTATTTCTGCTAGTCACACTCACGAGCGAAATGACCAAATCTACCTCAAACGTAGCAATTTCTTTGGTATAAACAAATTCCTTCTTCTTGCGTTCTTGTACCTCGTTGTCGGTTTTGTCGGATGATTTTTATTACCTAGATCTCGAGTCTCGTTCGCTAGGCTTAGCGCCGGGGAAGTCCTTACTTGACTCCTCTGAATAAGCATGACTCGAGTGTGGCCTACTCGCCTCTAGGTGCTCCTCATCGAGATCACAATATGTACTCACGTCAACGAAAGTACGAATACTTTCGTCAAATGTGAGATAGTATTTCACGGTTTCCCATGAATCAGGTAAAAAACTGGATCACATCCAGTACCTAAATTTCATCCGAAATTTACTCGTCCGTATATATTAACTCGGTGATCATACTCGCCATTTACTTCATTGTATGATTAACCCTTTTCTTCTGCATCCTCACATAGGAGCCGAAGAGAGCAACACTATGCTCTTATGGGACGAGTCGAACCGACGTGTTCATAAAATATGACTCGAAAAACGAGACTAAGTCATCGTGTATGCCACTGTTAAGCGTTGCCCTAACTTGACAAATCTTTTGTCCCATACACGATAGATCTCTTTATCTCGTATATTCTGAGGCGCGGTACCCACCCTGGGGCCCATCATCTCTTGCCTCAGATTCCCGTTAGATTTTTGTCTCTCGAGAATAAACCGAATCTACTCATAAAATCGCGCAGATCATATCATTCAGTTTACTCTCCTTGCAAAAATTTACAAAAAATTTAATACGACAGTTCTCAACGCATTAAGAGAGATATTTGTGACTTGGAGATGCTTATTATCTCATTTTTGTACGCCCTACGAATCATCAAGACCAAAATGACTTGAATACGACCCCAAAGCGAGCGTATGAGTCAACGGACACCATACACCACAACTTGGAATCGCATCTTACCATTTGGATTGTGATTCGGCATACAAAAACCCACAAAAAGTCACATTTATGGATGTAGGACCCCCAAAAATTGAAAAAATTCAATTTTAAGCGTTCTCACGCGCCGCACGGGGACCGTCACGCGCCGCCGCTCGCCGGCGGTGCGATCCACGCGCCGCCGCGCGCCTCCACGCGCCGGCGGTGAGCCTCCACGCGCTGCCACGCGCCTCCACGCGCTGGCAGCAGTCTGGCTCACGCGCCAGACGCGCGGCCCGGCTCAGACGCGCTGCCACGCGCCTGGCGCGGCTCGGCTCACGCGCGCCCAGTCGCGGGGCGCGGCTCACGCGCCTTCACGCGCTGAGCCGTGTTGAGCCGGTCAGACCGGGTCGGTCAACGGGTCAAGGTTGACCCGACTGACCCGGTCAACGGGTCAGGGGTTGACCCGACTGACCGGTCAACGGGTTCGAGTCCGACCCGGTCGGGTCGGTTTGCGGGTCGGACCGGGTCAGGGTCCGACCCGATCCGCTGACCCTGCCCGTTCACGCGCCTGTGTGGCGCGTGAAGTCCACGCGCCTAGCAGACGCGCCTCCTGGCGCGTGCGTGTCACGTGCCCGCGGGTCTGGGCCGGTTCTTCTTCGCCCGACGGGTCTTGTAACGGGTTTTTCGACCCGTTTTCTGGAAAACACCAATCCGGCTGTTTTTTCTTGCATTTTTCGACTGGGAAATATTTGTAGGTATCCTCCAAACATCCTACACTCGATTTTAGGAGGATTCAATCCCAAAAATTCTGGAAATCAACCACCCCAGTCGCGGCCCTCCGCGGCCATTCGGAAATCCCAGTTTCCGGCACCCAAAACTCACAATAAAAGACATAAAACAATAGATCTAGATGCAAGGAACACATTTATAATTTTTTCATGCATCGATCCGCCCTCTAAAGCTACAGATCTAAGGGTTTTATGTCCGTAGGGTCGCAAACTTCGACCGGACATTTCATGGCCCAAACATGCTCCGAAAATTAAACAAAAAATATATTTGTAATCCTTGGGCCATGGGTATTCCTACGGTGTTCTCGGATTCACGAAACTCATCCGTAAAATCCCAAATACAATTCCGAAAATTATTTTAAATTAAATCCAACCCGCTCTGATACCAATGTTGGATTTAATCGCGCATGCGGAAGCGTGAATTAAATAGATCGGAATTTTCGGGATAAATACCTCTATTGGGCGGTCTCCAAAATCTACCGTGTCGCGATGTCCCTCGAACGGATCGCACGGTCGGATGGTGATCACGAGGTTAGTCGAATCACCACCACAGCATCACAACGCCGCAATCCTCATGTCCGGTGAATCGTCTGACGATGGGAGATTTTCCTACGCGAAAATCTCCATCCCTCTCTCTAGTTTCTCTCTCTAGAGAATATGTGAAACCCTAGCCTCCATAGTTGCCTCACATGGCTTCTCTCCACACACAAGGTAGGAGAAGGAGAGTTTCCTCTATTGTTTTCTCTCTCAGAAGGAAGGTAAGACCAATTCACTTAATTGGTTGGGGGTTACCAAAATATTGGTTAATGGTAATTAAGGATGGGAGTTACCCCATTCCTTAATTACCCAAATGCCCATAATGGGCATCAATAACCAACAGATATAGTTTTATGATTTAATTTATATCAGAAAATAAAATAATCTAATTTAAATAAATTCATATTCGAATAGAATGAGATCTCTCTAAATCTTAATACATAAAATATTTTTCAATTTAAATTAAATACTTAAATTATATTAAAAACAAAATATATACCCTCCTGCCCCCTTTGCTTATCTATTAGTTACCAACCACAAACTCTAAACCATGATAACAATAACCTTATCTACTGTCCCCCCTTTTTTCTTTTACTCCATAGATGTAAACAAAAAAATCAACCAAAAATTTTGATAGGAAAGAATTGATTGTACTTTTCTAAAATATAGATATACATATATTTGACGTACTAATTTTTATGTAATAATGTACTTATTCTTTTCGAGAAAATCTTTTTTCTTTATTTTGTATAAACTAGTCTAATACAAAATTAACACATGCAAACAAATGTAATATAAGAATTTGCAACACAAGCGTATCTCATTGTTTTACGATTAAATATAAGAAAATTGTTTTTTGTTAAGGTACACTTTAACATGCGAGTCCCGTGATTCCACTCCTTCCCTAAGTTTTCAACCGTCCATCTCCCATGTTCTACTAGCTTGGTTAGTTGGCGATCTTGTCGTTTCATAGGTGACTCAGCAAGCCGTCAATATTAACAAGTCAATTTCTCACACGTGTTAACAAAGCTGAGTTCTACGGGTCTAATTGGCATTGCGACCGACACGTGTCGGTCACGAAATATCTCCAGGGAGATTTCTCAATCAAGTCACACGTCTTTCTTACTTTCTACACCGTCACTACGTATCTCCTTTTTCCTTTTTTCTTCGCAGTTCGCGCCTTCGAAAGATCTCTCTCTCTTCTCTCTCTCTCTCTCTCTCTCCCGTCTTCGCGCAGAAAGTTCATCTCTCCCTCCCATGGAGGTCGTGAGAAGTTCAGTTTTCTACAGTCCCTCTCCGCAATTAACCGAGGACTCTGTTCAGTATAATTCAAGGAAGAAATTAAGTTTTGCTAATTTGTTGAAACGAAGATGGACGGTCAAGTCTCTTTCACTAACAAGATCAATGAAAGAGAATCGTAGCAGTAGTGAAGGCGAGATTCGTAGTTCTCCGGATGAGCAGAACATTGCCACCAAGACCGACAAAAATGGCCTCGTTTCTGGTTTTCACTTGGTTCTTCCCTCTGATACTCCTGGTATTCCTTCTTTATCATCATTTTTGTTCATTCTCTCTCTCTCTCTCTCTCTCTCTCTCTCTCTCTCTCTTTTCCTTCTTGTTCAGTTTATAACATAAGTTGAATATGACACAGATGCTATAATAAGAATGATTGGCTGGTTCATGTCGAGATTGGAAATGAGAATTTAAAAATACATTTTAGTTGATCATCTTGATCCATTGAACTGGGGGATTTTCACATATTTCTGGTTTTGAAAGTTTTGAATTTAATAGACTTATCATCAGCTTAGAGTGGCATTGATACCGACAAGAGGAGTCAATTATAGTAGCAGAATTGGAGTCGGTAGAATTTTTCTTGATTTTGGATCAAATGAATTAGGGTTTTGATCACAGATTCTTGACCTTTTGACGAGGTATTATGATTGAAATTGGGTTTCGCACGGACAAATGTAGTGCTAGGGGTTGGAGGGGGTGATGGCACTTTTTGAGCTGTCAAAGGAAGGGAACATATCTTACTTTTCTGTGGGGTCTACTGGAAAGCCATGACCATAATCTGGCATTATCTTGTAGTTGGATTTCTCTTACTTTAGATTTATTCGCAATGGTTACAGTCTAGGTCGCTGTCACTACGTAGGTGTCCCAGCCTCTTCTTGACCCTCGAGATTTTGGGCCGAGGTGTAATGTTTGTAATGCGGTCGTGTGGGCTAATAGTGCCTGCTTTGCCGTACCTTGTTCTATAATTTGTGTCCAATATTGTTGAGATAAAACTTCCAACTAAATTTTGGATTAGTATTTTGAATTCAGATTATATCCTCCCCCTAATTTTGGGATTTGACTCAACCCTTCCATTTGTCAGTTGGAACTAATTCTTCAGTCTAATTTTTTCTAATTGTGAGATTTGACAAAATTGGTGAAACTAGAAGATAAGTCGATTTATTATTTTTTTCTTTAAAAATTTTAATCTACCATTCATTTATGGGTGCTACTGTAAAATAAGAAAATTGATACGAAGGATGAAAAAGGGGAAAAAAAACAATGGTGAATTATAATTTTTGTTGATTGCTGGCACTAGACAAGCGAGTTCAACATCATCTTGAGTTTTGTTTTTTCATAATTCAATATTTTTGCATTCTTTTATTATTTTCATATATATATATATATTAATTTATTAGTAGCAGCATGCTTTTAATGCGACTACAGGTAGTTTCTACAGAGTGGTTGGCAAAAGTATTAATTTTCCAAAATTCAAATTTTATTAAGGAAAAATAATAAAAAATTAAAGTGGAAAAAGTAAATTTTAACGGAAAAATGGAAGGCAGGACAAATTTTTTGCAATCTCAAAGTGGACAGCATTGTCAAAGTTTAAAATTGAGTTTATTTTTTAAAGACCCAAAGTTTAGAGGGTAATTTTGTATTTTTTCAAATTTTATTTATCCTTGAGTCAAGCTATGTGGATGGAAGAAGTCAATTGATTTGACTGTCAAAATTTGATGATGGATAGTTTAATTGGTCATTGACAAGCATATGTAGGATATTTAAACATTATTGATCACCTTGTCCTTGTTTCCTTTGTATCTCACTAGCCGTGTTATACTCAATCTCCGGCTAAACAAGAAATTAAAACATAATGGAAGTGTTGAATATTTTATTTAAAGTTGCTGTAGCCAAATTTCTGATAGATACATCAAAGTTGCTAGTTAATTATTCTCTTAATTTCGTTTGCTAAGTTGCATGAATGCCACAAATACAAATAACGAAATTTTCTTACTTTCATAAATATCTGTAGTTCCTTTTTATAATGTGTGCAATTGCTGATGTCTGGTATGTTTTGATTCTATCTACAGGTCTACAGGAAGGCACAGTTCCTAATGGTTATGTTTCTGCAGGTAGAACAGAGAAAATGGAAGGAGTTGGAGGAGAGCCTGGAGTTGAGAAAACCGAGAAAAAAGTATGTTTCAACATTGTATTTGTTACTGCTGAAGCAGCACCATACTCAAAGACAGGAGGCTTGGGAGATGTTTGTGGTTCTCTACCCATAGCACTGGCTGCACGTGGTCATCGTGTTATGGTAGTCTCTCCGAGATATCTTAATGGTACCCCTGCAGATAAAAATTTTGCTGCTGCAGTTGATGTTGATTGCCACATCAAGATACTTTGCTTTGGGGGGACGCAGGAAGTTGCCTTCTTCCATGAGTTTAGGGCAGGTGTTGATTGGGTAATTTCTTTTGCAATGAAATACGGACTTCTTTGCCGTCGATTGATTACCTTTTTTTTTTAAGTTCTGCTATTATTTTCTGGGTTGGAAATTCATGCTTCTTGGTGTTAGGTATTTGTGGACCATCCTTGTTATCAGCGACCAGGAAATCCATATGGTGACAGTTACGGTGCTTTTGGTGATAATCTGGTGGGTGTTTGTATTTCCCATTGTTAAACTGTTGATCTTAACAAATTAAAATTCTCTGGACTCGGAACTAACATCTCTCCCTGAACTTTTTCTCTCTTCACAGTTCCGTTTCACTCTTCTTTGTCACGCAGCATGTGAAGCTCCACTAGTGCTTCCATTGGGTGGTTTTTCCTATGGAGAGAAATGTTTATTCCTTGTTAACGATTGGCATGCAAGCCTGGTTCCTGTGTATGTGAAATCTTTTTTTCTTTTTATATATAGCTATTAGTGGTTTTCTGCTTCTCTGTGCATGTCTTCATGTGTTTTGTTTCTTATTATGCTTTTCTTCCAGTGCTTTGTTTTATGGTCCACTGGATATCTTTACTGAGTGTTCCTTTTATTTTGTGTGTGAAAACCCCTTGACAAAAGAAGGTGCATCTCTCCCACGATAGGTTTAAATGTTGGGTAATGAAATTTATCACATCTTTTATGACTCATGCTTATTCCTTTTCATTTTCCCTTCCCCTTATATTTCCTGGGATGGGAAGAACTTTCATGAATTATTTATCTAGTTTGGAACATCCAACATCATGACATCTAGCCACATCATATTTTAAACCATATTTTTTTAAGTCTGATTTTTTTTTTAAAAAAAAAATAATCTCTATGAATGCTTGTTGAGTTCCTATTGCATACTAGTTTAAATGTTGGGATATTAGCAGAATATATGCTGACAGTTGTAAACCGTGTTTTGCAGACTTTTGGCAGCCAAATATCGCCCATATGGAGTTTATAAGGATGCCCGGTCTGTTCTTGTAATTCATAACCTTTCGCATCAGGTAGAACCTTTTAGCAATTTCTACTCAATTCTGTTCTTGCTGTCAGTAGTCTGGTTGACTAATACTTTTAGCAAGAAAATCATATATGTGCCATTTCATTGCCTTTATAAAATCTTATGGTGATATTGCCTGACTAGCCATACTGCATTTAATTTTATTGAAGCTTTGTTAGCACAAGATCTTGTTGTAACAATATCAATTCCTTAAGTCAGTCTGATTAGTGTTGTATGTTATAAAATTCATAATTAGGACTAAAGTAATACCGTTCACAAGCGCATGGCATGTAGAAGCCACAATGAGGTAGAATACAAATTTCTCTGGTCGATGGCCGAACAATGGGCATGTTTTTGAACATTTAGTTTTGGAAAGAGTTATATCCGTAATATTGTTATTTGTGTGCTTTGGATGATAATACCGTAGAGCTAGAGTGATACTTACTAATTTATGCATTCAAGGGAGTGGAGCCAGCAGTTACTTACAAGAATTTGGGGTTGCCTCCTGATTGGTATGGAGCGGTTGGGTGGGTGTTCCCAACATGGGCCAGGACTCATGCTCTTGACACCGGTGAAGCTGTCAACCTTTTGAAGGGTGCAGTCGTGACAGCTGATCGGATAGTAACAGTTAGCAAGGTCGTTAGTGTTCCATGACATTCTTTTTCTTGGTGAGGTGTCCTGAAATCTCCTCAGTTTGCTGTAAACATTTGCGTTTTCTTGGGACAGGGCTATTCCTGGGAAATAACAACTAGTGAAGGTGGATATGGTCTACAAGAGCTATTATATAGTCGAAAAAGTGTCCTGAATGGTATGTGATTGAACTGTCTTCTAGATAACTTGTGTATCTTATCAGTAAACATATTGCTTCATAAAATTATAAATAAACAGAATCTTATCATATGATTTTATCTTTCTTTTCATAATAATTGTTGTACAGTAGATCGGAAACAAAATCTTGGATATTTGATCTTCTCTATGCTCAATATTTCAATTTAAAGATGAAAACACGGCCTAATGGTTACTATTGTTGTTCTCTATTTTAGCAACTCCCCAATCTTAATACAACTATCTCAGAACTGTCCTTAGAAGATTTAAAGCTTTTCAGAACATTTATGGCCCGGATTCTTATAGATGGGCTCCTTGTCCTGAAAACTCATGCAGTTTTTTTTTCTTTCATGATTCTTCCTTTTATTTTTTTATTCCTTTATTATGTTGTGGAGTTGCCTTTTAAATTGTTTTGTCTGTAAATGTCGTCACTGAACAGGGATCACAAATGGCATTGATGTCACTGAATGGGACCCATCATCAGATGTGCATATTGCCTGTTCTTATTCCAAAGATGATGTCACTGGGAAGGTGGCTGAGAATTTTTACTGGATTAGTTACTTCCTGCAGAAGTCATATTTCTCTGACAGTAGTTGCTTGCATGATGCAGGTTAACTGCAAGATTGCTTTGCAAAAGGAATTAGGACTTCCTATTAGGCCTGACTGTCCATTGGTGAGATGTACACTTCCGTCTTGTTTCTGGTTAAGTTTTTTTTTTTTTTTTTTTTTTTTTTTTTTTTTTTTAAGATTGCATTTACTCCTGTAATTAACTTGTGTTAATATGCACAGATTGGGTTTATCGGGAGATTAGACTACCAGAAAGGCGTTGATCTTATACTATTAGCAGTGCCAGAGCTTATGCATGATGATGTTCAATTTGTAAGATTTGTTATAAAGTCGATATATTTTGCTTTATAATGTGCATCATAATGGCTTAATGAAGGTTTGTATGTAAAAATAGTCTGCTAAATGACTTACCAATCCCCATTCCCTTGTACACACACAGTATGTATTTATTTGGATAAGTTCCTGGCAGATTTTTTTAAGTATAACAAAAAAGTCAATCTTTTGCAAAGGAGATCCTTTAGGGGAAACTTCCTTTCTAATAATATTAAAAGGATGAAAAGGAAGTGTTGAGTTCAAGTAGAATCAGATAAGTATAATCATTTTTGTTGCCCATGACATGTTGCTTTGTCACATTGATAACAGAACATTCACAATGTTGAGATTTTCAGAACCTCCTTCAGACAATCTAGTGAGCTGAAACAATAATGGACTTGCCATTTCTCTTACTTTTTTTTGAGTGTGTCGCATACTTTCAGGTTGATTACTTCTGCATGTGAATGAAACCATCTGATCTGTTTCAGGTGATGCTGGGAGCTGGGGATCCAAAGTTTGAAGATTGGATGAGAGCGACTGAATCCGGTTATAGAGACAAATTTCGGGGATGGGTTGGATTTAACATCCCAATTTCTCATAGAATAACTGCAGGGTAGTTATCATTTCTCATCCACTAAGTATTCCCTATGCATTGATAGTGTTAACTTGTAACAGTTTTTGGAATGAGCAGTTGTGATATTCTATTGATGCCGTCAAGATTTGAACCTTGTGGGCTGAACCAGTTGTATGCAATGAGATACGGAACAGTACCAGTAGTTCACTGGACTGGTGGACTCCGAGTGAGTGGATTTTACACATTGTAAAGGACAGTTCCTACTTTGCTTGTTTTCTTAAAATGGCTTTCTTGTGTGCTTTGTTTTCAGGACACTGTGAAGAATTTTGATCCTTATGCTCAGGATGGTGAGGGTGATGGCACCGGGTACATGATCTTCATTTGAACACGTATCCTGGGTAGTTTTTGGGATGAAGAAGTATTGGTTGTTCAAGGAAAGAGTCAAAATATAATACAATTTTGCGCTTTGGCACTTTGCTTGTTGGTGATACTGGACCAACAAGTAGTTGTGGTCTGCTTGAAAGCATATTCGGCTGAATCTAAGAAGCTAGTCACTTCCTAGAATATATCAAAGTAGCTAAGGGCTTAAAGCAACTGGTTGACAAGATCTGACAACAATTCAACTGAGTCATGCATTGTTTGATTTGGCCTGATTTATATAGAATGATAATTAACAATAATGGTGGGGGATGAAAAGGGTTAACTTTGCAACATATATGCCTCAACTTCGAGAATTTGATTTGTTATGCAAAGCAATATAAAAATTTGTTGGGATTGTAACATGTGATTGAGTTTTTGTCACCTGCCTTGCAATTGTCACGAGTACATCTTGTCTTCCTCTAAATGTGAACTTGCTACCTGCAGCTACTTTTGAGTAGTAAAGGGGATCTTAGCCTTTGAAGTTTCAAGTGCTATTATGATTTCTGAATCTTAAGAACAATACATTGTGTTGCTTTTGACAGGTGGGTCTTTTCTCCTCTATCAAAAGAGAGCATGTTGGCGGTATGTCCATCTTACTTTTAGCTAGTAGTTGCTACCTTCAACAATACACTTGATCCTTTGTAAAATTGTGGCTCCTCTTAGTAAAGGAAAACCAAAGTCTCAGTCATTTTGTTGACAAATGCCATGTGTGGTGCAACTACAGGGGAGCCAAATTTTTGGCACAAATTATGCGGCTAAGATATATTCCATTTTCATACCTTTCAATGTAATTATCAGTTTTCTGCTAACTGGCCTTCCCATCTTCAAATGTTTTTCTGTTTGTCTTAGATTCTTCTACTTTACCCACTCTGGTTCTGTCCAGAAGTTGCTCTTAATCCTGATTTGAGGACCTAGTTGGATTACCCATCTTTTTATAAAGCTTCTTCATTCTTATTCTCCACTTGTTCATATTTGAGCAGTTCAGAAACTTTTAAGACTGTCACCTTCATTAACCGTAAATCGTATGAATCATAGTTGACCATACCTGGATTTGACATGCACTAAGTTTGTCATCCATTGGTTGATATTTGCAGGCACTGAGACTAGCCATTGGGACATACAGAGAACACAAGTCCTCTTGGGAGGGGCTAATGAAGAGAGGAATGGAGAGGGACTGTTCATGGGACAATGCTGCAGAGCAATACGAGCAGGTCTTTGATTGGGCCTTCATCGATCAAACTTATGTCAGCTGAAAGATCAGCAGCAAAATACAGAGAAGAATTAGGAGATAGATGAGAAAGACATTTAAGGATCTACAGAGGTCATGGTCTTATACTTTACATTTTATAAATATAACAATGTATTTACGGGTTGTCCAGAAATGTTGTATAATTTTTGCTATGCCTGAAATAAATTTTTAGCATCTTTATTGCTGAGCCAGAGCTGGTATTTGTCCGCAGATGCTGGCTTTCGTACTTGCTTTTTAGTTTCTTTCTAATCTTTCTACACAACTGTTGCCGTTTGAGATCTAAGATCTGCGGTATTCTCCTTGGTGCTTGCTATTGGGTCTCGCCCTATTTTTGGGAAATTGAGTCCTAAGAGAGAAGTCGATTTCTCTTGGACATTGAATCGTTTCTTCTGAAGCCATAGATCAACCTTATTTGTGAGTAGCTAGATAAATGAAATGAGTCTACTATGCTAAACAGACTTATTATTTATTATTAATTTAGATTATGCTTGGGTCGATCCATTAATCATGTGGGGAATCTAGTCTTATTCAATAATCCATGCTCAAAATAAGTTTGTTTGTTTTTTTTTTTTTTTTTTAATTTTTGGGGAATTATTTAGGCTTTTTCTCTTTTTGCGGGGGGGGGGGGGGAAATGTCATTGAAGATAAGAAGTCAGTGGGGCTGCGGGTAACAAATTTGGGTTGATCCGGTAATCATTTGTTGCGCCACCATTGTCCGGGTAGTTATTATCAAGTAATTTAAAAAACAAAAATCCGGGATATTCTCTTTCTCTCTCTCTCTCTCTCTCTCTCTCTATCTAAAATCCAGCTCCGGACCCAAAAAACAAATTCATTTCTTTCTTTTCCTGTTATTCTATCCCCTTCTTCTTCTCTTCTACTTGATCATTAGGGTCTTTTGATAGAGAGAGATTGAATTTCCAGTTCACAAATCGATTGTCCGGGTTTCATCTCAATCAATCTAAGAGACAGACAGAAAGTGAGAGATTTAAATGTTTACGCATTTCTTTTTCTTCAATCGAAATTCGGGGTACAGATAAACAAAACCCTAATTTGGGCAGATTGAGTCCATTCTCCATCGATTAAGCCATCATGATTTCCGATCCGAAACTGGTTTTTTACGCTTGCATCGCCTCAAAACACACGGGGAAAACAATTCTTACCGAATTCGTCAATTCGACCACCATCCTTGACCTCAACTCTCTCGTCGAGCGATGTCTTCAATGCACTCCTCCAAATCATGTTTCCTTCTCTCACTCCATAAACGGCAAGTCCTACGCTTTCCTCATCGATGATGACCTCATCTTCTTCGGAATCTTCTCAACCGAGAATGACCTTCTTGATAGCATCGATCGCCTCCAATTCCTTCACCAACTCAAAACCACGTTCTTGGAGTTCCTTGATCACACGAATTTGAATTTAAATATGTTGTCTTTGACTCATCTTTGTATGCAAAGAGAATTCAGTGATGTGTATAAGGAATTGTTAGGTTCATGTGCTACTGAAGAGGATGTGAGTTCGGTTTCAAATGGAAGGAGTGCGAGTACAAGGATTGTTTCTGTTCCTTTGCTTGGTAAACAGAGTACCAAGAAGGTTCATAAGAGTAAGATTATAAGGAATTTGGAAAGTGGGGTTGATGGGATGAAAAATACTGGGGTTTTGAAGAATTTGAGTAGGGATTTTTCTTGCAGTCTGGGAGACGGAGGAGTTACTAGGGCAAGAAAGATGTGGAAGCAGCAAATGTGGGTTGTTTTGGTGCTTGACTTGTTTGCTTGTTTGGCAATGTTTGGGATTTGGTTGGGGATTTGTCAAGGGCTTAAGTGCATCAAAGATTGAGAATTCGGATCAGGGATTAGAGATATGTCGGTTTTTGAAGGAATTTCTAGTTGGTATGTGGTTTGTCAGCGGTTGAAGTACATGAAAGGTTGGGAATTGGATTCTGAAAATGAGGAATTCAAGGAGTTTCAATGTGGGTATGGTGCGCCTACCACTAGAAATGCAGTTTCTTGATTGCTGGTAACCTTCTTGAACGCTGGTAACCTTGTTTGATTTGATTATACTGTTTCTTGTATATTGTTGCCAAATCTGATCTTTCGTGGACTTTACATTTCCTTGTTATGACAATTTTGTCAAGTTTGATGTTCTTTTGACATTTGATACATTGACCCCTCTGCACAATGAATTAACAGCAATTACTTTCCTTCATTAAGCTGTTCAATTATATTTGTGTACATATTCTTCGAAATGAAGGTGATATTGTCCAAGAATGTTAGATGAAATGGAAGTCAGGAATTCTCCAATTTGCATTTTCTTACATTCCTTAATGTACTTTGTTCCTCCAAAATTGTAGATGTGTGAGGGCAACTGGCGTGATGAAGTCCTCTTTTTGTCTTTGTCACTAAATTTCTTACTGTTAAGCTGTGTTGAATAAAAATATTACGGGGACTGATCAATAGTGCTGCCTTTGGGATTATTTCTTTTGGATTCATATATTGGTTTTTTATTATATTGGCACCGGAGGGAAGGAAGAGAAATAGGAACACCTCATGGATGCAATTTGTCTTTGAGGGAGTTTCTATCATTTCCTTAAGAGGCTTGTTGTTCACCTTGAGCTGGGGGGGTTGTTGATGTGGTCTATAGAAGGGCCTTTCTCGCCGTTACATGAAGGTTGTGTAGAAACTTTGCAATGCAGAAAGGGAATTGGTAATCAGTCGGCCACTCCTTAATAATTGTTTTCTGAATTTTTTCTGACTTTATGCCCTATATTGCACTTAACTGGATTTTGCCATCGGATGTAAGGCCTTTGTTGCTTTGTTGGGGTATTGGTAAAACTGTAACTGTTTATGGATGTGAGTGTAACTATGTTAAACCTTAGAAAGCATAACCTTGATGGAAACAAGTCATTGATGGGCAAGCTAAATATGGGCTTTCCATGAAACTGATTTGATCATTACTTGTTACTGTTATTTTTTGTTTCGTTTCTGGAGTTATCAGATGCCCTTCTTCTGATCTTTGATCTACTTGTTTTTCTTGTAAAATTTGTTTCACTTGATAGAAAGAAATTGTGATTAGTTCTATTATACTCCTTTTTCTCCTATTTATCAAAACGGAGGTTTTTTCCCTGAGGAAGAGACGAATCATAATCAATTTGAATTTGAATTTGGGAGAACTAATTAAATCTTAGTGAAACATTGGATTTGTTATCTCATCCCTGCTTTTTACGAAAAATTACTAATTGAAGTAAAGGGTTTTCTAATGCAACATCTGTCCAGGTCCACTATTGAATCAAATGATATCGATCATCTTTCCCCTTTCTTCTCTAGAACAAATGGTCTATTTCTTTGCAAAATTGTGTCCAATTTCATGTGTGGCAATTCTACCAAAACCCTCAGTTGGGGAAAGAATCTGCATGAATTGGATTTTTTTAGTAAGGATCAAGAAAATTAGATTTAGTTAGAGAATGTGTATGGTAGTTGGTAAACAAGCATCGGGTAGCACGGTGCTGAATGTTGCATCAAATACTTCATAGCTCAAGACATTATCTTACTCCCTTCCATAGAAATCATTGTTAACACACAACACATAGCTAGCCTAATAGAACCTCTATACGTATTGAATTACATATCAAGTGAAATCATAGATATTGTATAAATACACCAAATAACTTTCAAGACAGAAGTTATCCGATATATGTATTCATGGTTGCTCCAGATGGCAATCATAGCATTCATTTTTATGGGAATTTTTGTATTAATAATTGTAAATTCTTTAGAACTATTTAAATAATTTAATTCAATTTGAATTTAGGGGATCACAAATTCTTTTCACAAAAATTGAACCGCCACAACTAAAATCAAATCAAACAATATTAATAATCGATATTAGTAAGATACATAATTATTTAATTTGTTAGAAAACTTAAAGAAAAGCACAAATAATCTTGGATTTCTATATTTCTGTAGGCAATTGCCACCCTGAGATGGTTGTCAACTTTCTTCTATCGATGATAGCTCCTCTCTTCTTAGTTGCCTCCATGAGATTCTTTCATTTTAAATTAATTGTGGACTAATTTTATGCAAAAAGACTTGGGATGCATCTAGGTTGTGCTTTGTCTGTTTCTGGTTGTCATCCTTCCCTTAGGAAGGTTTTCTGACTACTCTTGAATCTATCTCTGAAGTGCATGGTTTGGCTAACCTGTCACTTTATAAGCTTACAAATTGTTGGACTAAATTTCAGCAGTCATGGTAGAGGTCTACTATTGTTCTTAAGCTGTTGGTCTATATATGCTATTGTGTTGTTTGCAATTCTCCTGCAATTTGAGGAACGGAATATCTAGATTGGTTGCTTCTGTCAAATTTTTTTGAGGTAAACCTTGTGACTTTGTTCTCGAAAGTCTGCAGATGGAAACGGACACTGTTTTCTTGTTGTCTAGATATTCTGCTGAGGTTTCTAGAAAATGTGAAAGGTTTTGAACCGCAAGTTTCTGTCTAAATACCTGGGGCAGAGTCAGGGATGGAGAATTTTTACCAAGTTTATCAGGATCCCAACTTATTTTTGTTAAGTTGGAGGGTCTTGACCTTGTCGGACAACCTGTTTCTTGCCCTGGATGCCATCTTTTGTCTTGTTCTTTTCTCAAAGCCTTATTTGTCGGTTGTTTTGTCAGGCGAATATACAACTGATGGGGGATATTCGCTTTATATTTAGAATGCATGATTGAATAGCTGGTGTGGTTGTTTTCGGAACATGAGACGCTGGAAAACTTTTGATCAAGAGCTCTACTTGGAATTTAATACTCGGTTTTAACCTGTGGCTGCCACTGAACTTCAAAAGCACCACAATGCTGGTCCAAAGCTCCATATGCACCACTTCGCATTGTAAGGAATCTGAAGACAATAGCAAGGCTCTCGTTGGAACCTGAATAAAAAAATTGTTTCCCCTGCGGAAATTTAAGTTAAAATGGCCACGAACAAGTCTGGAGGACCAAGATCCTTTTTCCCTTAGGTTTCCTCGTGCTCTGCATCAGACACATATTATCTGTGCGCGCATGTGGTCATGCCAAATGAACCACAAAGCTTTCTAAGAATCAATAGTATGGTATCCAACCAGAACAAGAACTATGAGAGTCAACCTAGGCACTTGGTCAAAGGCCAAAAGTTGATGGCCTACTTTGATCCCAACAGATTGAGCTGCATTCAGACTTCCTCAGAAAGACGAAGATTTAGGCAATCTTGATCGGTTCAGCAAAACAATCACAAAAATGGGAAGGTATTTATACAAACCGGAAATGCATCCAGATCCTCAAATTCACACTCAAGAGGATATAATAATATTTATGGAACGACTATTTAATGAAATAAATTTAAGGAATCATAACAGAAGGAACAAAATTTAACAGATTTGTGGACTAAATTCACTGGTGAAATATACAAACACTTGTTAAAGTGAAACCATTGCCTCAAATAAGATATCGAGGTATGTGGCACCAAGAATCCAAACTCCTAACCACAAGGTGTAAGCTTCTTGTTGCCTGCGCCCCGTGGATGATCGTCCTTCCAATCATCCCAAGCCCTTGCCTTCTCCTGTGCAGCATCATCATCCTCATCATCATCACCCCTATTTTGATTGTCCTTGTACCAAGAGGAATTGGCTTCTTGCATGAACTTGGCAGTTCTCTCTTGCCACTTGTTCATCATTTCCATTTCCCTTAGTCCGGCTTCCTCAATGCTCATGGTTGGCAATCTAAAAATTTAATAGAGCAATTTGAGAGAAAAATAAGATCCTGCACGTCTCTGCTGATCCAGAAAATTGAAAATGAATTTTCAGTTGAGATTAAAACATTACCTGTGACTAGGTTGAAAGACCTGTGCTGCCATTCGTTCCCTTTCAGTACTCAAGTTTCCCCCTATGAGGCTCGCGGGACCAAATATTAGAGGCTGGTGTTTATGCTCATGCGCCTGTGAAACCTTAGCTCTTCCCTCTAGAACATCTTGAGCAAATGTAGCACATGTGATTGGTTGGGTTGGCTTTGAATATTGAGCACGGATTGCCGCATTACGATGCCAATTCTCTCTTTTAACACGCTCATCATCCAGAGCTTGTGAGAACTCCTCCTCCCCAATCTGTAGAATGTGGCAAAAGCAAGTCATTCATTTGCGGGATGGTGCACAGATACATGGAAGAAAGCAACTCAATTAACCCAAGCACATTATTTCTTGTGACAACAAATCTCATATTATTATTTTGCATCATAATGTCCATTTGCATGAGTATTGTTAGGACAAATTCAAAATGGCAGCATTTCTTATGAATGCAGAGGCAACACTAACAACCAAGCGAAGGCATTTGGATGCGGTGGCCAAAGTGAGAACAGTGCATCATAGGATATATGAATTTGTTTATCATGCAAATGAGTCTGTTAGTATTATGGCCTCATTTTGTGTATAGTAACAGCTCAAATGTAAAGCTTTATGGCCCTCCTCAAGTCTGTTGGTATTATGACCACCTTGATGGTTTTTTTTTGGGATCAGTACCTTTATGTTAAATATAGTGATTGATTAGATGTCATACTTTATGATCCTCCTTACCTTTCGTTTACTATTCACATATGATAAAAATCCGTTTAAGCCCTAGCATGCCACGGAGCAAATGAACCACAACAAATGCATAAAACATTCTCATGAGGCATAAGTCGCATTGTAGAAAGTTCCAGAGACCAAAGGACCACTGATTGAAGCGAGAATCCATGGTGATTGGATCTGATCTGGCAGAGATCCCGAATGTAAGGCTTCAATCCCCCCAGCAAATGCAGTGGTGTCAAGGTAAAGAATATTATTTTCCACGTCTATCTTGTTAACTATTCATTAAAGATAAAGATGCTGTCGTGAAAAGGTGAAAACTATTGTTTGCAATGCCTGTATTGTTAACCTTTAATCCCCCCAGCAAATGCAGTGGTGTCAAGGTGAAGAAAATTATTTTCCACGTCTATCTTGTTAACCATTCATTAAAGATAAAGATGCCGTCGTGTAAAGGTGAAAACTATTGTTTGCAATGTCTATATTGTTAACCATTCTTTAAAGAAGAAGATGAATCACTTGTATAGTTCTGATACCCAATGCATGAGTGAACTGCTCCAGAGAAATCAAAGCGTAGCATGAATAGCCAGAATTCCTCCAGCGCTGTTTCACATGGGTGCTCATTTGTGTCTCTCTCTCTCTCTCTGCCTCTCAATTTTATTTTTTTTTAATCCCATTTTGCATGCATTATTGGATCAAAATGATCCAAGGGTGTACCTTTTTCCCCTTAGGCCTTAAGGCCTTGACTGTACCCAAGCCTGACCAAAATGAGGCCGAGTAAAAATCAGCCTCCCTCAATTGTACCCATTCTCAGTCCTACTTTGGTATGTTCAAGGCCTGGAGAGAAAAGGGTAGAACTTTGAGAAAAGTGAATAATGGTCTCAACCACCACTGTTTCTACAAATATGAATGATGCCTCACCACAGTATTTCTCATGCACTTAACGTGTGATCAGTTAGGTTTGCAGATTTTTATGTGCAAGGGCATAAAGGATTTTCATTACCCATGATGAGTAAACTTAACATGATTGTACAAAGTGGAATTATGTTCAACCAGAAAAATTTACATTATCTGGTGATTAATCAAAAACAACATACTCACAATACATTTAAAATACAAATGGCAAACTAAAGAGTAAACTCGTGTAGCTAAATTTACAAAAAAAGAGAAATGGAAATACATTAATATCTGTGAATATATAAATACTAACAATACATTTAAAAATAGAAAACAGGAAAAACAAAGAGTAAACTTTTGTGGCTAAATTTATAAATTATAAATCATATAATGCAGTAATATGGTTACTACTTGAAATACTCTATATGAAGATCTAACCATAGATTTGCCTTTTACCACCAATACTACCAAGATTTAGTACACCAACCAGTCTTATAGAAACAGAGGACCTTACTTCAAATTTTATAGAAAAGTTGCATGGTAGACAATAGCATGAACTATCCACCTTTTGTTTTTCAGAAGCCAACATCAACAATCACAAAGTTAATACTTAACATAAAGATGGTCTTATATCTCAAATGCGTACAATAAAGGAAACCCACCAACATGCCTGCAAAGAAGTAGCTCGCTCTGACAAACAAAAGCTATGATGCATGAATTTTCAATACCACCCAGCTAACACTTTTAAGAGATATCATTGATCGTATGCATAAGTGCACCAAGCATGCACCAAATCTAAATCAATCAGTACCTGTGATTGCCTTTCCTTTATTGCAGAAAGCATTTCTTCCTCTTTCTTTAGCATTTCCAGCAAATCAAAAGCCTGAAACAATATTAACCCTAAGGAATTTTTACAAATTCCAACAAGTTTTGTTTCAATAGGAAGAAAAAAATTCCAATGGATGCATAAAATTTAAAAAGCGAACCTTGCAAATGGCCAAAGATATGGTCATAAGCCATGCCTGCGCAGAAAAAAACAAATAATGCCATTTTTAGGGGGAATAAACTTCTCATATAATTAAGAGAAAAAAAAATGAAATACTAAAATATAGGCTGAAATAATATCTGAACTTAGTTTCACATTACAACACGCGCGCACACAAAAATGATGAAATCCACATGTTCCCTGAGATCTGATGATATTGCAACTATCAACATATAATGCAGCTCTACATAACAAAATGGCTGATATGTCACATTGCTTCCACCCCCACCCTGACCCTACCACAAAGATAAGGGTGTGCACACGTGTGTGAAAGAAGGGGGCAGGGGTTCTACCAACACCCAACAACAGAAGGCAGTTTCTTGAAAGCATCCCAGATCAAACCAAGACAGTGCACTGGCATGGCCCAAGTTGCCATCACCAAGCGAAGAGAGAAAACAGAGGACATAAGGACCAATTGATGTTTCTTCCTCATCTCCAGGACCATGATGCCAGTTAATTGCTTCTACTGTAAAAGAAGAGATCCAGAGAAACGAGAAATAGGAGAGAATGAAGACCTGTCATGAGATTTATCTTCATAAGTTTCTGTCCCTAAACAGTGCGTCCCTGTACCTCTTGTTGATATCATCACCAAGAGTTAACTTTTAAAAGTTGGAAAATACGTTGGACCAAACTAAGTGCCCATTTGGTAGGGCTTTTTCTTGGCTTTTCTTCTCCTTATAAGGAGAAGTAAAAATTAATAACTTTTGAAATTAAGTTAAAAGTTGTTTGGTATTGTTATTTTTAAAAATAAACTGATTTCATAACTTTTGAAATAAAATCAAAAGTTAAAAGTTAAAAATTAAAAGTTAAAAGTTAAAAGTTAAAATTTAAGGTTAAAGTTAAAGTTAAAGTTAAAGTTAAAGAGAAAGTGATGACATAAAGATAAATAAATTTATGATATGGATATATTTAGAATTTCATACCTTTCAAATGAGGATATAAATGGAATAAAAGAAAATAGATTTCCTAAAAAATTGGCGTGTTTTTAAAAGGAGAAGCAAAAAGCTCCTCTTAGGAGCTTTTGCTCTTTTTTTTTTGTATTTCTTCATTAAAAAAAAGCTTTTTTTTAAGAGCTTCTAAAAAAACTGTTTGGCAGGGCTTCTCCTTAAAGGAGATGAAAAGCTGAAAAAAAAACCCTGCCAAATGGGTACTAACTTTTGCTGACACACTTAAAATTCATGAAGAAAGTTCCAAGAGCTTGGATTCTAAACGTAGCATGCAAAATAGATAGCAAGCTTGATCCGTTCCAGAGAACCCTAATTATGAGTGGAAATTGCAAAAATTTAACACCTCCCCTGATCACACAGATAACTCGAGTCTGAGAAGAAATATGTCACTTCTGATTTTGGATTTAAAATGCCTTTGCATTAGGATGCAAGAACTTGAAACTAGTTTTTTACCCATTCTCCACTTTTCCCTTAATAACCTGGAATTAGTAGAAGTAGAGAGCATTTTTTTACGGATAATTTTCTGATATATCAGCACTCACCTCTCTTTCTTCCTCCCCATCATCATCAAGCACATCTTCCTCACCGGCCTCGACAGGGCTAGATAAGGCAGTGGCTTTGGTTGAACGACCACGTCGCTCCTTCCGCTCTTTAATTTCAAGTATCTTGGCTTCTGCAGCTCTTTGGCGTTTGAACCTAGCAATCTAATAACAACAAAAAAGGGGCAAATTACTTCACACAACAGCCATGTCACATAAAAATGACAACATTGGTCTTTGGGGGGAGCATATCCTTGAATCCACTTCTCCAAACTCATCAATTAAAAGATGCAAAGATACCTTTTTCACCCTTCGATCAGCAAGTGCATTTGGACCCCCTCCACTTGATGTATCTAACTCGTCCTCTGGAACAAGCTCCATTGCCTCACACATTGACAAGAATTCCTTGATACAAAAAACTCATTATATTATTAGGTTGCACAGTGACATGACACCACAACAAAAGACTTAAAAGGGCAAAACTTGCAAAAGCAATGTAAACCACGGCTTTAAGAACAACAAGTTGGTGCATCCAGCTCAACAGCAGAGCAGAGTTACCTTTAATTTTGCCTGCGAGACTTTTAGAATCTGTACCCTATCGTCCTGGACAATCTTTTCCATCAATTCACCAAGATAAAATGGTACCTGAAAAATGAAATCAGTGATGATGAGCCTACAAAAAACCATAAATATCTTAATAGAGCAAAGGTTGCCTAAATAATTTTCTTTTTCTGTAAAAAGAAAAGGTCCCTGTAACTTGAAACAGTCCAGTTGTTCATTTCAAAATAATATTGCAATTGCAAAAAATTTTCCTCCATTTGTACCTTGCCGCCCTTTTGTCCTGTCAAATCACTAATCTAAGCAACAACAAGCCTTTCTATTACTTTTTGGTTCTTACTTCTCAACTCAAATAACCCTGTTTTATATGTAACCGCTACCAAAACTCTGATTCACTTCAACTTACTTAGAATCTTTTTTTTTGTTTTTTTGGTGCTTGGGGAGTTCTCCAAGGCATATTTCTGTTTCCACAAATTCTACAATTTCTTGTTGATCATTGTGTAGTCTCATCAACCAAAACAATTTCATCCACATCTAATATGCACCACATATTAGAAAAGGAAAAATAAATAAGAAAAGAAGAGCCAACTTCTCGTTGATTGGGACCCCAATGCAGTTTTCTCTATTTATATTCCCATCAAAAGTAGAAAGGATGGCCTGTCTGAATCCAACATAAAGAAAAATTTGCCAAAGCCTAATTATCAAGACTTGAATAGCACATTCACAGTTAAATGATTAGTCAATATCAGCAAACTCAAAATATCTCATACTTTTATCATAGTCCAAGCCATCTGAGAGGACTTCCTAAACATCTTCTCTTGGCACATGCACACATAATAGTCAACAGGCGTTACAATCATGATTAACGTGCAGCTGGCTTGAGATTGTCTTAAGAAAGGTCCATCTCAAGGCATTGCCCCATTCAAGATAATTTGCATGGAGTTAAAGAAGGAAGTTTATAATTAAGGATGATCTCTTGATGACCTTTTTCATGAGTTTTTGTCTAATAAGTAATCTTAATCGTATTTTCAAAGAGCATGGATGATGCTTTTCCACTTTTATCTCCAAAAATAATCACTCTATAGCAAGAAGGATTTCAAAAGTACTAGTTCAATAACTAGCCTCAACAAAATCATTTCCAAGGTCCTGCATCTAAGTAGATTTCCTATAATTGAGGACACCATCTATTAACACACACACAAAAAAAAGATTTTACCCAACTAATTGAGCAGCAAAGACCCTTAAAGTAGTATCAAGAGGACCTAGAAGTGAGGCATAGGAAGTTAATGAGTCGGGGGTCTCCCTCCAATTTGTTTCTTAAGGCCTTGGGGCCCAATAACAAAGAAAAAAGATGTGATCTTATACCAGTATGACAAGTACACAATGCTATTGTAATTGCTAATAAGGTGGTTGACTATGTCCAAGAAGATGAGGAAAGTAGGCTGTTTATAAAATTGAAACAAAAAGACCACCATGACTGCATCAATTTGGTTTTCACGACAAAGTCAGAGGATAATGGTTTTAGTCCATGATGGAGATATAGGAGGTTGTCTCTCTCCTATCACTTACTTTCCAATTGCTCATAGAAAAGCTAATCTTTGTTTGGGGTTTCTTGGAAGTTTGTCAAGAGTAGTCTCACATACCCTTTCATGTTTAACCTAGTGGCAGATGCAGGTCCAATTTTGGGGTCCTAACAGATTCCCCAGCAGAGGGATGATAATGGTCTTATATAATTCTGAGTTTGCTGTTTTCCATCCGATGACACCATCAATTTTTCCTTTTTTTCTTTTTTTTTTCTTTGAATGATGAAGGGGAGCTCTACAGGCATCAATATCATCCTAATAACCTGATTCCCAGTTTTCCTGTTGTTGGGTCAAGGATTTTCCAATAACCCATCCAGGAGTTCCTTTGGGGGAAAATCTTATCACTGCCTCCTTTGTATCTCACAATCAATAAGATTATAATAGACTAAATGGGCAGCAAAGGGCCTTTTCCCTGCTTGAATGTCATATCTAATCCATTCTTATCCTCCAATGTCCCCCATATTTTATATCCCTTTTCAAGAATCCTGCTAGAATCGCTGCTTGAACTGAGAAATATATGAGGTCTTTCAGTTTAGCTGAGCAGTGCGGTTGCAAAAAACAACTGGGAAATGGTTGATGCACTCAAGCTAAAGAGTGGTCCCTGTCTTGGTGCATGAGATCTACAAACATCACCAGCTTGAGTAAATGACGTTGGTGACTTTCTCTTGGGATGCTTATGGCACAAGAAGATTAAGAGCTAGTATCACGGGCACAATAACTTACAAGGGAGAGAAAGGCCACAGTTGTATCACTATACAAGAATAAAAATGACATCCAAGATTGTTCTAATTACATAGAAATTAAACTTATTAGTCATACTATAAGTTTGTGGGAGAGAATAATAAAGCATAAGTTGATATTGGAGATAACGATCTACCACCGAAACCATTCACTTATTTAGACATTTGATGGAAACATTTAGAGTAAAAAAAAGAAACTTGCATATGGTATTCATTAACCTAGAAAAAGACCACGATAGGATTCCCAGAAGCATACTGCGATGCACATTGATGAAGAAGGAGAACTCCTTGACATACATTGATCTCATCAAAGATATATATAAGGGAGCTGCTACCAATGTACGAATCTATAGGGCGTTTAAGTGATAGCTTCCCAATTAACATCACCAAGATTTTCACCAAGTCCCCTCCTTTTTGCAATAGTAATAGATGAAATAACGAAAAGTATCCAAAATGAAGCACCATGATGTATACTTTTTACTGATAATATAGTGTTGGTCAATAAAATTAAGGATAGATTAACGCTAAATTGGAGTTATAAAAAGACATACTAAAAGCTAAAGAATTTAAATTGAGCCAGTAAAAAGTTGAATATATGAGATGCACGTTTGGTGACAATTATTAGGATGATAAAGAAACAACTAAATTAAAGAGACAAGATATACCAAAGAGTGAATGTTTTAGATATTTTGGATCTATCATTCAAAACGATGACAATATAAATAGAAATGTGAACCATTGGATCCACGTGGATCGGATGAAATGAAGAAGTATATCTGAAGTTCTCTGCAATCACATGATACCATTATAGTTTAGGGGGATATTTTAGAGAACCACAGTAAGACCACCATTATTGTTTGAAACCAAGTGTTGGACCAACAAAGGCCCAAAGATGCACCAATTATGAACGAAACCTTAAATATAGGAAATTTAATGAAACGTCATAGTAGACCATTGAAAACGTAAATACAAATTATCTATAAAGATATGAATATCAAGAATTTAATTGAAAAGAGGAATGAGTGGTGTAAGAGAATATGAATCAATTGACTTAATACACTTTTACCATTATTATCATTATTATTTGTTTAACTTTCTATGGATAGTTTTTTCCCCTCTCTCCTATATTAGTTTCAAACGGTCAATCCCAAAATTTCATATTAAAACTCAATTTGTTGTTGCTGTATCACAGTACAATAACTAAAGGAATGTAATAGGGCATAGAATGTATTTCATCACATGTGAACCCTTGGAATTTATTCCCTAGTGATATTCCCTCAATTAACTTCTAGCAGAAATATAGGGTTAACTGATTTATAGCATAAATGTGTAAGAAGATATACTCAAGGATCTTATTATTCATAAACAATAATGTATAGCTGTGAAACTGCTTTCTATTCTAGTTTTTTCTCCCTTGTGTGACCCAGCATTCCTTTACTCACTCCAGGCTTTTATAAGGAAAGCTTATGAATCTTAAAGCAAATAACACACAAGTATCAACAATGCTGCTTGATCTTTTTACAGTCTGGCATCGCTATTCACCTACCCATACATCAGTAAATAGTAGCCATGTATGTACCCACAAAATACCTAGTGTTGCTTGACTGACTAAATAGAAGACACCATTGGCACATCCAATCAAAATGGCAAGTCTTAACTACAATCCCCATTCCCAATGCCTTATCATCTCTAAGACCAACAAAAAATTAATCTAAAATTTTCGAACCAATAATTTTAACAACAATAAACAAGAGAAGAAATTGAATCTTACCAAGAGATACTTAAGATTGGTGGTGCTGATATCCTCCTTGGTCTCGTTCGAAGAAAACAACCCTAGCTTGCCAATCATCTCCTCGCACTGTTGCAGAATTTCACAGCCCTTCTTCACCGTCCCCTGAACACACACGACACATCACATGAACACAAATCGGCCAACAGATACGGAGAAGTCGGTTGAGTTAAAACCTAAATCAATACCTGATCGGTACCAGAATCACATGCCGTAGAATGAATCTTGCGAGCTTGTTCAAATAAAGCTGGAAGAGGCATCTCTTCCATTTTCGTTTCTCCCATTGAATCGAAGCCCTAGATATCCGAAAATCGGAGGTTGACAGTTATGCTTTTCTTTAGGGTTTGGGTGTGGTGTTGTTGGGATTGAGTCGAGAAAATGAGACGATGATCGTGGAGAGAGAGAGAGAGAGAGAGGGGGAGAGAGTGGAAACAACAGAAGAAAAATAATGTTTAGGATTTGTTTTTCCCCTTTTGTGTTGAGAGAGAGGAAGGGGGTGTTTCGTCTTCGGCCTTGGTTCAGAGGCGGTGCACGTTAGCATTCATGGCGCTTTTTCTTTGTCGTTTCCACCGTTCTCTCGATCCCGAAATGCCTAATTTTGCCACACATAAATCGCTCTTCCTTTTGTCTCCATGCGCTTTCCACCCAACGGGAGGGTTCTGATTTAATTGATTTGATGCCAAATAAAGAATTAATAAACTTTTATCTATTTATAGATTAATATTATTATTATTATGATTATTATTATTATTATTATTATTATTATTATTATTATTATTATTTATGTTGTCATTCTTCTCCATTCAATTGTAATTTTCGAGATCGATAAATATTTTAGCAATTTCCGAAAATCTGACCGTCGGTCTTCGCTTGAAAATTTGAATATCCTTAATAGTTATTTTATTTTTTTCCAAAAATCTCAAATGGTTTTATACTTTTTCTCTCCTTTAATTTATTAATTTTCTACTATAATTATAAAACCTTTCTTAATTATATTTTGCTTAAATTATATATTATATAATATTTTTGTTTGAGTCATAGTTACCCAATTTAAAATCAAACATAATATTTAGCTTTATAAATGTAAAAGGCCACGCCTATTCTATTTAGTTATAAAAGTAATTATTTGACCAATAAATAAAGTTACCCTTTTTTTTTTACTTTTAATTTTTTTAACCAAGGTAAATTTTTTATATATAATATAATATTTCATATGTTTTCAGCAGTGTTTTGAAACAAGGACTAGAGTACAAATTGGTCACACCAAAGATCAACGAGTCACTGGATCAAATCGATCAAATCGGACGAAAAGATCGGTCCTCTTCCCCTTGCTTAGTAAAATGGTATCATTCTCCCTTCACGTTCTCTCATCACCACGTCTCATACCTCCTCTCTAACTCTCTCTGCCTCAGTTTTCCTATTTCTCCTGTAGCCGCGACCGACTTTCCTTAAGTAGCCTTGATCTCTCCTTTCATCCCGGACTATATCTTTGCTGGAATCAGAACGTTGGTGAAATTTTGACCGGAATCCTCCCGATCTGTCGCTGTCTGACACCCTTCGAGCTGGGAAAGTAGTTATTTCCTACATTTCAGACTTAATCTCAGTTGTCGCCTTGCCTTAGATCTAACCTTTCATTCCCTTAATCATGTGAGACAATTGAGTTCGGTAGGACTTTACTTTTACCGCTGCTTGATCCAAAACAGTCTACAAAAACTAGCTGGAAATCAAAGAGAACGTGATACTATGAGATGGAAAGAAAAGGGGAAAAAAGGGGGATTGACCGGTTTAATTCGGTTCTCGATTTAATTTGGATTTTGATCCGTTTTTTTAATTTTATTATGTTAAGAAACCTGATCTTGCTTTAGGTTTTTTTTTGGTCGGACCGATCGGTCTGGGTCGAATTTCAAGACACTGGTATTCAGTCGCAGAGCAGCAAAACCAAACCCCATAATTAAATAATCAAAGTACACCATTAGTAATTCCGGATTCCAAGGACAGATCTTGATTTTATTAATCAAAATAATGATTATAGAACGAAAGGGCTCACTAACATTGAAAGGGTGTTTTAAATCGAAAGATTTTGCATGGACTTTTTTGTGCAATGTTCCTGCTTTACAGGGTATCAGAAAGGGAACCAAGCTCGTGTTTCAAGAAGAAGCCCAAAATTGCTCCGGACCCATGAATATTATCTGGCTTCTTAGGTGTCACCATTATAGTCTTGACAATGAGGTTCCGAAAAGTGATGGTGATGGGTTTAATTGCTTTGTACATTTCTTACAACATCCTCTTCTTAATTTGTTACGTTGCCCCCGTAATTGGAATTTTCATAGATTCTATACATTGCATCTCTCTCTCTCTCTCTCTCTCTCTCTCTCTCTCTCTCTCTCTCTCTCTCTCTCTCTCTCTCTCCCTCTCCCTCTCTCTCCACACACACAAGCATATCAACTTATAAAATGAGGGTCACAAGTATTTGGTTTCCGGGAGAAACACATAAAGAGCAAATACAAGGTATGTTAGTTGAACCTAAATTTAAGGTGAAAGTATCATTGTACTGGATTTGTAGGGTTTATGGTTGTGAATCATTTGCCCAAGAAATTCGTGGAGATCTTGGTACAGCAGTCAGTGGCTACTGACACTGATAGCGTGGTCCAGCTTAGCTCAAATTGTAGATCTACATGGTACACACGATATTTTCCAAGATAGTATCTCATTTATTTAAGGTGGGTGAGGGTTGCCATCAACATTTCTCAATATGCCTCTTTTTTATCTTTTTTCTCTCGTATGCTACTAGGAATCTAAATTAAAAAAAAAAAATCCCATTTTTAACAACTGAACAAAATGTACTTCCATTTTGTAGCCCTGCAAGCTTTCCCATTACTTCATAACATCAAGTCCTAATCACATTCTCTAGATACTATAACCAAATACATATAATAGAAATATTTAATTTCCTACGATTTTACTTTAATTGAAAAACACCTTATTAATATATTATGATCATTTTTGCGGGTTCCATGACCCATTATGTCAAATCTAGTAAGCTTTTTTTTTTATGACACACTAAAATTTTGTCATTTCAGTTTTTTTTTTTTTTTATTATGGGAAATAATTTTATGGTAACTCGTATTAATATATTTTTAATTAACTTTTAATTAAATTATTTAAAAGAAGATATTATATTATAAATTATTTAAAATATATTGTTATGCACTATTATTTAAGATTTTGTTAAGTTATTACTCGGCTAGTTTGGTTAATGGAAAATTACTTTATATAGCGTTTATACGGTGGACCGTTTGATGGGGATATGAGAAGTTTTTTCTTGAATACCATAATGATGACAAACCAGCAGGAATCTAGAGCTTTTTGCCTCCTAACAGCCAGGACCAGAGAGAGAGAGAGAGAGAGAGAGAGAGAGAGAGAGGAAAATAAGGAGCAATGTGGGGGCTCATGTGGATCAGAATTTCACTGAAAACCAGGGTATGATTTGCATGCCTTTTTGTGCTGTTACGTTGCAGCTCTTTTTTTAACCGACTTTGCAGTCTTACACAAGTGTAAAGTTTCGTGCTTTTGGCATTTTTTCTTTTTAATGAACGACTATCCAAAATAAACCCAGATAAAAGCAAGACTTTCGGAGTGAGATGTGGTTGCGGCATGGACTTTAGTGCGACGACTAGGATCTCAAAATTCTTCATTAATTACGCCGTTCAATTCTTCTGAACTGCAAAGCTCGACAAGTTGAGGTCTTCAATTCATGTAAGTTCTTGATTTGGTCTAATTCATTAAATTTCGCTCTTGTCCGGGTTGTTTGCACACAAATTTGAGATGGGTATGCTTGAATTTGTGTTACGAGATCGTAAAACGCTAAATTTGTGATCTGGTTCTTGGTTTTCAAGTGAATTTCTAGCTTTTAACTTGATTTCTTTTGGCGTTTTTGGTTTCATTAGGATAAGGTAGGATTTTTTGAGTAATGGCTGAGAAGGAGGTTTCAGATTCGTGTTTGTTGGTGGCTGAAGAGAAGAGTGAAGGATTATATCCAATGTACTTCGGTGTTTCATGTGCATTTTTTGCTCTTAAATTGTTGTCAAAACTTGAGATGGGTGATGAGAAATGGTCTTTAGTGGAGGACAAGATGCTTCAAGGAAGTGCACAACTTTTGGGTTTGCTTTTTTGGAGAATTCAGAGAAGAGAGGTTGATGGGGAGAAGATCGAAATTTTACGGAAACTGGAGGTTGCTGAGAGAGCAATTGAGGAGTTGAAAAGAATGAGGAGGGAAGATGCTAAAGCAAATGAGAAAGTTGTCAGCATTTTTGCTGCACAAGAACATGATTGGTTGGTTGAGAGGAAGAAGTTGAGGCAGCAAATTGGAGCCCTTTTGAATGACTTGCGGGTGTTTGAGAAAAAGACGCAAGAGGTTATTTCTGAATTGAATACAAAACTGCAGGAGAAGGAGCTGCTGATACAGTCAAAGGTTAAATTATTGGAAGTAGGAGAAGAAAAGAGGAGGGAGCTAGAGAAGAAGATAGAGGAAGCTGAGAGAATAGCTGAGGAATTGAGAGAAACTGCAAAAAGAGAGGCTAAAGAACATTCATCCGAAATTTGGAGGCATAAGACCGCGTTTATTGAGCTAGTGTCAACCCAAAGACAGCTTGAAGCAGAGATGGGTCGAGTACTTAGGCAAGTTGAGGCGGCAAAGCAAGAGCTTGATGCAGTTTTTGAGCAAAAGGAAGAGTCAGTGGCAATGGTCCAGAAGTTGTCTATGGAGATGGTGAAAATGCGCAAAGACTTGGATCAGAAAGACAAAATATTGTCTGCAATGTTGAGGAAATCCAAATTGGACACTGCAGAAAAGCAAATGCTTTTAAAGGAGGTCAAGTTGTCCAAGTCTAAAAAGAAGCAAGATGAAATTGAAAGTGAGAAATGGAGGACCGTTTCTGAGTCTAGACATGGGAGGCGTTCACTGCGGAGCATTATGTCCATACAGCCAACTTCACGGTCTGAGGATTTTACAGGTCTGCGAGGGGTTCATGCTCTTCCGATGGGGTCATCACAGAGTGGAAGAGGTAGATCACAGCAAACTAATCTTCTCCTGGAATATGCGCAACCTGAAATTAGAAAGGAGACCAATATATTTTCCCCTCTTTCTGCCCAATATTCGCCAGATGACAATGATGACCTGGGTAAGCCTCATTCTCAAATTCTCCATCTGGATTCTAACTTTGGACGAGTTTCTTGACTCCTGTTTAGTATTTATCTATCTTAAAGTGTTTGTTGCTTCTTTTCTTTGTGTATTTACATTGTTTCGTTTTCTTGAATTTGAAGTGATAAAAGCCAATGTGAAGCAGTTGGAAGGATGGGTTGCTGCTGAAGCGGAGAAGTACATAAATATAATCACGCAGAGGCATCAACTAGAAATAGATGCCTTTGTGGAACAAATGAGGCTCAAGGATGAGAAATTAGAAGCCTACAGTTGGCGGTTCCTGAGTGTGGAACTAGAAACCAAGAGGCTGCAGTCTCATGTGGAAGAGCTGAATCAGGACCTTTTATGCATTAGAGAGGATAACATGAATTTAAAATCTTTGTTATTGGACAGAGAAGCAGTGATAAGATCCCTAAAAGAGAAGATCTCTTTGCGGTCAGACATTTCAAGGTCCCAGAAAAGTGTCCTAAATTCATCTGCATGCAGTCCACAACTAGCCCACAGTCATAGTTGGTCCGAAGTCAAGATTATAAAGAGAATGGCTGGTGAGAGAATGCAAGAGCCAAAGACGGGAATGGACCCAATTTCTGAAGTTGTGGAGGCTGAGAAAGAAGGGGAGACTCCAATTCCAGACCAGCCCCCTGAGACATTTTTGACCGCTCAATCTCCTGAAAATGAGTCTGATGAAGTAAAAGAAGTGGTGATGGATTCTGGAAATGCTAAAGACGGGCCTGCAAGTCCAGATGAGGTTGAGATAGTTGAGAAGTTGGCATCTGATGGAAAGTTCTCCTCAATTAAGATAAGTACTCCACCATGGAAAATGGATCTCCATGCCCTTGGAGTTTCTTACAAAATCAAAAGGTTGAAGCAGCAGCTTCTCATGCTGGAGAGGTTGATGGGAAAACGAGGAAGTAATGAAGAAAATTCGAGCAACGAGCAGGGGCAGTTTCTAATAAATGACTTCCTTTTGCTAATACAATTGCTAAATAAGCAACTCAACAGATACCAGTCCCTCCAAGGGAAGACTGATGATCTTTGCAAACGCATGGTAAGTTCCAGTCCACAGTTTGAAATTTGGCTGCAAACTTTCAACTTTTTAATGGAATTCTGGAATCATATTTTTTTTTTCCGTTAATGAAGCATGAGAATGATCAAGAACTGAGCCAGAAAGTAGCTAAAATTGCAAGAACAAAGGAGGAAACCAGAATGCTAGAGCACTTTCTCGAAGAAACTTTCCAGCTTCAGAGATATATAGTTGCTACAGGCCAGAAACTGAGGGAAATACAATCCAAAATTGCTTCTGGATTTGTTGGGGTTGCAGAAGAGCTTCTTGATGGCTCTGCAAGCTTCGACATAAAGAGGTTTGCTGATAGTTTTCACTCTCTTTTTAGGGAGGTTCAAAAGGGTCTCGAAGTGCGAATATCACGACTCATAGGAGATCTTGAGGGCACCCTGGCATGTGAGGGGATTATACATCTGAATAAATAGTTTTACAATGAGCATCATTAATGGGTTTTGGCTTTCTGTTTCCATTTACCAATTTCCGGTTTTCTATAGTTGTTTGTTGTATAGTCAAGTAACTTAATGTATACTTCACTGCTATACAAATTATTTCCTTTTTTAATGTATAATGAGAGGTAAAGTTGTGTCACAAAATCATCACTCAGAAGTAAATTTCACTTCTATAGAATAGATTTCCTATCTCATTTGTTGTGCATGCCAGAAAGTGAATTTGATGCAGAGTCATTTGTTCATTGCTCCACTAGATCAGTTCCTCTTACCTTGTTAATCTTGTGAAATGGTAACCCAGATTGTCAATGTTAAGATGAACAAAATCATGCACTATTTGCTTCCAAATTTTGGAGTGCGATTTTATAACTTAGAGCAGTTTAACCGTGGATAGCTTGTGGCATGTGGTGAATTTGGACCATGAATAACATGCAGCGGTGATGCAGCTTAAAATTACAACAAAAGGTAACAATTATGTTCTGTATCTTGTTGAATCATATGCGAACTTCATGTAATTTGCAAATATTAGTGATTTAAATTTAATTGCTAAGGTGGAGTTGAGTATTTGGAAAGATAATGTAAGTTAGAGGTTCTGTATCCAGAACTGAGAAAATATAGAAAGAATGTAGCCTGGCCCTACACGATCTTCTGGCTTCATGATTGAGCTCATATCACTATCCAGTCTCAGCAATGTAGGTGGAAAGCATGAAGGCCATTGAACAGGACTGTTAGAGAACAATGCATCTTTTGATAGATATCCGCCTCTTATTCTTCAGGGTATAACTTGTCTTAAGGTTCAAGTTTCATTTCTCTACCTTAAAATGGCGTCGCCGTGTACCATCTGAACCACACTGCTACATTCCTTGGGACATACTTTTTGCGAGTATGAGCAAGGTTTCGAGCACGAGTTTGACTCAAATGCCCATCCAGTGTAACCTTAGTCAGCAAGGCTTTGGAATTATCCCTTTCTTAATTAGAGAAAAGAACAAAGCATTGGAATAATACTTTTCTTATGATATTGAAGACTGCAGAGTACTCTATCCAAGTCTTCATCACAGCGAGCTCTAGAGTGTGAACTTTTAATAGCTAGGACATAACTTGGTGAAAAGTCTATTCATCATTCAATCCTTGCTTCTGCTTTAAAAGCATTGTCTCCTACTATTGACAATACTTTTCCCACTGAACTGTGTTGTCCTAGAATTGGCAAGCTTTGAATCGGCAACTTTGAATTGTTCATTGCGCAAGTATGATTATTATGTTATGTTAGCCTCGCGTCATCCTCCGCTAGGCGGCGTGGGCACTTCCTTGGTATTGAGTCTAGGATTTCTGTTTTAAGGCGTATTGTATAAAAATAACTTTTTTATTTTAATAAATAACTTTTAAAATTGAAGTTAAAATATTTTCTAATCTACTTTTAAGAAATACATTAAAAACCTAAATATGTTTCATCGATCTCTATCAGAATTGTTCATAATTCATTTCATTGGACTCGTTAATCATCTAGGAGGGGATTTAATCTTAGTCTGCTCCATTAGACTCGTTAGAATTTAGTCTCAATCAGTTTCATTGATTTCGTTTAATAGAGGTAAGTTCCACTGTGTGCTTCGTTAGACTCGTTTCACTGATTTCTTTAAGCAATGTGAAAATTTCAAATTCATAAAATCTCTCTTTTTTTTTTTTTTGTATATACCGGGACTCAAATCCAACCCGAGTTTATTACATGGGAAGGGAAAATATGTTACTTGAACCAAAGTTCTTTGGCATTCATAAAATCCCTCTATAAAAGGATATAAAGCGATCATTATACTATACGAGTTAGACCGCTTTCATACATGTATCCATATATATAGGTAGTATACCAATGACTCCCATACCAAAAAAAAAAAAGTATACCAATAACTCCTAACGTAATGAGAAGGAAATCGCCACACGCTCCATCACTATATCAAATCATGAGTGGTTCAGGTGTCTGCATACATTGCCACTTCCAAGTTACAGCTCTGGTTCAGATTGGTTCTGAATGCTTCACAAATTATGGAATGCGGCCTTAGAGGGACATTACGGATGGACAAGGCGAATATCTTTCTTTTCATGATAGATGAACTGATATTTAAAATCATATTTCGATCATTTCAGATCGAATTATAATCAAATTCTATATAAGAGGAATTATCTTAGCGTATATTTTTTATTATCAAAATTGAAATATTAGTTTTAATTAAATAAATTAATATCATTCTCGTTAAATTAACTATACATTGGTTGGTCAAGCTAATGCCTTGATTGTTTTGCAGCTTGTTCGGTTAGGAGCATTAGCTACACAATTTTGTGGAAAATTTGTAAACTAATAGAGGCAGGCCAGTGGTGTAGCTTCTGGGCTAGAGGAAATTCGATGTGAAGCAGAGCATCAGTTTCACACTCTTTGAGTTAGAAGGGAAAAAAGGGTATTCAAATTCATTATAGTAAAAGGCTTAGGTATGGGGCCTCATCCTCAGACATTCACTGTGAGATTCGTGCTTCTTCTTTTGTTCCCTCTCCCTCCAACATAACACCCTTGATTGCTATGCGATAGCTTTGTGGTGGATGGGAATATCTGGTTGAAGTGGTAATAAATTTGCCTCATTGCCTCCTTTTCTTCTACCGGCTAATTGCAACTACTAAATCTAACAATTGATCATAATTCATATTCCAATCGACAATCGAAAGTGGAAAGAATAGCGATTGTATATAAATAAAACAAATCCAATTTCAATCCATGTTCTTTGCTAAATATGATTTGGGTATAACAAATGATTAAAGCATCAAGAAAGGTAGCGGAACTTCCCTGAAAAAGTGTGAGGATCCCTGAAAATAAAAGTTCCAAAGAGGAGGTGAGATTTTTTTTGGGGGGGAGGGGGGTGAAAACTTGATTTAAAAGGTTTAAATAATTATTATCCCTTTTCTATTTCATTTTATATAACATTACCCCTTTTCTTTGTGATTTTCGATTTGCCGTAGGAGTTGCCAAAGGTTTCCAAATGGTACTTGGGACAATCATATTAGCAGCCGGCTCAATACTTGGTCTCATGTATCATATTCCAATCCAGCGGACCTCCATGGACAATGTTTATATTTTTATCTTTTATGTTCATTTATTTTTAATATAGTAATTAATAAAAAATAAAATTGTATCGGGGTTGATATTCAAGTGTTACCCTAAACGAGGACTTAAATTAATATTGTAACATTTGAATATCAAATTTGATTTATGAAAAAATGTTCTAACATTAAGAAGTTCAAGTACTAAAATAATAATTGAGATTTTAATAAGTATTATTATTAATATATATATAAATCTCAACTAAATAATTATTTTTTTTGTAGAGAGATAATTATGAGTATTTATATTTGTTTAATGAATATTTTGAGTGGGGCCATGAGTGATCCAGTGAGGCGTTTGGAAACAAATCGCTCAAATCTCTAAATAAATTTAAGATTGCCTTTTAAAAAAATAGATCTTAATAAGATTTTTAAATATGCTTTATAAATGAAACTTCATCGATCTAAACCCAATTTGAAGATTTCCCCACTTGTCTTTTTTTTTTTTTTTTTTCTTTTTTGGTTTTACGCCATTACGAATATTTGGATTTCATCTCAGCCGGCCTTTTCTTTACTGGCTCCTACGAGAAGGCTTGTTTATGTTAAATTAAGTGAATTCCTGAGAAATTTTGTCACGATCTCGAAAAAGTCTTCAACATGAAATCTCATGAGAATCTCTGATGCATGGTCGACTTACCTGTGCAAACAGCCATTTGAAAGCTGCAGAAGAGCGCAGAAGGGCATTTTCGTAAATTTGTCAAGAGAAACCGGCCATGTCTCGTGAAAACAGAGAAGCGCCACAGGAGCGCACTCTTCAGTTAATTCATTTCACCTTCCACGTTCTCTCTCTCTCTGTATAAAACACTCAACCTCATCCCAAACCAAAGGAGAAAAGAAACGCACAACACAAACATGGGTACCCAGCCAACCTCCACGCCTAAGCTCTTCCTCTACTCACTCCCACCCAAACCACACGAGCCACCGGGAATGCTAACGCCGCCCTTACAAATCCCAGGCTCGGTTCCATTCCAGTGGGAAGAAGCCCCCGGAATCCCCCGAGCCTCTTCTTTGGACCTCTCCAAGCCTAAGAGCGCCACCGTGAGGTGCTTAGATTTACCTCCGAGGCTGTTGGAGGCCAAGATTACGAATTTGTCCTCGCCTAACAATGTCCTCGACGGGCCTTACGTGGGTCGGTCCATGTCTCGGGAAGAGTCGGAGAATGTGGAGTCGAGCCAGGTTGATAAGAGAGAGAAAGGAGGGTACTTCGGGTCGTGGAGGTGGGTGACCGGAAGGGAGAACAGGAAAATTCGTGGGGGTAGTTTCGACTTTTGGGATTCTGACCGCCATGGTGACGGGGGTCAAGAGGAGAGTAGTAAAGTGAAGATTACGAGAGTTGGGAGGAAAAGGAGCCTCTTGAGTCTCTCCTCTTCCTCGAGTGCTCACCTATGGTAATCTCTCTCTCTCTCTCTAAATTACTCATTTGGATTTTCCGATGTATGTAATTTATGAGCATTTGTTTCAGACGAGGCCAGATAATTACAGGAGGGTAATTCCTGTAATTGCTGTTTATTGTTAGATCAGCAAATTGCGCCTAAAGGAACAACAGAGCCCTCAAAGTTCAACTTTAGAAATTATATAATTTTCTGGTCAAATAAGTTTAAATTATTTTTATATCCACATTTTAAAATATATATATATATATATATATATTTATACCTAATCTTATCAAATAGTTCTTATAATATTTTATGTTTCAATCTAAGGAACCTTGGTTTCAACCTTAAATGTATGATACTGATGTCTCATCGTTTATTATAATTTCTGGAATTTTTTTCTCAAATAATGCATTTCTGGGTGTTGTCTAACCATTTTCTGGGCTAAAAACAGGAAATCATTCATGAAAACTTTGAGCAAGAGCTCCCGGGGAGAATCAAAGCAAGCAACCAAAATTTGAAGAAGCTAGAAGAAGAAGAAGACCTGCTCTTAATAAAACCTTAACCAGGAGTAACCATTTTACAACATTTTCTGTACATCCATAATATTTAGAAATATTATTTATATATAAACATCATATTACGACTCTCTTTCTTGTATTTATGTAACATAGTCAAAAATAAAAATTTTCTCTTTGTTATGCATGAGAATTCCTTTTTCTTCTTTAATTCATTACAGCTCATGGGGTCCAGAGGACGGAGGGAAATGGGTGCTGGCAGGGCTATGGCCCCCTCCAAAATTTTTTTAATTCTTTTTGTAAGTTGAGGTTTGTTTTTATTAATATTATATTGCTTTAGCCCCTTCTTTTTTCTTAGTATTATATATATATATATATATATATATATATATGTATGTATATATATGTATATTACTATTTTGCTACATTTTCCTCTTCTATTTAATAAATGGCAAAAAAGAAAATTGTCAAATTCAAAAGACATCACACAAGGAAGAGAAGAAAAATACCACCATTAACTCTTACCCTTCTCGTCTCCTTTCTCTCTCTCTCAACTTGGCTGCCTCGAATTTTGACAAATTATTTTCAAGTGAAAATCTTAACGGTGATTTTCTTAAAAATGGTATCCTACCATGCAAGGAAAACCAGGAGAAAATTCAGAAGACTTGATTATATCAGGAAAGTAATAGTTTTATTGAGTTTAGGAGTACGAAGGAGCACGAAACAAATTGTAATCAGAAGCGAGAAAAACCAAAACGTGATGTATTGTTAGTGGTACTTCATATCACCAGATATAATTGAGTTTATGGTAGGAAATTGCAGAACACACGACAAACTATGGAGGCAAATGTGTAACCCAGGAGTAAAAACAAATATATATATTCCTTGCAGCACAGGCTATAAGAATGATCTAAATAGAGACCGGAGATCTCTCTCTCTCTCTTAAGCAAAACCAGTAAAAGCCCTTGATTTTCTCTTCTTGTAATTGGCCTTGAAACAAACTTGCCTCAGCTTCTTAGTTCGCTCAGTTAGTTCCATTTCAGGCAGTTTCTCCAGCAACCTCTTGTGCTCTTCCAACATCTCTACCTCTTGTGTCAATCCCAGCTCCTAATACACATTAACACCCAAATATTACCAAAAATTAATACAAAACAAAGTTCTCTGTGTATATTAGTATATTATAAGCATCATATTCTATTTATCATAATTTAGACTCAAATTTTCTGATAGATAAATAACATGATCAGATCATTTGATAAAATGATGCATAATTATATAATTCAAAACATATCATGTCTAACCTTTACAAGATTAAAATAATACAACATCTTTATGAGATTAACATAATACTATTGTTTTTTAAGAATATATAGCACATGCACACCTTGACATTGTGAATGAGAGACTTCAAACTCTTGATCTTCCTATGAGGCCACCTAGCTATGTTAAGCTCTCTACATCTCTTTTTCAACACTGTCAATCCAACATTAAGATTTTTCACAGCTGTTGAGATTGGAACATCAAAGTGCTTTTGAATCTCATCCCACTCAAGCCTGGCACACTTGGACCTCAATCTCCATTTCTTCTTCTCCTCATGATTAACACCATTGTCAACATTATCATTGCTTGACCATGAAATCTCACTGTGAATCGTCTCACTCTTTGCATGGCTTGAATTCTCTCCAACACTCTCACAATGATCAACAAGACCATAAGGACCATTGTTGGGATTGACCGCATGGAGTGGCTTAGGGTCAACATCGTACGATGAAGAAAGTGAATTATTTTCATTGCAATGATCCCATAGTTGAAGTTCAGAGGCAAGTTCACCCAAGTTAATGAAATCCAAATCAGGAAATGGAGAAAATAGTGGCTGATGCTCGAATTCAAAAAAATGTTCGAAGTTAGTGAATTGCTTGTCGAAGGGTCTCCACGCTGACTCTTGTTTGATCACATTGGCAAGTTGAAGTGATGAATCCATAGAAAGGAGGGGTGGGGAGGAAGAGAGAGAGAGAGAGAGAGAGGAGAGAAAGGTATAAATTGGGAAGGGAAGAGAAATTGAAGTACGCGCAAACGTCTTTTGGGAGTTGCAATGATGTGTGGGATTATGCTAATGAAGGGAGAATTAACTAGAACGATTACCAATCATACAAATTTATATAAGGAGGGGTCAGTATCATTCTCATATTTATTTATTTATTTTAGTTCTGAGATTCGAACCCGAGTCTATTACAAGAGTAGGGAGATTGGTGCCACTTAAACTGAAGTTCATCGGCTCATTCTCATATTTATGTTTGTTTTTGTCAAATTTTATTTGGTTAACCACTTGCTTTCACATATTGCAAATCATACCCCACATTCATATCCCTTGTATTAGTTATTTTTCCTCTTAACGCCCTTTCTTTGAATTTGACTTTTTTCGCATTGGTAGTCACTTTTTAAAAATGTTTTTAGGGGACATATTTTAAGAAAAACAAAATACAAATAATCGATGGCTAGATAAAATAATAATAATTATTTTTAATTACGAAAGATGTCTTCTAAATATCAAATAAAAATGTATTCTATTAACACAAGTAACCAAATTAAAAGGAAAAAAATTGTAATGTTGAATTTACAACTCATACTTAGGATTGAGTGATGAGGTACATGCGAGGGGCATGCATCTTTATGAATGTGAAAAATACACGTATTTGAAGGGGGGGGGGTTCTTTTAATAACAAGATGGAGGCTACGAAACACCCAAAATGAAATTTAAGGGAAAATGATTATTGGGTAAAGACTAATTGTGGATTTAAGACCAACACAAATGAATGAATTCATTATTGCAATTTGGTTAATTCAATGTGGTTTTGTGATTAAACCGTTTGTGGGGATGTGCCGTCATTAGCCATTTAATTAGGTCAATTAAGTACCAAACACGACCTCTTTTCCCTCATATTGATAACTAGTTGCATTGCCACTACGAAAGGGTGCGAGTCTGATCATAAACTCAATTTGACCGACCTTACACAGGTCACAATACATTGGTTACACTTACAATCAATATATGTCGTGTTGCGGATGGTCGTGGTCTTGGGTTCCTTTCCTGAGCTTGAAGCCCAAATCTGGCCCCATATTGATTTGGTCCAGCTTGGGTTTTTCTATTTATTTAAAATAGGGAGACTCGAATTCAAAATTTGTATAAGTGAGAGGGGGAATAGAGACAATTGAACTATAGTTTATTGACTCCAACCTTTTGCCATAGAATCTTAGAGACAGAGGCCAAAAGAAAGCTCCATTACTAGCGGGGCTACGATGACATGTCAGTTTAGTGATTAGTGATGGAGTATTAAAGTTCCTTAATTAAAGTAACTAGTTTGAATATTAAGGATAGAAAAATAGACGCTAAAAATATTAACTTTTAAATTGGTCATCGAATTAGTCAAGTTTTTTAAAAAAATTTACTAATAGGAACTATCTTGGCGCTTTCTCTACTAGGTTTGGAAAAAACGTTTCAAAGAGAATAAATTAATGGTACAAACTCCTATTTTTAATATGATGAATTCATATTCAAATTTTTGTATAAAAAAAAAAGAAAGAAAGAACAAGGATTTGACTATTAACTGGGCCTAAATTTCGTTGTCCCTCTCTCTTTGGGCTTTCCCGGTCCATGTTAACCTTTTTATTTTTTGAAACCAGCCGGTAATTGTATTACTCCGATTAAATTATATTTAAATCAAATTGACTCTTTACGGGACAAAATTTTTTCGATATTTATTTTTATCATACATAATATTTGAACCTAAGATTTAAGAGGTACCATTGTCTAACTACTAAATTCTTTTAGATTGAGTGATCGAACACACTATTCTCTTGATTAAGGGTCTCGTTTGAGTTCTGAAAATAAAGAAAAAGAATTTGAGAGAACCAACCCCTTAAATGAGCCTTATAGTATTCGGAGCGGATTAATCGAACGAAATCTAAATACCGGTTGATCCGGTATAAAAAAAAATTGTCTGACTACTAGATCCACTAAGCATCGGTGTGTATGTTTACTTCTTTTTGTTTTTTATATTTAAAAATATACGATCGAACGAATTCAAATAATAAAAGAAAAATGAAAATAAAAAATTTCTATCTGTTCGTCAACAATAGACAAATAGACAAAACTCAACTGCATGTTTACTTCTACAGTAGACAAAGCTCAACTGAAATTCAATGCTCAAATGCAACATGAGATAGCAGAAGTTTTGAGGATGGCTACCATACTTTTTTTTCTAGAAAAATAAAAATAAATAAATAAAAACAATGGAAAATTGGGGAGTGGAGATCCGAGTAACGAATCTATTATTTTCGAAGAGTTCGACTTGGCTTTCCATTATAAGAAATGATCCTTTAGTAGATATAGTCAAGTACTCTGATACCTTGGATAAGGTTTATATGCATAATTGGAGAGAATCTATTATGAAATATTAAAATAGGGGCCAGAAAAATCACCAAAATAAAAATCATTTTATTATCCTCAAAAAAACCATATTTAACAACGACAAATGCCATAGAACTGAATTCCAATGTGATTTTTATTTCCTTTTTCTCTACCCAATAGCAGCCATTAATATTGCTATTCTCTCCCTTTATTTTATTTTTCTTTTTCCTCTTGGCGTTACCATGTTGAGAGTTCCTTTGTTATGAAAAATTTGGTCACAAAATTGGGGAGAGGGACATGACCGGGACTGGTTTTAACTATAGTTACTACTTGGTTATTGTAACACTATAGAAATGTTTTTTTTGTAGGAACAGTCGAGTGATAAACAACTCTTACTTAAATTCTTTTTTAAGATATTATGTTTTAATATTTGTGATTGTATATATTTTTACGATTTTTATGTAGTTGAAAAAAACCATTGAAACGACATAACAACTTAAAGTTGGTTATAATTCATGAATTTGGAGGAAATGGTTTCCTCACTAATCAAGAAGATGGGATATCTTGTTTTTGCACAAGAACTTTCATTAACAATATATATACAAGGGTGAGCAACTACCCATCCATATAGATTTTCGTCAGTCCTTCACGTGACTGTAAACTTGACGTGGTGGGAACCACTTGTTAACATCTCCTCTTCGTAAACAGAGTGGGGATGTTCTCTCACGTTGGATGGGAACACTTTACTACTGTTTTTTTTTTTTTTTTTGGATTTCACTATTTCAACTTTTTTTTTTACGTTCGTGATGCTCCGGAACAATTGCCCCATCTTTTACACCATATCTTTCGCTGTTCATCCTTCTCTCTCTTTCTCTAAACCCAAATCCAATCCCTCACTCTCTCTTCTAGAATCCTTATATCTTCCTCATCCTTCATCCTCCAATCCTTTTAGCGTCGACACGCATGCTCTCGCTGGATTGTTTGAATGCACCGGAGAGGTTGAAATGGTTAAGGTTCGTCCTCCTCTCTCTCTCTCTCTCTCTCTCTCTATCGCTTTTGCTTCGGTCATCTGCAAACCCTAACTTTGACTTGGGGATTTTGATCCGCTCCAGTTGATCATGGCTTCTGGATCCTCCAATATGATTACATATAATTTTGTATTTATTAACAATATGATTACGTATAAGTCATTCTTCATGTATGAAAATATACTGCATCATTCTTCTGCCATTTATTGCCATTATTAATATTTCCATATTATAGAAAGTTTTCTATTTCTATTTTATTTAAGTTTTTTTTTCATCGTTATTATTTAAAATCATATCTTGACTAATTCATTTTAAATATTTATGGAGATTTTATTTCGAAAGCAACTCTCTCATTATAATATTTTCTATTTTTAAATTTTAAACTGATACTTGTTAAAAAATGTAACACCATAGCATATTAGATCGAGTATTTAAGTTATTTTATTAAATAAATAAACTATGAGAATACGTTATATTATATGTATGGGAATGGGGAATGGAGAATACGTTATATTATATGTATGGGAATGGGGAATGGGGAATGGGGAAGGGGGAATGTGGAATGGGGAATGGGGAGTGGGGAGTGGCAGGCATATATGGCAGCAATGAGGGAAGGTTGTCCGCACCAGAATGAAACCATCACTCGGTTGGTACCCTCCACTGACTCACCACCACTCACGGCCATGATTTGCACTTTTGTTTACTGCATTTAAAACTTTTTCAAATCTCGTGTGCGGTGCAATGCCAATGGTTCCTATAGTCACGGATTCGTACCCCATAACTTCAGCAAGTTGGATTATGTTATATTCAGTAATATTTTTTGATAAAATAAATTTAAATTATAGTTACAATTTTTTTTTTTGGTACCATAGGACACCGTCCGGTATCCAGGATTTCGTCCCGACTAATCTGGACCGATCACTGTAGTGACTCCTTTTCGGAAAGAGGGTCTCCTAACGAGCAACGCTCCATACGCATGAGGGTCTGATACTCACGGTGGGAGTCGAATCTCGGTCATAGTTAAGGGAACTCAAACTCAACCCACGTTTGTAATTATAATTTTAATTTAAAGTCATAAGCCTTAATTTAAAAGGATATAGTATAATTTTATGTTGGATTTAGAGGTATTAAGTTTGAAGGAGATGAGGAGTGTGGACTGTGGAGTAGAAAGTGGAGGGCAAGGAGTGCCAATGATGATTCTGACAGTGGGCAGGGGCACTGCACTTGGAGACATCAAACTTAACACTACAAATGATCTCTCTCTGCTTTTTGTTCAGGAACCAGCCCATGACCATGAGTGCCCTCCACCAAGGTCACGTTTTATACGGCCTCACTCTTCTCTCAAGAGCACGCACTTCCCCGTTCCCACAAACCCTAAATTACCTAACCCCCCCCCCCAAAAAAAAAAAAAAAAAAAAAAAACAAAAACAAAAACAAAAGGACATGACCAAAAATGACTTACTTGAATTCAAATAGCTAGAAGGTTCTCAAATAAAGAATAAAAATCTAAACATACTCTTGAGTTCAACCCTTTAAGTTGAGCTAATTGAGCTCCAATGATTTTTACTGGGGTTAAACTCTAATGACTAAGAATTGCTGTTTACGAGATTCATTAAGCAAGAATTAAACATCAATAACAAGGACCATTAGAGTGGACTTATTATTTTCCATCACTAACATGGACAAAAAAAATGAAGTCTTATACAAAATCAAATCATTTTTAAGCTATTTAAAACTTATTTGCACAAAAGATAACTAAAAAATAATAAATTCTTTCTATCTTTATATCGAGAAAAATATTTTACTAGTATAAGTATAAATCAGATTATCTTACGATTATATAAGTTAAATTTTATAATAATTAGGTTAGCAAGCGGTCTAACTTGTACTATTTTTTTAATGGACGATAAGTATAATTTCCTTAATGCAATCATTTAATAAATCAAAATCTTTTTTTTTTTTTTGGATAGAAATCAAAATCTATTAGAATATTGCTTAAAGTCAATTCGGGTGAAAGATGAATAAGCACCTTAGATGACTGGTGCAAGCGAAAGAGATACCCTCTCTAAATCCAGGGATTCTTTTGGTAAATGAGAAATCATGGGGTATGATTGCTGCATGTTTCTATCAACTACTATGAATACCAAACATCGTATGAATATGTTATATGAGTTTATTGGGCTGTTACTCCTCCACCAATTTTGTCATCTTCTCACTTTGAAATCCTCCTATGCCAACTGGGGTATTTAGTTTGGTTTTTCAAGAATAGGGTCATTATGATTGTGATTTTATTTATTTTATTAAAAAAATTACTAACTACCTATTGAATACTTAATTTGAACTCATCAATTCAACGGTTTAAAAATCAAGTGCACTCGATGAAGATAACATGGAAGATTGTCCCCACGCCCTCCTAGTCCCGAGTGGGTTTTGAAGTACTGCACTGTGATTCGCTTGCCTTAAAAGGAGCGTGGACGGCGAAATCTCAACAAATAACTTGGCCAATGCACCTATTTTGAAAGCCCCTCATCTCCAACTCCAAATTGTAGACGGTTGCTATTGACCAATCAAAAGTGCCCTAAAAACCAGATGGGTCCCCACCGTAATTAGTGATGGAAACACACATGGGACCCCAGAAGAAGAAGCAATCTGATGGAGAAAGCCAAAAAGGAAAAAATGGAAACGTGCGTGTGAACTTGAAGGCAAGAGACGGTGCGAAACATTTGAGTACAAAATTTTGGGTTGATTTATTGACCATGAAGCTATTTCACAAAAACAGAATGGTCAGGTTCCAAGGGCTTTTTCTTTTTTTTTTTTTTTATTTTCCAGGAAAGAGGATACTTAGGACAAGAACCCTAATAAGATTTCTCATTCATGAAATAATTTTTAATTTTAATCTTAATTAACGTTTATGAAACAAATCAATAACTTTGACATTAGTTCACAAGATAACTTGTTCAAGAGAGGACTGTGGAGACAAGACACATAAATTTTCATTTTTATTGCATAACCAAAAAAGTACTTCCGAAAAAATTCTAAATTTATACATAAAATTTGTTTAATATATTTAAGGTGAAACTATTTTGAAGAAATTAATGCATAATAATATTTTAATGTCTTTTTTCTTAGGGTGCAGGCACATGAAAAATATTGCTATATTCTTCTATTCTTATCAGAAAATTCCTTTTTTGCTATAAAAAAATCAATTTTTTTTTATAATTCATTTAAATGTTAATAATTATAGATATATGATCATTGAATTGCAAACTATTGTTATTCGTTTTTATGGGTCGACATATTACTTATCCGTAACGTTTGCATAGCCTAATCTAACCAATAGTGAATAGTCTTGCGACCTGGAAAAAGGGCAATAAAGGAAGAAGGAAAAAAAAGACAAGTGTTTATGCATTCAACGGTTTTGTCTTCCTAATTAGAGACTTTTACGCCCAAATCCCCCACCTTGCCATCTGCTGGCCGACGTGCTTTCCTTAACTCTCTCTCTCTCTCTCTCTCTCTCTCTCTCTCTCTCTCTCTCTCTCTCTCTCTCTACGGGCCTTGCATTTTCTGGGGTGTGCTTGAAATTGGGAGAGGTTAAAATATACTTTTGTCGTTTATATTAGTTGTAGTCAAAATATCATATTGCTGAAGCTGAACCATACTGGCATCCATCATTGAATAATTTGGAAGGGCTCTTTAGTAAGCCCCTTCTCAACGTTGGTTCTGCCCAAAAACACCATCTGTGAGGTTTTAATGTTGTATATCAGGCGGGTTTTTGTTATATTGGAGTAAATGGTAACAAGCTTCAGCTGCAGAAATAGCAATTTTTCCGGTTAAGCTTGTTTCTTCCTGTAATTGATATGCTGTTTTTGTTCTTCGTTGCCATTTTCTTTAAAGGGTTCGTGCTTTTCAGTGTTTTTTTTTTGTTGATTGAAGTGTGTCGGTCGAAGATTAGGAGAAATGGGGTTTGCCGAGTAATAGTTGATCTTCAAGTTTTTTTTGCATAATTTACTAGTTTTGCATTCTGGGTTTTCTAATAGGAGCCTGGCGTCCAGATATTCTGGGATAGACTCTCTCTCTCTCTCTCTCTCTCTCTGAGAGGGTTTTTGCGTTTTGCTATGTCCCAATCTGCATTTGAATGTTGCACACAATATTCTTTCTTTTCGAATTGTGACCATTTTCCAATTTTGTTTCTCTTTTTATTTTTCTTAACCCAATTTTCTGTGCAAATTGGCGGCAGTACTAGGTACGTTACAGTAGAGTGCTTCTTACCATGGAGACCATGTCTTCTTCTTCTACCCTAGCCATGGCTCGAGAAGTTTCCAACTATGATGAGTTCTCTATGCATCAGAGCTTGCTTTTTACTGATAGTCTCAAGGTAAATTGCTTCTTGTCCTAGAAAATTTTTTAACTGGTTCTCAAAGTTTCCATTTGAATTCCCTATTGAACTTTTTGCTATATGACTTTGTAGTCGTATTGCCAATTCTCCTTTTTTTCTTTTAGCTCATTATGGGCCACTGTGTATTAGTAAGGCACGCCAAAAGCGTGGTAGTTGAAATTGAGATTTTAAGGGTGGAGTCCGAGAACTATAGAATCAAGAAGGAATTCTACTAAATTGTTTAATAGAGTCATTTACAAAATTGTAAAACATTGTCAGTAGAGTTGGGATTTTAACAAGTCCAGTTATAGGTAAAATTTATAAGGAATGACCATATATATGGTATCTAGTCTTTTTAAAACATGGAATACTGATCTTCTCATTGTTTTCCTCTTATCAGGGTTTGAAAAATCTCAGAGCACAGCTCTACTCAGCAGCTGAATACTTTGAACTCTCATATACGAACGATGACCAAAAACAGGCGTGAGTTACTTTGAATCCTCCAATTTACAATTTGAAATTAGGACATCTGATTGTGGGGGAAAACAATGTTACTGAACTGACTCTGTCATACTTCTTCTTCTTTTATCTTTAATTCATTGTGCTGTAATTGCAGGGTTGTAGACACTTTGAAGGATTATGCTGTTCTAGCTTTGGTAAATACGGTTGATCATCTGGGTTCTGTGACTTATAAGGTCAATGATCTCTTGGATGAGAAGGTTGATGAAGTTTATGGGACAGAACTTCGTGTATCCTGCATTGAGCAGGTATTCTTTAATTTCTGCAAGGCTTGGTTTGATATTTTTGTTGGTGCATTTGCCTCTTAAAAATGACTAATTGAAACATATTGAGAATTATGATACTTGAAAAAATAGAAGAAAATGATTCTATTTTCACATTGAGGTTGAATGTTACGTCATTATTGGCTCGCTCACTCATTATGAGATATTATCATGGCTTGAGATGGGCCAGTATGCTGATATTAGCACCCTTGAACCTTGTCAGTTTGGAATGCTGATTTCTTCACTGCTTACTTTGTGGAAAAATAAGATGTATCTCTCTTCTACTTGTGCACCAAATCTCGAGCAGTTCACTATCGTTGCCAGTTAGAAATTAGAAAACATCATCAGTTGGTTACATATAATACTTGTGAAAGGTAAAAATGCATCTGCTCCTTTGAAGCTTAATTGACTATGTCTTAGTTTGGGAGCAAATTTCCTTCTACTTCCTCTTGGTCCCATCACCATACTTAATAGAATTGTAATCTTGGACAAAAGGGAGTAATTAGAAAGATTAAGATTGAACACCAAGGCATAATGGGAAGCAATAAATTTTGGATAAAAATGTTTGTTTGGCCTGGGTTGGCCATAAAAGAATGTCTGGCATTTTGATGAGGGTGGTAAGGTTGTATGGTGCATGGATAAAGAACAGAAACAGAAATATCCATGAGGATACCATTACAAATGTCTATCTTTGTGTAAGTTCTATTCTACAATTTCTTGGTGGCCAAAAGTGATCGGAAGTAACATTTTAGACCTAGAAAGAGGAAGAACATATGACCCTCTTTGAGCCTATACTATTTTAAACCCATTTTGTATCAGAACATGCATTAACGCCAACTACCTTTTTGGGGTCTTACAAGGACGACAACAGCCCTAAGGAGGAGCATCCAGGGGCAAGAGCCCCTACCACTTGGTCCAAGGGGCCATTGGTGTATAAATTTCTAAAACATATAGTCATATATATATATTAATTTAATCACCCCTCTAATCTTTGGTCATGTCTAACCCCCAAGTGTAGGACACTGAATTTATTTATGCTGTTGGCTTCCTCATCAAACCCCCACCCCCCCCGCCCCCCAAAAGCATTGTGCAACTTATTTTTGTTGAGCAACCATCTCAATTTCAAGTAGGTAAATTAATCAAGAGAAATGGGTAGATCAATTTTTTCAAGTTTGTTACTTTACTTCCACTGTTAAATATTGACCCTTAGTTAATTTCTATCTGGAAAGTAGAAGCAGAATAGGGACTGATCTCCTCGTACAGTGCTCTATTAAAGATCTGTAGACCCACTTAGTTAATTTCTATCTGGAAAGTAGATGCAGAACAACGACTGATCTCCAAGTACGGTGCTCTATTAAAGATCTGTAGACCCACTCTTCAGTTCTTGTGTAAGACTAATGAAGTAATGATTTCAACTACCCAGCATGTAGTGCTACTCTATCACCAGTTGAGAGGACAGCAACTAACTTCTACCGGTGCTCTTATGTAATTGAATTTTTATAAACAACTGCAGTGTAATAATTAAGAAATTTTGTCTCAGTCATTCAGCTAGGGTCTCACTGAGATTTCTTGTTCAACAGACTCACAGGGAATTTTGACTTATTTGTACTCTTTTATCTTTTGACTTCATAGAGACTACGGACGTGCCAACAGTATATGGATCAACAAGGCCTCTCTCAACAGTCACTTGTAATAAACGCTCCTAAATACCACAAGCGGTATATCCTACCTGGTAAAACTTCCCTCTGGATTTCTTCCCCTTCCTTTGGCCCCACTCTGCAATAGGTTACTCGATTACATGATGTACCTTTTTAATGATAATTCCATCAACTTTCAAAATTATTAAGCTGTTGAATTCTTGGTGACAGTTGGTGAAACCATGCAAGGTGCCATTTGCACCAAGTCAAAATACCAAGGATGCAGCCTTGATGATGAAGATGATTGGCATCAGTTTAAACATGGTATCTTTCCTTTTTGCCCATTTTCAACTTTACATGTGCTAGGAAAGGCCTTCCTGTCTTTTTGTCCAAATTGATTGATTTCTTCATATAGCTGTTCGGGCTACAATAATAAAGACCCCATCGGTCAGAGAAACTCCCTCTTCAGTCAGGTAAATGGTGGTTTATTTATTTGTTTATTTATTTTTACTGTAGTCCAAGAAATGCTATTTTCTTTTTTAATTAAGTTTTCTTTCAACACATGATCTGAAGAATTTTGCATGTCCAACGCAGGAAAGCACGTTCACCATCACCTTCTCCAAGAGCTACTCCTCGTTGTGGAACTTTTTCTCTCACTGGAACAAAATCCTGTAAAGAACTAGGTTTGTACTCATCAAACTTTAAAAAACCGAACTAAAACCAAGTATTCTCATTGGAAAGCGCTTGTTTGTTTTTCACTTGCTTTTTTGCTTGGCCAGAGAAACGTACAGTTTCACCCCATCAATTCCCTCTCTTACGTTCTGGATCTCTTGCGAGGAGGCCAACCACACCAAACCCAAGCAGGCCAACCACGCCAAACTCCGGCCTTCGGAGACGACGGGTAAGTATCGAGTCTGTGAACTTATTTGTTCCTCACTATTGGAATTGTGGTTTTATATATGTAAAGGAAGAGCATATTCAAAATCTTGACCCACTCCGCATCACTAATTTACCATCCATTTTTTTTTTTCTTTTATTTGCATCAGTACCCTTCAGAGCCTAAGAAATCAGCCTCAATGCGTGTGCCTGCTGAGAGGGAAAACCCTACCAAAGAGATTGAACAACATCCCAGCAAAAGTAAGGGTTTACTGAAAGCCCTTCTTAGCAGGCGAAAATCCAAAAAAGATGACATGCTTTATACTTACTTGGATGAATATTGAGAGAGAGAGAGAGAGAAGAAAATTTGTAGAAAGGAAAACAAAATGGAGAAAAGAAGCCATTGAAATGTGTAGAGCCTAGGATGTACATTTCATTACCAGTGTTCCGAATAATGTGGTTTGATAGCCAACCATCCAGTTTCTTTTCGAGAGCCTAGTTTTTCAAGACCATGTAACCCATTGGAATTCATCATTTATGCAACTATATAATAATATTGAAGCTTTATCATTTTTAATTTTGTTCAATTATATTGGCACCAGGAAAAGAGGCCCAGAGTTGAAAAAAAAAAGAAAAGGAAAAAAAAGCCCAAATGTTTCTAGATCTTTTGTGATGCATTATGATTTTGCTCCCTCGTCCTCTCTCTAAGGCAAACAAATCCCAACCCGGGGTCCTCGGGACAGCTCAAGCGGTGAATCTTCCCAATTTTATTTTTGTTTTTCTGATTCGATTTTTCTTAGTTACATTTTTGTAACCAAAAAAAAATCCCAACCCCGGGTGAGCATGGGCCGGGTATGCTATGACGGGCCCACCATAGTAGGAAAGTCATGTCAAATTTTGGGCCAGGACATGGCAAGCCAGACGGAGAGGCCTATCGAAAATAGAATGCACTGGGCCTATTATTCATAGAGATTTTTGGGCTTGAATGGGTTTTGCACTTCGGGCCAGACCTAATATGAAAACCGAAGCCTGACGCTGAAAATACCATCGAGCCAGGTCAAAATCAGGCGCCAACTATAAGATAGGCGGCCTAGTCCACCCTCCTTTTTTTTTTCTTTGGATTTTCACCGACCGCTATTTGAATTTCGTACAACTAATATAATCTAAATACTAGAAGTCCCATTAAGGGTCGACTCTCTCAAATCCTATTTTTTCAATCTTATGACTCGAACTCAAGTCTTATAATTGAAGCAGTACAGTATCCTACCGCTACATCTAATAGAGTTTCATAGGTTGAACCTTGCTTCATCCTGCACCTTATCCATTGAAGACCAACTTAGAATATACTGCATCACTGCCTTGCTCTCTTGAACCCGCCTAATAGGGTGATGGTCTGATCAATTGAACTATAACCTATAACAAGCAGCAAATGAATTTTGAAAGTAACGGCTACTAGCTGTTAACTTTGTTAATTCAATTACAACCATTTTTATTTAGGGTTGCTGATTCGGTTGCATTAGTTAGGACCAGTTGAGCAACTGATGTTAGTTAGGAATGGAAAATTGTATAAAAAGATGAAAACAGAATGCAAAGCAGGAAATGAAATGGTTGTTGATTCCTCTCCCTCTATGCTCTATTTCTGCTATCCCCGCTATCTCTCTCTCTCTCTCTAAACCCCTCTTTACTTCTTTCTCTCCCTCTGTAACTCTCTTTCCTTTCCTCCTCAACCCTTCTTTCAATTCACAACTCTTCGCAATATTTTCTATATCATTAGTGTATCCATTAACGTACATGAACTTGACAGCTCACATGCTTTGCTTGCTAGTTTCATGCTCTGTTTTTCATGTTTTTCAAGCAAGGCTGCTAAGTAAGCCACTTTCTTCTTTCCTTACTATTGGGTCATGACAAATTGGTATTAAAGCTAAAGGTCTTGGCAAATCCTAAACATGGTAGAAGGAACCAAATCAAAATTGCTAGAGGACCAAATTAGGAGGCAAGATGCCAAAATTCAAGAATCGGCCATCGAACTTAATGAAAAGCACATTGAGTTAGGAAGGAGCATCGAAGAACAAAATAAGAAAATAGACAGTGTCCTAACTATCATGAAAGATCAATTAAATACCATCATGCAAATGATGAATAAGGATAGAAACGAGGAACATGAAGTTGATGAACCGCTTAAAACTCTTATCTTACCCACTCCAACAGAAGGAAGGATGAAAGGAGATGTGGTGAACCTTCCAACAAAAAAAGATTCGTTTCCAAAAGTGGCCTTACCAAATCCACCCAAAATAAACTTACCTATGTTCACCGAAGAGAACCCACGTATATGGCTCAGAAAATGTTAAAAAAATTTTATTGTTTATCAAATATCTAGCCAAATATGGATAGATACAGTTGAGATAAGGTAGAAATCTGGTTCCAAGGCCTGAGAATGGTGAAAAAAGAAGTTAGTTGGGATGTGTTTTCACAACTTCTATGCTAGCGATTTGAGGGCAAAGAAATATGAGATGAAATTAAAGAGTTTAACAAGGTGCAACAATATGGAACCATGGTTGAATATCGGGAAAAATTTGAAAAATTATGATCTATCATACTTCACAAAAACCCAAAGCTCACTGGGTCCTACTTTGTCTCTAGCTTCATTAGTAGAGTGAATGAGGAAATCAAACCAATGCTAAGGATGTTGAAACCAACTACTCTACTACAAGCTTTTAAAATTGCAACACTGCAAGAGCAGGCACTAGAATTGGTTAAACCAAGGAGAGCTAAAATGAATAAGAGTTCGGAACCAAGAATATGCAATTTATTCAGTTCCAATTTCCAAATCTCCATTCTTGAGGGCAAGGATGTGCTTAAAGGAGAGCATATTGTAACAAACAGCACATAAGTTTTGAAAGTAACGACTACTAGCTGTTAATTTTATTAATTTAGTTGCAACCATTTTTAGTTAGGGTTGTTGATTCGGTTGCATTTGTTAGGATCAGTTGAGCAACTGATATTAGTCAGGAATGGAGAATTGTATAAAAAGGTGAATGTATAGAATGCAAAGCAGGAAATGAAATAGTTGTTGATTCCTCTCCCTCTATGCTCTATTTCTGCTCTTCCCTCTATTTCTCTCTCTAAACCCTTCTCTCTCTACTTCTTTCTCTCTCTGTAGCTCTCTCTTCCCCTTCCTCCCAACCCTTCTTTCAATCCACAACCCTTCACAGCATTTTCTTTAACATCAATTTACCCATTTAGGTATATGAACTTGGCAACTCACATGCTCTGCTCGCTGGTTTCATGCTCTGTTTTTCATGTTTTTCAAGCAAGGCTGCTAAGTAAGCCACTTTCTTTTTTCCCTTTCTTCTTTCCTCACTGCTAGGTCGTGACGAAATCCTAGGTAAATCACTTCCTCACGTTATATACCCTTCCTACATAATCCGATCTCCCCCACCCAAAAAAGAAAAAAAATATAAGACATCTAAATGGACACAACCTCGCTAAAAATCACGAAATTTATTCTCTTGGAACGATCATTAAGAATAATGGAAAAACCACCTAAAACCAAGCGACAACACTAGGAGAGAGGCAGGTATCCTTAACTTTTAAGATCTCTAGACTAACAGCTTGCTGCATTATTTATGCTCACTCCATAGAAGTTAGAATCTTCACCTGTATCAATCTCACAAAAGGCAAATCTTCGAACTCATTTTGTAAGGACTTCAGAGTAAAGGCCTATTGTGCATGTGTCATTGACTAACAAAGTAAAACACATGAAGCTATGTCTATGTTCATGTGCAGCGATGCGTGCATGTCACAGTGTTCCTTTATTTAGTATCATCACTAGACGTGACAATCATAGAAGCGCACGCAATTATACAAAGATTCACCGGCTCATTTTAGGCTAGTGAATCAAGGGGTATCCTCTTCTCCCGGACAGCATAACACTGTTCACTATGGATGATGCTCCAATTCACACAAATTTCTTCTGATTAACCAACCTATCTTCCCTTTCAGATTACCCACCTAGAGGTTAGAATGACCCCCACAGAACAAATAAAAGTTCCCGCAATACTCATGCATATAACAGCTCTAGACAACAGTCATTTCTGCTTGATGTTACAATGGAGTTAGTTAAGACTCCCAGATGTAATAAGAAAATGAAGTTCAGAACAGGCAGTACAAGGGCAAAATTTTAAGTGATTTATATAACTCGAACAAAGGTATCAAATAAAATACAGTCAAGTTGGTCCACGAGGCATCATATGTTCTTAGCAAGAAGGTTCAGGTGAAAACGGAGAGAGTTTTAACAATACACGTATTCCATTAGACAGAGAAACAGCAAAATCTTTCTCTGGGCCCATAGGGTAGCCACAATGGAAACATGAAAGGAGAAAAGATAATAATAAAACCATTCATCACTCAAAAACCAATAGGTCTCATTGGCCACACATAATCTCATTTGCCACTTTTCTAAATTACTTGAACTTTAACAATGATTGCAAATGCCAGGTCATTGCAATGGGGCACAGGGAAAAAAAAAATTGAGTACTAACACCAGTCTCCGTCAGAGAAGAAATGGAGCATGTATGACAAGAGAGGCATCCTAAAGCGACACAAAAGGAAGCACATTATATCCTTCTTTAATCTTATTCTTTGCAAGTGTAAGAAAAAAAGACGTTACAACTTTGTGCAATAAAGAAGGGCTTCAATCTTCATCTTGGCCTTTGATATATGAGCTTCTTAGAGAAAGATAGGCCTAAAAGCACCAACTTAGGCATCTACCTCTACGGATATCTTTTTAGGTATAACTAGATCAGGTTCTATGATATAACAACAATTTTGTATTTTACCTATAGCTACTGGGTGCTGTTGTTGGGTCGCAGCAACATAGAAATTATTTCAGAGAACTCAGGGCGCTTTGAAGGGCTATTATTCCAGCATTTCACCATCAATGATCTTAGGATCTGAGGGCAGTCCTTTGGAATCTCGGGTCTAAGCCCACAAGCTGCTATACCAACTGCTGCCTGCACAGGTGAATAAGCAGAATAGGCTTCTTCCCCGGTCAACATCTCCCAAATGACCATCCCAAAACTGTACACATTGCTCATCCAAGTCTCAGTAACACTCTCAGGGTCACCTGATATAATCTGTCTCAAATAGAGAAACAAGAAAGCAACTGATCGATTACAAATTGCAACGCATTTATTAGTGAACAACAACAAATCAAAACAAAAACCAAGCAGTTAAAAGATTACCAGACATTTTTGAAAGAAGAATTATAGTATTAGTTTTTATGGATTTTTAATATAATAATGGTTTTGTCAAATGGTTAACCCTAGAAAATATGAACTTCCTTATATTGTTTTCTTACAAATCATATTTTCTTGTATAATGCCTATTAGAAAAATATTACATTATTATCAAAGAACATTATTGCACTTGTATCAAGAATAAGATATTTATTTTGTTAAATACTTGCACGCACACCCATCAATTATACAAGGAGAAAGCGACAAGTTGCATAATTGTCTTTTCATTCATTTATGATATGGATTAAAACATTCATATTATGTCAATCATAAAGATATGACAACTCCATTAAGGTAGGACCACTGAATGACCAATTTTAAGAAGTAGCACCACTATAAAGTTGCAACAAAGATGATGTTGCAATTTTTCCAATTGAAAGCCTATCGGTGCTTGGATAAAGGTGAACAGTCCATCCGAGATTGATTAAAGCAAAGATGAATTATGAGGACACACTACGCATGCTCAAGCAATAATACAGGATAAGCGTCAAAGTTTTATCTTATAAAGACTAGATGAACAAAGATATTGAATTTTGCCAAATTCTTTGACCCCCACCCTTTTTAAAGAGAAAGAATGATAAGGGTAGGCCACCTGGTTGGGTTAACAAGCTCTAACAATAAGGTGAAGTAGTTTTTCATTGTTAACGAAGATACTGCTAATGTGATCAAGCTCAATCGCCACATAGACACTGAATTTAAAACTAGGGTGTACTCAAGTATAACGTTATACTTTAGACCATATAGGCATTGTGAATTGTTGACTATCAGCAAAATTCAAGGCACATAGAAAAAATGAATGGTTCATTTTTTCCGTGCTAAAAGCAATTGTGGCTAAAAATGTGCTTCACATATTCGCAAATAAATTGCAAACTTGCATGTGCCAATAAGATGATCCAGTGCACCTTAAAGATAAAAAATTTCTGCATGGTGTCATAAGATTATTTAGGTAAATAGGATCCCTTGACATGCTAATTACTTGACTAACCAATCGATTTTGAGATAGTCATTAATTAAAAAATCCGATTGAACATTTAATCATCGATTATCAAAAAATAAACTTTCCAACGCGAGAGGAAACAAACCTCAGGAGCTAGCCATCTATAACCATCGGTTTCATACTCCATTGCCTCACCAATATTCTTGCAAGCAGTGACAATACCCATGTCCCCCAAGCAAGCATTTCCATGGCGATCCAGTAAGACCCTTTGGCTGTTCAAGTCTCTGTATGCAACACCATGGTCATTCATGAACTTGATCCCTTCCGCCACATCCAATGCAATCCTAATGATTTCCTTAGTCTGATGTTTCTTGCTCTTTAGCACAAGATTGTGAAGTGACCCTCCTTCCATCATCTTAGTTACAACACATAGCCCATGAACATCATCAATGCAAACACCGTAAAATTGTAGAATGTTCTTATGACCACAAGTCATAAGCTCCAATAGATCTTTCCGTAGCTCAAACTCATAAGAGTTCCCCTTATCACACCCTTTTAACTTCTCAATTGCTACCCTTTTACCCTTATAAACCCCCTTAAAAGAATTAGGTCCACTCTGATCAACAAATTCAATCTGATCAGAATTCAAAAGCCATTTCCCAATCACTTCACTGCCCGATTGCACAGTTTGCCACTCATCCACTGAAACGACAATTGATGAAAGAGGCAAAGGCTTTGAGAGTTGAAACTTCCCGTTCAAATTCTCAATGCCATTCTTGTAGTTAACCTCCATACCATCCTCTTCAATCTCGCCCAACTGTCTCGCTGTACTTCCCTCCTCTTGACACCCACAAAGCCCAAACGGGAGCTTCATTGTGGTTTGTTTTGGCTTCTTAGCAGCCATTTTTAGCATGCTTTCAATCCGGGTTTTGAAACATTTTTCTTGTCCTGCTTGAACAAGAACAAGAATGATCCCAAGAGTGAACCCCTTTTTCTCAAAGATCTGAATCTTCTTGCAGCAAATTGATGCACTATCAAGTGCACCGGACAACGCTGGCCACGAAATGGTTGAGTTACAAGCAAATGTGAACCTAAAAACAGAACCCTGAACCTCATCTTCTGAAATTTCTTGAATGAATACTGCTGGGTGTTCATCTACCCCAGCTTGCTCAATCAGTCTTATATGTAAAAACACTTCTTTCATATCAAATCCCGCTTGGGCATAACTGTTCAAATTCACATAATCCCCAAAAATCAAAATAGACCCATTTAAAAATTTCTAGATACAAAATGATGTGTGCGTGCGTGCGTGTGCGTGTGTGTGTGTGTGTGTGTGTGAGAGAGAGAGAGAGAGAGAGAGAGAGAGTTAATTGGAGTACCATTCCCCAAAAAAAAAATCTAAAATTTCTAGAAAGAGAGAAGAAATTCATTAAATCTCCAACACACATACAACAATGACAGTGAGAGAGATAAACTTGAGATTGAAATAATCCCTAAAAACAAAATAAAGCTTTACATAATTTCTATATATACGATCATGAGAGAGAGAGAGAGAGAGAGAACAAGAATAGAAATAATGCCCAAACGGATATACCATTTTTAGAGGGACAACAATGTTTGCGTGCGTGTGTGAAAGAGGAAGGGAGTGAAGGGGAGACGGGGGGAGAGAGATAGAGAGAGAGAGAAAGCCGTGGAAATAATCCCCAAAAAAGTATAGAGAGAGAGTGTGTGTGAAAACCTGAGAGGGAAAGAATCGAAATGCTTGCGAATATTGGAAACCAATTTCTCAGGAAGCTGACTACCAGGATACAGCTGAGTCAGATTCCTAATCACACTTCCCCACACTACCTTCCTACTACTCTCCACCTTCGACTGTGACGACGTCGCCGGATCTCCTCGAACCGTCGACGACGACGAAGGCTCTATATTCAGCGAGTTCTTCAGCGATGCAATCGCTTCCGACACATTCCTGCTAAACCTCTGCAACTTCTTCTGGAGAACCGACGAAGACGGCTCCTTCACTGCTCCGACATCGGATGACGACAAAGTCGAACTCTCCGATCTGTCTCCTGTTCGCATTAAGACTTGCTCGACCATGTCCTCGTCCGTACTCGCTCTGCTCGACCAGCATTCTAGTGCTGCCGCCATTGCTCTGCTATTGGGTTCGTGAATCAGCAAATCTCCACAAAAAAGGAAAAAGACTAATCCATTTTCGGGGGAGAGAGAGATGGCCTAGAGAGACGGAGAGAGTGTGTCGATGAGTGGGCTGATGTATGAGGATGAGGAATAGTGATGATGGTGATGGTGATGTATGTTGGATTGCACATATCTAGGTGCCGTGGGATTGGAACAAGGGAAGTGATGTGGGCCCCTATATACCTCTACCCCACCCATGTTTGGCCCACCTTTTCTCAATTTTGTCTTCCTAGTCCTTCCTAGGATCCAAATACAAATCCATAAATACAGATGGACTAAAACAACAAATTCGAATTGGTAATACTATAATATTTTCAAGTGAACTTAGTACTCTATGAAGTTAAATTCATTTATCAATAATAATAATTTAAATTTAAATTTAATATAATTTATTATTAAATTTTATCTATAAAATTATGACATAAACTCACTTAAATAAGTAATTATTTTCAAGAAAAAAAAGACCAAAGAAAAACCACCCATGGATTAGTTAATAATTAATCCCTACTATTGACATAAAAGAAAAAAAAAATTCTAATTTTATGTATGGTTGTTATGGAGGCATGATGATCTGGAAGTTAAATGCTCATGCTACTCTCCTTCCAACCATTTATTGGGTTGTTGGGTGATGCCATTGTCGTGGCTGGATTTGGAAAGAAGTAATTGTGAGAAGAGAACTTCGCTATAATCAGAAACATCAGAAAGTGTATCGGCAGCTTCCTTATTTACAGATAGAGCTCAGTCAAGTACCAGCACCCACACTGACAGTTATTTATTATGGGTTAATACCAAGCGTAGATGGGAATGACATTTTCATCTCTTAATTAAGTTAGGAGTTCAACTCCCACTGAATATGAAAAAAACATTATTAGGAGAAAACTCCCTCATTTGGAATAATAGAGCAAAACTCTAAATACTGAATCGTCGAGTTATCAAAAAAAAAATTATGGGTTTATATTAATATGGACTCTCCACGGATATTAAGAGCTGGGTTTGGATCACCCTGGACGAGCACATTTGCATATCTAAATGAAAATATCACACGAGCAAAATATCTATCATAATCGTAAATAATACTTGCGGCATAAATCCATACCATATCCTTTTTTGTTCAAAAAAGTAGATTCAATCAAGGAAGTGACTTTTGAAGTTGCATCCACTCTGTAATGTTAAAAGTCAGAATATCATCCCAACCCAAGAAAAAAAGTCAGAATATCACAAGCACCGTCAAGGGAGGAGAGAACTTCGGAAGGAGGTTACACAAGGGGGGTTTCTCCATCATACCGGTTGGTCTCAATAATCATGAAACCCTGGTCTTGTCTAATCACTACCATTTCTCATAAATGAAATAGTAAAACAATTACTACAATGAATGAAATAGTAAAATAATTAGTACAGTCCCATAAATATTAATATCCGCAACCATTGTGAAAAAAAATCTACTACTGTGATCATCACCCGCGTAAACTACCATTCTTTCAATCCCGGCAACTAGGACATGGGGTCACAATTCTCTTGGCCCTCCAGCTCAGGATTCACATCAAACCCTTTAGAAGGCCTCACCCATGTAAAAACAAAACTTAATTAAAAGATCTAACACATGTCTCATTAAACCAATAATGTGTCATCCATTCCTTTTATTTTTTTTTTAGTTTTCATCATGAATATCTGAATTTTACTCAACTAATCCAGTTCGAACACTATGAAATCTATTTTAGAGATCGACTCTCCCATATTCTTTTTCGTCATTCTCAGGACTCGAAATTAAAACATCTAATTAAGAGATAGAGTATCCGACTACTCAATACAAAAAAATTTGATTGTATTCCCATTCTACTTAGAGATATCTTGGCCATAATATAGTGCCATTTCCAATTTAATGCCTTGGAAAAGATGAGCCCCTTTCACCCAGTTGGGATCTTCGGCATCAATATGGCCTACCAAAGTCCCAAAGCCTGTCCATCATTGAACGTGCACAACCGGGCATCATATATGTCCTCAAAACCTCTATGAAAAAAGGCTCAATAATACTAATGGGATCCCTCATAAATTATTCTTTGAAATATTTCCAAGTGTTTTACTTTGTGACCCGTCGATGTCTTTATCCAAAATTTACCATATGTAGAAATTTAGTACATGTCTATGGAGTTTCAAGAGTTACTTCGTTTCCTAGCTACACTGACCATACAACACAAAAATTCCATGAAGAAACTTAAATCAGGGTGGAAAATATCGTAAGCAACAGCAGGGCACAACTCTTTAGGCCACAAACCAGTTAAATTACAACTTTGTCCCAGGGCTGAATTCTTCAATCGTTTTTGTGGCTAGGGCTAGAACATCCATAAAGGCACTATATGATGCTTCGGCCTCAAATTGCCTGTAAAGAAAGCAAGAAAAGAAGACATATAGATTATAGCATGGAGGTATGCATGCTGATATTGGATTATCCTAATAATTTCAACAACAAAAAAAAAAAAAAGGAAGAATATTAAGATCACCCAAATTCAGGAAAACACTTAAAAGTTTCTCTATTTTACTTATGACTTGACTGAAGTGCTACCACATTGTGGAACCTACACAGGTATGCAAAATGAATTGTTTATTGTGTATGCAATCAGCAAGACATCATCATGTTCCTCCTCAGTTCCTATCACCAACGGTGCTCCAACCATTTCCTGGAAACCAGCACAAACAAAACATAAAGGTTTTTGGATTTGGGTCTGGATCAGCTACGGGGACTGGGGCATGCTCTGACTGCAAGACATAATAATGGGCATAATTCTCCGCAAGGCCTTTTTTTCTTTTTAATTGCGCCTTTAAAATATATATAGAATTAAGGCTTAGTTTGTTATTGTGACCTTTAAAATATATGTGACTTTTTAAATCTTTAATTTAAAGAGCTCCAGGGTAAAGTACTTGCACATTGTCAACCCAATAATTATTGATTATCTCGGGTAAATGGTACTAAATAGGGATTTAATTAAAATTTTCTGCTAATGATCTCTCTCTAACCCTCCACGCATTACATGTTTACACATGATTGAACAAACATGTAACAAGTGTATCAAAATAGGCTGTATGGCCTGTGATTAAAGTGTACGATGAAATGAACCAATGCTGAAAAACTGAACACACATACATGCACACAATGATCAACAAGCAGTGGAAAATAATGATGAAAAAGAAGTGAAACAAAGTAACTAAGAATAACCCATATTTCCAAATCAACCAAGTTTCCGGGACTAATTCATTCTTCCAAATCAACATAAAATATGAATCAAGTCAAGAAAGGGGAAAAATTTGTCACTTCCTGTGCTCAACAATTCTGTGTCCCTTTTCATTTTCTCATTCTCTTTCCTTCAAAATTAGCACCTTAAAAGTAGCAGAACCTCCTACATGGCCACATATTACTCCTCTCATTCATGTTTGTAAGCATGCATTCTTATGTACTTCATGCTACATAATTACCTTGAGGTTTTGACAATTATGAGTTCTAGAGTTCAAGGATGAAAATCATGGCCATTAAAAAAAAAAAAAAAAACTTAAAGATAGAGGTCTGAAAATGACATGAAAGAATCCAAAGCAAAAGCATCATCTTTGGGGAAAAATAATTGCTGAGATACTTCTACAATTGAGAGAGAGAGAGAGAGAATTGTGAATGAGCCAATGCAATTAGAGATCAAGAAGGTAGCATCGGATCAGTAGACAATCTCAACAGATTTGTGAACCGTGTTTCTTAAATTAAGGGTTTGAAAGTGTTATTCTCAATATACATAGACTAGATCCAAACCATCAACTCTTGCAAATAGAAGTATTTTTCTATATAAAGGAGAAAAATTTTTATTATATCGATAACTTTATGTATTGAAAACCCCAACAAACCCCGATTGAACCTAACCTCAACTTTTCCGAACGGGACCTCCCCTTTTTGAACGCATGCAAATACTTTCACATCAAATGAAGGAGATATTCATCTTTTTGAATATATTCTAATCATACATAACACTATCCTGTCAATCCGAGAATCAACAAAATATTATGCATTAAATCCATTAAGTGTTCAATAGACTTGAATCCCGTGTGCCACATAATCCATATTCCTGCTACTATAGTTACATGTACTGTAAATGTAATAGATGGCAACCAAATACAAACCTCTAAAAAGACTATTAATGATGGAAAGTGAAAATGTGTTGCTTCCATGAATGATTTGACAGATATAGCCAATTGAGATAATCACCTTAGAAAAGGTAAGCATTAGGGCATCAACTCTAAAAGAATTATACTCATTGCTCATATGATTAATTTCCAATAGAATGGAAAAGTGTCCTAATCAAGATGAAAATTTGTGGTGTCTGAAATAGAAACTTACACTGAAAGCTTCCCGTTAGAAATTGATATATGTCTTTTCACCTTGTCCGGCTGCAGCTGCAAAGAAAAAATGGAGGTGATTGAGTATATAAGCAAATAATCATTATACAAGTGCGTTCAAGAAAATTGCCTCCTTATCTACAGCTAGTGTTGAATACACCATCGAAGCTTTTTCTTCAGATTCATAATCCACTTCAAGGTTGCTATAAAGAAAAATAAGAAAACAAGATTTAAAAGCTGGAAACAAGAAAATATCCAGGTTGACAAGAGTATTAAGCACACTAGATTTTCCTACTGGCAGTGCTACAAAATAGCAAATAAAATTTATGGAACTATGGATGATATAGAAACTGTAGAAAGAAAAATGGGGAGTTGAACAAAAGGTTAATGACTATCAGTCAATACCATGATATGTAACACTTTGTGCTCCCAAACTTCAACCAAGGAAGACAAAAGAACAATGGTTCTTATTAAGTTACGTATGTACAGATTCTCCTAAATTGTTTTTTAAATATAAAGCTCTTCCATGTTGCTAAAACTCCACTGAAAGCATATGCTTACCATTCAAAAGGTTGAAATACAAAAGCGGTCTTTCCACACTAAGTCATAGTCATACTTCTACATTCCTTTTAGAGACTAATGCAGGACAGAAAGAACTCACTAGTATTCACCAAGGGAGACAGGGGACACATATGAAGGTCTCTCATAACTGGAAGTAAATTTGGAAACAAAATTAAAACAATAAAATCCTAGAGGTTAAATTCTTCTCAAGGTAAGGCATTCCATTAAAATTACAATATTTTCAAACCCACAAACTTGTTAAGTTTTATGTTCTTTTAATAATGGACCCTAAAGCTAAATTCCCAATACTTTTAGTCATTTTCTTTTGTCCGTCTTTGTGATAAATTTGAATGTGTGAATATGCTACCACTCAAACTTAGCATTTTTCTTGTGGAACACCCCCCAAAAAAAGGACAAATGGATCACACGTTTAATGAGTAAGGAAAATCTTGATGAAAATAATGCCTCCCCGAACAAAAGAGTATTTCCCAGGCCACTTCCTTCTATATCATATGAGTGGTGTGTTCTTGATGCGGGTTTCGTTGTTGATGCGGTAGTTGCTAACTCCTCCGAGAGAGGTATGTTCTTGATGCGGGTTTCGTTCTTGTACATAACAAACTAACTACTTTCGAGAGAAGAACAGATACTCAGGGTTTTTAGATCTTTGGAGCAAAATTTCACAAGTGGCAGATTGGATCTGAACATTTATTTCTACTCCATCATAAGCAGGTCTCATGTATCAAAATTCAGCAGGTGGATTTAAGCCACCCTAGGCTTTTGCTTGGGCAACCAATAGACAAATAATATGTCAATAATATTATGAACCTTGTATTGCTTCGGCAATCAGAAACAAGAATAAATTTGAATACATTCTATGTGCGAAAGATTATCAGCATAGCTCATTCTTGTGCTCTTTGTCTGACTCAAAACTCTACAGAAAAAACGAACAACAAAGCCAATAGAACCTGAAAACGACGACTTAACAAAGTTCAGATCAGAAAAGCAACAGGACAACCTCCAGCTCTACTGCGAATCAAAATTGAGAATCAAGTGAACGAATCTGAGAACAAATGTCTAATGAAAATAATAGACCCCATGTACAATAATCAAAATCACACAAACAATCCCATAAAACAGGAGAAAAAACAAAAAAGAAGAAACCTCGCATCATACACTCAAATGCAAAATAAGTTAGAGACTAGTAGCATGAGAGAGAGGGAGAGAGTCACCAGCTAAACTCCGACTCAGAAGAAAGATTTTGTGACATGTGAGCATCCATATCTTGTTTTCCTTAACAATCATGCACAGTATGCTGCTAGTTTAAACAATTAAACAACACCAATAATTAACCGAATACCGAACCAAAGGAAATACAGTTTGAATTCAATCGGAGCGAAGAAAGGAGTAAGAAAGCGAGACCCCAAAATAGTGAGAGCGAGGGGGAGACGAATAAAGAGCGAGAGAAAGAAGAAGATGAAGTAGGAGAGATTGGAGTGAAGCTGTGCAAGGGGTTAGGGTTTTTGATAGGAGAGGGAAGAGGGAAACTGAGGGCTCTGGTGTATTTTTCATTTTTTTGGGTCCAGTCCAAGGGGGCTACCAGGGCCCATTTTGGACAACACCCCACGAGGTCTGTTAGAAAGATCCCCACGCTACATATTTGGGAACGGCTCGCTCTGGTGTTGGGGAATGTCCTCCCCCACCATCATTTCAACTGATGAATATCTCGCTCATGAGAATTGATGACCAGAGGAGATTTTTAGGAAATATTTCTTCCCCACGATCTTGTTTAAACCACTAACTCGGCCTTTCAAGAAGTGGCCATCTGAAACACAAAAATTTTTTAATACTAATGTTTTTCATTTCAAAATATAAATTAATTAATATTCACTTGATATTTTTTTATATTTATATATTTTTTCATATATAATAATTTATTTATTTAATAATTATAATTATATTTTTTATATTATTTATTTTATGATTAATAATTATATATTTGACACTTTTAGAATTTTTTAGATTTACATATACTTTACCTTTTCTTGAGAGATGCATTTTTCTTGCAATTATGTATAGGAATTTACGAGCAAGGAATTTCCTGCAAGCTAAGTGCATATATGAATAATTTGTATGATTTTTTTTTGGGTATTTTACTTGATTATCCTAATTATTTAATTGTTGAATTTTTTCCGTGTTCTCGGAGTAATTTTTCTAAAAAAAAAAACCTCTCGTTAATTATAATGTGTTGCAAACACTTTGTGAGACGAAAATAGATATCTTTATTAAAAAAATTTAACTTCTGTTTGAAAAGTCTTACGTTGTACTAGTATAAAACAAAATGTAATAGAATGCAGATAATGTAAAAAGAAATTGAAATTCTCCCAACACCGCCTTGACCATGCCAGGTGCTCCCGTTGTTTGGCTGGAATTTGTCGCATCGGCCTAAGCATTTTAGCATATTCCTATAGTATTTTTTTTTGTGCCGCTTGTTATGCTCATGGTATATTACCCGCACCTATTATTAGGCAAAAGAACTCTCCCTCTCTCTCTCCCTCTCTCTCTCTCTCGTCTTCCTTCCTTTCCAGATGCGCAACACAAGCGGAGAAAAGCCCACATCAAGCCAGAGGATGTTCATCTCTCCGGAGGCAAATACTTGCAGGTAACTCTCTCTCTCTCTCTCTCTCTCTCTCCCTGCCTGTGAAACTGCATAGCATGCAAATAAAGGACATGAGAAGCATGTTCTCTCTCTCTAATGGATAAAATTTTTTATTATAATCTTCCGATGGAAAATGAATGCCGAGTAGCTTTAATTTAGAGAACATGGAGATTGTTTCCACTTGATTTTCTTGCTTTTGTTTAGCGCTCGACCTGCAATCAGTATATGATCTTTGTTACCTGATCTGACCGGTGTTTGCCATTAATTTGAAGCTTACTGTTAAAGAAAATTTTTCCCCTATGAAAGAGAAAGAAAAATAAATATGAACACTTTCTCTCTCTTCTCTCTAAATTCGAACCTTTTGTGACCTGTGGCTTGACTGGTTTGCTTTAAATTGAGGCCGATCATGATTGATTCTGTGTTTTTTAGACTACGTAAAAGGATGGATGGATCACTTGTTATAAGCATAATAGGCTGCCCCCCACCCCAACCCTAAATCCTAAATCCTAAATCCTAACTTTACTAATGGTATTCTGGCTACTTTCTATCACTCAAAACTTTCCCTAAACCCACCTTCACATTTCTTATTCCAATAACATGATGGTGTATTATTGGTCTATGGCTTAAAATTTAGTGGTATATGGGGGTAAAAATGATCAAAAGATTGCCTTTTTTTTATATTTAATATTTAAAATTCAATTTGGATATACCATGGAAGGGATAAAAATAAAAGTATATCCATTTTTTGAAAGGTTAAAAGTATTACCTCTTTTAAAGATAAAATAATAAATTAAATTAATGTGTTTTATTTTAGGAAGTGAAAAAATAAATTTGTATGAGAAAAATTAAAACTAATATATTTTTGTTAGACAGATAAAATGTGAATTACATTTCAGAGAGAGAAAATCTAAAACCAATGCATTTAGAGAGATAAAATTTTAATTTTTTTAAAGAGAGAAAACTAAATTTGGTATTTTTAGATAGAAAAAACTTTAGACTAATATGTTTAGAGAAAAAATGTAGATCAAATTATTGTTTTGGAGAGAAAACTAAATTTAGTTTTTTTAGGGATGGAACTTAAAATAAATATGTTTAAAGAGAGAAAATATAATTAAATTAATTTTTAGATGGTTAAAACTAATGTATTTCGTTTTAGAGAGGGAAAAATTAAATTTATTTTTTTACAAAGAAAAAAAAACTATAAATTAATGTATTTAAAAAGACAAAATTAAAAATAATTAAATTTCAGAGAGAGAAAATTAAATGTGCTTAGTTTAGAGAGAAAATAAAATTTGATTTCTTAAAAAGAGAAAACTTAAAATCAATATGTCTAGAGAGAGAAAATGTGAATTAAATTGATTTTGTTGAGAGAAAATTTTAATTTAATTCTTCTAGGGAGAGAAAAAAATCAAAACAATATGTTTAAAAAAGAGAAAATGTGAAGTAATTTAATTTTTTTAGAGAGAAAAAATTAATATATTTATTTTAAAGAGATGATTTATATAAAATCAATTTGAAGAGAGAGAAAATCCACTTTTAAATCATAGAGGGGGTAAAATTCATTTAAGTTTTAATGTGTATACTAAGGGGCAAACATTACTTTCTATACTTTCTCCCATTATACTCTTACTCTCTAATCTTTTACCTCATACCAACTACTACTCAATGTTATATTGAACAAATGATTTATGAATCAAATAGACCATGTCCTTCGGCTCAACATATTTTTTAATTTTTTTACCTGGTTTGTGAGGTAGTTTAATCAATTCAAAATTATTCAATTTTAAAATTTCTGATTTTTCTATTAACCATGATTTCCATGTTAGATTTAATTTATTTTATACATGAATCATTTGATCTATGTGCCATTACTTTAAAACTTATGTATGCTTATACTCACCGTGTGATCATGCTTGGTGGGGCAAATCTTTTCCCCTTCTTTTCCCTCTGGTGTACTAGGGATTCGTTGAGAGCTAGCTTTGATGTTTAGCGTAGCTCTAGCTTATTTATGTTTTCATTCCCATTGGTGTTATGGAGTTTTTCCCTTTTAGTTACTTTTGCTGTAAGCTTTAGGTCCTAACGCGCATGCTGTTGAGGTTGAGGCTAGACACAGCATTGACAATCCTTTTAAGAGACTTGGGGATTGAAGTTGGTTTAACCACTCCTGTAGGATCCAAATCTTTTGTAAGACATTTACTTTTTGCCCAAATAAACTTGAAGATTTTTTGGTATTTCATTAATCACGACTTCACCGATAAGCTATAGCTCAATTGACACCCTCCTCTTTCCCTTTCCTAGAGATCTCGAGTTCGAATCTTACCAAAAAAAAAAAAAAAAAAAAAAAAAAATCACAACTTCATGTTAAATACAAAGGATCCCTGAACCGCATTTCGATTTTCCCCAAAGGAACATTTGATACACCAATATGTTAGGATCAAATGAATGTGAATACAGCCCAGCATTCTGCTGGCTGTTTTCTCCGGTAAATGATCTCTGTTTAACCTTACCACCGTAAATGTCTCCACTCTTCAAAGAGCTGTTCATCCACTCATCTTAATTATCTCCTGGGCAAATGAAGTGCATAAAGAGAGTCTGGGGTTACAAACTAAAAAAACTTCCCCTGCAGAAAAAAAAAAAAAATACGAGGTTTTAGGTTCTCCTCTCTCACTCATTAGCATAGTACAAGAACTGGAAAGTGTCGTTAAAGATAGTAAGCTGTTTTACCAGTTGCAAAGAGGCTTCGATGGATAAATGGCTCTCATGTGAGGGAAGCTCCAACTCTGTCTGGCTTTAGGCTTTTCATGGTAAGTCTTACATACTCGAGTGAAAATGTAAAGATACCAAAGATATATAAAAGGACAAGGTGAAATTTTTCCATCATATAAAATATGTACGTCAACTTGGTTTCTCCTTCAGCGTTAGATCCACTAAATGACAACATCGATAAACATCCTGCACAAGCGAGTTATTAGCAAATGAGAAATAATTCCAATGTACTCTGAACCCAACACCAAAGCCCACAACAAACATATGCAGAGAAAAGTTATATAGCTTAAATAAATATTGCTTACCGGTGTTCTTCTTGGGCAGATTTGTCCAATCTTGTGCACTTAATTTGTCTTCAGAAGCCTTGATCAAATCCAAAAGAGCTTGATTGACCTGAAATTTCGGTCCGATCTTTTATGAACAGGAATTTGAAAAAGGATGATAACAAAATAGAAAAATATAAGTGCAAGCCAAGAAAATGCCATTCCATCCAATTAGGCTTTCCAACTTCTGCTTCTTCAGTTTAAGCTAGAGCATTAAGGTACTTCAATAATCTGAAGGGAAAAAATTGTTATATGGCAGCATGCCAAGTGGTTTATAGGGTATATTTATTCAGTCTAGTAGCTTTAAGTCAAAAGGCAGGATTTCTAACTTTTTATTTTTGGTGGTGTTGGGGGGGGGGTGGCAGTGGTCGAATAAAAGTACTATGTTACTGTTCCGATTAATATTAAAAAAAAAAAACTGTAACATGCTTTTGTTTGTGTATCATGTATCGTCTGACACCACAACACTCCAATAATTGATGTAATTCTCAACGTAATTCTCAAGTTAAAACGAGAGTATCGTCAGGCAAGATATATAAAAGACGTTTAGTACCTCTTGAGGTCTCTCATGACTCACTAGATGGCCTCCATGAAGATCTACCATTCTAGAAAATGGATAAAGCCTTTCTGCTAGTCTTCTTGCATAATATATTTGAGCAATGATGTCATACCTACAGATTTGGAGCAGGTCCTTTAGTTCTCAGTAGATATGAGTCTCATTGGCTACAAGGAAAAGGGAAGAAGTTGGATCCATGGGCACATACCTCCCATGTATGATAGATATAAGAAAACCAGCAGCACGCATTCTTTCAATTTCTGGCTGTGTCATTTTGTGGGTCCAACATGCATTCATCTGCCCCTCAAAGCCATAACTAGATTGCATCCCAGAAGATGTAATGCCTTTCACATATTCCTGCAAGTAGGTTTGCCATTAGCACAGAATGGTCAATAACCACTGGTAGTCCAGTGCACCAGGCTTAAAGTATTTTATCTGTTGTTCACTTTATAGCTTCCAATTTATTAATAAATTTCATTAATGAAAAGAACAAGTTACACTCCTTGAGGTTATTCTAGCAAGTGAACAAATTAATGCTTGAAGAAAGGACTGCTATAATAGGCCATAGTTGGAAGATATTTGCTTCAAAACTGTGAACAATAATGAACTTCTCAATTGACAGCAGACACAATTGTATGGAAACTATAAGCTTAGACACCCAATGGGATAATTTCCTAGCTCAGCAAAAAATGAGGAGGGGGATAACTTCCTAAGGCTTGTTCTGTTCATATACGATCTCTTTTCAATTAGTTGCATTTTATTGTATTGCAGGGAAATTGAACTGTGCCTTTAACCAACTTCAGCAGCATATGCAAAGTAGAACTTGCAACACAAATTGTGGATAATTATGATTTATTAGCTTCACCACTGCGTACCTTGTGTAAAATCTCTCTTCTTGTGCTAGTTCCAACATATTCTTCAAGATATTCCTGTATGTCAAACATACCATGAAACCATGTGGTCTATAAATACATATTGAAAAAGAATACAACTGAATTAAGCAGCGAGCTCACTAGGATATCTAATAAGCCACTCAGACCATGAAGTCTAATAAGCTCAACAAGTATTTTATAAGCATTTGATAAGACTAACACATCTATTGTACTTTTGCTTTATTCAATCATAGCTAATATAAGCAATGTTTAAGGACCTTTGTATAGTGGGTGTCCAAGTCCACAGCTGCCCTTAGCTCAGGAGTCTTTGCCCTTAAGAAGCGGATTCCGACAGAGAGAGTTTGTCGGTCAAGCTGCAAAATGAAATTAAAAGTTGGAATCAACCAAGAGCATAAATGGGTGTCACATTATCTTTTTTTGGTACCATGTCTTGGACATCACCCGGTATCCGGAGTTGTGTCCCGATTAATCCACAGCATCTGTTTGCTGACAAACACTAACTGCTGAGAGGATGTTCTCGAAAGGGATAGGAAGGATATTCGACACCTATTACTCTCTGAGACGCTAAATACCTAAAGAATTTCAGAGAGAAAATCGTATAGATGGCCTATTAAAGTTGCCCTAGAAGCAATGTAAAGCTTGCCAGCAAGATATCTTGCAAAATTTCTCGTTCCTACACACTCTTTTTGGTTCAGGAAAGTGAATGGTAGAGATTAGCACATGGCAGCTAAAATACAGCATGGACTAAATTTCTTTGATGTAATATGTATCATGTTATTACCTATAGAATTGGTTGTGGCAGCGACCATGGGAAAAAGAAACCAGAGAGAGAGAGAGAGAGAGAGAGAGGAGAGGGAGAAAATGAAATACTATTCTTCTTAAGATTACACACTACAACAACATCCTTTGACATGGTAAAAGATTCAGCCAAATTGTGACCCTATGTATGATGTAAATTCTTAATAAATACAATTCACTGAACTATCCCTTTGTCTTAAACCAGCTTTATAATTTTGTCTCTCTTCTTTCCCTCCTTTGTTTTTTTTTTTTTTTTCTTTTTCTCTATTTAGAGGTATTTTCTGGCTACATCGCTAGATTACAGGAAGAGGTTGAAAAGAAATTGTCTGCCTACAAGAAAATCTAGGAATCTCTTATCAGCGGCGGACGTGGCAATGTCTCCGATAAATACAAGCATCAGTAATTTCAAACAGATTTGTCTAAGGCTCTCTTTATTCAATAAAAAAAGGCCAACTCTTCTCCAACCACTTGAAAATTAAGCTTTGCACGCGTTTGAACTTCTCTTAGGATGCCATATTTGACTTGTAAGTGGTGATACAATGAAGGCAGAAAAGGTACATATAAGAATTCGATGGTGACTCACAACAGGGAACAAAGTATGTCCTAGGTTTAACTTAAGAAGAATGGAGCTAATGGAGAAAAGTAGGTCGCTTGCTAGATGTGTTCATCATCTGATGACTTCATTATCTGGGTGTACTTTTTGTATAGTTTTCTAAGTGATATAACTAAAGAGGTTTAACCACTGATTCATTCGATTAGATGTAAGATCAGAGTTTACACTTTAAAATGAATAAACAATAATCGTCATACCCTTGGAAAACATTCAAAACCTCCACCGGTCACATTCAGCAAAGCCAAAGAAAGGATTCTCTCCGGCACCATTGACGCCAACTTGCAAGCTATCATGGCACCTGCTCAAGGTTGGGCAAAAAATGTGAACTAAAAAAGGAAGAAACAAAACCAATAAAGGCAAACGGAACGGGGTGGTTCATAATTCCAATTCTATCAAAAGTTTACTGCATCTCTAAGTCAAAAGGCTCATAAAAGATTAAAGCCTTTTTTGCCTAAAATGTCGACCTTATTTAGGATTAATCTATTTTTATGTTATAATCCATAGGTTTTGGCAAACTTAGGTAACCTAACAAATTCAGTATGTCCGAGTGCCAAAATGCTGTTCATTTGTGGACAATATTAGTTGCATTGCCATTTAAGAAGGAATAAAAAAAAAAAAAAGTGAATGAGGACAAATTAATGGTACAAACTCCTCTACCCAGAGTATTTGTGGACAATATTAGTTGCACTGCCATTTAAGAAGGAATCAAAAAAATGAGTGAAGTCCACATGGGATAATTTATTAGTACAAATCTTCTTCTCCAATCGGATGATTCCAGATTCAAATGCTTAAAAAAAAAAAAAAAAAAAAAAAAAAAAAAAAAAAAAAAAAAAAGAAGAAGAAGAAGGAAAAGTGAACAAGAACCAAAGGAGAAAACTGACCCATTGAATGCCCAAAAACATGGGCTTTGTTCCAACCAAGATGATCCATTAGGGCAATAGCATCTTTCGCCATAATGGTTGTCCTGCACCACCGACCAATTGTACCCACGTAAACAAAATTTCAATCTCTCAGATCAAACACATGTGCCTATAGCATATATACGTACACACTTGTAAACATTTTTGTTTATTAAGTGAACAGCAACAACCGAAAAAGAAAAAAAAAGAACACCCCACAATGCATCCATCCATCTAGTCAAAAGTTTCTTTCACATGCGCAATTAATAAGACCACCCAGAATCCCAGAAGACATGATCTAAAATATCAAAGACAACAAAAACAAACCCCACGCTGGATACATTAAATTAGTCAGAAGTTTCAGATGGGGAATAAATGAAAACCACATTGAAACCCAGAAAACGTGATCAGAAAATCGAAAGCAAGAAAACACCAACAATGTGAGCATCATCCAAACCCCCCCCCCCCCCACACAAAAAAAAAACAAAAAAGGAAGAAAAAATACAATGACCAGGAAAATTGAAAGACGAGTTATGGAAAAAATCAAAAACCAGAATAGACCCACAAAGTGTGCATCAAATTTGTCAAACATTTCACTTGGGTATTATCTAAAACCACCTAAAACTCCATCAACCATAGTTTGAAAAAAAAAAAATCGGAAACAGGAAAAGCTCAAAATATATGCAAATAAATCAAATTCATCAAGATGTTCACCAGAATATTAACTAAACCTCCAAAAAAAAAAGAACAAGAAAACAATTTCAAGCAAAAGCTCACGAGTATTCGGATCTTTTAGCGGGGACGGAACTCCTGCCAACACCGCGATTATCAAAAGCACACATTTCAATGCCCTCCTCATGTCCACCGAATCCATCCTCACCAGGGATTTTATCAGCGGCTGATAACAGGTCATCATTTGGAGTCTCACTTCCTGTCAACACTTTGATTTGCGGACCCCAAGAATCATGCGTTCCCGCAAATCCTGAACCATTTGATCAAAAATAAACATACCCACAAAAAAATGAATCAATACCCAATTCAAAACCAGTAATGATGAAAAGAACGGATCACCCACAAAAATTTAGTCAAAACCCAATTGATTTCAACACATAAAATGAACACAAAGTTAAGAATGTTTGACGTACCAATGATGCAAAGAACTTTGACGGGTCCATGACCGTATGTTCTGTAGAAAATCTTGGTTCCATTTAATCCGCTGCCGCTATCGTCTCCACTGCCGTATTGGCATTTGCCGACCTCGCAAAACGGCATCTTTCTTATTCTGTCTGTCTGATCGAATTTTGGAGAAAAGAGAGAACTTGGGGGGGGGGGGGGGGCGGGCGGGGGAGAGAATGAGGTCTCTAGAATCCAGTAAGAATGGAAACGATATGGTCCCTGTTTGTTATAAGGAACGAGTGATCATAATCAGGTGTGGGAGAGAACATGAGTAGACCATGGAAAAGGTCCTCCTAACCGATGACTTGAAGTGAGCATGCTCGGTCTGGTTTGTGTGGCCGAAAAAGGGCAGGTAAGATTATTTTATAATATTTTATCTCTTGCTAAATATGTGTATTTTATAATATATATATATATCTATATTGGAGCAAGTGATTACAGATATAATAGATAAAAATATAATGATTTTATTTAACAACTTCAAATTATAATATTTTGATAATTTCTCTTTCAAGAAAGTTAAAAGTTTAAAATTATTAATATTTGTAAAATTTCAAATCGGATAAAGGCCTTCGAATGGAATGTTTTGATGTTGAATCCAACACTTTAGTCGTGATTAATACAATTAAGGGTCTTAATAATCTTCTTTTGATATCAAGATTTCTGATATTTTTATTAATTTTATTAAAAGTTTTGTAAATAAAGATATTTATTTACGAATAAAAATAACAAGTTTTATGTTGGATCATGAAGATCGGTATTTCAATCCCATCTATTTATCATTAATATTTCATTTTGAAATATGTATTAATTGGAATCATTTTAGTTCTAAAATATAAATATTTATATATAGGGTGGTTCATAAGTGCCATGCCCAAATTTTGCACATGGTCGTGTTTGGGGCGGGGAGAGATATTATTGGTTGGAGTAGGATTGTGGATGAGTAGGGAGAAACAGAGGAGAAAGTAGTCGTTACACAGCGTCGAGAATGGAATGCGAAAGGGTTGGCTCTGTTCACGTGGCAGATAAGCAATGGTTGTGGAAGCCACGTAGGATGTCGGCTAAATTGATAGGGTCAAAGTCAAACTTTGTATCGGAAGAAACAAGGAATGTGTGAGAGACAGAGAGACAGAGAGAGGGGTCCAATTTAATTTAATTTAATTTAATAGTTGAATTTTTTTTAAGGTTTATTAAAGTAACGTAGGGGAGCCCCATTTTGGACCAAAAGGGATAATACAAAATTTTTTAATTATTAGGTCTAATATAAAATTTTCAAAAAAATCATCCAAATGTCCTTTTGTATTATAAAATTTTTAGGCAATAATTTGATTAATAATTACACCCCATATTTTGAAATTTTATTATAAAAAATTATTAATATAATAATACGTGAATCTCTTTTATTGAGAAATTTTATTTTCTTTTGAAAATTTTTTATTTTTTATTAAAAAAATTTATTTTAATTAAAAAATTATTACTACGTAAAATAAAATAAACATAAATTTAGTCGTCCTTTAAAAAAGCGTTCAATCGAAAAGGATAAGGTGGGATCGGCGGGTCCTATTCATATATTTATAGGGGAGTTGAGTTGAGACAAGAAATATTTGACTTCACACAACGTTTGAATTTTGACATGTTTTTTTAGACGGGGTTTTAGTATTCAAACGATTTAGGTCATTGAAAAGGTGCTTTATGTTGGCCTACTGATATATGAAAAGTGGGGAACACTAAAATAAAACTTTAAACAAGATTTGTGATTTTTAATTTAAACGATTGAAAGGGTCAATTGCAGCTGACAAAGACTCAAGTAAACTTTCTATCCCTTTCAAAATGATTAGCACCGGTAACCCTTGCTCCCATGTTCTTGAAATCATTAGCACTTTTTTTACGTCTGATTATTCAATTAGTTCAGAAATTAACGCTTTTTAATTATAATCGGGAGTTTGATCCTTCATAAAGACGAAAAAATCAATACTGGGAGATCTACCCCCAATTAGACCCTGTAAACAGTCAACCCAGATTAATTAGGATGAAACCCCGGATACTGGGTTTAGTCTAATCATAATACTTAAAAAAAATCATTATCACTTTGAAATTTATTAAAAAGTACTATAAATAATGAAATTTTCAAATTTTCTTTTTTAATTTAGTAATTAGACTTGAACATAAATACGGTTGAATTGCATTTTAGTGCATGTAAATTCAATTAAATCTAATTCGAATCGGGTTGGATTCTTAAATAATAAAATTTTTTCGAAACTTATTTCTTTTAATACACATGTTTTTTGAAAAAATTGGTTCTAAAAATATTGTCCAGGGTCTAGCAGTCATCGCACTAGCTATTATTATTATGGATTTGAGATCTTCTTCGAGAGGAGCAGGTAGAGTATCCTTCTTTTTCCATTGATTCTATGATTTGTTTTACTCATTCTTGATTCCTCTGAAAGTGCACCAGCACCGGTGCTTACCTGAGAAGTCAAAACAATTAAACAACTACAAAAGTACCTGTTCAATGATCCTAATATTCAGTGCCGACAAAATCCTATAATTTAACCGATGATTAGGATCATACTAACGAATGCAGTGATTCTAAGATGATGTTTATGACCATAAACAAGTTTAAGATACGATTATAATCCAATGCTAATGGACCTGTTAACCTAAACCTGCAGCTCAAACTGAAGATGGAAAATATTAATTACAGAGATAAAACTATGCAGAAGACCAATGTTTGTCTGTTTGCTACAATGAGTCAAATGTATTTGGTCTTGGTCAAGGTTTCAAGATAATCAGCAGTATGCAGCTCTAACATACGCAACTCTGTTTTCTGCCAAGAAAAATCAACCGAGTCTAACTTGACAGCGCTACTAAGGCTAACTGTATAACCGCAGAAAATAGTACTTTTTAGGAACAAGCAAGGAGTATAGCCAGAGCCACTGTTACATCTAATTCACATATGCACAGGTGAGCATCATACAATATATATCTAATCTTGCACATGATTTAACAGGGTTGGTGGGCGTGTGCAGTAATTTAAACAAACCATACATATATTTACATGGGACAAGCAAATTTGTATCATACAATTTCTGTACATCATTTTGACAAATTTGAGGGTTGGATATACAATACACACAAACTAGATATATTTTTCACCGAACACAATCACATGAATTTAGACAGCGGGATTACAATCCAAGAAAAAAACCTTGTAACTCTCAAAACCGAGTTCAGTGTAGAACCGAGAATTGCAAAACCGGTAATAGGTGTTACTGCTACAAATCAAAGGGCAACTTATAAACTGGGTCAACCTCAAAACCACCCCATGGTCCAGCCAAGGAGCAGTCCTGCACCAGCAAGACCTAACCCAATTGTAAAAGCCACGGCACACCGACCTGCTTCGTACCATGGTTGGCCATGATTCTTTGCTGCAAGCTTCGGATGACCTCTCCTAAGCGGCTTTCTCCTGGAAGGGAACCAAGGCAGGGCAGCAGGGAAGAGAGGGGGGAGTGGATGGTCCGCATTCTTAAGCTGAAGGCAGAGAGTCTCAAGCTGCAAGATGTGAAACCATTGCTTGTAAGCAAAGAGCTGAGACGCCTGTCGAAAGAAGAGCTTGATGATGTGTTCCCTTTCAGTGCTTGCCTGATGTGCTGCCTTCTCAGCCTCCCTAGCTCGTGTTTGTGAATGGCGGAGTGCTTCCAACAGCTGAGCCTTGCTGAGATTGCTACGAGGAACATGATGAAATTCACCCTGATGATTGCTGTTACTATTATCTCTGTTACTATTTGCCATAAAAAATAAGTGAAAAGTCAATTTATTGCCACCAGACAAAATAAGCTGTAATATACCTTTAAAGCGAGCCAAATAACAGGAACTAAATAAAGTCTTCTGAGATCATGTAATCCACGCTTAGACAGCTTTTAGCAATAGATTTCAACACAAGAAAATTGCAACATGTCTCACTACACGAAGACCTTGTCAAGAAGTTCAGACCTGGAATTTGCAACATAATATTATGCCATAGGCCAAGTTGTCTCACATCATATGAGTGAGACCTTAAACTGGTAGGTCATTTGAGTGGACTGGAGCCAGAAAAGGTGGTGGTTGAACAGCCATGTGAGACAGGGATTGCATCTGAGGATCCATCTAGGGTGAACTAGAGTGTTGGGAACAGGACAGAGCAGGCCAAGTGAGATTGAGATATGGGTCTTAGGATATATGACCAGGAGAAGAGAACCTCAAATTAGCTAGTCACATTGGGATGGAGGTGAGCCATGAGGCATACAAGTCAATTTTACCATTTGAAGGCACATGGCTTCTTGTGTCAAATTTTATATTTACAAATACAAACAGCCAGCAGGGAAATAAGAGCATCCCCTTATTACTATTTTATTGAAAATTTGCAGGAAGATTTGGTAGGAAGCAGCGGAAATTAAAAATTACCTGAAGGTTTTCTCTGGCAGAAGTGTTGACAGTCCCAAGTTGCCCAGTGCAGGGTATTTGTCATCCAAGGATATCAAAGAACTTTCTTGTGGATAGCCAGCACGTTGGGTCACTACTGTCTCTGCCTTATTCTCTGATACCAAATTGAAGACTTGATAATTAAAACTCCCTCTGCAAACAATAGATTCCCCATGAAGATGTTTGGTCTGGGGTCTAGGCAGATCACAGTTCTCAATATGCTCTAGTGACTTTTGAGCAACTAAGCAAGCAAGCTCGTCTTTATCCGCTACACGCCACCATGGTTCAGTCTTCTCATTTCCCATCCATTTAAAATCAACAGAACACTTATGGGATGGTTCAGATGTCAATGAGGAGAAATCATCCAATTGCATCAATTCAACATCTGGGTACCAGAATTCTCCAATGTCCTTGTGCTTCCGCATTATTTCAGATTTACTGTCATGTCCAGCTTCTAGTGCAAGAAATTCAAGGTCATAATCATTTTGCACACAAGTAGAGCACACCTTGCATTGATGGTCCATAAGGGAGCCAAACTTTTCTTTTGAGCCAGCATCCCAACCAGCTTCTTTAGTTTGATGGCAATTACAGCCATAGATAAAATCTCGCTGAACATCCATTTGGTGCTCTAAGTTGGTTTGTAAGTGTAACCACCACTTTGAATCGGGTTGCTTATAAGGAGAAATAGGATTGGAGCAAGGATGTCTGGGACCTGGGTCAAGATTTCCTTGTCTGCAGACCATGTCTGTAGTTCCACTAGTTGATGAAGAAGATGATGATGGGCAGGAAGCCAGATCTGAAGTACTTTTGGCATCTTTATGGAGAAAGCAGCATTTTGCTGGCTGTTGACAAGCAGACCTTGCTTCCGGTTCTACCATTGCCCTATTATTTTGACAGAATAAATCAGCAATGAAAATACTGTAAATGGGCAATCAAAGACCATCAAAAACATAAAGAGTATTCCATAAAGGAAACTGAAAGGAGCTGGGCTCCAAGTTCTTTGCAACTACATTCTATAAAGCTTTAATAACAAGGGCTGTTTGTCGGACCATCACATAATTGTATTGGAAGCGGTGGGGGTCAAAAGCCAACTATTTCCACTTCCAGAAAGGCACCAAACTTCAAGTTAATACATCAATCTGTTTGGCTAAATTCATTAGGTGCAGAAGCAATTCATGAGAACAAAGCATTGGATATTAAGTGATGATCTCTCCCACAAAATAAGAGAGTAAAGATTAAAAGGGTAGGAGGACTTGCATGTGTTGCGTTACCCACTCCACATCCTGAAGCAGTTGGTAGCGTTAGAGCCTAACGGCATGATATTTAAAGTGGACAAATAAGATGAGAGACAAAATCTCTTCCCAAAAACCAATCCCCATCCAGTTTGTAATGCTCGATTTCTTTCTCATCAGTCTACAGAGAAGTTTAAGGACATCCAGAACTGAAACATTATATTTCTAGGTCAAACATTTACATAGACAAAGATTATCTCCATTTAATTTGATTCAAAATGTTCTCCAAAAATATAGTAAAGCTTCACGAAGCACTCACCATAGTCGTGTAATTATCAAACTCATTCTAAGGTTACCTAAGGTGCCCTAGAGTATCTCATCAAATGTTGACCTAGATCTTTTTAATTTAACAAGCAACAAAGGATAACAAAAGAAAAAACTCAAAATGTTATGAAAGAACAGCTAGGGGACACATGAACAGGAGATGATCCACAAAGTTAGTTTCAGAAAGTTTAACTTTAAATAAGTCCAGCTTCTATCAACCAAAGTCTACTAATATGTGAATTAAAACATGTTTCAAATTTCTATCCATGCCAATGTGCTCACACAAGCAACAGATTACAGAAGTAAACCAAATCACCATGTTAGACCCTTGTACTCATTGAAACCGACTAACTGATGACAGGTCCCTCTTCAACCAGCAACTCAACTAATAGTACTTGTACGTGTTTTCTTTTTCTATCAAAAGTTTCTCCTTCCAATAGGGAGTTAGATGCTACCACATATGACAATCACTCTCATTGTTTTATAGCTTTGTGTCCTGCTCGTCTCACAGAAATCTGCATAACAACCTGTTACATGCACCTAAGAGAATGTGTCTATTTGGAACTCCTAAGCAACAGGGGATGCATAAGGAAGTTAAGCTCTTAAAGCAAAGCTTAGACATCAAAGACTCAGAAATAGGGGGAAGAGTTTCTTTTATCAGGTGCTTGCCTGCACCAAAAACCAAGGGGCAGCCAAAGGAGTTTGCACAGCCAAGTGTTAAGATCTACTTGGAAGTCAATGTTCAAATCCTGTTCTTGAGAAAATCACCTTTTTCAAGATCAGCAAAAGCTTAATGCTGTTGCAAACTCAGAGGAATATTTGATGAATTACATCAGAGCCAAAATTTTGTATATGATTTAGACCAAAGCGAAGAGTTTGGCATGTGTTCTCAGCTAGTAACACAAAATTGTTCTAATTCATCTCATTTGAACAAGTTAAAGTGCATGTACCCATAATGCTTAAAAGTATACCAGTGTTCTCTTCCAATTTGGGGGCTTCCTGTGTAAATCATGTATATCTTTATCAACGTAAAGGATGGAGGAAAACAAAAGATTCTGTGTACACATCACTTCATAAGAAAAAAGGGCTAATAACTCAATTATGTTGCATTCTAGAAATGGGGAGTTAATTGAAACAGGAAATTCGACGCCTGCACAGGAGGGTTAAGAAAAGAAAAAATAACTAGGGTAGCCTCAGACACATTGGAGATAAAAGGCCATTGTTACAGAAACCGTGCATATTCATCCCACCTTTGGCCACCATGCAATGGCTCGAATAGCAGACTTTAATATGGCCAAAGAAAAAGGTCGCAGGAAAAAATTGTGTAACCATCATATAAATGCATGTCATGATAGCATAAACTTCTCATAATGCTCGGAAAGAGCTTAGCTAATAAGCATTCTTTCTAAGCTCAACATGGTTGCAAATGAGAATGAAAATTGCGGAAGATATTTTTAAAGGAATGAATGTTTATTATTATGATAGCAAATTTGGGTTCATGACTAGGAAATAAATTGAATTCAATTCATGCATGTAGGAAAACAAAGATTCCAAAAAAAAAAAAAAACACACACACATCATCAGATTTGGTTTAAAGTTAAAAAATGATAAAGTAAAATTCTCCATCAGAATTTGGATTCATTACAAAAATTCCCGAATGAACTACTATACTAAAGCAATTATGTCGATAATTAGCTAAAACCCGGAAAGACTTTCCAAAACCCAGTTCTCAAAAATCTCATATAACCTCGTATAAACCTAGGCTAGTCCCAATTTTTTTGGAATCATAACACATGTAACTACAAAGGAATCCAACGCTTAAACACCAAAATTCCAAAGTAACAAACAAAAATCATCACCCAAGCATTTAAGACGAAAGCAAACAAATCAGGGAGGCGTAAGAAACAGACCTCAGCTTAAGGGCATCATAGATAAGACACAACTGGAGATACAAGACACAACTGGAGATACCAGCTGAAGAAAAGAATTTTGAGAGGGGAAAATAGTACAAGTCGAGAGAGATTCCAAAAGGGTGTCTGAATATGCAAAAGTTTTGATGTGAATTTCAGATGCAGAGGGCGAATTGAAAGGCTAGAACATCGGGAATGACGCGGAATTGGGGATTTTCTTTCTCGCGTCCTACTTCTTTGCTTAATTAATGACTTGGGATACTTATTTTTTATTTACTGTAACGTCAATGAAGGAGATCCGTGAAGAACAAGAAAGGGAGTCCTGCTGTTTTGTATTTGTGTGTGTGTGTGTGTATGTGTTTTCCCCTTTTTTCCTCTCTATCATTGGACGAATAAATTATTTTATTATTTTTCAAATAATAATAGAAATCTCACCCATGATTATTTTTCTATTAGAAGCACCCAACAGTTCATACATCATGAATTGGATTAAATTGAATATTGGCCCGCAAATAAAAAAATTAATAAATTTTTATAAAGCAAATATTGAAGATCAAAATTAAATTTTCACAATGAGAAAAATATATACTCTAGTTTGGATGAAAAAATTAAGAGAAAAAAAAAGAATTAAGAGAGAAAGTTTTGACCTTTTTTTTAATTTAAATATAATAGAAAATGAATGATTTGGATGGATTTGAGATTCCTCCAAATTTAAAATTTTTTCTCTCTGAAAAATGAAAAGAAATAAAGAGGAGAGAAAATGTTATCATTAAATAATTTTTATATTTCAAAAATATTGAAAGTAAAATTTTTTATTCCCAATAATTTTGATTTTTTTCTTTTCTTTTATAAAACTCTCAAATGATACAAAGACAAAGTAATAATTTTCTTTTCTTTTCTTCTCTCCTGGCTAATCTTTTTTTTTTTTTCTTTCTAAAACTTCCAGACACACTGTGAGCCTCTACTTCGGAAGGTTGAGCTTAGTTTAGCACCTTTTAAATTAAAAAAATTATTAATATAATAAAACATTAAACTTTCTTGTAACAGAGTTAAAATTGGTATTTTTATGAATTAATTTTTTTAGTTACATAAAAATTATGAAAATCGTAAAAATATATACGTTCACAAAAATTTAAATACGAAATCTTAGAAAAAAAAATATTTAAACAAAAACTTTTTACTATTTAGATGTCTTTATTTTTTTGAACTAATAAATGATATATAATTAAAGGTAATCGATGGTTAAAATATCTCATTATGTGTTACAGACAAATTAATTTTGCTTGTTGGGAGGGAAGAATTGGGGTGATAAATGTTGATTAGTCATTTTAACATACAATAAATATTATTTATTATGAAAAGATTATAATTTTCTTTAATACAGATTATGGAAATGTGAGTACTCATAATTTAGTATTTATTGTATTGCCGAGAGGATGTCAAATTTGTTGAAAATGTTGAACAAAAGAATAAAAATAAAAAATAAAAAAAATTACGTAATTGTTATTTTGATATTTGTTCCAACTCTTTGGGAGAAATTATGGATAAAAGAATTTATAAATATCATTTGAACTCTAATTCATATTCCTACTAGTATGCCCCATATATTCTGAACGAAAAACAGGACTATTGTCTGACTAAATTTTTGTACTTGGTTTTGAGTACAGACAATCTCCTTTGGAGGGGGAATTTCTCATCCTTCCTTCCCAGTTTGTCTAAGTAAAAAACAATCTTCTTCAAAGTTTCTAACACTTCCTCACTCTCATAACCATATTCCTTCTCTTGAATTTTAAGAACCCTTTTGAGAAGTTCAAGCAGCTCGTCATCATCCTTTCCTAGCCTGGCCTGTATGGAAACTAAACAATCGAGAGCCTCACCTGCAAACAGAAAACAAGCAGATGACACCGTTGATCAATATTAATGCGGCTGTCATGTTGATGAAAATGTTGCAGAAGACGAACATCATATTCATTTTTTGCATCACTGAGGAATTGGCCGCTGTAAGCAATATAAGTTTCTTCGCAAAACTCTGTGCTCGAGACATCAATGGGGGTTTGCCCTATAACCCTCAAATAGAAACTAAATGAAGAGCTGCTGGCAAAACTCCACATCTTCCACAATGATGGGGAATTTTCAATATCATGTGCGGAAACTGTCATACAAAAGAATGCTTAGTCGCAGATGTTGGTTTTGTAAGAATGGGCCTCAACTATCACACTATGATGGTGTAGCCATAGCTTGACCCAAAAATCATGTTCTTTGGCAGCCTCAATAAAGGTTTGTCCTTTTTTTTTCCCACGCCCACCACTAATGTCCGAAGCTTCGACTAATCTCGTTTAAGTGTTTGCAAGACCATATTTAGGGAGACAACTTTTTCAATATAGTATTTTTCATTCTCACGTTTCAAAATCGAGATTTGGTTAGCACAAAAAAAAAAAAAAAATCAAGATTTGATTAAAAGACTTAACACCTTATCCCACTGAGTCATTGTCCGTAGATATAAAGGTAATTGTTCTAGTCACACCCGGAAGGGTTACACCCTGACCGCTGTGAGGCTGCTCACACCCCCAAAGCGGCTACAGGGAATTATGTTCTTGAATAGCCACCGAGTAGATAAGGTCCGGTGAAGTTACCCGCATAGACCAAACGGTCTCGATGAGCCTTCCCCAACGTCAGCAAGTAGATAAACCTCTCTTTAAGTAGCAAAACAAGAGTTGAGATGGACGAAGGTAACAACAACAATAACAATAAAAAATTACACCTTAATTCTAATAATTTGAGATTGGTCATTTAAGAAAGAAATTTAAAAATGATTAAAAAAAAAAAATAAAATAAAAAATAAAAAAGATAAAGATAAAGATAAAGATAAAGATAAAGATAAACAAATAAATAATATATATAAATATATACGTCTAAAATACGCTTGTTTAGTTTGTGCGAATTTTTCTATACCACTTATTTCCATCCAAGGCCATATTCTCGTTTAGACCCTTCGCTATCATATCTTTATGTGTAAGTTACATCCAATTTTTTAATGATCTACCTCTATATTTTACTAGATCTCCTATATTTAAGCTTTCAGTTATCCTAAATGGTGCGTCATTGGATCTTCTTTGTTATCCTAACTGGTACGTCTTTCGATCTTCTTTGTACATGTCCAAACCTCATCAGACGACACTTTCGTATCTTATCTACAGTTAAACTAACTCCCATTTGATAAAGTTTCACGAGCCTTTAGTACCTAGATACTTGAAATCCTTTTTGGTCACCAAGAAGAGGTCACAATAGACTAGAAAGAAGTTGCTGGAATTTTTTGTATTTTTAGAAGTTTCGTTATTTATTATTATTATTATTTTTTTGACTTGTCTTGTTTTAGTTAAATATTTCTAAATATGATTTTGACGCAAGTTTAGTTTTTATAGTTTTAGAATTTTAGAAACTTCGATCTTAGTGAGTTTTGAGTTATATTTTTTTTTTCCATATTAATTCAGCCATTTTTTAGAAAGTTTGTAGGTACAATTAGTTCGTGAACAAAGCAAATGAATTGATAAATAAGTTTTACCAGTTTGTTGTAGTTTTTCTGTTGAAAGCATGCATGTCTAGGTTTTCCTCTTTTTGCTATCTCTCTTCTTTTTCTTGTTTGTACATTTGTTGATAAAAGTACTCTCTAATCTTTAAAGAACTAATTTTTCTATACAATTTTTAATTACAAAACCTAAGCTTTTCTCGCGCTTTCTTCCACTACAACACTTAATTTTTAACCACCACCCCCAATTCTTCTAATTGTAGGCAATCTACCCTAATTGTCCTACATCACTATGGCAACTAAAAGTTGATACTTGGAACAAGTCATTACCTGCAAAATGATCATCAAGGGAAACCAATATTATGTAGCCAGGCAGTTCTACCTCAACTATTTCCACAGATGCAGTAAATGGTTGAATGCAGCAATTACACATTGACATTTTTAATGATGTGGGGAAATTTTGATATTTTCAAAGGTTTTTGTTATCCTTATTTTTTTTTAAACGCATTATCCTTTTTATGACCAGTGGCTATAATGGTCATCAGCCAATAGAAAAGGAAATTCAATAGGACTAGATAAATTAAATTTGAGCAAAAGGGAATTAGTGGTTACCAACTGGAAGAGACTCTTTTCCAAATGCCCCTTCACGGATGTGCAAAGCCTCGAGGGCTAATCCTTCGGCTTCTTCATCCCGTTTTAAGTGGTAGAGAGTAATTGCAAGATGCAACATAGGGAACGTGATTGACTGATCTCTCGGCCCCACAGTCTTCATCATAATATGCAAACTTGTTCTTAGCAAGCGCTCCGCCTCCACAAAATTCTTTGATCTTGAATAGGAGGTTGCAAGATTCAGGAGGTGGGTAACTGAGCTGGGATGCTCTTGACCTTTGTACTTTTCCGCAATCACTAGACAGTCCTCCAGCAGCTTGCGACCTTCTTTGCCTCTGAAGATCAAATAACAAAGGTTTGGGACTAGTACATAGACATGTCAAAAGGTCATACATTGTTTAGTGTGCTAATAGCAGAACCCAAGAACTAGACTTTGCTGCAGTACTGTCCAAAGACAATCAGCTTATCCAAGTTAGCATCAGGATTGTGTAAATTTGCATGCTCCTACAAACACAATCGAGGACATTCTTCAAGCTGTTACCTAGTTTCTTCTAGATTCTTATTCTGAATATCTTTTTCCTTTTTTCTCTGGTCAGTTTAATTACTCAGTATTGTCAGAAACAAAATTTATTATCATTCACTACTAATATACAATTTCAATTTTCTGGCTGGTTAGAATATGTTGATGATTCAGATACCTTTTTCCCTTGGAAACATTGCATGTTTTACCTTCCTACAACATGAAGTAACTCTGCCAGATCTATCCTTATCTTCTCCATGATATTATCGGCTAAAGCCATATATTTTGAGTCCTCAATAACTCGTAGAGCATCTCTATATAAGTGAATAGCTTCATCCACATTTCCTGTAAGAAAATGACATGGAAACTCAAAATATTGTGTCTACTAATTAGACATCAAATAAAATGTATACTTTGTGTTCCATCCAACACTTTTCTATGTAAAAATGTCATCCCAGCTTCAAGATTAGTGCCAAAAGAATTCAAGGGCCCAGTGGTAAATGAATCCCAAAGAGAATAGTATTCATTAAAGAACATTTCCCACCACTTAGACACTGTCTTTTTTTAATTAAGAAAGTCAAATTAGGCAACATGATATCATATTCACAGGCCCTATGACTCTAGAACTGTTATGCATACCGTAAACCTATCATTCTCATGAATGAAATTAAAGCATGACATATACAATAAGGAAACAAACACATTTTGAACACACGCACACAAGGGAAGAACAACAGAACTTCACCTTGTGCACACTTTACATGTGCTAGGGAACACATAGCCATTCCAACTCTTCCATCATTTTCTCCATACAACTTCTTGTATATGTAAAGAACTCTAGAAATTGAAAAAAAAAAAAAAAAAAAAAAAAAAACAGAAAGAAACAAAAAAAGCATCAGATTTTAGTTCATATAAACAACTCAGAAGACATATAAAAATGTTGAGAACCTGCTAAAACAACTTTCCGCATCTTCAGCCTGCCCTTCCTTAATTAAAAGATTGCCAAGATTGAATAATGGCACCGTCAAGTCCTTACAGTCAAAGCCTCTGCTGACTTCCAAGATAGCAATTGCCCTATGGTAGTATTCTACTGCTTCTGTGGCTGGCCCAAGGGTCCCAAGAGCCTTAGCTATCCCCATTAATGGAGTGATAAGAAGAGTACTATTTTTTCCTACAATAAGAAATATCATGAGTTAAAAACTGTAGTAAGCAAACTCCAGTAGATACAAGCCTGCATTGACATAAAAGGATACCACCACAGCCCACTGGTTAGCAAGATTAGTAGCTTTCTATCCAGTAGAGATGAGCTTCCCCCCCCCCAAAAAAAAAACATGCATGCTAAAAGAACAAACCCTGCATCCAATGCCATACTAATTTGCAGAAAGTTGCTGAAAGAATTGGATGCACAACCTATCCTTCCCATCTCCTTAATTCTTCACTCAAGTAATCAGAATAACACTTGAATTTTAGAGTACAGTAGAGGCAACTGGGGGGGGGGGGGAGCTAGACTCAGTCCACCTGCAATTTTAAGCCAAAAGATAGAAGTACAGTAAATGTATATTATGGAAATGGAAATATGCAGATAAAGAGTAGTCCTTGATCATCTTATCAGTTTTGGATGAGCCAAAAAATGATAACATCAATTACTAGTATAACTCCTAGGAAAATTTTTAGGTGGAAAGACTTGTTTGTAATTCTTAAAGTGAGTAATAGAAGAGTATAAATGATGACAAGGATATTTGTCTTCTTCTTTGCTTCTCTGAGTGCATACTGGGGATATAGATATGTTAACGCTTCACAAAGGAGCATGACGAAAGTAGCTGTGAAAATAACAGCCCTGACAGAGGCACCAGAACAAGCCAAGCTCATGATACAAAATTCTCCCAATACTGGTCTTCACGTTATGAGGCAAGTCTGATGATGAAAATATGATATTCAACCAAAAAAAAAAAAAAAACAAATAACAGGCCAGATAACACATCCTAGAAAAGTGAATGGCACTTGCCAACTCAGATTTAATGTAGAAGGGATGAGCACTGCAAGCAGCACATACCATGTACAGCCTCCAGAATTTGGACAGCCCTTTGATACATGAGTATTGCTTCCTCATATTTCCCCAGAGTTGTATACATACTTCCCATGTGCATAAACACTGAATCCAAAAGTGGCTCATTGTTCTTTAAATCAGCAACAATCTCATGCAACTGAGAGAGAGAGAGAGAGAGAGAGAGAGAAAGCAGTAACTAAACTTTGTTATCAGATGAGATACATCATTAAAATGGCAAATACTCAAATATCCAATCAAAATACTCAAATGCGATTAAAGGGGAAACAGCAGCAATCAAGTGCTCCAAATTCCACAAGATTGGAATGCAGCAGCAGCTTCACTTCTATGACATGAATAAGAATTAACTTAAAAGTTCATCCATTTCTATAGTTCTAACGTGAGTATTGATACACGAGGGAGGAAGAAAATGAACGTCAGAGATGGTGAGAGTCTACTATAGGAGCATGCATAGCATTATGGCCTACTGAAATACAGGTCTTAGCATTTTGTCTACAAACATCAAACTAAATAAATCTAAATTTCATTCCAAAATTCAGATTGAATTGATGACAGAATGTAATGTCTAGGACAGAATTAATATGCATCAAGGAGAAAAGATGACGATTAGAACAAGAACAACGAACAATCACTCTCAAATTTTGTATGCTCACTGTAGGTTAGCATCTAAGAATTTATGATGATGATCATTCCGTCTATGGTTACAGAATTTCTGCCAAATGCTGCTCAGATCTACACAACATATATGGTTTCAAAGTGAAAAATATATATATATTACAACAATTGAGCTGCGTATCTTTTAATTTCATGAAAACACTGGCATCTTAATACTATTTTATAGTTCCAAAGAAGCTCAAAGCAAAGTGAGCTATCCTTGCTTAACTTAGGAAACTGTTGAAATATTCAACATAAAAGGGAAGGCCTTAAGAAAGAAAGCTTTCTTACCTTATTCAATAAGAAGAAAACAAACTTAAGGTCCCCAACAGCCATGTAGCCCAATGCAATTATGTCAAGCATCACAGCCTCCTCAATGCCCTTTGCACCAGCATCTATCCGTTCTTTTACAGCATCATAATTTGCTTGAAGTAGGTCCATGGCATCATTTCTCTTCCCAGATTTGATCAATAATTTGACTTCATTGAATAACTCCTGCAATTGTCTTTCAAGATTATTCAAATCCTTCATAGTGTTATGAGAACTATCAACCAATGCTGCAGACCTATCAATACAACAGACAAAGAAATCATATAAGGACACTAAGATTCATTAATTTGAAAGATTTCTTTAGATACTTCGTGAAAAATGACAAAACCAACCGATTAGATTCCTCTTAGCATTTTATATAACAAGTTTCTGACAACTAAATAAGATAAACAATTCCAGTAAACAGTTTGGGCAAAGCAAAACAGAAAACAGCTGCATTTCACCCTTTATCATAAAAGAAGTAGAATCCTCCTCCTTTGGCAACAGAGATTATCATTTTCTTCAGTATTTTTAACACTAGTATTTCCATTATTTTCTTTTCCAAATAGCAGGAGTTCTTTACTCCATTTACAATAAGCTGGTAATGAAGTTAGCTTTGGAAATGGTCTTAATCTAAACCAAAAAAGTGAAGTATCTAAGGGAAAAAAAAATGTAGCTCCTGCTGTTTGTATCAACATTTTAACATTTTGGTGGCACCATGTTATTAAACGGTCTTATCGATTCTTGCAGTTTAATTTGCCAGCCCAAGGAAATCCACCAAAGAATATAAAATATTGCTATACATAAATTTTCTCCAGAAACATTTAATCACTCCACAATTTAAGAGGTTTAATTAATCATGATGATCCATGGGATAAAAAGTACTTGGAGCTGGTTGAATTCATAGATATAACTACTCATAACATGGTAAAGTTATATAAGCACCATCCTTTTTGTGCGTGGGATCAATCCAAAGATTGTAAAGTGTATCAAGCTACTTCATTGGCTAGATTAACATGAGGAGAAAAGTTAATCAACACATCAGAGCTACCCATTAAGTCATAGCTAGACATGAAAATCCTTCTCCCATGGTACATTAAGTCAAGCTACTTCATTGGCTAGATTAACATGAAGAGAAAAGTTAATCAACGCATCAGAGCTACCCATTAAGTAATAGCTAGAGATGAAAATCCTTCCCCCCATGATACAATATTGACTCTGCTACTACTGTCAGGCACAAGATAATAGGCTTTGGACCTAAAACCATGGTAGTTTTCACACATGTATCTGGGACACTCCACATTGATCAATATCAATAAGAATAGCAGATGTATGGTACAGGTTACCAAGAGAAGCCTGAGAGAATATGTGATCACCAAGCCATACCACTGACAAGATATTCATGATGCCACTTTACTGAAAGGATATATATGTTATATTGTAGGTTGACCGCTTGCTTACAACTTTCCATAATCAACGTAAGGAGTCCATTTCCCTAGTATTCCTAATTAGACAACTTAAGACATCATAGGAGGGGCGAATTTCAAATCAGCGAAGCCACAACGATGCAACCCATGAATTACTTTCCCTAGTCATTTGACAATGTTCATCCAAAAGAATATGTTTGCTTCCCTGTGCATGTACAACCCCCCATATAACTCAGATAGATAGAAACAAGAGCATTCAATGTCACCAGGCAGGTAAAACAAGAAGCACAATTTAATTCATCTAATTTATAGACTTCAAACCGCAGATGCTAATGCCTGTATTCGTTCAACCATCAAAACTAAAACATTTAAGGCCTTTCCTCACATTTTTCTGACAATAGAGTAGGCCAATTAAAGGCATGGCATCAAATGGGTCAACATTACAAGCACATTGTGGGCATTACGTGTGTTTGTGAATGAGAAGACCATGCCAGGCACAAAATTCTCAGCACAGCGACATGAACAACCAGTCTATCATATATTTAATAAATGAAATCGAAGTAATGCACTCCTGCAAAGTGGATACACAAAATTTACAATTTTAACCTCCTACAGTACAAGTTATAAATTATAAAATAACCAAAATGAACAAAGGGAAAATACCCAGAAGCAGAAATGAAAAAACCCACCTGTGATGGCCATGCAGAGCCGATATACAAAACCTTCTCGTTGCATTTTCCACATGAAATGGCCCAACTGTCCCCTGAGAGGTAAAAGCTATACTGGGTATCATGTAAATTTTGGTTTTGCCAAATTTCTGGGTTTTAACACAAACTGAGGAATTCAAGCTCGTCTCTGCATGCTTTTGGTGAAACCTTGAAGATTTAAAAAATAATAATAATAATTAAAGAGAATTTTATCTATAAAAGAGAGCATAGGATAAAATTCATGAAATTAGGAAATATTTGGAGAAAGTGATTACCTGTTGATGGAGGAGGACGACGAGATGGTAGGTAAGAGTGCCATGCGAGAGAGAGAGAGAGAGAGAGCAGCTTGCTCTGCTGTACACTTCTATTGAGTGACATTGAACACTTTTGCCGACTTAACCGAAACACAAACTATCGGTTTTCTCTCGAAAATTTGTGTAAGACTAGATTTGGACCAGAACGGGGTTGGTGCATTCAATTAGGCTTGAACAAATCCTGACATCGTCGCATTTAAAGATTAATTGTCCCACAAGGGCCAAAAAGATAAAGTTGGACGGATTAAACCCTTATAAAAAGGAGTACCATGTAATTTTATATTCATCCGTTTGCAATATAGGTCAGTATTATAAAATTAAAATCAACGTATTTAAAATATACAAAAAAAAATGACTCAACAGATTAACCAGTCAATTTATCAAATAAAAATAATTTTTTAAACACTCATTTATGATGAAATTGTTCAACATTTTAATATTAAAGTCTCAAATATTTAATGATAAAACATATGACTAAAACTTGATAGCTTATTAGGAAATAAAATATAAAGATAAAGAAGTGATATTGACCCATCAACTCTAGACTCTTAAAAACTCAAACCCACCAATTTAAATTAATATGTCAAAAATCTCGACTTAAACAAAAGTGATAGAATACAAGACTAAAACTTGATAGTTTATTAAGAAATAAAATATAAAGATAAATAAGGGATATTGACCCATCAACTCTAGACTCTTGAAAACTCAAAGCCATCAATTTAAATAAATATATCCAAAATATCAATTTAAACATATACTTTCATCATCTTTAATTTAATCGGTATCTATCTTAATTTTACACTTAGATTCGTGGTCCGAGTTTAAAATCTCTCATATGTAAAAAGTCCGGGACAACTCAAGCCTAGCTATAAGTGGCTTGGAAGAGAAGTGAAGATCCGATTCATCGGCCCTGCACTAACATGTAAGATCACCAACACAAATAGCATCATTACAATTACAGAAGCAGAAAGGTCCTCCAAAAGATGTAGATTAAGGCGGCAACTGGGGAGCAATAACAACATTGAATTTGAGAAAGCTCAGATTAAATTAAAACTCACAAGCTATGATCTTGCAAAAATTCAAAACAAACCCTAGCTCTTAATCGATGATACAGATCAAGGGTGAAACAAGGCTCCCACCAGGGTCCTGAACAAATTTCACTCAGATACCCAATACAGAAATAAGTCTATCCTCATTTTCTTCGTATTTTCACATTAAGTGTCCATTGAACTTTTCCCTCTGGTAAAGGAATGGACTTCGGCAACCGTAGCGGCACCTCAAACTCACCCAAAGTGGACAAAGGTGATGGCAGATAGAGGTTTTCAGGCTCAACACGAATGCAGAGCTGCCTCGCCACCTGACAAAACAAAATACATAATACAGAACACGCTAAAGTCACGTAAGAATACAAGAAGAAGAGATCTCTTTTAAGTTACAGCTAGAACCGCCACTCAATATGTATCAAGAGAGCAAGCGCAAATTTGTATATTAACAGGAAAGGGCTCTATCAATGTGGTAGGAGGATGATGAATTAGCGAAGGACTAGGACAAGTAATCTTGTAGGTTCAAGAAACATTAGTTGTCCTCTAACAAGATTGTAACAGAAATGCAGACTTTGAAGGGGGGTATTGCACAACTCCAAGAGGGTATCAATGAACTTTATCAAATCATAGATAGAATCAATAGAACTAGGTATTTTTTTTAACCCTGGCTTGCCTAAGACATTCAGAGGTCCACTCTTGAAATGAAGTTGAGAGTTCTGACACCATTACAAGAAGTGGTCATAACAAGGAGACTAGCACAGCAGCAATGGAATATGTGATTTTTGGCATCAGTGGCAATTTAATGGTACAAAAGAAGATGTGAGATACACATTAATGAGAATGTAATATGTCAAGAATGTAGTCACAAACAGAGTATGTCAAGTATGCAAAGACATCAATGTGGCCGGGTTGAGTTTTAAGGGGTGATGGTGATAACAGTGGCGATTGGCCATCCATATAAGCAGTTGAGAATTCTGACACCATTACAACTTTATTTTCTATTTTCCGTTGTTTGTACATGGTCAAACATGCTCCTTATTTATCAATGGTGCCCCGATACCCAACCAAAGGGCCACCAAAGTGCCAATTAAAAAGATGGTTATCACTACTGGACGCCGAAATGGATTTTGGAATTTATTAGCATTCTCCAAAAAAAAGATACGGTTAATAATCCTGCAGAGAAACCATTAAAAGAACACCTAATAACTTATTTGGCACCATACGAAGTATTTGAAACACGGGAGAAAAATACCATTCAGGTAATATTTCCAAAGGAGTTGCAAATAGATCTGCCGGTTCACCAATCACCGATCATTGATCGTTCAAGAACTGCTAACTGCTAAGCCCACATCACATGCAATAGTACCATAATTACTAGTGGAAAAATATTTGGGCCATGCAGGTTCTTTGTAATAATAATGACCCATTCCTTTAGCTAATTTAGCTCTCAATACAAGATCATTCAATTCAGGTTTTTTTTTTTTGTTATTTGAATAGGTAAACTCTTATATATTCATTCCCGAAGGTACTGGACATGATAATTTTTACATCATCCAGCTCAAGCAAGAATAAAAAGAACTAAAGACTAGGTCCATAAGCCTTGAGAGTTCTCACACCATTTTACTCCCCTAATGCATTGGCACTTGGTGTTATCCCATGCAGATCAAAAGATCCTATGACAAAGTTTTAAACAAAAAACCTACTTAACAAGAGGGCTAAACTTATCTTTTATGTCACAAGAAGTTGTCATATTTAAGCACAAAAATGAAATTTAAAAATGTTTTTCTTGATCGTTTGCTAAAAATGTTCTACTATTTCATTTGTGACAACCTTGTTAGGAAAAAAAAAAAGGGAATGGTTCATTAATAAAGGAAAATATTTCACAAACTCCAGAAGTTTGAGAACCCATGATGTAGGACAACTTTAGAGGAATTACAGCAAAGTTTGGAGCCATGGAAGCTAGGGTTTACCACAAGAAATTCTGATCTGTTATAAGCTGTTTTCTTGATAAATTTGTCATTCGTCAAAGAAAATTAAAATCCAACAACTAGATTGAAAGAAAGAAATCAATAGATGAGAAGAAAGAAGATATCTTTACTAGCATACTATTAGATCTTTAGGGATCACACTTAGGGCATGAAAGCATCACACCTTCTAGGGTTTGAGTGAAGTCAAAACATAAATTCAAAGTCTTATTCTTAATTCTCACAATAAGGTTACAAGTCTTTAAATAGACAATTAACTTTAACAAAAAATAGAAATTACTACTAAAACAAAATTTAGAAACTCTTAAATAGTTCTAGTAATGACGCTTCTAACAATAAATAAAATGGGAATAACTCTCTAAATAACTAAACACCCAAATAAAATCAACGAAGAACGGAAACCTTCAAAAAACAAAAAATGTGAAGAGTACCACGTGAACAGTACTGCATGAACAGTAACACTGTTGAATTTGCTGAATCTCCATTAAAGGTTGTCCATAATTATTCTCCCAGCAAACCAATGCAAGAGGGGCCCATCAAAATTTAATTTCTTCCTTCTTGAACAAACTTTTAGGGCTCGGTTTCTATCAACCCAATTCACAAAAGTTGATCCCTAAGGGATGTGTTGCACATGGCTTTGACTTAAGCAGTACAAACCTAATTAATCCTTTCTTCTCTTGGTTTTTTCCTACACTGCCTCTGCCTCATATACTAGAAAAGTATTTCCAAGAGGAAAAAAAGGGAAAAAAATCTTGAATGCCAGAGTACAGTTTAATTTTGGTCACATGACAGCATCGTGGTATTCATGCCCCTTTCACCTCCACTCCCTCCCCCCATTTATCTTTACTCTCCACATAGGCATACAATTTGTAATTTATTTTCGTATCTACCTTCCTAAATAAATAATAAATTAATTAACTAAAAGGAATACTAATCCCCCTTTTCTTCCACTGGTACGGAAGACTCAAATCTTTGAGGCCATCACTGATGTTTTTCCTCACTTCATCATTAAAGAGGGCCGGCCAACTTCTTGACTTGCCAGACACTTAATTATGGACAAGCATACACCTCTGCTCAGCCAACACCTCACTAACACCATGAGAACCATATATGCATTACATATCCCCGGCACCCTTAGCATCCACACTTATAGTTAACCCTCCATTTATGGTAGTGATCCCCCTCACACAGACAAAAAGGTTCCTATGGTGAATCATTATCGTAGAAGCATAACATTCTTGGGTATGAAGTAAATTATGCTAAAAAAGCACCTTGCATATCAAGCTGCCCTGAAACAAATAAAGAAACAGGGCCTTGGTGGCACTGGGACATAAGAAATTTCAAGTACAAACAAATATGTAGATTGTCAAGTTGTATCCTCCTTCACATAACATTTTTAAACGCTATGTCACAATCCATAGTCTTTAGCACACAAGGAGCCATGCAACTTGAATCAAAGCATTGAGAATTGGGTTGCATTGCATAATTTTTCCAGCTAAATTAATAATCCTTGAAGACATGCAAAGCAGAGATGAGTAGTGGTTGGGAACATCATTTTCTTCTTGCTTTCAGACCATCAAAAAAATTTAAAATCAAGGCGGGAAAAAGAAAGAAGTGGGAAAACAAATACCTCAGATACAAGTTCATCTTTTGTCACATGTTCACGCAAGTCGTTTCCTGTTGTAATAAACCTCCGCAAAACCTAGAAGATCATTAACTAAATCAGAGGCCCCATCAAAGTAATTTCATCGATACCAGATACTTGCATTAGAAACGATGAGGGACCTCCCGGATAAAAGTGTTATCTTTTATCTAGAAATAATGTGCACTAAGAAACATTAGCTACAGAGATCCAATTTTTAAACATTAGGAAATTTGGGTTTATAGCAAGCACCAATTTTTTACATTCCAAAAGCTTAATACCACACCAATCTTTGACAATGCACACCTTAAGAAAGAAAAGAGCAGTGGATACAAACACAACCAAAAATGATTAAATCTCTCAAATATAGACACTTACCAAAACAGCATTATCTAGACGTGTTGCAGCTGTTTGATACTCTTTCATTTTGTCCTCTTCAGTCTTTGGAACAACTCGGACTTCTTCCACTTCCTTGGGTTGGTAAATCTGATAAAAAAAACTCCCATGAATAGTTTCAATCAGATATCAACACCCAAAATGAAAAACATAAATTCCTACGCCCCAGGTTAGGTAAATGAAACTAGGGAAGAAATTTGAATCAAAAAGCTTCACGTATTTAACAGATATGAACTGCAATTTTGCTGCAGGAAACAAAAGCAGCAGCAAATGGAGGAGGGGGACTCAAGAGGCAGTTGCAATGACTTTAATGAAACCTACTTGGTCCCTGCAGGAAACCCATAATCATTTAAGGTAATACCCTCATAGTTGCACCAATAAGTTTGAGTGCAAAGCAAACGTCATATGTGTATAAGCATGTTTGAGCACATGTGTGCACATGAGAAAGAAAGTTAGTAACGTGCCAAGTAATGGAGTAACAATCAGTAGCATACAACTTGAACCTCCGAATCTAATACTATACACTATAACAGCAAAGAGGCAACCATAGCCAGGTAATTGTATTGTAGAGGCCACGTAAAAACAACTACAAGGACCGGGTAAGCTAACCATAAGGCTACAACAAGCCCATGACTACTTTGAATTAGAATCTCAACTCAACATTCACTCTGGGTATCTTTCTCTGGTTTCCCAGTTTGGAACATGAGTACCTCTTGAACCACCAAATTCAAGCCTACAGTAGCAACTCGAGTGTGTTATGGGATAGTAAAGGCCAACATAAGGGATTAGCACATCAATAATAACAAACCTGACAATAAATCAAGCTAAAGCTTGGAACTATTTTGCAATCGCAACAGAAAAGCAGTGAGCCCTAATCATTTCCTCCCCAATTAAACCCAGTGAACTATATGCACAACCGTAGACCTAAATCGTCAACAACTTAAATTTACATTAACAAAAACAATCTATATATCATGGAAAACAACAAATGGCATTTCATTGTAAGACACGGGTTTGTGGAGAACCTTGCGCTGCTCCCCAACAAGATAAGCAAACTTCTCTATGTTTGGGACTGCAAGCATCTTAGGCATCAGGTGATTTCGGAAATACCCAGGTGCAACTTTCACTGTCTCGCCGGCTTTACCTAGTTTCTCAATGCTCTACAAGCATCAGACCAGGTCAGTGTTTTTAGAATCAATGAAAATAACGCCATCGGAAATTCATAGATGATTATGTAGAACACTCACCGTCGTAAGAATGACTTCCAATTTCCGATAACGAATGCCATGACCAGAATACAGAAAAGGTTGAGTTATAGAACTAGTGTTACGGAGACTACTCCCGTCTTTGATGATTTGTCGGAGAATCTTCTTCCCACATTGCATATAAGCCATCTAATGTTTGTTCACCTTTCTACAAAATTCAAAAGAAGAGCCAAAAAAATCAATAGCCAACTCGAATAGATGTATTTCGATGTTTCCCAGCTAGAAATGATAGAGAAATCGCGTTAATGTTCTCTTAGGAATTTCATCAAACAAGTTATAGACCAAACTACATTCAATTCGCGCATTATCATAGAGACAAAAGAAGAACTCGTAGGGGGGGGAGAGATAGAGAGAGAGAGTACCTAACAAAATTGAAGTTGGTTGGAAGAGGGGAACCGTTGTTTGGGGGAACGACGCTAGGGTTTTTGCTTTTGGGGTTTTGAAGAGTGCTGTTTCCGTGGGTGCTTAAATTAAAAGTTTCCAATTTTTGTCGTTTATAAAACATTTACCTGAACGAAATAAACTTATTTTTTATTTTTTATGATTATTAATTAATGAAAATAAACGTAGACCATTTGCTTATTTATTACTTAGTATTTAGGGCAAACACTGTTTAGATATTTTTAAACAAATTATAATTTATTTACACTATTTTTTATTATTTCAAAAGAATTATTTTTTTATTAGTCAAGCACTTGACCAGCGTCATTTTAGAGACAGACGGACAGACAGACACAGGCACCGACAAATCTCACTCCTATTAATCAGTTTAGTGTTTACTTTTGTATAAAAAATAACTAAAAAAAAAAAAAAAAGATTTCTTCAATTGAACTTGACATCTGAAGGTTGTGAGCAAGCCCCAAGTCATTTGGTTGTACAATGTTAAGTACTAAGTAAGCAAGAAAGAAAAAGCATTTCAACGGTGGATGCTACAATACAACCATGCCAAAGAATTTTATTAATTCTGCAAAAATCACACATGATTGCCAAACACAGAATTTTGATTTTTGTCCCCCCACCCCACAACAACATAGTTGCAACTCCTCCCCTAAACCATAAAAGAGAAAACACAGACAACATAACACTAAGCAAGAGATGGAATCTGGAAAACAAACTCTTGCATTCGATAACCAGACTCGTAGAGCAGACTTGCACCAGACTGAAGTGTTCCGCACCACTTTCCGGTAAAGCATCAAGCTCTATGGCATGTTTACTCGACACAAACATTACAGGCTCACAATTGAAGTACACTGACCCTAAGTAATTTCGGGATAGGTGAACCCTGTATATACATATAGGGCTGGATTAGGCAGGAAATGCCAAACAAAACATTTGAGACTACACCCAACAAAAGCCAAACTAGACCAGAAGCAATATGACGGTTTCACCAATATTTTGAGTTTTCTCATGCTCATCATCCCATGTTTCTGCCGACTTAAAGGCCATCTTCAAGAGCTGATACAGCAAAGCACAATGTATCACTCAAAAATGATTCAAAAATTATAAATCCAAAGACATTAAGCATGCATAAGCACTTGAGAGAGAGTTGAGGACTCACTACTCAGAATAAATCCTTGGAGCAAGCTCTGGGCTCTTTCGGCCTGCTCTGGAGTACCTGCTATTTGAATAATCTTCTCTATCACATCTGGCCTATCCTCTACTAGGGTTATAGTAGCTCCTGACAACTGCCATATATCATACATATTCACAGAAGAGTGTTTAGTCAGAAGTCACTGCTTGATCATGGTAAAACATTTGTGTAGTCAGTCTAACCTCACTGATCTGTTGAAGTTTGTTTTTTGATTTTGTTATGAGTTTGGGAACTGCAGGCTCAGGTATTACAACTTCCAATATACTTCTGGTGACAAGAGGGACAGGGACTCTGGCATAGAACAGAAAAAGAGCATTAAGCGAGAGAGCCTTTCAAGAGAAAGCCAAAACACACGATAGCTAAGCAAAAAATTATTTTACCTATTCATCCCACTTGAGGCATCTTCCCGCCGTTCACTTTCACTAGACTTTGTTGCATCACTACCACCACCACCAGCATCCTACAAAACAAGTAGGAAAAAGTCAAACTTAAAATGGAAGTCAAAAATTGTTATTGAGTCTATCCATCAAATCTAGATCAAGGCCTTGATTTTTCTCAGTCATCCCAACAAGGAGGGCAGCACAATATGCATCTTAGTTTTTAGTTTCATGCTAAACAAATCTGGATTAGAAATTTGCAGGATGCATGACAACCAACAAATGGACATACACGTAACAGGCAAGGTAGACAACAATATTTGTCAGTCTCTATTCCTTGTCACAGGAAATCATATAGGTTCCAAACAATGAAAGACAAAGGGCTTATATCAGTAGAAAAAAATAATAATGAGATCTTGAATGGGAATCTCTCCTTTGATGAGAAAAAGGGAAGTAAAACAGAGCCACAGTACCTTTGGGGGATGAGCTGTAATCACAGCTTGTGAACTCTGATGGGATGCTGTCACCGGGTCATTTCCAGGGTAACCTTCACGTGGAGTTATTTTGTTGGGAGAGACTGCTTCCAGAGCCATCTCAGTACCTACAGAACCTTGTGCCGACGTAGATGGTGGCAGCATGTCCTTATCCAAGAATTCCCGGTACATATAGCTTCTTAGTCTTGCCGTTATCTCTAAAACAGCATCTCGAGCAGCTTTTATCTCCCCTACAATCTGCAGGCATTATCAAGAAGTGGTTCAGATATGTATATGCCTGTTGAAATCTCATCTCTGATGCTTTTGTTTATCACTCTGTCACAACCAGGCTTTTCAATGAGGACTTCACTGAAAGGCAGTCAAAACCAAATATAGTGAAGGCATCCACTGTGTCAGAGGATCACATCAACAGGCCATGCACAGGAAGAAAGCCAGAGTCTGATCATGCCTTCCAACATGAACAATGACACTAAGGGACACATGAACCTAGTTAATGATGTCAACGTTCCTACTGCAAAGAGACTTAACAACAAATCAAAGGATCACATACAGTCACCACAGATAACAACCACAAGGTCCTTCCGTACTAATGCAATCCACCACTTAATAGCATGATTAAAATTACAGACCTCAAAGCAAGCTAGACAAGTGTCTTTAAACAAAAGAGAACGCAAAATAAATCTGGCATTCACACCATAATAACAAGTCATAAAACAAACCTGGACAACGTCATCCATGCCTGATATGCATGCAGGAAGTTCCTCTCTTGGAAGGATTTGTATGTTCGCACCAGTTGTTTTTCTCAGCTCAGACAAAGAACCATCCTTCCGATCTAAACAACAAATGTCGCTAGATGGCACAACTAACCTTGTTGTTACGATATTGTCTATATCTGTAACAAGATCTACAATACGAGTTTGAATATGCAATAAAGCTTCCTGAGCTGGAAACAACTCATCGTCAGGGCCCTATGTACAGAGTCAAGTGAGGAAGTTATTAAATTGTGTCGAATACAGTAAATCACTGAGAAGAAATCCAAGACAGCAGCAATTGTAATGCAAAGTAACTCTATTCAAATTGAGATAGCATATGTGAAAAATAAATAAGAAAAAAGATAATTTAAAGGTAAAAGAAACAGAATTTATTACTTCTCGGAACCAAAGGCTGAGAGAAGGAAAAATCACCAAAAGAAAACTTAAATTCCAATTATAAGAACAACTCCAAGCACATAGCTTCAGGGTGCACCTCATCAGAAGATATTATCACAATTCGTTCATCTGAACCAGCAACAGGATCGGTGACCTTGACATCAACACCTATCTCATTCTGAAGCAAATCCAAAATTCCATCTGATTCTCCCACAACAACATCAATCTTATCAGCTGGGCAAAGTATTCGAAACACAAGATCCTCGCCCGAAAATGGCTCCAAGTCACCATCCGTGGGAGCAATTCCAGATTCTAATTCATAACTAGATTGGTGTGAAGCATAGTTATTGCTTCTGTTGCTGCCTCGTGATCCATAGGTAGGGCCATCACGACGTGGTGTATTGTTCATGTGAGGGAGAAAATCATCCTCGGGAGGGAAGAAGCGGTCTGGTGAATGTAACCGTCCATAGAATTGACTGCGGTCACGATGCTGACTCTCCTTCAAGCGTGCAGAAATAATTGATATAGCATTCTTCACATTGTTTATATCACCTGTGACCTGCAAAGAAGAAAATGAAATAAGTTGAGCTGATTATGGTGGGATACACTCTTGTTTCATCTTTTCTTTCCTAAGGAAAGGGGTGGTATCTACACTATTCACACCTGCACATGAACTCTATTAAACCAATTAATGGCATGCAATACAGAAAATGGCAGAAATGAGGCTTAAAACAACAGAAAGATAGAATTAATCAATATCTAAATCAGAACATAACCACTACCTTATCAAGTCAAGAGATATTAAGATAAATAAAAATGAGAAGATAAAAGCTAAATAAAAAATTCACATGTCATAGTGTGTATATTTTGTAAGTGCTCATTTTAAGGTAGTTTGGGTGGACAAATTTTCAGAAAGCAATACAAACACAAAACCCACAATTTGAAGCCTTCAGCCAGCCTTCTTCTACCAAATTCCTCCCATATGACTAAAATCAGATTCTGTAAAAAGGCAAATAATTGTAAACAAAATAGAGATGAGTCAAAAATTCAAAACAACATCCTTGAATCAGCATGAAGAAGGATGTGCACTGTAACAATGGAAGTAGTTTCGCTAAGAGAAACACCTTGAGCATATAACATGTCAAAATCCACTTACTAGACAGGCTCTAATGCAAAACTGACAACTAGCTACTCAAAATTCAAAATCAGATTCAAACCATCTGCATAGCTAGTTTAGTTTAGTGCAGTTCAAAAGTGCTATAAGAAGGCATATGACAGGAAAGATCACAAAATCCGTACAACCCATTATGCTTTTTATGTTTAGTCCAGCACAAAAGCTTATTTCCATTACTAATTCAAATCTAGTTTTACGTATTTTATGAGATTAAATCTCAACTTCCACAATGCAGCACGCGAATCAAAGATTAAAAGGTCAGAGCGCAGCAGCAAAAACCTGCACTATCTCCTCCGTAGGCTCAACACATTGAGGCAACGACCGATCTCTAGGTAGAATCCTAATGTGGGTCTTGGTTTCCATCCTCATTTGCTCAATGATCTTCCCTCCTTTCCCCAACAAGCTCCCCACATGTACCTTGGACACCACCATTCTGGTCACCACCCGATTTCCACCTCTAGGCCCATAATCATCATCCTCATCTCCACCATACCCGCCATAACTATAGGGCCCTCCATCACTCTCCAGTATCCTATCATGAATCAAGAACAAGGCCTCCTGTGCCGGTGAAAATGCCGGCATTCTACCATCTGGGTCTCTCCTCCTAGTGTCAGAAATCTCAATAATCCTCTCCTCATCCCCAGGAATCAACTCATGGACATTGATAAATGCCCCTGTATGTTGCCGAATCGACTTAATTATACTCCCAGATTTCCCTATAACACCTCCGGCTCTATTGTCATGACACAGAATCCGGTAACTGGTCGTCACCATTAGGTCATTGTTCTTGGAATTTCGGCTGAAACCACGACGGTGGTTGTGGTGGTGGTGGTGATTGTTGTTGCTGCTGTGACTATTGTGGTTGTTATAGCGAGGTTTGCTCCTTGCTAGGGTTTCTGATTCGTAGTCCTGAGAATCGTAATAGTAGTTTCTCTTGGATCGAGATCTGTCCATTATCCCCCAGCCTCCCAAAAAAGAAAGCTAATCTTGGGTTTTTGAGATTTAGGGTTCAGATTGTTCAGTATAGTCTCAAGTTCAAGCACAGAACGGTAACATTGATGATCAGATTTAGGGTTCTTGCCAAACAAAGAAAGCAAAGAAAGTGTTGTTTTGAGGGTATTTGAGTAGTACTGCAAATGCAATCTATTTGATGCAGAGTCGTAGGTTTAGATCATTTTTTTCAGCTCATGATGGTAGAGACGTTCGTTGCTTCAGTGGATGTCTTCTCTCTGTCTTTGTTTGTTCATTTATTGTCGTTTGCCTCGATTCTACTTATAGGAGCTTTTGGGTGAGCGATGCTAAGTTGGGTCGGATTACTGTCTCTCTCTCCCTCTCCCCCTTAGAAGAGGGATTTTCTGTAATCCAGCAAGCTCTATCAATCTCTATAGAGTTTATGGTGGTTTAATTTAATTATCATCCCATATTTTTAAATAATATTATAAATACATGGATATTAACATCTGAAGAGATCATAAAAAATCCGACAGGCAAATTTTATAAATATTAATTCTTTTAAAAATCTTTAAAAAAATCTTTATAAAATAAGTAACATAGTTTATACGAAAATTGTTTAAATATATTTTTTTACATATTAAAATTGTTAAATAATTTTTTTTAAATTAATAGAGTTGTCAAGAGTTTGTTCAACCTTGATTTTAACTTGTATTAACAAATTAAATCGTGAAATTAATTTTAATTTTTTTATTTAATATAATATTATAATTAAATTTTAAAATTGTGAAATGCAACATGTGTTCATCCTCCCTAATAGAGAAATCATGTAAGCAAGTAGTGATTAGTTGTTTAGTAGGTCTACGGACGAAACGAGCATAAACAATAAACAATTTAAATTTCACTCGTTCTCGCTCCTTAATTATGATATTTATGAACAATTCTTCTTCTTTTTTTTTTTTCTAAGGGGGGGATTGTTGGGAAATTGAAGGTTTGACGAAACTTCACATTGCTGCCATGCTCTACGCGCTTTTTTTTTTTTTTTTTTTTTGCCGTATAAGCTAAGGTTGAATTGTTGGATTTGAATTTCAGATATATAAATTTATTTATATTCACGTCTTCATGTAAATCTCTCTCTCTCTCTCTCTCTCTCTCGTTCGTGAATTTCAACTTAATTTAGTCGGAAGCCTCTTGCTATTCTTCCTTTTCTCTAATAATTTCTATTTTTTATTATACTTATCGATTAAAAAATAATAAATAATCATTATATTATTTATATTTCATATTAAAATATCTTATCTTTTCTATGTTAATAGATTTTCGACATCTCTTTCTATTATTATATTTTTAAAATTTGACATTTCATATCAAATTAACCCTGAAAAGACGCCAAGAATTTTTAATATAATAACATAATGTCATGGGAGGCTAACATAATTTGTTTTAACTTAAAAAATATAAAAGATCAACTCGATGAGTATAAAATTGATGTTATTTTTCAATATAAAAAATTATTGATATTATCAAATTTAATTTACCAACTAATTTTTACTCCTTGTAAAACTTTAGACTTCGACTAATTATTTTTTAATTTAATTGAAAATATTATGTATAAAATAAGAAAAATTAAATTAAACTAAAATAAATTTAGATCAACCAACTCTCTTTATGTATTCTTATAATTCGTAGATTTTTGACATAGCAATAAATCCCATTGATTTGTGAATCTACTATCTAATTAAATTTCTTTTCATTTACTTTTCTTTGATATAAAATAAATATCAATTTATTTATGATTGAGATTCCCCAGTTGAGATAAGAGAAAAATAATTGTTTTACAACACTATTTTTCATTTTTCTCTCCCAATTGAGTCAAATGTTGACTCGATCCAAAGAGAGAAAACCAACGATAAGGAGAGGGGCATTGAGGAAATAAAAAAGAAAAAAAAAGGAAAAAAAGAGAGAGAAAAAATAAATAGATATACGGCAAATCTATATCATAATCAATCGATTCATTACTCGTGAAAGAAAGAGCAATATTAAAATAATAAAGCCAAGATGGGAGGAGAAGAAGAAGAACAAAGAGGAAGATCTCTCTCTCTCTCTCTCCAATTATATAATCTAATTACACTCGATCGAATTAACAAGTTTCATTTGAAAAAACAAAAAGGTTTTTTTTTTTTTCCGTATTAATTCTGCAATAAAACCCCATTATCCTTCAACATGTGATTCACACGTGACCTTATTCTGATTTAAATACATAGTATGTATCCTTTTTTTTTCATGTGAAGTTTAAAATTCTTTATTAACTATAATTTATAAATGAATAAGAAAATTCATATGCATATAATATCCAAAATTTTGTTTTAATAAATTGTAACGTGCAATAATTATAAAATTTATATGGTTTGTAAATATTTGTGAATAATAGTATAAATATTACATCCTTGTTACTTATGAATATGGATGGCCGACCTGAAAAAAAAAACATATATTGATATAAAATAATAAAATATTTTAAGAGTTTAATTCATTTAAAATAATATTATTATCTATATATTTCAAGGAAATACAATACAATTGCTAAATCCCTACATGGAACTATGCACGAATTATCGATCACTCTAAATATTAAAATATTTTATTATTTTCAGTTTAAAATTTTAAAATAAATATCTATTAACAATCGGTCTAGTGGGACAGAGAGTTAATTTTTTTAATTAAATTTAAAATTTAAAATTTGAGAATAAAAAAATTACGTTAAAAAAATTATTTTCGATAAAACTCTTGTATATATTAAAAATATATTTATTGAAATATAATTTTAAATTTTGATCATTTTTTAAAATTCCAATACCTATGGCCAAAGGTGTTATGACCCTATCTTGACGGGACCTCGAACGGACGTGCCAGGTTGGGCTAGTTGCTCTTTTAAGAAGTACGGAACCCAGCTTGATCCAATTAATCATTTATTTATGATTTTAATGTTGGAGCTTAGTTATTTTTCTTTCCTTTTCTTTTCTATTTTTTTGTTTTGTTTTGTTTTTTATTTTAAAGTTGAATCCTATATTTTATTGCATATTATTATGATACCAACGCGTGACAGGTCACTTGAGCTTACTGGGGGCCTAGGGCGATGTATAATCCTAGTCTAAATTCCTCTCTTGGAATCGAGATGGACATGGGTTGCGCCGGGCTGAATTTTATAAAAGCAACTAACCTGGCCAGTTAGAGATTCTAGCTGTAGTTAAATAGTCGATTTAATAAATAAAATATTAAAATTTTTAATTAAAATTTAAAAATAAAAAGATTATATTAAATAAATTCTCTATAAATTAATTTTAATAATATTTAAATCAAATTAATCGAAATATAATTTAAAATATCAATTAATTATACCAAAAGAGAAAGATCTCATTCCTTGGTTCACACTTGGGCTTGTTTATTTTTAAAACCCAAACTATTCATCTTCTTGTAAAATAAATTTTCTATTATTGCATAGCAGATAAAATAATTTATTTATCATAATTTTATGTCATTAAAATTCGTTATTCAAGGTTTTCTGAAAACCATATAATATAGAAAAATAATGGTAAATGAAAAAGGCTGCACAAGGCCTAAGAATTTTTTTTGGTAGTAATAGAAATATTGATTGACTTGACAAGAAGAATTAATAATAAAGTCGATATATTATCTTGACATGATCTTACATACTTAGGGATGATAATACTACATCCGACCTGACGAATACTCTATTATTTTGACCTGATCCAATACAAAAATATGAATTTTTAATTAAATAGAATTAAGATTTAACATTTTTTTTTTCAAAATTCAAGTCATCACACCATGACCCTAATTAACTCACGCACACACCATGTTGTCTCATTTTTGCTCCACCTCCCTCCTCTCCATTGGTGACCTTTCTCCCTTCTTCATCGCATTGTTTTTAGTTCATACCCTTCTTCTTCATCGATTTTGATTAGATTTTGAAAACTCAGAGAGACAAATTCGATTTTGTGAGAGAGAGTGAGAAAGAGAGAGAGGGATGAAATCAATTTTTGAAAACCCTAGAGAGATGAGGTTCCTACCAACTCTTGTTCATGCCTCTTCTTTCTTTCTTCTTCGTCTCTCTTCTACTTTATCCCTTTAGAGCAAGGCAGAGCAGAGCAAAGCATAGATAAAGCATAGAACTTCAGTTTTTGTCTCCAATCCACCATGCACCGGCCTTCTCTCACATTTCTCTACAAAATTTTGACTCTCAAGTCGTGTTGGATCGATTTTTAAAAAAATTGTAGGTTCCCTTCGATTCGTTTCGCCTTTTTTTTTAATCACAGTGTTTGATGTAATTTTTCATTTCATTGACCCAAATAGAGTCAGGATTAGATATGAATCGCATGGTTAGGATTTCAAATAGGTCAACAATCACACCAAATCTGTCCGGTTGTCATCCCCACACGTGCTTGACATTGCTATGTGATTCCAGGAGCAGCAATTCAGTCCCATGTCCTTAAGGGGACAACTTAGTGGTGCAAACCCTCATCTCCCAATATGGTAATTTTAAATTCAAATTCTTGAACAACAAAAAAAAAGCAAACCAGTCCTGTTCCTCTAGCCCGGCCCAGCTCGGGCCCAGTCCAAGACAAACACTTTTTAAGCCCAGCCCATGTATAGTAAAAGGGCCATCTCTGGATAGATACGCAACAGACTCAATTCGCTCTCCCCTTGCAAATGGCTCTATCCTCTGTAACTCTCAATTGCTCCACTAGACTCCAAATCTCAACCGTAATCACCCTCGGTTTCAATCCCAAATTCATTTATTCTCTATTTCAAACATTCGAATTTGGAAAAGAATCTAAAATAAACCCTAATTTTCTTTCTCTCTGTCATTTTTTTTTGGAATTTGATTGCAGAGAGTTGAGGTGATTGCAGAACCATGGCGTGTGAACCTTCCCATTCGCTCTCAGGTTCGTGATGTTCTCATTTTTCCTGTTTCGTTTTATTTATTTTTCTTATTACAAATTTTTGGGGGAGTTTAATAGATTTTGGTTTTTGAAATATTAACGTGGTGCAGAAAATTTCGCAGTCGCAGAATAATCGCGGCGGGAGAGGCGGTGGTGGTGGTCGGAGAGTATGGCGGCGTAGGAAATTGGTAGGTTACTCTGACTGTAATCCTAACTATTATTCTGCAAATTTGGCGGTCGTGTATGTGGGTTTTTAATAATATTTGTTTCTTCTGAATAATATGAGTGCCTTTTCACTAACCCTACTATTATCCTGGAATTGTTTGCCTATGTTTATGTGTCTGTGGTTTGGAAATTTTGTGTTTTTCTTCATTTCCTTTCTGCTTAATTGCTGACTACAAGAATCCAGTTGGGAAGTGGTCTTTTTAATGATACTAGATGGGGACTCTGTATAAAATTCTTTCATGGGACTAAAATGGTTTGAAGTTAGTAGGAGAGTTTGTGTCATTATGATTTGATTTCTGAATAGAGTGGCAATTGAGATGTTGCTTGAGATTATGAGAAGCTGGTGATCTGGGGTTGGAGGGGGATATTAGTGAACTCAAAGATTTTGCGCAATCAACTTTAAGATAAACACATTCCGTGGGGATTTTTGTTTTATGTATGCATTACATGTAGGGAACTAGTTGCGCTGCAATTGACAACATGCATGGAATCCAGCTTGTTTACATTTGTGTGAAATGGTTTCATATGCATTACACAGATGTTCATTTTTCAAAGGAAAATGGCAAATTGAGGTTTTGCTAGCATAGGATACTGGATGATTAGAATGCCTCTTTGAGAAGATATTGGATTCCACTGTGTGGAATTTCGAGGGAAACTTTGTTCCACTTGTTGTAATCATGTGGGTAACAAAGGAGTATATGGCAGTTTAAAACATAAAATGCCATGACGTATTGGCAAGGGCAGAACAACTGCCACGGATAGAGGAGGTTTTCTGGGTCATTATTTTGTTTTGCACATCCAATTTTAGGTATTGCGGTATGATCAAATTTTTCATCTTAGATATGCTATGTCCATGAAGCATGGATTGGAACAGACATGGTGCTTGGACATGGTATGTACATAGGTAGTCATAAAGGTCATATCATTGAATTATTTTTCCCTATAATTATGTGGAAGTCAGTTATAAAAGATTTATATGGTTTAAAATGTGACTATTATTATAGTTTCCTTTTGAGCAAGTTATTCGTATAAATATTTTGAATAATAGAAGGTATCAATTGGATACATGCTGAAGTGTTCTAAAGGAGAGAAATTCCTAAAATTCCTATAAATATTTTCCTCTCCCGAGTATTTGCTGCTTACTAGAATAATAGAAATCGGATACATTATGCTGCTTATACTGCAATGTGTATGAAAAGCATTCGAAGAGTTTTGTGTTCTATATTGGATATGGACATGACTTACATTTGAATTATGTGGCAATATAAATTACAATCTGTTTGGAATGACAATCACATGACCATCTATGTAAATCTCATGGCACTTGCGCTTAGGATTCGTGCAGAATCTAGTAGTAAACATCCTAGCAGGTATGCTACCGAAAGGTTTTCCTTATTGTTCTGATGTTGGTGTTCAATAAAATATTGATGTTAGACCTGGTGTACTGAGAATCTGGCTCTTGGGATATGGAAGGAAAGCTATCCAGAAATTAACCCATGCAACTTCTGCGGCATGTTTCATGTTTTCTTTGAGCTTTTGGTGAAATCTCTACCTCAATAATGGTGTTATTCTAATATATGTGAACCCTACTAGTTGCTGTATGCGAGGCCCAGTATAGACTCGCTGGGTGGGGGTGTTGTTCCCACGAGTATTGTGTGATTTAATGCAATTTAAAATGTTTTCCAAGGAGTGGACAGTGCAAAAAGTGTGACAGAAGTGAAAAAAATTGATAGTAAGGGAGCATGATGGAAACTAAAGGCTAGGAAACTAAAGATTACACTACAAAGTAAGATAAAATGATATAAGTTGGGATGAAATCTAATGAAATGGATGGAAAACTAGAGTATTGACTTTCCCACTAGCAACATGCATTCGTTGAAAATCCTAGCATTTATGGTTTTGTGTTTGGGGCCTCGGTTATAACCTTTGGCCTTCTTTGAATGCAACATAAGTGTATGAGATACACAAGGTAGCAAAACCCAGCCAGATGAACATAAATCATACATTAGATGTCATGATCTTTCATGATCTAGCATCCAAACTTATAATTGCATCCAACAGTTAGACATTTATGATTTGCATGAGACATGTCATGGCGTATCTTTTCAAAGTATGAAACATCCTAAACCTAGGCATGAATCATCTAATCTAAGCATATCCATTCATTATTCGTCACAAATCTATTGGGTACCATTGTGTGGTTGTCACCTCAATAACTATAAGAAATCAACATGTATAGTGATGGATAAACAAACTGCAGCATGTTTCTGCAGGACAGATAATTTATCAAACACTTAATATGCACAAAACACCTAACATCACATAATCACACACAAAACCAATGTTACATCATATCAACTAAGAGTGTGTTTGAATCCTAGCCAGAGATCTAGCCTTGCATGCTTGAAAAAAGATAACAAGGATTTAATACAGAATGGTGAGGAGGACAACACATTTCAAGCTTTCTTGAGAAACCAAAGCAAGATCCAAAGCATTCAAGAGTAAATCCAAGCCAAAATGGAATTTTTAATGAAAAATTGTACTATATTAAGTGGTAGAGAGAGATAAAAGGTTTCTTTCTCTACCCTATGAAGGAAAGTTTTACAAATGATAGGTGATAGTTTAGTGTAGTACAAGTCTAGAGTAGTACAATCCCCTCAGGAATGAAAAAAGAATGGCCTTAAATTGCATCGTAGAGGCAGAATGAGTATGTGATAATGCATTGTTACATTGAAAGCACATGGGCCATGGTTATGATGATATATAATATCGTCACGATGATGCAGATTCAGGGTAGCTATTGTGCAATTTTTGTTGCAGATGTGTGTCATTGTGATGAAAACTGGGTCTTCAGGTTCTGAATTCTTTACATCATTGTGACAAGAAGCTCATTGTGACAACGATGAGCCTCCAAAACTTTTAAATCTTCACTCTATTGCTTCCTTAGCCTCCATGCTAGCTTTAGGGCTCAAAACCATTGCCAAATCTCTACATATAAATTGAAATGCTCAAATGCATGAGATATGACATTAAAAAAAAAGGGGGGAATAAGGGCTAAAATCCGTAGATAAATGCATGATATGCATGCATTTTTGAAACCTATCAATATGCCGGTGGGATTTCTTATTGCTTAAGTTTTACTTTGTTTCAGATGAAGAAGGATGACATGTTGCAGTACGTGCAGGACCGGGTACCTTTCCTAGAGGAGCAGGTGAGGAAAATCCAAGAAACAGGAAAGCTCCTGACAATGGACATTGAGAGACTCTTGCTATCAGAGGAGAATCGGTTTGACTTCGTGAATGAGGTTGCCGCCGAAGCCAAAGAGTATGTAGAGAACAATCGGGATGAATATGGTTCGAAGAAAGCCATCCTCCATGTTCTCAGTAACCGCATAAATGATGCTGGGTTTTATCGGCCAGAGGCCTACATGGTAACTGATCCATTCAAGCCTGGGCCAACCTACTTGAAGGAAGAACAAACTTAACTCATCAAATGTATAACTCAATCATACTAATGCGGAAACTTTTCATTCTGACCACTATTATATCCAGCACTGAAATGCTGAGTATGTAGTTTCCTATTAACTAATTTCCCCCCTTGTGTGTAAATGGGTTAAAGATTGTTGATCTCATAGGGAGGTCAGCTTGAAGCCCAAGTGATTTCATCTTGGGATGGTTTGAATCTCCAGTACCAAGTCTATCCTGCAGAAGTCGGAATGAGCTGCAGAATTCAAGGATCAGCATGAAAAGGTTGTGGACTATTTGGCAACTTGGCAGGTTATAATTGAATCGGATTCTCAAAGATCCACCAAACAAACAGCATGGACTTCACAGGGTTTGGATATATGGTGAAGGCACATGGAAAACTCTTTCATGTCACGGGCACCAAGAAAATGTTTGACGTGCACTTGGAAATGTCTTAGGTGTAGCTAAAAGAGGGATGGGCAAAAATGTAAGCTTAATTGTCCCATAATAGTGCTTTACCTCAAATATACGAGGGATTCCCAATTGATGGTTGATAGATGTAAGTCAAAACATTCAATCTACTTGGGCTTGTGTTACATGGCCTTGGGTGGGGGTGTATGTCACATGGGCTGATATATAATATTGATTATTCAATGGCTATCATTTCTTATGATATAAAATTAAAAAAATAATTATTAATTAGAGTCATGTACGAAAATGATTTAAAAAATTAAAAAATATTCTTAAAAAAAACCTATTGAAAACAAATTTTAAATTTGATCAAGTGTAAAATACTCAACTAATATTGTTGGTCTGAGTGTCGAAGACTAGAGGAATTTGTGGAAATCCTAACGTTAGCGATTCTTCATGGAGTCTGAAGAAGCTCTCCTGGGGCAATGGCACTTTATTTATTTATTTTTGTTTTTATTATTGATATTCGAAATTTACACCGATTAATATATCGTAAAACGATTAATATATTATAAAATCTATTTTAGAATTAATTTTTTTAAATCTTTTTTTATCATTTTCAGAATTCGAAATCAAGATTTTTGGTTAAAAATCAAAACATCCCACCACTCACTCGACCCAAAGCTTGTTTTTATGCGATTCAACTCTAACGGGGAAGCCACAATAGGCGAGACAAAAGAAGAATAAGAAATAGATGAAGAAGAAGTAATAATAGTAGAATCCGGTTGAGATTTCTGCAACTTGAAGTGGGCATGGAGACAGAAGAGGACTTGGTAGGAGACTGGAACTCTTTGCCCTTTGAGGGTTTAGATTTCTTCTTGTCAGATCTAACAGGAGAATCGGAATTGACGGATCTAGAGCTATTAGTGTTTGATCGATCGGGACAAGAATGGTCAGATTTCTGGGAAGAGAAGAGCCTGGCTTTGAAGACCATATCGTAGGACTCAAAATCAATTCTAGGGCTTTGCTATCAAGTGCATTGTAGACGAGGAGGCAGAGCTGTGCGAAAATAGTTGGTTGAGAGTTAAACACTTATCAGTGTGATTAGAATTGGAATTTGCTTCCCGTTAGAGTTTTTTTTAGAATTTTTTTTTTCTTTTATTTTACATGACTCTGTTAACTGTTAGATGAAAATCCAACAAAGTATAAGCCCATGTTCCGATGATTACACTCTCTTAAACATGTACGGATATAATCTAAAAATAACAACCGTAAAGGAAAAAGAATTCAATTTCTAACTCTTATATATCACATGTTCAATCCACGATATGGGGTATGTTGCGTTTTCAAAACGCGACATTCCCCACGGCATTCCTTTCTCGCTCTCGCATCACTCCTCTCTCTCCCCTGTAGCACTCCTTTCTCTCTCTCTCCCTCCCTCCCTCCCTCCCCCCGTGCCCCTCCTCCCCCTTTGCGGCACTCCTCTCTCTCTCCCCCACGGCACTCCTCCCCCTCTACGGCACTTTTCTCTCCCCTGTGGCACTCCTCCCCCTTCGCGACACTTTCTCTTCGGGGACAAGGGGGAGAGAGAAGTGCCGCGAGGGGAGAGAGAGAGAGAGATAGAGGAGTGCTACGGGAGAGAGAGAGACGATTGGGGGGAGGGGAGAGAGAGGAGAGCCGCGGGAGCGAAAGAGAAGTGCCACGGAGCGAGAGAGGAATGCTGCGGGGGAGAATATCGTATCTTGAAGACGCGAAATATTCCTTGTTGCGGTTCAACTCACGACATACCTTATTACGTGTTGAACCCACAGTATATATGAGTTAAAAATGAAAATATTTCTTTCTTATGATTGTTTTAAAATTTTTTATTTATTTTTAAATTATATCCGTATATTTCTCTACATTTTCTGGTTGTACTTCAACCGACGCTATTTTATTTTTGATAAAGATAACAAGTTTGAGACTTTCAACCGATTATCTCCTTTTCATTAAAAGTATAGGGTTTGGGACTTTCTAAGGGGGAAAAAGGGACTACATTCGGGGCACAGAAGACTCTATCTGTCGGTCTGCGATCTGTTTTGGCGGCACTTGTGACCTCCAACAAGAGTTTGAAAGGCATATCTGCAGCCAGTCGGTGAACCAAAACAGTCAAATGTTCCTAAAAATTAACTGGACTGAACTTGAGGAGGGTGTCTCCTTTTGTAACCTTGCCTACCTGTCAGTCTCACTTCGTCAATCTGAAATCTTAGCCGTTAAAGCAGTTAGAGGTCTGTATTCACTCTCTCCCCTACTTTATCCTTTTAAAAGCCAATTCCAATACTTCTTCAAGGGTTTTCACAAATATTTCCAACTTGTCGAACCCGAAGTTCAATTAATGGCTTTGTTGAGCCAGCAGTTGCAGAGATTCTTGTTGAACCCGATTGACAGCAACTCTTGCTCTAAGATTACAAACAGAAAGAACCTGCTTATCAAAGATAGGGGCAGATGTTCTGCTATTGCCATTGATGCTTCATCTGCTTCTTTAACTGGTGCTTCAGGAATTAGATGGGGTTCTACCAAGTTACAGGGCCGTCGTGAAGAGATGGAGGACGATGTTGTTGTTGTGCGGTCAGATGATCTTGATGGGTTCTTGTTTGCCGCTGTTTTTGATGGTCATGCTGGTTTCTCTTCTGTCAAGTTCCTAAGGTTAGAGCTTTGGGCTTACACAAAAGTTATTTTTACCCATTCTTAGTTAAATTTTTTTGGTTTATGTTCCTTTGTTTAGAACATTTCTTTTTAGAATTTCCCCCCTTCTGTTAGAGAGATGAAGATGTGTAGTTTGGGCATGGTAGAAACTGAGTGTCTGATTTTGTTAAATGATATGTTAAAATTATTATGCTTCTGCTGTTTTTTTTTTTTGCATAATTAAGCATCGCTTCTATTGTATGATTCAGGGATGAGCTATACAAAGAGTGTGCGGCAGCTCTGCAGGGTGGTTTGATATTAAAGGGAAATGATTTCGGTGCTGTTAGGAAGGCCTTAGAGGATGCATTTGAGAATGCTGACGCAAAATTGATAAATTGGTACGTTCCTATACTGATCATATTGAGCAAAAGCTTCATCACTTAATGTTGGATAATGTAGTTTAATTATTATTGTATGATAGATAGATTATGGTGTTGAAGGTTTGGATGGTGTTTAATTTTGTAAAGGCTTGAAACAACTGGGGATGAAACTGAATCCGGTGCGACGGTTACAGCTATATTCATTGGAAGTAATATGCTGTACATTTCGCATGTTGGTGACTCATGGCTGGTATATACACTGCCGAATTCTTGCCATACTTAGATTGCTTAGTTCATGTTCTAGCCTTTGCAGTAAGAGCTTGCTATCTCAAACACCATCATTAGTTTTCTCCAGGTACTGTCTCATTCTGGCAAAGCCAAGGTGTTGACCAATCCTCACCGACCTTATGGGCGCAACAGGGTTTCACTTCAAGAAATCCGCCGAATTCGTGAAGCAGGTGGATGGGTGCGTTCTTGCTTCCATTTTGGTTTTATATCATTGAGTTCATTAATGTTGTTTCACATGAAAATATATGCCTGCTCTAAGTGCTTCACTATTTATGTATTGATAGAAATATTCTTTTGGTTGCAGTATTTGTTTAAAGAAAAGAAAATAGTGTGGCTCAAGTACCCAAAATAACCAAATTTTATATGTTTAATCTGATTTGTCCTTATGATATTCATCTTCGTACTTCTGGCAATAATTTTTACATTTTCAGTGGAATTTCACATGGATGATGGTAGGGAACAAATATTTTGAGACATTTTACATTGTTTGAATTCAAATAAGGACCCTTTTGTGATTTACATCAAGTTTAGAATCGAGACCATTAACATACAAAAACTGCTGAAGTTGGGAAAGGGATTAGATAATTTTCTGTTTGCTCATGTAATTAATTTTTCTTTTAACAGTGACCTTTTGCAAAGATGTTCACTTTTAAGCTGGAGATAATTTTCTGTTTTTTTGATTAATTAATACTTGATTTGGTGCTTTCGGAATCTTTGTTGTTTAATCAATTAAACTAGCATGTTTCTGCATAAATGTAATAGAAATACTCCACTGCTCATTTATGGCGGAGATGCATGGTTGATCTTAGTTATTTGCAATTTTGCACTGTATAGAGTTTGATGATCCAATCCACATATTCAATACTGAGGATGGCCCTCTTTTGAAGGTTCAAATAGATTTCTGATGGAAGGATTTGTGGAGAAATTTCTGTTTCCCGTGCTTTCGGTGACATGAGATACAAGACAAAGAAGAATGAGTATGTTCCTCATCACCTTCTTCTTCTTCTTATTTAGTTTTTGTTTCGTTTTTGTTTTTGTTTTTGGTTTTATTTTGTTTTGTTCCCCCCCTCTCTCTAAGTCATCAGTAATGGCAAATTACTCAGGGAAAATATTTGTCACATGACCTTTCACTTTATGCTCCCTCTGACAATCTTGATCTCCTTCTACATAGAATGCTGCAAAAGGGAGTTGAAGAAGGTAGATGGTCCCAGAAATTTATATCCCGGTAAGTTGTCTTTTAAAGTATTAATTGCTCCCATAGAATGCAAAGATGTGAAATTCATAGTAAATTTGTGTAAAGGTTTTGACTATTGAGTCATCATTTGCCCGCCTAATCGTTGGATACACTGTCTAAGAAAATAAGATATTCCTGGATTTAGTAGATTCCTTTAGGTCTTTACAATGCTATAATTCTGCTCACGTGCTGGTGGAAACCTACGACTTCAGATGAGTCACATTCATAATTATTCTTAGCTGATTGACAAGTCTGTTCCTCTGGATTTCCTCCTGCAGACCAAGGAACAAACTGCCTATTTATGTTATAAAATATAATTTGCTATATAGCATATGTATTCTCCCTGTTATTACAATACATCATTGTTCCTCTGACCTGAATTTCAGTTGTTTTATGGAATTCAATATATGATCATACATCTAGTTTTACATGATCTTAAAGAATGTATTTGCCAGGAAGTCCTTGGTTTCCGTTATATAAGCATATCAGTAAATTAGAATCAAATTTAGAATTTGAATTTTCATGGATGAGTAGCTTTGGCATTGCGTAGCTAATATTATGTGCACTTTGAGCTGTTTGAACCCATAATGTTCCTTTGATCCAAGGGTCATATTTGCTGTTCCAGAGTGCAATTCAGTGCAGACTTGGTAATTGCATCACCTGATATATATCAAATGGCTCTCGGATCAGATGCTGAATTCCTAATATTAGCAACTGATGGGTTGTGGGACTACATAAACAGGTTAGTTGCCCCTTTGGTACCGATGTTACCGTAGCTGGCAATTCATGTAGAAGAGAGCCAGGATGATTTCTTATCTGGACATGTTTGTCATTGTTTCAGTTCAGAAGCGGTAACTTTTGTTAGGAACCAACTTCGACAACATGGGGATGTTCAGGTAGATGTGTAACTTTCAAATTGGAGTACTCTCTCTTAGTAAGCATAAATATAATTTACAGTGAATACATTATTTGCTTCTGATTGTGGGATACTTCGATTAAAATTATTAACTAGCCTAGTTTTCTATTTTCAGCAAGCTTGTGAAGCACTAGCGCAAGATGCATTGGTAACAAAGAATGGCTACTTGATCCAGTGCTTCTCCGCAGTGTATAATTATCTTGAAAGTCTAACATAGTGTTTGATTTCATGTATCAGGATCGGGGCTCACAAGATAATGTGAGCATTGTTATTACTGACTTAGGGTAAGCACATGTTTGTTTAATGTTTGATGTGTTTCAATCTCTGTTCTGTTTATCTTTCCTAATTATGTTTGATTCCATTGTGCACAGGCGAACAGATTGGCAAACCCTACCACTGCAGCAACCAAATTTTATATACGAATTGGGCCAAGCTTTTGCAACTATTGGTATAGTCTCCCTTGGAATTTGGATGTCTTCTCAGTTTTCTTTATGAATTCAAAAATTCGTAGCAGTGTAAATAACTCAATATAGATCCTATAGTTTTTGTCTATATGTTGTAAATTGACACTTCACATTTCAGTAATCTCTCACATCTACAATGCAACCCGGTTTACTGCTCCCTAGTTCTGTAACTACGATAATATCTTTTGCAACTTGTTCAATTAGAGTATGAGTCCCTTTTGAATTCTACCTTTACTGCTGCAGAGAAAGGAAAACCTTGGACTTAATAAAAAAGAGCATTTACTATTAAATCATTTTAAGTGCATTTCACTTTCACTTGCAATCCAAATTTATTTTGCCTTCAGAACTTGTTATCGAAACAAGTAAGAACCTTCAGATTTTTCCAGCACATCGTTGTGCGTAGGGTCTTTTCGTTTTGCGCGGTTTGAAGCTTTTAAATAGACCAGGTCAAGATCGTGGTTGATGTCGCAACACTTGGCAGCATTTTGGAACTTTAAATTGTAACTAGAGCTAGTTGATAGACAGCTTGGTCTTCTCTGGCCGTGTTTTTACTTTGTTAATGTTCTCTTTTCATGGATTATGCAATGAGAAGAAAGAAAGATAGGAAGGATAATGCCGGTGGATAAAACTAGAATCACCTATTATTAGTTAATTAGCAATTCATCTCAAGTATATAAGACCATTAGAAAACTGTTTCCTCTATCATCCACGAGGCTATTAGTGCTACTTGTAACTCTAAAAATTATAAAACTCAGTAGTATTCAAAATTTAATCCTAGTTCTGAATATGGGTTCAGTGTATGCTGGTAGAATCATTTTGGGAAAACCAGGGATTTATGCCATCTGTTATTTTTCTGATCATATTGACATCTATCACAGAAATTGATGGTCAGTCCTAACGTAAAGGTTTTAGAATCATATCTATGAGAATGGCTCCAATCTGTACTCTATGAGAGACATTGAAATTCCCAGTTTGTATCCCCTGAGTGGATGGATATCAACACAAAGGATTATCTGCTTAGCAAAGAAACAAGAAGGAAATCTCTCAAAAAATTAATAAAAAGCCAGAGAAACTAGTTATTATTGATGTACCTAAGAAGAAGTCAGTCATGGAATGCTTTATTCAGCGTCTAATGAAGTTCAATTTCTGGTCTAGAAAAGGGTTGTGCCTTGATGCATGAACAACCTTTTAAAGTTAGTATTAGCTTGGCAACATTTAAATCCTAATTCCAAATTGACAATATTTTGCACATTCTTACAAGTTTACCATCTTTTTCTTCATTACCTCATCAGATCTTGTTGAAAGTTGCCTGAACTTATGATTTGTCCTTGTGTTAATGTAGACCCAAACATTATGAGGCGCTTATATTGATATCATTCATATATTAAAAGAACAAAATCTTTTCGATTTGTAAGATTATGAAAATAAAAGCCTAATACTGGGAGGAGATAAACTTCTTTTTAGAACTTCACAGCAGCTCTAGACCAATTTTATGCTAGCAATTGATCAAAGAGAGTTGACCGAAGGAGAAGAATCTGCGGATCAGTAATGCTTAGCTTATCCAGCTGATCTAGTTATTGGCAATCAATAGTGGAGAAAAATATCGTGCTTGTTTGGGTTTCTTGTTTTCTTGTGTTAATTTCCTTGAACTTCACAGAATGCCCTGATTCGATGCTTGTTCAGTGGTCAGATTTCAATACGACGTTACTTTTTATATCAAAAATATATGATAATGAAATCAGAGCAACTTTATTGATTCTCTTTCAAAATACATAGAAGAGGGTCTTATTGTATACGATGTATTTATAACCTTAGGACACCTGAAATCTGAGTTCTACACTATCAATGATAGTGAAACTCATAAGTTGCTATATACTACATCTCATACATGATCAAAATCTCTCTCTAGGGTGAGAGGATGGGATTATCAACTAGGTATCAATTGATAAATTTAGTAGTAGAGTCAGGGGTTTTTGCCAGAATTCCCCCCAGGTTTCGCTTTCCTAGGTTCATGCTTAGGGTTTGGTCCTGGATAATCATAATCCACCACTGCATCAGACACCAAAAGCTTCCTCCAAGTCATTCCAGAGCCACCCTTAAAAAAGGGCAAACAACATGAAGTGAGCCAGAGAGAAAAAAAAAGACGGTCCTCTCAATTATATTAGCACGTTAAAAAATCTCCTTAACTGGGAACATGGAAAAGCTAGAAAATGCACATGGATCAGGTCTACCTTGTGCAGTGGGATCATGAGAATTCGGTCCTTGAAGCCTTCAAATTTTGCTGTATAGATACGTATTAGTTTGCATAAAAATTTGCTAAGAACTTCGTATGGTGTTTTGGCATTTGCTCACCTGAAGATGAAGAAACAAGAAAGAGGAGAAAGAACAACAAAATGGTCTTGTTCTGATTGGCTGTAATCGAGCTCATTGTTGTAGCTATTTCCTTTAGAGTTTTAGCCGTAGAATATTTAGGAAGGGAAGGTTAGGGGGTGCTTTTTATACTTAAAACTTAGTCCTACTATGGTAGGGAATGTGCCATAAGAGCTGTTGTCATGGTGCACCCCCACTCATTAGCTACAGAAATGATGATTAAATGCAATACCTATCTGCCCACAACCCTAAAGTCAACTTCTCTACATTGTCGTACATCAAAAAGTAAAATTTAGCAATTTGTTTTATGCATGTGGACATTGCAACCAATTACTTGCATGGCTTAAATCTCTCCATTTTTTTTAGCTAATTTCAGCTTTACTTATCAGTCTTTCTGACCTTTTCATCAAACAGTATCTCCTTTTGATCTTCCTATTACTGCCTATGCCGCCCACCTGCACATATGTAGCACTTGTTAGGTATATATCAATTTCCTATTGTTTCGTCCATTGTCCAGAGCTCTAATAGTCAGGAAAGGAAATGTGTTAATGGCGTTTTGACAAGTAATTATCGTGAAAGTTATGTGTTAGGCTGCTTGTAGAGGCAAAACCTTTGGAGTGCTTTTACTAAATATTTACCTTGACCGCATTAGTGGACTTGAAGTGATCATTAAAGACAGGTTACTAGTTGTAGAACTTATTACTTGTCCTCTTTTGACTAGCGCAGAATAGGCCATTTCTTTTGGTGGATTAGAGTGAAAAAATCAACCTTGATCCATTTTTGGAGGTGGAGATGGTTCTTAAAACCATTCTTATATACACTTATATTCTATTGTGGTAATGAATATACCCTCTCTTGCATATATATATTGTATTCAAACCTCAGAATCAGGCTTTAACCATTTTCTAAATCAAAAGGGGGAGACAAGGATTGGAAGTGGTTTACAGATAAATCAATGTAAAAGCATTTGGGAGGTTTGAATATTGGTGAGCCATTAATGATAGCACTAGCAAAAGAGAAACATGACAACACAACCCCTTCTGAACTCGGGGACACTAATTATGTTATCAGTCATTAATTAAGACAAGAAATTTAGGAACAAGTCATCCTCTGGGAGACCAAGTAATGACGTTGTTTTAGGCGTTTTTGATTTGAAAAACTTAAAAGCCCTCTCCTGGAATTGGCTGTAGCAAAGTTCTACGTTGTCAGGAGACATTATTACAAGCACGTGTAGGCTGCGTAGATTAGCATTAGGTGCATCTTACAAAGATTAAATCTCTTGGTTGTGTTTAGAATGTGAGAAGCTTTGATTCTATATTATGGGTGTGTTATATATGCACACACGTATGTTTGTCTGTATAATATAAATAAATAAATATAAATTTATTTATGTGAACTTTTGTCAAGTGAAGCCGATTGAGGCTGACTTAAGAAGAACGAGGGGCACCAAAATTGAACTATTGATGCGGGAGTGCGGAGAGGATACAAGTGCGCTGCAAAACAGTAGCCACAGTCCATAAATGAATGCTCAAAGTGGTTGATACTATGCGTCTATGATGCTTACCTTTCTTCCTTTCCTGGTTTCTAATGTCGATATACTTAACTTTTTCCTATCATCACATTGTATGGTTTTCGCTGAAGTTCATCTCCATGTAGCACCTGCAGCCAACATTTCAGTGAAGATCTCAACCCTGATCACAGGCACAACATTCTCACTCACCATTGCGCATATGCATGAACAACTGTCAGTCGGATTGGGGAGTAAGAGTATTAGATCCCTTAATTAAGTTTTGGATTTGAAATTTGGAAATAAAAATACTATGATGGAAGAATTCTCATTTAAATTGAACTTAACTACATTTGGATCAGATTAATTGGAGTACGACTCTAGATATCCGTCGATTATATAAAAATAAAAAATATGCGTGTGTGCACCGTGTGGTGGGAGTCATGTCACAAAAAAGTTCATACCACCTTCTTGAGATCTCGTTGAAACATCGCCCCCTGGCATCTAAAGTAGAATCCCTAGGGGTTTAGTTTACTTGCAAAGTTCAATGTGCAAGTGGTTTACTGATTTCAGTGATGTGTATAATGGTGTCCAATGTGCTTTGAAATTTGTCTATATAGTGCATGTGCACACCTCCGTAGATCACTCTTGCTTGTTAAGGTAATGCCATGAAACACTTTAGTACATATGGCATAAAATTTCGATAAAGAGCCTTTTACCGTCATGTTTGAGTAACGTATGTATCATAGCTTGATTTCACCATTTTATTACTAGAAAGAAGGTTAAACACCGAAACTTACATTGTTGATCGAGCTAAGTTATTCATCTGTGAACAAGATGTGATTAAAAATTGTATGGCAAAATAGGATCAATTGCCGGTCTTTCAAATAGATATTTAATTATTATTAGACGTACAACGTACCATCCAGCAAGTTATCTCCAACTCCAATGTTTTTTTTTTTGGTTGCAAAGTGTGCAGGAAAAGTAAATTTATGATGCCAAAAAGGAGGCATATGTATACATAATGTGCCCATAATAACAGGCTTCTTTGGCCATTTGCCGCGCTTACCAAGCAGGACCATGTGCATTCACATGCACAAAGCATCTCAACAGCTGACCAACTCTATGCCAAAACAGATCATCTCACGCCACCAACACCACCAAATGGACTCTAATTCTTTGTTTCTTTGGCCAGTTCCATCACAATAACAGCAATCAGAAGAACACGCACGAGAAAACTGCAAGTCCCGTAAGTTTTGGGCTGCTTGGGGTTACAGAACTGGACAATAACGTCAGAAAGGAGCATTATCCAAAGCCAAATCCCAACTCCTAAAATAAGACATCACAAAAATCCCGATGGTAAAGGTATAATCCAGAGAACCAACACATTTCAGCTTGTACCCGCATCATATCAATTAACCTCAACCCTCTAATGGTAGCAATAGAATCTAGATGCTGGTACCAGGGTGTGAGGTTTATGAATATGGATCAACCCATCCCTACAAGCTGTCCTCTGGATAATAAATCAGTAGGATAAATCATTTCGCCACACACAAACTCTAATCTCTTCGCATCATATGGACAACATCAAAAGCCATTACATTTTAAGATTGAAAAATAAAAAAATCAACCGTTACCAATTCGGATACATTCAAAAGTATATCATCATTTCGGAGCATGACATCCAAAAATAAAATAAAATAAATAAAATAAAATAACGACAGGAGGGACACAATTTTAATAAAAATCCATAAAAAAATTCTTGTTGATATATCACTGGAATGCTAATAGGGAGAGAGAGGCAGCACACCAAATACATTGCCTCCCAAAGTGACACTCAATATCCTTTTATGCACTTTCATGTCATCACAGTTCTTGACACCTTGATTTATACCACTCTACAAAAGGAGCGAGAGAGCCAAAATATGATTACAGAATTTCCAACGCTATATAAACAGCAAGAAAACAACACAGCAGACATGATTTCATGAGTGCAAGGTATTTTAGTTTTGACTTGAGAAAAGACCAATATATAAATGATGCAATTTGAAAAGGGAAAAGATGAGGGGAAAAAAGAAAGAAAATACCCACTAATGCAGGATGCAAAACCTTTAACAATGTATAATGTCTCCCTGACCCGACAAAATGAATGTAAGACTAAGAAGTCAAGTGATGAGATGCAACCAACCATGACAGACTAACAGATGACCTGGACAATGCAAGACATTAGTTAACAAAATGAATGAGGAAAAACCAGGGAAGAAAATGGGTGCAGGAGAGGCCCATATGTGTATTACACTGCTGGGAAAGTTTGAAGTGTCATTCGTTGCTCCTGAACCACATCTTTGTAGCCACTCACTTCAAACCGTTAAAACCACGAGGGTGGTTTGGGATAACCTTCAATTTGATGCGATCTAAACCATAATATGGGTAGCAGAAATAATGACCAACCGATGGGACCTGTGCCATTTGGCATCGTAAAGCTTTTTCTACCCCTCCCTCAACAAATCAACCAGGTCCTTTAGTACGTTATCATCATGTATGCACCTTCGCCTGTTTCTGCAAATCCATCACTACCCACTTCCTCCGACCAAAAACCAAATGCGCCCAACCCCATGGTGCTGATGCAAGAGTTAGCAACAACTTGAAGACTGATGACTTCAGTTGTCTGAAAATGGTAAATGACCTGACAAGTATGCAACCCCGACCCCAACTCGACACACCCAATGCATGCAGGGACTTCAAAAAGCTAAAAATCATGCCAAGCGATGCTCAAACAGAAATGGCACGACTTATGGCCAACTTGGCCCATTCAGCAGATTCCTTAATCAAATGGTCATCTGAAGACAAGCATTCATTTAAAAAGTCTTTGCTTGACAGAGACTGCTGAATCAAAGAACCAGCATTACTTCCAAGTGTATCAGCAAGATCTCCAAGTACCCCGATGGCAGTTTTCATGACAACATCATCCCTAATTGGGAAACATAAAGAGTTAGTAACTAGGAAAAGAGGGGGGAAAAAAAAGAGGCACCTCATGTAAATAGCCGAGAAAATAAAAGTAAAGAAAGTAAAACTCACATGTCCTTCTCCATGTAAATGCTATCCAAGAACTGGAGGATGTGAGGAGCATAAGGCATCAAGAGCTGAGTTTTGGGCGAATTCTTAAAGCCTTGAAATATTCCAGAATAGGCCTCCAAGATGCCATTCCTCAAAAGGTTGGTATATTCTGTCATTTCATCATCTGCACCTGATGTGTGTGCAGACAATTCTGCAGCGCTCTGAAGCATGGGCATCGCATACATCAGATACTTCTCAAAGTTCTCCCCAATTGCCAGGGCTATGTCACCAAAACATGAAAAAATTGGAGGCTTCACAGATCGATGCAATTGATTACTTGATAAGTCCTTCAAAAGCTGTGTCATAATTCCATCACAGTAGGGCAGTATCTTATCCTCCAAGGCCCTGCATATATCACCTACAACACCTACTGTGACAGCACAGACTTGGTATTCCTCAAAATTCTGAAGACCCATTTCCAAATACTTATAAAACTCTTGCATGTATTTTGCAAAGTCCGGACCCGTTGCATAGGCAAGAGCACCAATAGCAAGCATAGCCTCTTCATGAACTGTGGCACTTCTGCAGGCAAACACTCTGAGAAAAAGACTCATAATCTGATCTGCATACTGCATAAAAACATATTTAGTAGGCTCTGACGACCCAAGCTTTTGGATGATAACCTGTAAACATCCACAAAGAAGGCCTTGTAGTTCATTTTGCTTTTCCCTTTCATCGGATGAAAGCTTCTGTGCTTCAAGAGTCTGGTGAAGCTCCATCATAATAACAGGAACCAGTTGCAACACCATGGGCGCTGTTTCATCAGTTGAACACCTCACCACTTCGTTCAAAGTCTCATAAGCAGCAGTTCTTAGACGTGATTCCCCAGCATCATCTCTGTGGGTGACAGTGAGAAGGGACTGAACAATTTCCTGGAAGAAAGGAGTCAGTGGAGATGATGAACCCACATCCTCATATCCTTGTGCAAGAAAATAGAGGGCACCGCAGGCCTTTTCTGCAACATTTGGTACATCCTTCATGCTCTGCAGCAGAACTGTAATGATCTGTTGACAGTTCGCATGAGTAATAATTGGTGTCTCCACGGTGGAACCATGAAGGAACTCAAATATTCTTCCAAGAGTCCAAGCTGTAGTGTCCTTGACATGATTGTTAGGGTCTTTCGTCAAGGCACTGAGCATAAAATTCAGGGCAACATTGACGGTAGGTGTCAACTTGTCAGGAGAAGGTCCTTCTAAGATGGACCCAAAGGCATATGTAGCAGCCTCTCTCTGTCTCCAGTCTGGTTTTGTTATGTTTTCTTCGATGAAAGGCATCACAAGAGGAACAATATCATCCCCGACTGTCCTTGCAACCAAGCCAAGGCATGTACCTCCAGCCATGGCAATATTCCAAGCTCCTTCATCCTGATCCTGATCCTCCTCTTGCTTTAAAAGAGTCTCCAACAACATGGGAACAAGGGCAGGGAGCGCCTGCTTGATGAAATAAAAGCAAGGAAGATCAGAATCCCCAGTAAAATCACCCCCATACTCTTCCAAAATATCAATTTCTTCATCACAGATAGAACTCCAGAACTCAATAGCTTGGAGTGCTACAGGTTCTTCATCTTCTTTCACCGCTTTTGCAGTGATGTTGAAGATATCCTGGATATACGGAGCTAATTTCTCATAATAGGTAGAGGAAATCGAAACCAAACACTCAAAAGCTGCCTGACGTATCTTCACTTCAGGCGACAAAGTAGCCTCACAGACAACTCTCATTATATAGTCACGCTCCATATCATTCGAGAAGTTTGCTTGAGCAAAACCTAGAGCGTTGTACAATGCTCGGGTGGCAGCAAGTCTGACATCATTATTCCCTTCAGATGCATTCATACCCTGAACCACAGCTGTCAATATTTTATTGACTTGATCTTGATCTACAACATCTGGAGAGACTTCCTCACACATATAACCAAGTGTTTCTAAGGTAGCTTGCTTTACATGAGCTGGAACCTGGTGAATGTTTGACAAAAGAGATCCAATCAGCTCAGGCCACTGTTTTTGTGGTAACTCAATGCCTGCAACTTTAGCTATGACTTGTGAAGCAGTGGAGCGAGCATCAGGCGCTGGGGATGACAATGTTTGCAGCAAGCATGTTTTAATCTGGTTTTTGACATTTGGGTCCAAGGACAACCATCTTTGAACAAGCTCAAACTTTCTATGCTGTTCCTTGGCATCCAATGCATTCTTAAGTATCAAACCTGCTAATTTACGACTATCAACTGGTTTCTCTTCACTAGCTAACTCTCCTGCTAGGGACAACAAGAAACCAGGCAGGTTTTGCTCCTGAAACTGTTTTAAACTCTCTTCGGCATGCTTCCTCGCATTTCCATCAACAGATTGTGCATTCAACAACACTTGTGTTATTTCCATTGCCATATTCTACCCAAAATACAAATGAAGCAATTAGTAAGAAACCAAAAAAAAATTATCACACAATCTTGTAAATTCCTCTAAGAAAAATAAAAAGGCATAAATAAAGAATTGAAGAAACAAAACATACAGAGCAAAAAGCAAACAAAACCAGCTACAACCATCCAAGTAATAAAAGACTGAAAGGCGAACCCAAAATGGCAAGTTTTAGAACACAGATAAAAAAAAATGGAAAGGAGAATTTCATTCTCCCTCAAGACTCTCTAGTTTCTATCCCTCCATCCCGTTCAAAAGATAACAAGAGGTTTTAAGACAAAACAATGTTCCTCTTCCTGTCCTCTGTACAACACCTCATGCCCCTCCATGCCCACCATGCACTGAGAGTTAATCTTCTAAATTCCAATAAGAATAATAATGGGCACATATGAAATATAGAACACAACTTCAATCATGACATGTGCACAAAATACAAAGTAAACCTAGGGCATAAAACAGAGATATATAATGGTTAATCATAAGCGGATTCAGAAAGGGCAAAAGGGTAATCAGAGTAATTAAAACAAACAATAAAAAATGGTCACTGTACCGAAACTTGGAAATTAATCCAAATCAGTCAAAACCTAGACTTTACGGATCTGATTTGATTACAATGTCAACCATATACTTTATCCCAATCACAGAAATTTTTGTTGGCCCGAATCGACCAAACGAAACCCATAACTTCCCAATCAAAATTCGCACTAATAACAATAACTGATCCATTAAGAAATCCCAAATTGACGCTGACTAACAAATCCACATCTAGAAACAATCAAACACCCACAACAGCAAACTAAAAAAAAGAAATCGATCCAATCAAAACCAAAACTTCGATTCACAGAAACAGATTAATAAACAAATCACTCCACATACACGGATAAAAATCAGAGTGAAGACCCCAAAAGCAAATCAGCTCAGGTAGGCAACACAAAACGCTAGATCGACTCGATTGAATAGTAAAATGAAGACTCAATTGCCAAAAAACCAGTAATATCACAAATTAGCATAAAAAACCCAAATTTAAGAAGCAGGAAATCAATTAATCAAAGATTAAGAGAAGATAAAGAAGAAATTTACCTTCAATTTTGTCGAATCGATGAACGAGAGTTGTAGAGTGACAGATCGGAAAGAGGGAAAGCGGCGCCTTTCTGAAACCCTAAGAGAGGAAGAAAGAGAGAGAAGACGCGGATGTAGAGCTGGAGTAGAATTATAAATCTCGCTCTATATCATCTTTCTTTCCCTGTGTTTATTATTGTTATTCTCTGTGACGCGGACCACTGTTGGTCTTTGTAGAGCGCATGTGAGATTATTGTTTTTCGTTAAAGCGTGTGGGCCCCACTAACCCATCTGCATATATGGGGAATTGTGGGTGACGTGCAGATCCGACGGCTGCACTTGTTTCTCTTTTTTGAGATTATTTTTCCCATATGGTCAAATAATCATATGACCATATCGCCCCTTTCGTCCTTTATGCTTCCTCTCTCTCTCTCTCTCTCTCTCTCTCTCTCTCTCTCTTTCTGTGTAAATTATTTATTTATTTATTTATTTTTCAGCTCATGAACCTAGTGGCTCAAAATCTCTTGGACCCTAAAATGGGTTATATTACGAACGATGCGGCTGAAATTAAAAAAAAACTATATATAAAAAATATTTATAAGTCACGGCTAATGAAATATCTATTCCCAACCTCCTCTAACCAAAATATATTTCTAAAATGATTTAAAAAGAATTATTGAGTATAATATTAATTACAATAATACTATATATTAAAATTTGACTGAAATAATTATTTAAAATGATTTAGAGATAAGGATAAATGATTATGTTGGTGATCGTATTATTCCTTAAAAAAATTGTAGTATAAATTTACTGTAAACCTTAAATATAAAGCTCGAATTCAAATATCTTATTTAAATTATATTTGTAAATTAAGTTCATGTCATTGATATTATTTATAATTTTCCTAATATCTTTTAAATCAGTATAAAAAATAATTTATACAAATTTAGATTAAATGCAGGCTTATCTTAGAATTACTATCCAAATTATAAAAGGTATGTACAGATCATATTGGTTTTGTATTATATTGGCACAATTTATGATATTTTATCATATTGAGTAATTTAAAATTTATTCATATTTATTTTTAAGTTACTATTTGGATTTTTAATTTGTAAATATATATACAGATTTTTCTATATTATATATATGATTTTGATGTGGTATGTTGAGATATTTCTATATGGAAAACACTTATGATAGAAGCAAAACCAGCATGAGTACTATTAGGATATTTATAGGTTATGTTGCATAGAAACGGAAATGAATACGAAGTAATTTTATAAAAATACAGGAAATAAAAATATAGATAAATATAAAAATATAAAAATATAAAAATATAAAAAATTTTATATAAATATTAATTATTTTGTAAAAAATAGAATAGTTATATTTTATAACAAAATTTAAAATGATTAAATATATAATTATTAATCATAAGATAATTAATTTCAAAAATAAAAATTATAAGTAACTAAATAAATAATTCTATGCATATGAAAAAATATATAATTATAGGAAATATAAGAATTTTTATATAAATATCAATTAATTTAACATATTAAAACGTTTCGAAAATAAAAATTTAATGAAACGAAAAAATGTTAATATTAAAAAATTTCTCTATAGAACAAAAGATGGTTGTAAAAAAAATGATAATGTTTAAATGGATGTGTGGAAAATTAGAAAAAATAGAATTAGAAATGAATAGATTCATAACAATTTGAGAGTTAGTACAATTGTAAATAAAATACGACAGTGTCGTTTGAAATGGTTTGGATATGTATAAAGAAAACTCAAAGATGCATCGGTTAAGAGAACCAAAAACTTAAATATAGGAGATCTAGTAAAACGTAATGGTAAATCGTTAAAAATTTAAATGTAAATTATCTGTAAAAATATAGAAATTAAGGATTTAGAAGAAAAAATTGTCTTGAATAGGATTGGATGACGTAAAAGAATGTACACAAATTAAATCAATATATTTTATACATTAATCTATTGATTTATTTATTTAATTTTCTTTTTCTTTTTCTTTTATTATTTATATATATATATATATATTTACTTATTTTATTTTTTATTTTTTTATATTTTGATTAAAACTTAATCTATACAATGGTTTACAAGTGTAGTTCATAAATTACAACCAAAGTGTATTATTTTAAATCTCGTCCGAACGGAGTCTTATCCCCAACTTAACCCCGACAAAAAATTGCACAAAACCTCCATTTCTCTCTCTTCACAAAACAAACCCGTCTCTTCCTTTCTCTACAAACCCTAGCTTATCCCTCTCCTTCTCTCCCCGCATTTCACTTCTAGAGAGAGAAAAATAAGATGCAGCCCTTATTTCATCGTCACCCAACATTTCTCTTGGAGCTCTTTGCTATCTACACTCCGGGGGCAGCTATGGTGGAGTAAAAATTGAAAGTAAGGGTTTCGCGGATGTGTGTGGAGGGAGAGAGAGAGAGAGGGGTTGTACTACCAGGATACATGTAGTTTGGAAGTTGACGGGGGAACGAATCCTAAGTGTGTATTCGTGTTAAGTTATTTGGAGTTACGGATAAGTTTCCTCTCATTTTAATATCTTAAATATCTCGAATCCTTTGAATTTAAATTTTGTATCAACATAAGATATTTTAAATCCTAAGATTTCAATTCAAATAATTTAAAATTCTCATGAGACGCAACCTAATGGACAGCGTTACGTGGGCATAAGTTATATTATCATAATCAATGTAGGTATGATGTAAATGGTGCATTTTCAAACCTTATAAAACACCATAAACTATAGATTTTTGACTAATTAGGGTGTGATGCAAATGTAAGGTGCATATTTAGAATGACGATAATGTAGTCACAAAATCTAACCCTTATATTTTAGACGTATTGTATCTATATTCTCAAAATTCATTTCCTTTTCAAGGATGTCGACTAATGTAGTTTATAAAATTTCAAAGGTAAAATGATACTAGATACCAATAGAATATACAAGAGATAGGTTTTAATGTTAATGGCATTATTTATAGGGCTAAATTTAATTATCTGTTTGGGTTGTTCATTAATTGTGCTGCAAAACTTTAGTAACATAACAATGATGATAGTGAGAGGAGGACTTGCTTGAAATGGCTTGAGTGAGAGGAGGACCCACAGATCATTTGTACTGAATTTAGGGAGCAATTTAAGCAAGAGGGCACTTGCTTGAAAGCACTAGGCAACTGGTGTCCCATGAAATAAATGCCAGTTGACGCTTTCATGTTTTTGATTTTTCCTCATTCACTTCAGCATTGAATTTCTAACATATTTCCTAGTACTTCATTCCTTTGTAAGAGAAAGGAATATGGTAGCTAAAAAGAAAGAGAGGGAGGACGAGAGGCAGACTTCAACCCTAACCATTTTCTTTCTTTCTTTCTTTCTTTCTTTCTTTCTTTCTTTCTTTCTTTCTTTCTTTCTTTCCCTCTTTCTTAACATTGTGGCATTTTAGCTATATCCAGAATCGACAATCTGGTTGTCTGATACCCCGTTGAGAAAAAAAGAAATTAAGAAATATTGTATTATTGAGTGTGTAAATAAATGTTGCAGACGGGCTATAGGTGTAGTTTATAATTTTGACAATAATAGAGAATATTTTTGTAAATATAGTATAATATTATGTTAATATTGTGTTATTGAAATTAAATAATGAGAATGAAAATAATACTTGACAAAAAGAGAATACTTTCTGGAGGTTAACAAAGAATAAGGTGAGGTGAAGTCATTTTGCAAAATGACCGCCCTCTCATGTGGATTCGGGTACAAAACAAATGAAGAAACTGAGGATCCAATTTTTGTCGGAACATCTGTGCAAACGTTCGTTTCTCGTGTTAATGTTAAACAACCTGTTATTAAATTTTTAATTAAATTTAAGATTTAAAATTTAAAAATAAAAAAAATTATATCTTCTGAATAGAACACTCAAATATATTTGAATTGAATTAATCAGAAAATGACTTCAGATAATGATAAGAGATAAAAAAATGTTAATGTTTGATATTGTCTAATTTCTCCACGAGGGACCCAATTAAAGATGAGAGTTTACGATGAGAAGCCCGGTTGAAATTCAAATCAATGGCCACTTGGTAATCACATTGAATACACAAAAAATTTAAGCCCGAAGGTCTTGCTGTTCTTAGACCCTCCCTTATGGCAGCATGACAAGAGGAGGCCCAGCCTAGATATCCACTAAAGTCGGTCATCGCTATAGCCATGCCCCTAATGATTTCTAGTTATTTCACCCACATCTGCTGGTCCCAGCCCAATCCGTGTTTGGCGAACCACCCCATTGGAGGAGGGTTTTATTTGAAGATCTTCGTTCTAACTGAATGAAGCAGATCAAGCTAATTTGCTATTTCTAGCATGTGGTGGTTTCTTATCCAATTTCATGTGCTACTATTGTCTAGAATGGACCTCAAAACTTCCGTGCTCACTTTAGGTGCTGTTCTTCGAACCATTTGGCTATCGAAATGAATAAATGAATTATACTTGTTCTCTCTGTTGGATGTAAATTCAAAAATAGCAGTAAATTGGAACCTTAGACGTGCAAGTATTGTATTGTTCTTAAAGATTATTTCATTGTATAAATATAATCTCTTAGAATTTAATATGATTTATATACTAAGTATATAACAGCAACAACAAAGAGAAGTTTCTCTGAAAATAAAACCCAGTATTAATTTATTTATAAGGAAGATAATTATCTTAACATTTTCTGAAAATAGTTAACATTTAATAAAATCTTAAAAGGGTAGAAGATAGTAACGTATGGTTAACAGATATTGTGGAAAATATCATGAAGCAGTAACAAAACATGGGGTAGAAGTGGGAGGTGTGAAACTAACTTGGTTGGATAAATATGGTTGAATTTGAGTAAAATACTATTTACCATGTAAACTATTATTATTTACAAAAATAAAAACAATATATATAAAAGAACCCAAACACTCGTACTCTTTTCAAGATATTTTTCAATCTTGATAATGAAAAATATTTTTTCACAAACAATCTAAAACCCCTTCAAAAATACTGCTATAACTCCTATTCAAACGTTTGTAGAGTTATATTTAGGGACAATTCTCTTAATATAGTTTTTTTTATTCATAAATTTCAAAATTAAAATTTGATTAAAAAATCTAATATTTTATTCTAATAAACCGTCTATTTGTTAATACTTGTTCAGTCTCTCTCTCTCTCTCTCAAATAACAATTTTGAATATATCAATATTGGTAAAGTAACAAATCAAAAAAGGAAAAACAACCGTTCAAATTTTTGAATATTTTATTGATATCGCTAATATTTTGGGATATACTAAAAATTTCATTAATCTCAAAAATAGATAAGTAAAAAAATATAAAAATTAAAAATTGATTTTATACTCAAGTTGGGTTAATATTTGATTTCATACACAGACCCACTTCAAATATATTACCACATAATATTGATAGACAAGGAAAAACTAATTAGAAGATACAATTAGTCAAAAATAATTTGATCGATTTGATCGTTAAAATTACTATGTCAATAATATGAAATTTTCCTTTCAAAGTTTTTTTTTTTATTTTTATTAAATGCCATTTTTAACCTACCTTTATTTGCACTTCTATTTTTTTTTATACAGATATTTAAATCTGAAATCATCAAGTTGGGAGAGAAAATTTGTATCACTAGATTGTTCTCTTAGGGACGATTTACACTTCTATTCCTTAAGAGAATGACGGGACCATTTTTTATATCTTAAAAGAATTAATCATGACAAAGAAAAGGCCCACGAAAATTTTCCAATAATTAAACTTCTAAAAATTAATATGGTAGGCGTTGCTCCCATTTTCTAAAAGATTATTATGACTTCCACCCCTATCCGTGCGAATATAGCCAATTAAATCTGCAAAAGAAACTGTAATATTCTCACTTTGTGAATTGTAAAAACCTAAAGAGAAAAATGAATACAAGCTATTGATGAGGAAAAAACCATTTTACATTGTCAAATATTAAGGAAATTAACCTGAAAATTTGTAAATATTAAAATTTTTGTAAAACTTTGGACTTTCGTGTACAATTGACCAGGAGATTAATCGCCAAGAAAACTCTAACTCCTTTGTATAATTTAAATCTGTGAACCTAAAAGAGGGAAAAAAAGAAAAATAACCCAAGTGTTGGCAAAAATTGAAAATTAGAAGTTTTCATAAATTGTTAGTAGACAGATGAAGCTTAATTTTTTACTCCCATTTTTGGCTAAAATAATTAAGGAACTCCCTTAATCTGTTTCGGGGAAAAAAAAGGCTTAAATTTAAAGCTAGCTAAGGATTATGGGTGTAGAAGACTGAGAAAAAAAAAATCACCATTTGGGCCATCTTGATCTTCTTCTCATCATCTAATGCATAATGTTGTTGAATGGCCAGAGAGAGAAAGAGAAGAGAGAGAGGTTCATCTTCAAAGCTCATCATGGAGATCCTCGTAGTCATCGTCGTAGTCATAATCGTATTTGCCATCTTGAACGACAGTGCTATAGAAAAGAAGCTCATGATTCAACATCTCGTCCAGTGACAGCTTCCCATCTTTATTATCATCAGCCTATATTTTAAATATCAAATATCAAATTTTTAGTACATATCAAAAGAAAATTCTAAAATCTCTCTCTCTCTCTCTCGCTTCCTTGTTTACATGTATACGTATATTATATATATGAACTCCTAGCATTAAAATTAATTAAGCGGCGAACACGTGTCGTTATGTACTTTTGAAACTTAATTTCTATTTAATTGTTAATTACTAAAAAATATATTAATCGTAATATAAATATACTAGAAGCAAAGATATGTGTAGAATAATACATGGCAACATGGATATAGAAAACCAGACCTCATAAATTAGATACTTTGTGTAGTATTTGGCATTGGACACTTCCCCAGGGTAAAGGTATAGCATTATGGATCTCAACTCATCTGCTTCCAAAACCCTGCACATAAACTTGATTTCATTAAGGTCACATTAGAAGTACTAAAAAATGATAAGCATAAGTACTCAAATCTCAAACCTGTCCTTGTCCAAATCAAGCTGAGCAAATATTTCTTCTGGTGAAGGAGGATCATCTCCACCATTTTCAAACTCAAAATAGTTTCTGTAAGTGTCATAGGCTCGATCGCGGAACTCTTCCAAGCTGAGCTTTCCATCACTATTACTGTCCAGTTGCCTGTATTTCAAAAACCATTTTTCATCCACAAATTCATGTGAAATGTGAGGAATCTAACTAAGTTTGATTATCTCTCTTTTTTTTTTTTAATTTGGAGAAATTATGGTATTGTCTATAGGTCAAATGGAAAATAAAGGAGATGATGTAAGTCTAACTTGATCTTCTCCCTTAGTAGCCATTTCTGAATCTCTTTGTTTTTACTGTCTTCGGGGTGCAAGAAGCTGCAAAATAAAAGGGAATATTTTTATTTTATTAATAAAACAGAGGACAAATTGAAATTGGAAACAACAAAAATAGATTATGAGAAATAAAAAGCACTACTCATTGAACTCATCAAGATTCAAAGTGCCGTCTCTGTCAGTATCCGCATTGGCAAATTGCTCCTTCCACCATCCTGCTTCGCCATGTAACATTCCATCCTTCTCTGTTTTTCCAAAGAAGATATTAAAAACAAAAAAAAACTCTGTTTGGTCAAATTGTCCTTGAATCTCCCCATTAAAGAAGAAAAAAAGAAAGTCACACACATAGATAAGTTTGTTCCGACACAATGATTTAAGCTCATGGAGACCTTTTTCTTTCTACTATGCGGCTTTTAGAACTCTCCACCTTAATAGCTAACTATTAAATTAGGAATTAAGTTTTATTTTAATATTGTATTAGAGCCACCTTAAACCTGGTGGGGATGTTATCAAAACTAATATATCATCCTAGAACTCTATATAATAGTAGTTAGCAAGTTAAAAATTTTGTGTTTTCCTAAGAAGAATTAATTGAATGGCGGACCTTATCGGCTAAACCAACTAAAACCCTGAAATTGTTTAAATGGATTTCTATATAATCAAGGTTGTACTTGTAGATTTTTTAAGGAAAATGTAAATTGACACAGCAAATTACCCATCTCCTCGTCTGTCAAATGAGGAAGATATTCCTTGAGAGAAACAGCTCGATCACCGTCCTGATCATATGACAAAAGGTGCTTTTTTGTGCGGAAAAACAAGCGATCAATGGCTTGTTCAACATTCCAATTCTCGAGCTCACTTTGATCAACGAACCCATCTTTAGGCGAAGTGTCAAGCAATGGGAACAACACAAACAACCTCAACGTAATATTTAATTTGCCTGCATCATTCAGAAAATCATTGAAATCGCCCACGCCAGCTCCGGATACATTAAGGTTGTCTGATGAGCTCGAAATGGGAGATAATGATGATGCATTTGTTGCTTGTTCTTTTAGAATCTCTGCCTTCCAAACTAGAGGGTCAAATGAGGCGTGCTTGAGGCCGAAACGGCGGCTTAGAGGGAGATCGTTGTGGGATTTTTTGGGGCGGGCAGAGAGCGTGAATAGGAGGAAGACGGCGGTGACGAGGGTGTACACCACCGCCTTCGACATTTGCCGGTGGGATTTCACCGGTGGGGGTGAGAGAGAGAGAGAGATCCTATAACGTGAGGTTGTCTTTTGGCGGTTAGGAGGGGAAAGAGGCAACGCAAAAAAATTAGTGTTTTTTGTGTCTAGTGCTTTTGTTTAGAAGGTGTGCGCGTGCCGGAGGGTTGATGGTTGGTGGTTGAAATTGCATTTGGCTTTGGATCACTTAAGGTCGCAATCGGAAGGTGGGATAGAATTATATTAGCGTAAATAAAATTATAAATATATATTAATATTATGTATGATATTATAGAATATAACATAATAAAGTTATATTATATTAGATATATATTTAAATATACACGTGTGTGTGTGTGTACCAATATATTTTTATGTACGCGTTTATATGCATATTCATATATTTATTTGTAAATGCAATATGTATATATAAATAATTGACCAGAACCATAAATAGCCTCTGAAGTAATTCTTCCAAATTTTGTCGTTGTCAATTATGTTCAAAACTTTTAAATAAATGTCTATTAATTCCATAAATTAAAAAAAAAAAACATTAGGATTCATCTATTAAAAAGGTCATATCCAAGACACTTGACCCAAGTTCCTTGTCTTCTTCCCCTCTCTCTTCGAAACAACACATTTTAGGAATAATATTTTGGTGACAATTTCAGTTTAGAGAATTAAAATTGGTAAAAAAAAATTATTAAAATTATTATTGGGGATAGCAAAGTAGAAAGTTAAAATAGTTTGTCAAAAAATATTGAATTAATTATTGCTGAAATTTTTAACAATTAATAGTTATATTAATCATGATTTAATAATTATCAACCTTCCCATACTTTACCGATCCGGATAAAATTACTGGAATTTATTTTATTTTATTTTTTAATTTTGTATAGGCATGGAAGAACTTGCTATAATTGTCCCCTCGAGGTCCTAGCTAACTTAAAGCAACAAGGTCAAACAGATTGAACCCTAGTAGGGTAGTGATTGACCTAGTCCCATAAACCTCGGTTTCCTATTTTCGACCGTGGAATGGAGAATCCAACGGCTAAGATCACCCCAACACAAAATCCATTCGACATTGTCCTCAAAACCCGATTGGGCCACGTCATTAAATTGGACGTAACGAGAAAATTAACCTCCCAGACACGTAAATGCTCCTCTTCCATAAACCTCGTCCCATGACGTTCTTAGCGAACGCGAACATTAAACATGAATCTCCCACGTACACGGAAATGCTCATACTGTGAACCTCGTCCTCCTTAATCACATTTTTCGTGTTACGAGAAACAAAGTGGTCGGAGATCAAAGGAAGAAGACAACAATGGAGCAAACAAGTTCTTTTATTGTTCTAGGGATCGTTCTTTTGGGTAGGTCTCTTCTTTGTTTGATTTGATTTTCTATCTGGGGTTGTAGAATTTTAGGTGGATATATATATTTTCGTATCTGTTGTTTTCTTTTTGTGGGTTTTTGTTTTAAGTGTATTTGAGTACTCACATTCTTTTCACATTAATGTTCATGTTAATTGTGTGAACTTGAAATTTCACAGGTTTCCCATTTTGTAATCTTGTTTACATCACAAAATTTAGGTTTTTCACAATATCAGACATATAATGACGACATAGAGTAGTTTGATGAGGACGAAATTCATTTACCATATGAAATGATATGCTATAATCTGAGTGTGCGTGTGTAAAATTCTCCACATACATAGTCATAGTAATTTGAAATTAGTATACAACTATCAAAGTTCAAAGCAGATTCATAGTGGTACTTTTGGATCAATGATCTCTCTCTATGCTATTTGTAACATTATTGCATTTTCTGCATTCAACCTTTTTTCCCCTTATGGTTCAGGCTTCTTTCTATTATACTAAATGTACTTGTGATATGCATAAATTTGCGTGCCAAACAACATTTAACAGCTTAAATGAAAAACCTAATTTGGTTTGTTAGTGGATAGACAGAAAAATGGAAGCCAAGTTATCCATCTTGAGCTTAGATTTGTGGCAATCTTTTTGTTCTTAGATTTTGTTTAAGGACAATGTCTTACTGCCAATATTCCTTTAAAATTTATGATTGGCTTTGATATCAAATACTTTATGTAAGAATAGTTCACTTCAACTCCATCAATCACTTCCATTGTGGAGGAGCAGACTGATCCATCCTGCCACAATCATCTTTACACCATCCTAAGAATTCAAGAATGCATATGGGGCCAGCAATCAGCCTAAGGCATAAAAAAATGACGGTCTACCTAACCAAATATAACCAAAGACTTGCCACAACACTGACCCTATACGCCAACATGGCATTGCAATTCTTCTAAGGTATAAAAACAATCATTATCAAGCTATTTAAGGTCCACAAGGGAAAAATATATCTGAACAATTTTGTGGCACCGACGCCGTCGGAAGACAATACCGATTAGAGAATATAACTGTATTAGCACAGAAGCCTTTAGTAAGGCACATTGTATTTGTTGTATCTGGCCAGGTGCCCACAGCAAAGAGAGCACATATGTTTGCTTCTTCAAAATCTTAAGCAACCTCTCCGATGCTCTAAATTTAGCAAAAGGAGTATTTGTGGTGATGAACTAAGAACTCGTGTTAGTAATCAACAACTCAGCCAAAACAAATGCACTTTGCAAATAAAGCTTTATATATAGCATGTACATCCACCAGAATTTTCTTGGAGCAGGCCCTACTAGAAAACATTATTCAATTGTTTTTGCTGAGCTGCACATCCAAGGCCAGTTTGACTCGCATAGATCACAAGGGGTATCTCCTTCATTGTCCTTGATATCCACATCTGCCTTTTGCTTCACAAGAAATTCTGCAATGTCTTTCCTCTCACAGACAGCAGCATAATGCAATGGGGTTTGGCCATCATTGTCCTGACGAGAGTGTAACAGAAAATGCAATCAGAACTTCAATCTCAGTCAGAATTACTAGTAGTAGAGCATAAATTATAGTTGTAGAACTTCTAGGTTAATAGAATCAAAGGCCTCAGCATAATTGAGATGATCAGAAGAAAGATGATGGGTGTGTTTTAGCATGGACGAAGATTTGGGTCAAATCTTTTATTAACAACGAACAAATATAGCAAGCATGGACTCGCTGAAGAGAACTACACTGACTAATAGCCAAACAACTTGGAAAAAGATCTCTCAAAGTAACAATCACAAATGCATAGTTGCTGAGAAAGCTCTCTTCTCCTCCTCCCAATCCTCCCAATCCAAAAGGTCTCAATGGAAACCTTCACCATTAAGCTTGTCAAATCCATTGTATGAAGTTTGAAAATTTGCAGCATAAGATCCTCTGGTGCTTCCCCAACAAGAAAGGGGAGGTTTTTATCATTGGCTTAGAAGAAAGTTATACTCATCAGATCATCCTCAAGAATGAACTATCCTCATTTCTCAGACGTGGACAACTGTTTAGCTGCCACTTTTTTGCCATAGTTCAATCTTCATTTCTATCTCACAAGTTACAACCCTAAGAAAAATGACTATGGGCACAATATCAGCAACAGGGAATGTTTTTCAAGGTTGTTTCCAGATTTGAACCCTAGTCTCCGCATGAATATGCAAAGAAGGATATAACATCTGTCAAGAGAACCCAAATTGGTGGCACAGGTTTTTGGGCATCAAAATCACAACTCAGAATCAACTACTTTGGATCCCAAGAAGAGCCAACTTGATTGTTTGTAATGATCAGTACAAAGATAATAGAGTCTCTAAACAACTCATGAGAATACCTGTTGTAAGTAAGAACCTATTGGCTAAAAATAGCAACAAGAAGTTAAAATACCTTTGCATTTACATCAGCATTTCTACTGACAAGAAGTTCTGTGACATTAAGGTGACCACGATCTACAGCCCAGTGCAATGGTGTCCGACCCTCGCTATCTAAAACCAGTTAAGGAAAAACTTGTCAAAAGTTGAAAATGAGAATATCCTCTATTGCATGCCCTGGTTAACTGAAAGTTTCATTTTTCTACAAGCTTTTGAAGATTGTAAACAACCAAGATAGATACAAAATAGAGGTCCACAAATTTTCATTTAAACTACCATTGTAGATGTTCATTTGTCGGACAAAAGCTAGCTTTCTAAAAGGTCAATTTGAACATTTTAGCTTCTCTAGTAATCTCAAAAATCCTGAAAAAAGTTCGCAACAATGGGGCAAGGACAATATGACACATCAAAGTAATAAAAATTTTCCATTACTATAAGGTTACAATTACAAAATGTTGTATCATGTCACGTGCAAGAAAGAGCATAAACACGATCATTTGAAGAGTGTCAATGCAACATAAGTTTCCAATGCTACTTGAAGCTGAAATATATGCCTCGGATCACAACGTTGCCTAAAGGAACACAACTCAAACAAGAAACCTACGACAAACGAAGCACAATAGCAAAAGCAAGATTACTACCCGAAGTTATGGATCAATAAGATGATGCAGACAAACCTTTCATGTCAACAGATGTCCCACTCTCCAGACACTTAAGCAAATTGTCAATTTCCCCTTCCCTCGCAAAAGCATGAATAACATCCATTTTCCTGGATGGCAATGAAGTTCAACGCTTATATCAAACACAGATCCAAATTGTTGAAAGACTACTTATTATTCAAGAGATTCACATTTCTAACACCAAATAAATAAATAAGTAGATCAGCAAACCACTTCCCAAGCACACCCCAGAAAATCGCCTTATCAGATATTAGTTACTGAGTTTAGAAACTTAGGATACTTAGTTCATCAATACACATTTTTAGCACCAGAAAGATGAAGGCTTTCAAAGCTAATGTCCTCAATGCCAATCTACATAAAACCCCCAATATATTTGTATGGGCTTCACACTCACAATACAATAAGTTTCTTCTGCTCGAAATTATAAAAAGTAACAGATGTACTGGTCCAACCAAACAAGGTTCCAGGAAGACCAAATTGGGTTCTGGATAAGCAATCACTTTCAAATTTGCACACCAAACTCAAATATGATTATTCTTTTGTTAGTATTGTTATTACAATTAATATCTTTTTTAATATCTCCATTGCACCAACATATATATACATGTATATATATATCCTACATCAAAATTCCCTAAGGTTATTCGCAAAAATTTCAACATCACTTTCAAAATAAATTATAATATCAATTCCAATTCTTTGTTAGGGAACATAATAAAATACTAATTGAAGGTGGAGGGTTGGGGGGGCAGGGAGCTTTGGCAGTGGTGTTTGAACAAGACTTCCATAATTAACTTAGTCCTATCCCTTTCTTTTTATCTATCACAGAGAGTCCAAGAAGAGAATATGAAGCTAGGGCTTGAAACAAGGTCAGCAACAAGAGAAAGAGCCACCAGTAAATGCAATGTATTTTCCGAGGACACAGTAACAAGGGCCACATTGAGATATATTGCATAACTGTGTCAATATGGTGCAAAAAGGGCATACCGATCTGACTCCAAGTAAAACAGCTCATTATCAAATTCTTTGAACCTAACATAGTGGCAGCCAACTGTGGACCTTATACATGGTGATGCAGAAAGGACCAAGACTCAAGATGGCTGCACTCAATTTAGATTCCAAAGTATCATATTATGGTCAGATGACATAGCAATCACCACATACATGAGACAAGAATGTCCACCTTTGACGTGCCTAACTACTGAGAATCAAAGTGACAAGAAACATACTGCAAAATCCAAGACTTTGCTCACTAGCTACCAAAAAGATAATAGCTCAGTTGTAACCATGTAGAGACGAACTTTCTAATGAGTGTGCACAACAAGTCTGATTTTGCATATACAATGCATAAAACTATCTTGACAAGAAATGCTGGAGTGTTGGCAGAAAAAATGGAGAAAAGTATTTCATACCAATAACATCCAGACATAGTGAATTTTTGAAACTTACGATTCATTTTCAGATTCCTCCTCATACTCAAAGGTGCTGAAAACAGGACCCATTGGACTTTTGGCATCTTTTCCTTGTACATCAAGATCTCCACCTTTGTTCCTCTAGTTACCAAAAAAGACAAGACAAATCAATGAGGAATTCAATGAAAATCATAATGATGACAATTAGCATAATAAGCAATATGAGCTCAAGAAGAAGAAAGATTGAGATCTCACAATGCTGGACCCAGAAGCCCAAGTAGGATATAGCTCCGTAACAATGTCGATGTACCTCTGCATTGCTTCTTCTGGAGGCATGGTTCCCAATTTCTGCCATGCTAGCCTGGCAGAAATCATAGTAAATAAAAAAAAAATTAGCCCCATGGTGGCACTTATCAATGCATAGAAAACTCATTCCCAGGTGTAGTCTACATGATAAGAACCTCTCAACTTCCATGCTTAACTCATGCTAGCAATGAATGAATGCCATGTTATGCATAACACATGCATATACAATGTTTATTCTCAGCTGTCTTAGGCTTGATTCTCTTGGAAGAAATAATAGTAAATCAAAAAAGAAATAGCTTCATGATTGCACTAATGAACGCACATAACACTCATTTCCAGGTGCATGATAAGGACCTGTAGTCTCAACCCTACATGCTTAAGTCGTGCTGGCATTCGTGAATGCTATGTCATGCATAACACTCATATGCATTTATAATGTTGATTCTCAGCTATCTTAGGTTTGATTGTGCAATTTTCTCAAATTTCAATTTAAACACCAAAGCAAGCCGTGTAACAAAGAAACACATGCAGGCATACCAAAACACATGCGTACGTGCTCACACCCACACACAAACATGTGCCTCAAAGCAGCCACGAAAAGACAAACCATTTTGCACGAGCAGTAATTTTTAGGGCAGATGGCTGAGGTGCACTGCACGGTCCTTCAGTGGCAATCTTGTACAATCCATACAGTTGCAACTGGATATCATTTGAAACCTTCTGTGATAACCTATCTGCAGCAGAAGCAGCTACAAAAGCAGTGGCAGCACTAAATGTCTCATCTAATTCAGTGCTCTCAACACCTTCCCAATCATCATTATCATCCTCTTCATCTTCAAGACCAACTTCACTCACAATTTTCTCACACCCTTCACTATGCTTTTCAACAACGGCCATTTCCTTTTCAGAAGCTCCATAATTCTTCAAATTTGAAGCAACCAAATCATCAGCAGCCGATTTGGGCTCATTGCTTTCATCAATACCTGAGAGTTTCTGCTCGGAAGCTTCATGTACAATCCTAAGATTCTCATCTTTAAATGAAATCACAATTGATATAAGTTTTGCTAGAAGGTAAGAGAAAATGACGCCTATGAATACCGACTGAACCAAAGCGAACCACTCCCCCATTCTCAGTTAGACACCCAAAAAATACTGAAACAACAAAACAGAGACCTCAGAGAACAATTAAAACAAATTCGCTCAAAAATACAGGGGAAACACATACAAATCAAAACCCAGAAAACAATATCTAAATGGATACGCATACAATTATAAATTATATTAAAAGTTAAAAAACAATCGTACCAATCAAGACCTAGAAATAAGCCCAAAAAAAGGATGAAAAATCATAAATTCGAGTAAATATATTGCTAATAACAACAGATCATGTTTAAAAAGAAAATCAGAATATAAATTAATAATCAGAAACTAGTATAAATTATATTTAAACAAAAAGAAAATCATTGGTAAAAAAACCCAAACCCCACAAAAGGAGGATCAAAACCCAGTTGAGAAATTACGTCAGAAACCCTAGAAATTCAACAAAATTGGAGATAAGTAAAGCACCCATTTGGAATTATATTAAAAGGGAAAAACAACAACGAGTTGCAAAACCCTAATAAGTAACATGTGGTGACATGCGGTGTAAGAATGACAAGAAAGAAATTAAAAATGGAAGTAGAAGAACAGAGAGAGGGAACGTCTCACCTTCTTGAGCACGAAGTATTGGGGAAAGACTGTTTGATATTCGTTATCGTTTGCACCTCCCAAAGGTTTCCTTCGGAGAGAGAGAGAGAAAGAGAAGAGAGAGAGAGATGATTAGATTGACTATAACTTTGATTAAGAAAGTTAAAAAATTTTGAAACTACACTTTTCTCTCTCTGAAACTTGGTTTCCACCAAACGGGCTCAAACGTGATTACAGATGTTAACTCCACCTGCCTGATTTTCTCTGCATTGTGCCTACGTACGTTTCCATCATCTTGCGTCGGCTCCGAACATTTCCTTTTTCTTTTTAATTTTTAATTACCGCTATTGTATACATTACTTAGGAAATTTATTTTTATTTTTATTGAATTTTTTAGTATGATTTTATTTGGGCTTTTCTATGCTCAGGTTTTAACAATGTCCAAGCTTCAAGCACATTGAGATCTAACTTTTCCTCTGCACATAACCCTTTCCAACCAAGTCTAGTATAGGCATAAATCACTTTTTAAAGATATTTTGGTACCATTTCAAGAATTTTTATTAAGATTGTAGATATTTTTTTCAAATGAAAACATAGAAAAATTTATAATTTATTGATTTTACATGCTAAATGAGTTCATCAAATCAATGTTTTTAAAACTGAGCCGATAAATAATTCGATCACTTTATCGATTCATTAGTTTATTAATCAGACCGATCAAATCATTTTACGAATCGAATGAAATTACCATGATATCATATATTTTAAAATAAAATAAATTTCATATATTTTGATTTAAAAATAAATTTATTCTATCGGTAACACATAAAAAATAATGCCTATAATGAAAAACCGATTGGATCGATTTGAACAATTTTTTGATTTTATCTGTTTTGATCGATTTTAAACGATTTTGATTAAATTAAATTTTATTTAATTTAATAATGAATATCGAATTGAACTATACAATGATTCCTGATTGAACTGACTGCTCCAACCCGATTCTAAAAACATCCGTCAAAATATTAGGGTTCTGAAGGTTTTACACAAAATCTTGATTTCATAGCTATCACACTATAAGACTCAAGTTTGAACTCATTGTCTTGATAACAGAGAACACTTATTCTTGCGTGGGCATCTTAAAGAATAGATCGCAAAGAATTGCAAAAGCATGCATTACGTATATTTCAACCTTGAAAATTATTTTCTTTCTAATTAGATCTTTTTAGTATAGTGTTTGCAATTTCTTCTTCTTCTTCTTCTTCTTCTTCTTCTTCTTCTTCTTCTTCTTCTTCTTCTTCTTCTTCTTCTTCTTCTTCTTCTTCTTCTTTTCCTCAGTATTTTGTCAAAGCGGACGAGAAGGTCTTGAACCTGTATTGCTCAAACTCACCAAATATCAATTAACATGTATTACAAATAAACTATATCTTCTATATATATATATATATATATATATATATATATATATATATATATTTTATTATTAGTTTATGTGATCAAAATAGGAAAAAAAAAAAAAGAGCAGAGACGCATCTCCAAGTTGAAGCCCACATTTGAAAAGCACCATTCAAGCTTCATCGTCCTTTTATCATTCAAATGCAAAGGGGATAAAAACATTATTTGCAAATACCTGAAGAACTGTTTATTCTGGCAACGACTTAACGTCCTCGACTGGTGAAAATAAAAAATAAAATTAAGAGTACAAGCAGTGTTGGAATTAATGACCAGAAGCCTCCGGTTCTGACCGTCCCCGGCGCTGCAAAAAGGGGAAAAAATCATAAAGTCCTAAAGTGTACTTGAAATCCATTTACGTAAGCCAAATATTTGCAACTAGATACGTAGATGCATCCCTTTTATTTATTTATTTATTTATTTATTTCATAAGAATTAATCGATTTTTAAAATTATATTCTAACTAATACGATCCGACTTATTATTAAATTTTTAAAAAAAATTCTTTTTATATAATTATTTTTATTTTTAATATTTAAATCTAAATTTTAATTAAAAGATTTAATATTCTTTTGCTTAAATCATTTGAGTTTATTTTGTTCAAAGTCATGTAATGAAATCACAAAGTACTAAAGTGTCTAAATCATCAATACCAGGTGAAACATCAATTTCTTTATTAACCCTAGTTCATGGGCTTTTAAAAGGACAAAGGGTATCTTTTACCTTCAATGATGCTGGAAGTGACACGTATAACTAGCCATATTGTTGCAGGAACAAGAAGCCACATCATGCTATTCCCAACCTGCTGAGGATATCCATCTGGATTATATATCATTGTGCTATCTACAAAAATATTGGATCCTGGAAGTGGAGTCCCAAGTCAAAATCTGTAAACTTTTGAGACTGAACTGACAAGGTTTGGATTGCATATTTATATTCATCAAAAGGGAATGAATAAGGTAAGTGAATAGTAATGAAGACAAATCTATTATTTGAGCATGCTCATGCACATGCTTGATATTTAAATTCATGCCCGTATAATGTTTTCGGGCAATGATATCCATCCACATCAATACACCACCAAGATTCATTTGGAAACAATTGGAAAGCTCTTCTATAAAGGGTCTTATCATAATTCGAATCGGAATAATTGAAATATAACTTTAAATACTGATCCGTTAAACATAAAAAAAATTTAAAAATAACTAGATTTAAATCAAATTCATATTTTAATTTTAGTAATTTGACTAACTTATGAATGAAAAATAAACAGAAAAAAAAAGATCTTTAATAAAATTTGTAATACACTAAACCAGCGACATAACTTTTTTTCTTTAATTTTATTTTATTTTTTTTGTTACAAGGAGAGAAAAACACCAACTAACCTCTAAAAGAAGTCAACCCTCTCATGTCTCTCAAGAGAAGCCTGTAAACCTCACCGGGAAGAGAGTGAAACTTATGAACCCGTGGAGGGTAGGAGTGATCTAGTTTAGCAATTGTGTTAACACAAAGATTTTCTTGTCAAGGCACATGTCGGACATCACGAACAGACAGATTTCGTATTAGTATTCTACACTCCCTCAATAAAAGAGATTGAGGATGAATTGTCGAGTTGTCAGACATCAACGCCTGCATGACCCAGTATGAATCAAGCTCTAAAATCAAAGGTAAGTAACTTGTACTCCAACAAGATATAGTGACCTTCATACACTGCATATAGTTCTGCCATCTTGTGGTTTACAACTCCCAAATTAAACGTGAATCCCATAATCCAAAACCCATGTCCGTCCCCAAGAACTCCACAGCACTTGCCAAACTTAAATGATGATAGCATGAACCGTCAGTATTGAACTTAAAGTAACATGTAGGAGGAGGGTAACAACAAATCCAGCTCGAAGAAATAGCAACAAAGGAATTTCGAGCATGGGCAACCACGTAATGGACAACTTTCTCCGGAGAGAAATCTATCCCCTCAAAGACTACCTGACATCTAGTCCTCCAAAGAAACCATACCATGGAACCAAAAAGAAGAGTCCAAGGATGATCCATGTGAATACCATGAGAGCAACAATTTTTCCTCAATCAGCTAAATGTGTCTTCCATTGAGAATGCTAAACGATGAAGATAAGATTTGACAAGCGGTAAGTCCCAAGCCTCACGACTCCTACCACAATCCCTCAAAAGATGAACCATCTTCTCCTCTGATGAACCACATAATGGACATTGAGCATCAACAGCAAAAGCCCTTCGAACCCGTTCATAAGTTGTCTAAGACTTTATTATAAGCAGCTGTCCATATGAGAATTGAACTCGTTCCGGGCACTTTTATCGCCAAACCCAACACCAATCACGAGAATCCTAATTATCTGCTACCTCTTGAGCATAAACCAAACCCGTGAAACATCCACTTCTGCCCAATATACCTCATCTCTCGCCCCAGGATCCCGTGGAATGGGAAACCCTTGGACCTCATCCATTCACTCACGGGAAATAATAACCAATGATAGCCTATCAAAATCCCATTACCCTCGGGAGTAATAAACCGATTAACCATTATGGAATCTGCATCCTCCCCTATCTCGTCTTCACGGCCAAACAACAAAGGTTGAAGACCAACCCAATGATCTAACCGGAATCTAATTCTCGAACAATCTCCAGCCTGCCACCGAAGACCCCTCACTATAAAATCTCGGGTGTGTAAGATACCTCTCTATAAGTCCGAGCAACCCCTACACTTGATATATGAAATTAAGTGCCTACCCTAAATATATTTCCCTATCAGAACTTTGCACTAAAGAGCTGACTCCTCTGTTAATAGGCCCCATCCCAACTTAGCAAGGAAGGCTAAGCAAGGAAGGCTAGGTTAACATCCCTGCTTTTACATAGACCCAGACCCATAACACCCTTCTTGCGAGGGAAGCACACGTCATCCCATCCTATAGTGTGAACTCGTCTGGAAATATTAGTATCGTCCCCAAGAAAACTACGACTCCACTCATCCAATTGATTGCATGTGAATTCCGAAAGCCAAGACACCAGCATAACATAAGAGGAAATCGATGAGGACGTCGCCTGAATTAGGGTCTTTCTCCCAGCTGCGCAAAGCAACTTCATTTTCCCTGCAGTATTTTTTTTTCTTTTTCTATTTAATGTTGTCCACAATACAGAAATCTAAATAATCATAAATTAGACAAAAGAAGTGGACAAGTCTGTCGATGTTCCTGGGCCCTTTCGCAATTCCATTCCAACAAGATTTCTGATCCAACTTCAATAATTGCACTTTCCGTAACCTGAAATATTACCCAAAACATGTTTTTTTTCATCATTAGAGAAGTTCCTAGTTGATTTCATTATTGCTATGTTATAGTCCTGTGCCTGGTATATAGCTGATTATGCACATACCAAATAACTTTATAAAATCACAATGCATGGGTCTCCTAACTCTACCTGCTAGGTGAGCCAGGGCTCGATGTGAAATGAAATTTACAATTTTTAGTTTAGATTTTATATTTATAAATTTTACATTAATTAACTCAATTTTGTATGAGATACATAAATTTAAGAACTCTCGTAATTAATTTTGAAAATAAAAATCTAATTCCATTAAGTTTATGCCAAATTTTATATTGAAAATAAAAATCTAATTCCAAGCACATGAGCAAAATCACAATCAAAATCATGCCTCCCCATAGTTTGATAATAAGCATTCATGGCAGAAGCGGCAACCGCTCGAACCGTATTGGGAAGAAAACACTGACCCCCTTCTTGAATCTCTCTGCAATACTCAATCCCCAACCCGCAAACATAATCAATATTCCTCTGCAAGTCCTCTGTCTTTGCCCCTGGTTTCGGCAAACAACATCTCTGTTTTCCGTCACTCTGCAGGGGCGTCGGAGATGGATTCGAAGCCAGCAGACTTGTTCTGGCCTGTCACAATCAAACGATTTCAAACCGTTTAAACAGAGAAAACCATAAACAGAAAAAATATATGTACTTAATTCAGTTTACAAGCATACGTTCGCAAATCAGCAGAGATTTATGAATTCATTATAATTGATAAAAAAACCACGTAATTATTATCAAAATCAAGAACAATAAACTCAATTTTCTACAGTTCTCTGCAGAAGCTACGGGTGGTCGGAGAATTCCAGCATCGTAAACGGGAATCAAATCGGGTTTAAGTAGCCCAAAATTCCTCTCACAAACCGGACCAGGTTTGAGATCTTCATTGAACAGAACGAAAGTGTAAGTCTCAAACGTTCTGTTTGTGTAAAACAAATTCGTGTTTTCATCAACCACCCCTGCATTTGGGCGAAACAGTGTGTAGTCCAGAGTATCAGCCGAGCACCCGAAAAATGAATTCGGATTTATTAGAAATGGTGAATTTGTGTCTCTGAGAAAACCATGTAATTGTTTAGGACATGAACATCATAGCCTTGTCGAAATTTTCCAGATGATGGAGGGTATATGATGTTGAGAGTATGCCCAAAGAATGTAGGGTAGTGACTTTGATTCTTCGGTCTAAAGACTCTGTTTGGAGAGCCGAGTGAAGGGTTTGCATTGCAGGGACAAGGCTTGCAATGAGGAGTTTATTGGCTGTGGAGAGGACTTCATTCCCTAGTAAAATTCGGACGATGTTTGTGGATGGGAAGTAGGGTTTAATGTTGGTTCTGAGCTCCATTTTTTTTTTGTTTTTATTACGGTTATTCAGATTTTATCTGATTAATTCGTTTCAAATATTATGAAATTTATTTTAAAAGTTGAATCTTTTAAATTCTTTTTTATCATTTTCAAATTCGAAGTTAAGACCTGGTTAAGCGGATTGAATGCACGATCATTCAACCCAAAGGAGTTTGGTGATTCTGATCTATTGTTGGGCATAACTGAGCTTGGTGAAACGTGGGATTTGATCATTTGGGACGGTGACTGTGACTGCAATGCCGGTGTGTGTAAAGGCTTGCACCATTTTGGGGTCTGCATCGAAAAGCCTCACTCGGTTTATGATGGTGGATTGGAGGAAGTTGGCTACTTGTGATGGTGGTAGAAGGTCACCTGCGACGGTGCCGTAATTCACCCCTATTGCTGCTTTCACTGCCAAGTCATCATGAATGACATGGTTAGTGTACTGTATTGAATTCAGAAATTTCATTTATCGGGACAATTTTTTTTTTGGGGGGGGGGCGCTTAGGCGTGGATATGACCCTTGGCCAATTACATGGAGCCATATTAATCCCCAAGGGAAAGTAGGGCCTTCCATCTTGAAAGGATCTTCGTCTTCATTCGCTGCTACCATTTTTCAAGGAAGACATGATAATCCCAACCATCTAACGGTTAAGAACATTATAAATATTAATATTCATAAAAATTATAGAAATTCTCCAACGGGATAGGTTTCATCAAACCTATAATAGAAAATCTGGTCAAGTACGCATGTATGCGTTCAATAAAACTAAATAGTCTTCCATTTTTGCCTAAAATTTAAGTTGGGGATCCGGAAGTGGAGATGGTGAACGTGTGGGAACAAGAGGTAGTCATGGTTGAAGAAATGATTTGAAAGAGATCTTTGGGATGGCAAGTTCCTTGTCCCCAAGTTCTGATTCTGATGTGTAGTTTTTGTGAGAGAGTTGTATAAACTTGGGTCTGCTTTAGATGGACGCTTTTGATTTTAGAGCTAATCTGTTTTTCCATCTTTGTATGGTAGAAGAAGACATTACATAGAAAAGGGTATTGATTGTGCATTAAGGAAGTTTGGACAGCCAAAGATGGAACGGAGGACATGAAGAAATTTTCGATTGGGATGCACACTCAAGAAAAAGTGCTCTCATTTTACTAAGTTGGTGAAGGTATAATTTGCTATTCCACTCTAATGGAGGTGGGTTTTTTTCTCAAATACTTGCTCTATCGATCTGAGTAGGAGTCCAGAGATGAGATGTGGTCTGAATTTAGAAACATGCAAATACTGCCGGAGGGGACTCTGGTGGAAGAGACTTCAATACTCAAGTCAAAAAGAGATATTTTTAGAATATGGTAAACAGATCAAGAAAAATGAAGTCTTTACTCTATGTTGCAGGTGTACTTGATGTGTAAGGTTACTAAGAATTTACCAAGGCAGCGGTTGATGTTTCGTATATATACCTGTGGTTCTTGGAAAGTGCCATACAGTGCTGAGTATTTTGAAATTCTAATTTTTTTATGAGGAGATTGTTAAAACTTTTGAAATTGTGGAGACTATGGTTAAGGAACTTTTATAGATATGCCATCTTGGTGGTTAGTGAAAGTCCCACAATCAGGGGAGCTTCCTGTCTTGTCATATCTGGTATGCCTGTTGAAACATGTTTCTTTATTCTGAGATATCATTTCAAGAGTAGGAAGATTCTTATCGGCGTAAAGAAAATTTGAATTTATTTAAAGATGTATTTCTTTAGTGAATTTTTCCTCGTATTTATTATGTTGATCGAGTGGATCATCATTGTAAGCTATATCCACCGAGGAGTGGAGCGACCAAGAAGGTTGAGTACCGACAACTAACATGACTGAGGAATTACGGGAGAGTTTGGTTCGGTGATCTCGATTTAAGGGGTCCAGAGTGAGGTTTCGTTCCTTTTAATAATGGGCCTAGGGACATATCTCATCACATTCATTAGCCGCCTTGATATATCATGAACTAATGAAAAATTATCGACCAGTCCTTTTATATGGCCCACATTTGATTAGTTATAAGATCAGAATTAGCATAGCCCATCTGAGTATTTTGCACGCTCAAGGGTGATGGAGAGGAAGGGACTCAGTTCTTGCATGGTGTCTCCAAAAATATCACGAACCTTCCAAGCGCAAGCCCCGACACAATTTTGCCTGATTTACATGTTTTATAGGGCACATAATCAAATATTTATTGCACACTAAAGGAAATTTTTACCATTTTTATAGATATCGATATCCATAGAATTCACTGACATGTAAATCATCATTCAACCATCATCATTTTTTTATGATGGGATGTAAAATGATTGGCCGTCGTTGCATTACAATCTAACAATACCGATTCTATGAATAATATTTTTTTTATATCATGTCTAGACTACCAACCTAATATCTGAGAATTCGTACCGACTAATTTGTATCGACCGCTTGTAAGACTCAATTGAGGGGATAGGTTTCCTAACGCTATTTTTTCCATTCCCATGAGCGATCAAACTCTCGATCATGGTTAAAGAGTGTCACTTTCCGAACCAACTGAGTTATCAGACATTGATCCGTTTCTATGAACATCAATAATCCTGGGATTGTAGAAAATCTATTTATACATAAAAATTTATATTAATAAAATAAAAGTTTTATAATATATGTCCCACAAAAAAAAAAGAACCTGAGAAAGTGAATCCCAACAATTGCCTCAAGTCCATAGTACATGAGCATAACAATAGGATACCGCATTATGATAATTATAGGTTTTGGATTATGATATTTAAGAGAATTAATCTCTTAATAAGCTTTACAATACTTAAACTGAATTAATCGGATAAAATCGAAATACCGTTCAGTAATAAGAAAATTTTGTTTACACAAAATAAAAAAATAAAAAAAAGGTTCACCATCTCTTAGGCTTGGGCCGATATAGGTCCGCCAATTATAGGATCGAGTGAGGCCTCGTAAACCTTGGCTCGTGGACTTTGCTTTTTGTCCAATAATTAGGGTTATAGGGAGAATTTATAAATAAATTCTTGCATGGAGCAGGAGTTGGTTCCCATTTGCTTAATCAACTTACTGACTTTTGTTAAGACCACAAAATTTAGAGGCGATAGAAGGGAAAATTAACCGATATTCAGTTGGTCTAATGAGATGTGGTATTAAATCCCTTAACCAAGATTCTAAATTTGACTTGAGACTTATGAATGGAACAGACTACGTTGGGAGGGTATTCTCCTAAATAGATCACAACAAATCTCAAATAGGATTAGTTAAAATATGATTTTAGATACCGATTGATATAATACAAAAAAATAAAAATGATAGTTATAAGTTCTTCTGTTAGGAGATGACTATTGAATTAAATTCTTTAGCTTGCTTATTTGCATTAAACATGAATCAAATATATATATATATATATATATAATATATGTATATATTATATCAAGCCCAATTAGCCTTGAGATGGGGAGAGAGAGAGAGAGAGAGAGAGAGATTTGAGCTTTCTTACCCCCACCTAACAATAGAAAACCGACCATTTTTTTTTCCAAATAACAAAGGGTTGAGAAGTCCAAAAGGCTTACTTTGCAGGAAAAAATAAATAAATAAATAAAGTAGAGAGAAACAAAAGTGTGAGGAAAGAAAGAGAAATACTTATCTGGGTATATTTAAGTGAAGACAATGAATACTTCCTTCTTTCTGCAAAGTCTCACGCCTCCACCGTAACATTGCTTGCTCGAATGAGCATCTCAGAAACAGCAAAATCAGCAAACAAAAAAAATTAAATGCATGCAACGCAGATGGCATCATATGTTGTAAGCAGAAATATTGTTGTTGGAATACTCATTTGAGCAAGAAACGTTATACCGAAGGGAACCCCACTCCTCTCTCTCTCTCTCTCACTCACCACGAATCCACACAACTGTGACATATTTAGTGTTACTGAGAGATGGTCTATGCATAAGGATATAAGACCCACAATATTTTTGGCCCAATGACCAAAATGCCCTTTCCCTGTGCCCTTGTGAGCCAGAGCGTGGAGGGCATTTTTGGAAACAAATAATTCTGCGACGTAATAGTTGTGAGGAGGAAGTAGTGGTAAGGAGTTGAGTTTGACAGTCAGTTTGTGGGAATTAGAGAGAGAGAGAGAGAGAGAGAGGAATTGTAGTTGCTGGATTGAATGAGAATGGCAGTTAAAAGAAGATCTAAACATGCCTGTCAAACCAACCAGAAAAAAATTGACGAACTCCCAAAAACACAGATACGCACACGAACATCGCGAACACCAAAGGGCTGTTCTGTAAGTAATTGAACAACACGAGACAGAGAATCACTCAAAGAGGTGTTACTAGTGATGGTGAATGTGCAACAAAGTATCCACATTTGTTGGTGTAGATGGGTGGACAACTTCGTCCCTTAATAAGGTCGGGAGTTTGACTCCCCTTGGACATGAAAAAAATAATATTGGGAGATCTACCCGGTCGGGCCCTATAACAATCGATTCAGATTAATCGGGACGAAACTCCGGACACTATATGGTGGTCAAGCTAAAGTACCAAAAAAAAAAAAAAAAAAGAATGTGCAACAAAGTAATTCTCAAAAGCAGAAAAAAAAGAGATAATTGAAAAATAAGCTTGACATGGAAACTAGACTTGTGATAAAACTCGAAGTCACATATTTGCGATAAAGTCACGCATGGGCATGACATTCAATTTTCTTGATAAAAAATATTTACAAAAAAAAATATTTTTATTAATATCAACTAAAATGGAATCAGGTTTAAATCATACACACTGCATATCTCACCAAAGGGCAAAAAAAAAAAAAAATTCCAGTATTTATGAAAATAAAAGAAAGACTTGAAGGGTTACCTTTACACCAGGGTGATGGCAATAGAAATAGTACCCCAAGCACTTGTGCATGACTTTCACTGTATATTTTTATCAACATGCAACTCCAAATGAAACAATGATTCGCAGTATAAAATAGAGAAACAGAAAACAGAAACGATGAGAAAACTATAATCGCAGTTTATTTTATTTTATTTTATTTTTCAGAACCATTCTTAAGATTTTGATTCTATTTTTTTTCTCCTTCCTTGGAACTGGCATTTGGGTCCGGTTTGGAACCGTGGGCTAGTCTAAAGTAGATGTTTGTGTTCTCTCAAAGATTTGGGTAATTGCCTGCATATCAGACTCCATCGGATAACAACAAATCTAATAATTTTCTTGTCTCCCACCCGTGCAAAATCATACACGATTAAGCGTATTCACGACAGCAATTGAACTCAATTCAATCTCCAGTGACGACTAGCAAAAGAAAAACCAACATCCAAAAAGCAATAGAAAGCAACATATTGCATAAACCCCACATGATTTGCCCCAAATATGATTGAGCTTTCTACTCTCATGATTCAGCATTCAATTAAAACGTGTCTGAAATGGTGAAAAGTGAGATTCGAGCTCTGCACATCAATACCACTTGAAAAGACTGTACCGACAATGCAGTCTCTACTTGTGCTAACAAACGTAAGTGGGGTTGAAAAGAGAGGGAATTTTAGGACAAGGATCTCTTTTCAATAAATCCAAGTAGCTCAAATCTACGGAGGAAATAAAACACAGTGAAGATCATTCACTTCATAATAGTGTTTTAATTTGTTATTTGGATGTGTTGGACAAAATTACAAGGTCAACTTGCAGAGATGCATACCTTTAAGAGAACTAAGAAGGAAGGTAAATGGTGGGATAGGGCAATCCTACCGGCAGCCCAGCTCAGCCCTGCCTTCTTTGCTAATTGTGGTATTCGCACATAGCTTCTGAAGATCAATGTACCCTATAATTGTGTCCTCAAATACTGCATCTTCCAGCAGAGCTTCATTAAAGGTAGATCCAGACAGTACTGCATTCTTAAACACTGCTCCTTGGAGATTGGCTTTCTCAAAATTTACACGATCCAAAACTGCATTCGAGAAGTCTACCCCTGCACATGCAAAGTGATAATAGTTTGTCACTTAAATTAACTCCACTAACCGAGACCAAGAAAATTGGGTCAGCGGTTTTGGCTTCTAAGAGTGTTATTGTAAAATTATGTTGGAATTCTTCATTAAAAGAAAAAAAAAAAGGGAGAAGAAGAAAAAGAACCAAAGTGGGTATAGAAGAGTAAAAACATATACAATGAATGGAACAAATGGAAAGTTGATTTGGTGGGTAAAGGTGTTAGGTTTTTTAATAAAGTCTCGGATTCGAAACTTGAAAATAGAAAAAATTACTATGAGAGAGCTCCCCCCTAAATTGGGTCCGACAACACTCGGACCGGATTAGTGGGAGCATCACTTTGGATATCGGTTGGTTATAAAAAAAAAAAGATACTTGAATGGAATCTCAACAACCATGCTAGTCACTGGAGTTACAGGATACACCAATAACTCTCACTCACTCCTTTCCTTCTCACATTTTCTCAACTAATAGTATAAGATTACACATGGCAACTAATTTTGAAGAAATAAATTGCACTACCACAAATGACAAAACTTTATGTCAATCTCCATCCCACAACCATATTGAGGGAGAAAATTAGGTGAACATGACAATTTGTCATTCCAGTGGATCAGCTTACGACTAGGGTATACTGTGGGCCTAAATATTGGTTAAGCAATAATTCACAAGGCATTTAAATGGGCACATGCCAGACTATTGAATTTTACAGAGAAGACAACATCACCTTAGCTATTTTATTTAAGGGTCAAAAGATTACCTTTAAAGCTAGCCCCAACAGCATAAGCCTTTGACATCACTACTTCTGACATGTCCGCACCATCAAATTTAGCATCTGACATGAGTGCTGCCGCTAATGACTTGCCTTTGAGATTGTTTTTCTCATTTGTGTAATCACAAAAGCGCAGGTCAATAGGCATATCATAAACACCATTTGCTTGACCAATTGTGTTCCCAACAAATGCTTTCTCACAGCGGTTGGGCTCTGTTGACAATGGCGGCAGCCTCTGGAAGCATACATGCAAAATATACATCAGAGTTAAAATTTACAGACGAGGAAGTACTTCAGCTAGAAAATAGATAAATGAATGAATGATTGCAGTTATAAATCAACGGTGAGAGGGTACTTATGCGGCATGGATGAGTGTGATTTCTGGTAATATATCAGTGAGACGAGCATAGGGAAATCATTATACTAACAAGTAGTGACAATGCTATTCTTCACTATCCATATCAATCATGCAGCTTTTTCTTGGTAACTTTGTGACTCCCATTACTGCAGTGGATTTTCATTATATGCCTGGTCTAGCTTGTCAATTCTCAAATGATGGTGTACAAAACAATATAATAAAGATAGCTCTAGTTTCATATCCATTGTTCAAGCATAAACTTGAAAATGTTGGGTCCTTCTATCCATACAAGAGAAGAATAGATGACTACTCACTGGTTTGCAAATTCTAAAGTTTGGGATATTCTATTTGCATGTAACTTTGGGGTGGGGGAGCATTAAAAAAAAGAAAGAAATGTAGGTGATCTTCACCTGATTAGCAGCAATGACAGGTGAGGCAACAGTCACAGCACAAGCAGCAAGGATACCACAAGCTACAGACTTCATGTCCTTGATGGGAGAACATCGATGATCGGAACTTCTGTTTTCAGCTGTACCCAAGTACAAAGAAGATAAATATATCATATTGATCAACTTAACAATCCAGATCACAACATGGTAACAGGAGAAAAGGCAGGTTAAAATAATATCACAATTCCAGCTTCAGCAAATGGGAAAAAGAACACCAAACCAAAGCATACATATGTAAGTCAGGAAGACCTTGTAAAATAATTATCCACCCAATAAATGATACAGAACCATGATAGAATTGCTTAAACTCACGGCATGAGAGCAACAGCGATCACACAGCAAACCAACAATATGGAATGATAACTCTTACTTTAGCCGAAATTATTAGGCCTTATAGAAAGTGTTTCTGAGAAAACAATTGGTTGTATGCATCAGACTGAAATTGTGGAAGTGAGAATTATGTATCTCAATCCCATATGCTGGAGGGGCACGTCCTATGCATGAGGTCAAACACGGGTGTAAACCAATGTAAATTGTAATCATTCAAAGCATTCAATGAAATCAAATTTCAAGTGATTCAACTCCATTTATAGTCATGGAAACCATTCCCTGATATTAGGTTAGAAAAGATCACATGACAGAAGCATCCTTCTTGATAATGAATCGGATGTCACCCAGAAAACAGTATAGTGACATCCACTTCACTGAAAAAGATAGCAGCAGAAAAGATTAATTGAAACAAGAACTGCCTTTATTATAAAAAAAAAAAAGAAGCCACCCCATGACCACTCAAAAAATTTCTTTTCCACAAATTATATAAATGTATCAAGGACCCTCAAGCATGCAGGCTTGAAGGATGCATAACAAAATATTAGAAATCATATGCCAACATTTGGGGTCAACAACAGATCTTCTTTCACCGCATTGATTCAGCTATATGTATATCTATACTTCATCTTCCTCTAGTCCTAATAATTTCAAGCATACAATATTTACCTTCTTAAATGAGTAGAAAATCAATCTTTATTGCATGTTAGGAATTTAACTAAAACCTTTCTAACATAGCTTCTAAATGCTATTCCATGTTATTTCTCTTCCATCGATTGCCTTGTCATAATGATAATCTCGAGCACATAAACACAGGAAGAAGAATTATAAGGGCCAGCAAAAACCGTATTGCTCAAAGTTAAGAAAATAAACATTCCGGTGGTCCCAAACTTACATGGATGTGTAGATGTATTGGTTGTTGATAGCATCATTTAAATACTCCTGGTGAAGCTGGACGTGGAGCCAAATGGCTTAGCTTATAGTAGATAATACTAACAGGGAATCCTCCATTGCACAAACTTGTTCTCCCAAGAAATTGACAATAACAACAAGAATATCATCTTCAAATTTCACAATACATTTCTTTTAAAGTTTGAAATTTTATCAGCATTTAAATTTGTCCATCGAGAGAAAACATCCATCCATAGTTGTAAAAATTCCAATTTGGCCAACATGATTTCATGATTTTGTACATGATTAGATTCAGAATTTGAAGTTTCCCTACATGATTTCACAATTTTGTACATGATCAGATTCAAAATTTGAAGTATCCATACACATTTCTACCTCTAAAACCCATCGGTGGTATCCTAATTTTAGCAACCACAATTCCATCCTACAAGCATCCATCATCTGCTTTACACATAGTTCATGTCTGCTATGCACTTCTTCTTTACGTTATTTAGCATTTCTTTTCAGTTTTTTACTTTTGCTGATTAAGGCAGCTAAACACTGAGGATCATGGTCCTAAGACAATGAATGATGAGATTTTCTTGTACGACAGAATTAGACTTAATTCTCAGTAAGGCAATGTAACATCTATGGTACGATAAATGTAGCTTGCACTTATCTTTTTTTGCACAAAAGGGTCACAGTCTACAAAAATCCTAAGCATGCAGTAATATCTAAACCTGCCTACAAAAAGATGATAGAGCATGTTGCACTCTCTCGTTCCCTCTCATTTTCTCCAAATATCAATTCCATTCTTAACGCATGTTGCATTGAGTATCATGTTACAAAATTTACCCCTTCTATCCTTTGCCGATCAACAAATGTCAGCATAAACATAAATGTTCAATTCTAGGGCAGTTTCCATCATTTTTCACCAAAACATTGTTGATACTACTTGTTTAGTCCCTAAATTCCACAACATGTCCTTGATGTCCTCATGCCTAAGTTCAAACCAAAGCAATACGCAAAGAAATGATTGCAAATAGCATCCGGCAAGGGTAAATAAAACAATAATTTGTTACTGCATTCAGAAAATCCCATACACTCCATTAATTGATTTTCACTTCACTTGAGCAAAACCCCATAAAACTAGTACCCTCAACATTGATAAATTTTTCAAAGGAACGAAGTAACATGATGGGCAATTCATAATTGATCCTGAAACTTTCAAACAACAAAAGCGGAAAAAAATCAAAACACTCACTTGACCAAACAAAGCAATAAGAGTCGAGAACAAACCAATAGTCCCAAAAATACGAAATTTAAACTTGGTTGGAGAATGTGGGTAATTTCTCTTATCAGAGCATTTGACTTGAATCGTTTCAGGAATTGAAACTCTAGTGCGCTTGATCGGATGGTGTTGGAGATATAAACTATTTTGAGAGAGAGGGTTTGATATAGTAGCCATTCCCCCCCCCCCCCCCCCTAGTTTTGAAGCGCTCTTGGTTTACTCTGTTTTTTGTGTTTTGGTCCCTGCACTCGACCGTCAGAACCAATCAAGTCTTCATTTGATGATGACTTTATCCATTCACGGTTCTGAAGCTCACATACATCTCTAACTGACGTGGCATGCCACGTAATACAGTTCTAGCCCATCTCACTCTTGGTTGGTGTTTGGATGAGTTTGACCCTCTTGAAGTTGGAATTACGATTGAATGCTCTAAATTTTAGCCTAAACCAATGCTTTTAAAACCGAGTCACTAAACAATTCGATCAACGTTGGTTCATTGATCGGTTGAATGACGTTGTTATGATATAATATATATATTTTATATATTTTATATATTTTATATATTTTATATTTTAAAATAAAATAAAATATTATTTTTTTAAATCAATTTGAATAATTTACTGAATTTATCGATTTTAAACGATTATCTAATTTAAAGATAAAAATTGAATCATATTTTATAAAACGGTTTCAGATTAAACCGAACCGGTAAGTTCGATCCAATTTTAAAAGCATCGGCCTAGACCTAGGCTTGTTGGGCGGGGCAGGCCACCCGACTTGTTCTGGAAAGTGCTCCAATCCTTCATGGGCTGGATGTGGACCGTCGGATATTTTTTTTTATTTGTATTAAGATTCAAATCCGATTCTATTATATAAAAGAAGAGAAAAGTGACACTTAAGCCAAAACTCATCGGTGACCGCCGGATATTACGTTCCCGAATTAAACCTATGGTCTTGGTGGGTACTAAACCGCCAATGTGCCAACACTTGGTTTTTCATCTAATCTATTACTAAACCCTTCCAATTTCCCTAATTATTTTTATTTTCAAATGTTACCCATTTTTAACTTTTTCTTTTATTTGATAATTTTTTTAATGTGTTCGTAAATTATTTTACTTTCTTTTATCAGATTTATAGAATGTTGGCTTTTAACCGCAATACATATTTTTTATTGATTAACCGATATTCGTAACGAATTTATTTGTATCAACTAATCCGACTTGAGTTATCATATCCATTAAGAGGTGAGATATCTCAATAATTATTTTTTTTTTATTTTTAAAATTCAAAATTTACTTGACCAACTCCATGATACAATACATATTAAATCCACTTTGATTCAAATGGCTGATCTGATATTTTCATATTTACCTTTTCTATTGAATAGTTTAAAATCAGCAATTGCGGGTGCTCTCTCCTCAAGTTCCAGTCATTGCTGCTAAGTTTTTTAGGGCATGTGTTAGCCCCAGGCGGTGTAATGTTGGTTGTTTGTGTATATTCTAAGGATATCTCCGACCAAAAAAAAAAAAAGAAATATCTTTTTTTTTGAGTCTTTACATATTTCACAGTTTAAATAATACTTGGATACTTTTCTCTATGGGTTACAATATAAGTGAATAATCAATTATCTTAAACACAAGATTTTTTTTTTTTTTTTTTTAAACTTGACATTTAAGTAGTTGATGGTATTTACGATCTAATCAAGAGAAAAACAATGAACAACAAAAGCAATCAAATAAAGAACACAAGATTTGCAGTAAAAACTTCAAAATGGGAAACTCCAAAATGAGAAAAAAATAATAAACAGGTCGACTTGGGAGTAAATTGTTAGCAACAAATTATTTAACAAAATAGAAGAAATAAATTTCCATCCAAAATTTAAGAGTTGTCATATTGTTTAGAAAGTTAATTTCAATACCAATAAATAATAGTAATTTTGGGAACCAAAGCTAAGATAGTGACAATCTTGAAATTATTAATTTAATTATTTTACATTAATCCAAAAAAAGTAGACAAATTTATATTAAATAATCTAAATATAAATTATGACCATAAAACTTAATTAAACACAAATGCAGTTGGAATTGGAGCTGCATATGAACTCGACTAGGTCGCAGGTCCTTTATTAAAATTGAAAGGCTTAATTTGGGTCTAACCGGAGGCTTGGTGAATTCTAGGGACAAGTTTGAGACTATGATCATGGTTTGGAACCATGGGTAGATATTGTGTTACAACCCCCAGTCGACTGGGGAAGATGGAAGTCGGCTGCGTGATACACTTAATTAATCCATTAGAATGCTACTATGAGTAATTCTTAATTATATATACTAAACAAATCAGAATTATTATAAAGTAATTAAATTAAAAAATTACTCAATTCATAATCATCGTATTTTATTATACTTATTTATAGATATTTATGACTTTTCTTTGATTAAGAGGACCATCTAATAATAACCAGCTGGGCCATTTATGATCTTTAATTAAACAGCCACACGCGTTATCTTCTCTCTCTAAAATTTCAATTTCCTTCTCTCTCTACAATAACCGTTGGCTCGTCCACTTTCTCTCTCATCACCAGAGATCGCAACAATGGAGAATTCGGGCATCTTATCGTGCGAAAAGCTGGGAGGGATGGCGAATTGGGTGGGAACGAACGTTGCAGCGGCGTTCTTTGCGTCTCTGGAGCGCTGTTCTTGCATCAATTTGAGTACAATGGACGTCGAAGACGAGATTGAAGAAGAAGCGAATGATCGCCCTTTGATGCTCACCACTGAGAACGTCGCTCGTGGTGATAGCATTCAGGAGCCTCCAAATGTTCAATATCTTCCTGTTTGAGTCTTGATCGCCTCTGTCTTCTTCGGTATTTTTTTCCCTTTTTGTTTCTCTCCTCCTCTGTATACTGTAATTGATGTTTTTTCGTTGTTATCTGTCCCCTTCTCTGCCTACTGTGTGTTTCTGGTATGGTCTCCTCATGATTGTGGTGAAATGTTTTGTGGATGTCAAGAAGAACATCTGATTGGCTTATGTTGCATCTTTAATAGAAAGTCTGCGATTTTGTTTCATCCTTCAAGATTACCTCCTTTAATTGATCTTGCAGTGTATTCCTTAACTCCGGCCGTATATATGGAATTGGATGATTGGATACATGCTTTTACCGGGTTGGATTAAAATCATTGTAGAGAACATTATCTTAGCTTAAGTGTTATTGAGTGATACATAAAAGAATTTGTTGCACAAGGTATTCATGACCCTGGTTATGTTCTTTTGTGATTTTACATATGCAATGTAATTTAGGATGTGAGCGTTCTGGAATTTTGAAAAGTCTTGCACTGTGAAGCATTCACAAGGAGATGAGACATGACAAAGTTACAATTTTATAATATTGTAAGGTACAAAGTATTGTCGTGTTGCGTCCAAGGGGGGCATTCAAGGACAAAAATGTGCACCTTTTTAGCAGTGTAAGTGCAAAATAGGTCTTTCCTATTTCCAGATCATTTACCCACATAAATGCATTTTATTTCTAGGTCGGCAATTGGGCAGGAGAGAATTTTTTTCACTTTTTGCAAAAATGATGGAAGCTTAATCATGATTTCAACAACTATGGTGGCTTAGTTTCCACAATGAAGGTGAATATAATATACGAGCAAATTATAAATGTGGCGCAATCATATCGTAGTGCTAACATCCATAATTTGCAAAAAGAAGGGACAAAATATGTATCTTACTAGCTGAAACATAAGGAAAATGGAATTCAGACCTTATTAGATGCATCAAGGGCATGATTGTAGAATTTAGATTAGATATCAAATAAATTGGAGGTAGCGGAGTATGAGTGAAGGCAAAATATGTGAGGTGGTGAGGGTGACCTGATTCTGGTCGAGTAGTTTGTATATGAGGAGGATCTTGTAAAAGGAGGGAAACAGTGTCAACTGTGTAATGAGATTGGCATATCTTTCTTGCTGTATACCAGAGATATCTTTTGATTCATTGTGTAAAGCTTTGGGGGATAATATTTGCTGCTAAGATTCATTATAAGATGCCTGAAAGCAAATTCGCTGTACGAGAAAGAGATTTGGGGTTCATTTGAAGCGGGCCAGCTTATTGAAATCCAAAGATAGATTTCACTGAAAACAAGAATAGATATTGTTCTAGAAAAAGGGAAGGCCCGATTTAATCTGCTTTGTTGGATGTGGGAGGCAAAAGGCAACATGGAAGATGCTATGAGTGGTTTGTTATTGGAGAGAATAGTGCTTCAGCATCTAGTTGCTTTAGTTTAAGTAGATCATATGTGTCTTTTATTATCGGGAAAAAAAAAGGAGGAGAGGGATCGTGTGTTACACTACCTTAGAATAATGTACATGAAGGCAAGCGAACCCCACAAGGGAGGAATTTACTTGATAGGATGGAATGACTATTATTTTATTTTTGTTAGGATTCTAAATTTTTGACATATTGGAAATGGTGGCCTATAGACACATAAGTCTGCTCATCATCCAGTATTAGCCATCACTTTTTGGAATTAGACATGGACAATGGTCTTTGGATCTAATGCTTCATCTATTATGCCTGATATAGATGATAACCTCCCTTCTTTCATTAAATGTTAAGAAACCTGGGGAGTTGCTGTATACCAGAATTCATTGGATGGGATTCCTTTAGTGAGATTCCAATTAACAAGTAAAATTAAATGGTTAGCTTAAAGAGGTTTTGGTCAATTTACCAGCTCTGTTGCAACTTTAACAACTGTAAAATGATTCAACTAGTTAAATTCTTATTCTATATGGATAAATTATGAGGCCTTTGATTTGATACTTACATTTGGTTCTCTGCCTTAAATATCTTATGACCTGATAAAAGTATAAAGTTTCTGAGGCTAAGTGATTTAAAAGGCTCAGGAAAAAAAAAAGGAAGTAAACACAGAATGGAGTTTGGCCTGATTAGTATGGACAAGGGAATGGAGGACATTTCTTACTGGATTAAATGTGTGGTGTGAAGTGCTGATTTGGCCTACTGTCGCATAACTATAAAATAAACATTGGATTGAGAGTTGAACCTTGGTTCTTTTGTTGAAGAATGAATTAGCAGCAATGAATCTTTCAGCACCAAATTTTCACCGACTGCAGCCTGAGAATGTGTTCTGTAAGTTACCTAGCTAGTAGCTAAATTGACATCCTTTCTCCTGAATAATTGTTGGAACTGAGTGAAAATAGCTTTCGCCAATCCTTTTCCCTCTTGGCATTTGTCTCTCCCTGAAAGTGCCTGGATGTCAAGAGATGTGGTATGTTCAGTTATTAGGCCTTAGGGCTGGGCGTGGTTCATCTGCAGGTCTTAAATTGATTGGTATGTAAATTATCCAATATTAATTCATCTTCCGCTAATGAAGGGGCTATCAACATTTGGATGCCTTTGGTCACATGTTTCTAGGGATCTCATTTAGATGAACTTGCATTCGAAGGTCATGTCTGCCGTTGCATTTGACAGCATAGCAGCCCAAATTTGTTTGCTTGGCACTTTGTTTAATGACCATGGGATGCAAGTATGTAAACCCTCACCTGAAACTCTTCAAAGAAGTCCAGTTGTTAACAAAATTCCAGGGCCTTATTAGGCATACGATGAAAACAATGGGTAGAACGCTATCTTTCCTTTGTTTTTTGTTTTTTGGTGATTAATCAATCAGTTTTCAGAATTATATTACAACTAATTCAGCTCAAATTATTATGAGACTCTTTACAGGGGAGTTCTCTTAATATGGTTATTTCTATTTCTAAGATCCGAAAGGATCTAACGTTTTTTTCATTAGACTAACTGTCCGTGGATACTATCTTTCCTTTGTGTTGCTGCAGAAAAAGTATCGGACTGCAGATCTTGAGGGGTTTCAATTTTCAGATGAGAAGGTTTTATGATCTCACAGCTATGTATTTCATTATATGCATATATGTTGGTTCTTAGCTTTGTTATCCCATAGGCAAGTTAATGATGCAGAAAAAGTCCCTGCTGCTATGCTCGTGAATGGTGCAAATCAGCACGAGTACTGCTTTTAATGTAGAAAACGTTGATGTTATTTTCTAGGAAAAGAGATCTACTCGTTTTCATTCTTTTCATGAAGCTTGACAAGTTGTTACAATATTTTCATCTACTTTTAAAGAAGAGAACTTATGGTGACTGTTCGACGGAGTTTTTTTTTTAACTTATTTTTTATTTTTAAGAAAAAATAAAAATTAATTCCTTTAAAAGAAAGTTAAAAATTATTTAGTTTTTTTTTTATTTTTAAAATAAAGTTAAAAATTAAAAATTAATTTTAATTTTATTTTTTACTTTTGAAATAAAGTTAAAAATTAAAAATCAGTGGATATATTTGAAATTTTACATCATTTAAATAAGGATATTAATTGAATATAAATAATTATGTGAAAATATAAATGGAATAAAAAAGTTTATATTTTCAGAAAAGTTGAAGTATTAAAAAAAAATGAGAACAAAAAGCTCCTCATGAGTATTTTATTAAAAGCTACTTTTAAATTTTATTTCATAAAAAAAAACTTCTTTTTTCTTTTTAAAGTTTCTAAATAAAATTGTTTAACAGAGTTTTTCCTAATTTGAAAAAAATAATAATTAAGATTAGTTTAGCCAAAACTAAGTGTAATATTTAATACAAAAATTATTAATAATACAATAATTTAAATTTAATTCTTTTTCAAAAAAGATTGATTCTTATTTGCAAAATCATATATTTGTTATTAACTTTTTATTTTCAGTAAAAAAAAAATATAATAATAAATTAAAATAAAATAAATGATAACCTGAAATTTTTCTAAACACCGTTATTGAATTGTAACTAATTATCATGATCATTGGTTACCATTTCACCTGAAAAATAGTCCAACCGAGATATCCCTAGATTTTTTTTTTAATAATCACATTATTATGTTAAATCCAATTAAATTCAATTTAAGTTGTGTTGATCCTTTGAGTAGTAAAATTTTTTTAACGTCTATTTTTATTATATATAAAATTTGAATTCAAGAATTTACTTGACGGATATTAGTATCTAGCCATCGAATCAATTAAACATCAATAAATATTCTGGATTGATTCAAAGAAAATTCAAGTTTAAGACTTAATCACAATTAATATTGTTTCAATAAATTGCATTTGCCTTGTATAAGGGTTCATTAAGGAATTATTAGGTGTCCTAATGCCAACAATTCAGCAGTTGGTTGATCTTGTTCAGAAAACTGTGTGATTTCCAGTTCACTCCTACCGTGTCCATGGGGCATGCATCAGTTGAACACAAACAATTTGTTTCCCAACATGTTTATGGCTCAATTTGTTTTGTTCTGCTCACCGAGTAATGAATAACAAAAATAATATATAAGTTCATTCAATTAATAGCCCAAATTTGAATAAAAAATCGTATAAAATATATTAGTTCAATCATTCAAATAAAATTTCTTATCTCAATCGACTGATCTATTTAGAGCTCTATTTATATCAAATCAGCCAAAAAGAGTCCCATCCGTACCGTGAAAAATAACAGCCAAAAAGTCCCATCCAAAATGACCACCCACAAATGCCCTGCCAATTGCCCACTCCTAGGGGACAACCTATCCTATTAGGGCACAATGCCCATAAATATGCCCTTGACTGGACTGGGACTGACTGTCTGACTGCTCTCTGTCCACACCCACAGCCCACATATATCAAAACCTCGGCTGCTCACCAGGCCCAGTAAGTGAATCTCAGCAGTTTCACGTCCCTTCCCCGCCATGTCCCTGCCCCCCCCGCCCCCACCACAGTCCTCACACACCAGGGACCAAGCCATACCAAAGACCACGTTCCACGGCCCTGCCATTACTTCATACTCGTCCAATCCCTACTGACATCCCTCGAAATTTCCAGTCACTCATCACCTAAAAAGGAGCAATGGCAACCATTGATTCCAACTCATTTCTCAATTTCCCAGAAAACCCTAATGAATGAATTCATGAATATCCCACCCAACAATGTGTACTTCTACGGGTTTCGAAAAAAATCCATAAAAGAAGCATTTAGCTCAATGGGAAGAGCATTGCTCCACCATTGGCCTCATGGGGTGCTTCCCGCTTTAAAACAAAATATATAATGGCAAAGCAAGTAACTTTAAAACGATGTCTCAACCGTGGTTCAACATAGCAACTGGATGTCCTGTTTTAAATTAAGCACTTGTATAAAGCAAAATAACCAAATACGGACCACCAAAGATACTCAAGAATTTTCTGTGCATTTATCACTAAAATTTTTTTCTGGTCTTCCAGCTACGAAGAGCTACAACCAAACTAACCCGACTAAGAACTTATATACAGTGCGTTACAATAACATAGATAAAGGTTCTCTTGTAATTTTCTGTTTTCCTGGGTGGGGGAACTAGTCCAAGCCATTGCATCCCAAGTGTTGGAGTGGAGCAAACATTGAGAAAACAGACCTACGTTTTAAGTTAGAACCACCAGGGAGATCAATGACTTTACCAGGTTAGTTAAATGTGAGATCCAACAAATGACTCAAGACTTAAATGGAAGTCGCGGTCATGTGACACGAGAGCTGAATGGCAGCGAAAGAGATTTGAGCTAGACACTGAGCCTATGCAGCAGAACCCACACCATCCGTTCCTTTCCTCAACCCTCGCCATGAATAGCCCGACTATGAGGCGAAACAGAATGGCAGACAAACACCCTATGATATGGACCAAACATCATGTCAATTAAAGTTGAAGCTCCCCCACCAATTTTAACAGAATGAACGCAGTCCACCAGCTCTGTTTGCTCCCACCATTAAAGAAAAGGTTTGGATAGGCCCCACAAGCACCAAAATAATACCAATCTGTATCTGAAACCGTCTCTAAACCACAATTTCTCTATATCCCAATTCAAGGTCGACATAATCTTCTCCGGGAAACAAATACAAGAATAATAAAATCAATGTGGATGGCCATCCCAGATAAGCAAATCATACACCACCACTTGATTCCCAGACAGATTTTTAGTGGCGGATGTCTCACCACTTGTGACCACCTCACATGATCAAATTGCACTTCTAAAATCCATTACAGATCCAAAAATTTCCAAGAATGTCGATCCTGCACATGCTCAATGGACAAGTTGGACCGGATATGCTACACTTGTTAAATGATGCCAAACTTGACTTTCCTTGCCTGTGTAACCAACAATCAACTAGCAGCAACAATCAGGTAAGAGGGACACTCAAAACCCTTAAAGTGCCTAAGCAAAGACACGGTTGTCACTTAGAACATGCCAAGCCACAATTGTCTCAAAGAGGCACAGGCAACCCATAATTGAGGAATGATCTTATTCGACCATCCCAACCTGCAGTCACGATAACCAGACCCCATGCATGAGAACTGGATGTGCTTGCATAAGAGTCTCGAAAAAACTTGTATTGAGATCTATGCATTGTTGAGTGTGCAGACAGAGGGCTTGCAGTAGGAAGTTTTTCCTCGGGCCAAGTTGCTGATCCCTTGGGATAAGACTCTAAGAAAAACTCTTGGCTTGGTGAGAAGCAAGTAGCTGAAGAGAAATGCAAAGTATTTAGTGAACTCTCATCCAAGACACGTAATTTCACTTTATCGTCTGAGTCTCCATCCTTTAAGCCAGGCCAAGGCACTGCAACTGCAGCATCAGTGGAAAAACGCTCACTAGACGTAACATTTTTCCCTTGGGAGATGGCATTCTCTTCATGTTCACGGATATTCCATACATATACATTAGAATCCTCACTAGCTGAGACAATATGCTTTCCATCTGAAGTGAAAGATGCAAACATCTGGTTTCCTGCATTACGAAGGCCTGGAGAGAAGGGAGGATGGAAGCATTACTAAACTTCATTATAAAAGATTGATGCTAATTTGGATTTTGCATCGCAGATTCCAGAATACGAACTCTAAGAACTATTAAGAGCTAAACATGGTTTGCGTCAAGTCTAAAAAATAGCCCAGCATTTGACACATGGGACTTGAGGATTAAGCCCAAACCTTTGTATTTTCCCACCACATTGGTTCCATGAAGAACTCTGACGTGTGAATCAGCACAGGTGACCATTACTTTGCTCGGGTCTTGGGGCAAAAACTGAAATTAAACAATTTTGTCAAGAGAGATTATTTTCCAAGTGGAAAGAGATATCATTTCATAACCAGGAGACATTGGAAAGCCACATCAAGATGTAGAATCTGACCACCTGAAAGCCAGTAATCCTTCTTAAAGGGGACTTCTTCTTGCTCTGTAGGCATATCTGAGTGTCCAACAGCAAATGATTATCTGATCCACAGAAAACAAGAAACAATGAGTAATACAAAATCCAATCTGACATTTTCTAGTAGAATGCTTATTTAAATCACATCATTCAAAGGACTCAAAGGTTATATTCATTATGCAAAGCCTTTTTGAATTTCTTTTCCCTTTTTGAATATGAGCAACTAAACTTTGCTCATATTCAACAAGAAACCAACAGATAAGCCCGTTGCTTGAAAAGTACTTTAACACACTAACATCTGAATTTCAGGGAAAATACAGATGTGTCTAATCCTTATGTCTAAGAATGATATGAATTCCTAGGATCTCCTTGACGAATTTTTTTCCCCCTCAACTCTTCTGGTTTAATAGCTGTGCTGATTAAGCATTTCAACACTGTTGCACTGTGTAACCCAATTCATCCTACTTTGAAATCTAATTTTTCTTCTTCTGTCAATAAATTACCTAGGACAAAAGCCTAAATCTATTACAGCTTTAGGTAAACAAAAGCAATTCCTTAACACAATCCCTCCCTCTCTCCAATTTACTTTTTGAAGCAGCAAATTTGAAAAAGTCTTAAAGGAGACCTTAAGCCTTCAACCTGCTTCAGAGCACTTTGACTAGCTAATCTAGCTGGCCATCTAAAGCTTAAGAAAGAGAAACCAACAACCTTTTTTGCTATCTACAACAAGAATAGCAAAACTTGTACAGCTATTTTCAAAGCCGAGACCAGTCTTCCAGCTTCTGTTTCCGAACACCTCTTAATACTTAGACAACTAATATACCAACGTGCCCCTATACACACCAAAAATCACTTATTTATATGGACAGCAACTTGCATAACTTTCTGGCAGACCTCGTAATGTGCTTCCAGCACAAGAATAGACGGTGAACATGGACAGACACCAAAGTCAGGAAATGCTAAGTATGCATGAACTTGGAAGCTTCAGATGTAGAAAAATATCTGCAATAAATTAGCAAGGAAAGCAGTTTTGGTTCCATCTTACCTGATAAATTATAAAATCGACAGTTCCCCGTCATGGAGCCTACAATTCCCCCCTGCATGAAAATAAACACATTTGTCAAACTTCTCTTATATTTATAAGGTTATTCCTTTATCTCAATAAGACGCAAAGCAAGATGAAGATCAAACCTTCCCATCAAGGCGATAGCAGACAGCAGTGACTATTTCTTTTATGTCAGTCCAATCCACAACTCGGCAACCCGAAATTGCCCAAATCCGGACCTTCCCATCTATTGAACCGCTGATAAAGTAATCATCATCCACAGGGTTAAATTGAATGCAGGTCACTGCAGAACATAATAAAATGTGTGAGAGGTTATGCAAAGTCATATGAAAGATAAGATTACGATGTGGCCCATGAGTCCACTTAACCTTGGCCGATACCTCATTAATGAAATACATGTTAGGAACAACACACAAGTAGCCAGATGCGCACCATAATTATTGTGAGCAAACACTTTAATGCAATGGTCACATCCAATTCGCCACAGACGAACCGTTTTATCAACCGATGATGACAACAAATGCTGCAATAACAACACATAAAGTTAGATTTCTAACATGATTTCTACCCAAATTCAGATGAAAATGGATTGATTGCTTTTGTCAAGTCCTTACATTGTTCTTTGACCATGAAAGATCCAAGATCTCCCCTGTATGACCACAGAATTCATGCAATGGTTTCTCCAGTATACGGAAGACTTTTGGGGGGAAAATCACGCAAGCTGAGTCTGATGTTTTCTTTAAGCTCTTCAGCGTACTAAGTTTTTCTTTATCCACCATAAGGGGTGCCAATTCAGAAAGATGATTCACAGCAAAGTACACACAGGATGGGTCCATCTCTGGAATATCACGGTTGTTCGATCTCTCATCCTCCACAATCTGCCACAATCGCACAATTCCATCTTCACCAGCACTTGCAAGGTATTGACCATCAGGACTGAATTTCATAGTCAGTATCGAACCTTCATGAGCTTGAATAACTTGTCCAGCAAAAAGAGCAGAAAGCTCCTTCGACTTCTTACCTGATTGGCGAACCTTTACTTTCTGTACTCTAGAAATCCCAATTGAATTGCACTCATTAGGACTCGTGCATTCATTAACCCCTTGACCATCTACAATACAGGCCATGGATCGTAATTTACTTAACCATTTTTTCTTAACTCTCTCTATTATCCCTACTGAATGGCTAGAATCCTCAGTTCTCTGATATTGTTGCAGAACTGCCGCAGATGAAATGGGGTTGCTCTCCAATTTCTGAACTTCTAAAGATGAATTCAAGCCCATGGCAACCTGAGAACTCTCATTCTCGGTTGTTAGTTGTATGGCATCATTCTTTGCATCCCACACTGAGGAAAGGTCTGACCTAATCTCATCTTCAACCCTTAAGCTCGCCCCACCATTCTCCACAATTCTATCCTCTTCTAAGTTCAACATATCTTGCAACGTACTAACTGATTTCTCCATTGCCCTTTGACTTGACCCTAATCCCATCCATTCCAAAAAAATTTTCCGACGCTCTGCAATGCTCTTGGGGCTTTGAACCCATATATCATAGAGAAATCCACCAGGGACTGTATCATCAGGCCCAGAAATAGAGTCAGAGCACTCAACAAAATCCGAACACGAATCAGACCCAGACGTCAATTCCTCAATGGAATCAAAAAACCGACAGTCCTCCACCTCACTGCAGCTACCCATAATTGATTTCAACCCATGAAACCCCTTTTGTCACAACATTTTTAAGCCCCAGCTTAAGCACTGCACTCTCCCTAAGAAATGCCCCAGATAAAAAAAGAACAAACAATCCCCCCCAAAATAAAAAATAAAAAACACACACAGAATCCAAGATCAGTATAACAGCTAATGCATAAAACCAACACCAACATCATGAACAACAATTATAATATTAATCTAACAAAAAATAAAATAAAAAATAAAAAAAAATAAAACAAAAGATCCAACATAGATCCCGATCCGCACCCACTGAACCTAGACTTCAACATCGATGAAAATGTATAATTTAATCCAAACCCCCAAATCCAAAATTTGAGGAAAAATACAAAACCAAAAAAAAAAAAAAAAAAAAATCCTCTTAACCCTAGCTTTTCTAACATCTAGGGAATACCCATTTCAACTAACAGTCTAAATAACCAAACCCATTATTCAAACAACCATAATAGCAATGAAAAAAGATAAATTTTCCAATTAATGACGAACAAAAAAAAACATATTGTTATAACAGTTATGAACAATAAAAAATTAATTATAGTGAAAAAATAATTGTTGAGAGATGAAAGAAGAAAACCTACCAAATAGTTTTGTATGGAAAAGTTTAGAGATGCCATTGCCATCAGAAAAGCAAAGTGGAGAAGAAATTCTGGAGTCGGTATGTCGTCGAAGAAGAGCAAGAAGCCAAGAAGAGAGAGATTAAAAGGAGGAGGAGGACAGTGAGGGAATAAAAGAAAAGGGGAGGTTAAAAGTGGAAGAAGATGGAAATTTTTTTTTCTTGTTTTTCGTGAAGCCGATGGCCCGAGAAACGAGACTTCGCGATCAGTAGGTAGAGAGAGAGAGAGAGAGAGAGAGTCTGTGTGTGTATTTGTGCGGGCGAACACAGCAGAGAATCCTCTCTCCTCCCTCTCTCTCTCTCTCTCTCTCTCTTCATGTTTGCAACTCCATTAAGTTCATTATGCGTAATCCAATGGAGACACGTGCAAATCCTATTTACCATTTTTGGTAATCAATTCCAAGTGGTTAAGTTAAATAATTTTTTTTATATATTTCTTAGGATGCTAATTAATATCCCCGATTTTTCAAATAACTATGATAATAAATATACGTTTATCAAAAAAATTAATTATTATAAAATATTAACTATAAAGATTCATTGAAAAAAAGGACTTGTATTAAATTTGGTTTTATCTATTACTTCCTTTTTGGATAAAATGGTTGGAAAAAAAAAAACTGAATTTTTCAAAAATTTGTATTTTATAATTGCATAATGTTGACTTTAATTATAATTAAAGTGAATTTTAGTAAATTTAAATCGTGAAAATAATTTTTATTTTTTAATCAATATTTGTATATTTCTCTCGAGATTTACATGACCATGCTAATATTTTCTATATTATTTTAATTTTATCGGATATCCCGAAAGAAAAGAGACGATATCAGTTGAATTATATCATTTTACTTCTTAAAAATCTGATAAGTAGCCATCAGTTTAGGATATTATATGCTATAATTGAAATAATTCAAAACTTCTAAATAAAAATTAATTGTGACTTCTTGTCTCATGTTTCCTTCAATTTCTTATTCAAAACTTCCTGTATTTAAAAAAATTCTTAATTTAACTTTCCTTTTAAATTTCAAGAAAAATTCTAGTTTTTATTAAATAAGCTTTAAAATTTTATTAAAAATTAATTTAGGAAATTCATTTTGCTTTCAATTCTCTAACTAAGATGGTTGCCTCATCAGTTGAAGTTTGAAAGGACTCAATCACTTAGTCATAAATCAGACCAACGGGACCAAACAGTCCATTTGATTCTTATTCTTCTAAATTTAGTGACGTCGACTCTTATGCAAATCGGGTGTTTAATTCTTTCTCAAAATTATATTATTTGCTTAGTATGATTTTTTTTTTATTATCAGTATTCAGAATTAATCTAATTAATCCGATTTAAATATCATAGGATCTATTTCAAGAGTTATCTCTTTTAAATCTTTTTTTATCATTTTTAAGAGTTGAATTCAAAATCTCTGATTAAAAGATAGAATGCTCGATCGTGAATTTGGTTGCTTAATATGATTCGGTCAAAATAGTGTCACCACTCATGCTCAATAATATTTTGAATAATTGACTTTGAATTTGAATAATTGACTTTGAACTTTTCTTTGAACTTCAACTTACTTTTATTTCTTTTCTTTTCTTTTTTAATTGTTTATAATAAATAAGAGATATTAAAAGGTATAAGATATTATGAGAATAATTGACTTTAATAAAATATATTATATAATAAAATCAAATCAATAATTTAATTTTTAGTATATTTTTCTATTTATAAAATGAGTTTTGCTTATTAATCCAATATATTTAATTTGTCTTTGGACTGCACCTTATTTTTTTTTCCTTTTTTTTTATAGATTGTTTATAAAAAACCCTAAGAGGTATCAATTAAAAAATTTATATCATCCATCGTGGAGGATTTTATATTGGTTTCGAATGAAATTAAAAACCTCATCATTTCACTTTTATTTATGAATTCTTTTTGGGGGGTCCCTATGATTATGAAATTGTAATTGATCATGTGAAGTTATTATAAGACAACTATAAGCGATGATTTAGGGGTAAAAATTATTTTACATTTTTTGTTCGATACATTTTAGAATTTTATATATTATATATATTTTTTATTTTTAAATGAATCGATAAAAATATTCTATTCGAAAAAGTATTATATCATTTGTTACCATCAAAATTTATTTAAGTTGAATGATTCTGAATTTATATGTTAAAATTTAATTTATAAATCGTATCTATGTTATATTTATTTAATTAAATAAATAAAATAAACTAGATTTTAAATAAATTAAGTCACAAGTTATTTATAGCCCACTCTATCAACTTGCTCCATTACAACAAATAGACAAAAACATAAATAGTAAAAGCCTTTTGAGATGACTAATATTTTACAAAAGCAGTCACAGTTGTGATGCCGACCCTCCCCAACGGTCGGGATCAGAGTAGGTGGAGACCCAAATGTGTTTTGGACAAAAGCCACCATCCCCTCTCTTTCCCTTTTTTTTAAAATTTTTTTTTCCGCTTTTTTTTTGGGCACACAAAATATATTTTACGTATAATATATTTATTAGTATTTTTTGGAAAATATTATTTATTTATTTTATGTAATCAGGTGGTGGGATATGCCACAAAAAAATGGGAAAAAAATGAAAATAAGTGGTGGGAGAGGGATGAATGTGACATATGAAGTCCCTTTCTTGGCCAACATATCCCCTTTTCTTTATTTGGTGGGTGAGTGTAGCCTACCCTTTCTAGGCAATGGTCCTTTTGATCATATTATTGTGTCATGTTATTACTATCATTAACATGACTATTTTGCCCTTGAATTTTACCCATCGGCAATACTACATTCCATGCTTCCCATTTAAGAATAAAAATGTTTTGACGGTTTTTACAAGGCATGGGTTGTGACCATATGCTTTATCACTGCACACATATCATCCAATCATTCATATTCATCATCAAGAACATGTAGGGCCCATCCTTTGGAAGCATAGAGCAAGGGGACCCATCTCCAAATTTGGAAGAATTTCAATCATTGATTAGAGGCCAAGTTAATAAAATATGTTGTTGTATTTCACAAATTGTCTAATGGATTGAAAGAGTAATTCTTATGTAAAGAAAGTCACCGACTTAGAGATCAAGTGATAAAAGAAGTATAGAAGTAATTATATAAGGGGCAATATGGTCATTTAGGAGAAGATGTTTTAGGTCGGTACTAATCTAAGTTCATTACGTCAAGATATGCCCAATGTCTCCCTTAAAGCCCTACAAACCCTCCGAAGGTCAAAAAAGTTTAACTTTGCCTAATGTTCCCATTTAACCATGCAGTTTACCTTTTTTCTTGCTTATGGTTCCTCCATTGCTCTCTCGCCCTGATTAACCAAAGCAAAACAAACAAATCTCTCTTTCTCTCTCTCTCTCTCTCTCTCTCTCTCTCTCTCACATGATTGTAGTTACCAGTGAAGAGTAGTACCACGCACTTTTGGATATTCAGCCTTTTGTGCCAAAGAAGGGGTTATGTAAAGTACATTGCTTCATCGAGTGGCCTATCTTTTGACTTTTTTTCCCTACCATGATTTTACTGCCAGAAAATTATAAACCCCATAATTGCTAAAACCAAAATAAGAATCTACGCTTCTTTATAACTGCACGGATTAGCCTAATATAGGCGATGGTTGTACCCCCCCATAGCACACTTTTCTAGTTTCTGAAGTAATCAATAAATTAATTTCCCTCTTTATTTTCTCATATTCAAAAATACATCTCAAGATTCAAGACAGATAAGATTTTAATTGTGTTATTTTCTTTTTATTAGAGGGTATTTTCAATAGCCACGCAGTATAATATATATATTTGTGTGTGTATATGATCAAAGACGAAAATAAAAAGAGAAGAGGTAGATAAAGATTTATTTTATTCTATACATTAGTTATCTTGTAAGATAAAAATATATGTTAGATGAGTTTTGTTGCTTAAAAACGTAATTCGATTTAAATTATATTTAACCGATAGTTTTTATAAAGAATAAATTTTATTAGTATTTTCAAATTTACCCTTAATGCTCCAATAATTATTTCTACAATTTTTTACATACCCACTTAAGTGCTGATAAACTGGGGAAGAGGTTAAGGGTAGTTTAGTTAAACATTTTTACAATTGAGGCTATTCAATGCCTTTTTTTATATTTTTGTGCAAAATGTTAAATTACTCCCTGGGGAATTTTTATCGGTTAGTGTTTGTGATTGTGCGAGCATTTGGATTTTTGTATGTTGTTAAAGCGTGATCACAGAGCAAAGATCAACTTGGGCCGGTGAGTATGATGCTATTGCTCAGCCTACCTGTTATAGGGCAGATGACAGTAAACTGGGTTTGAAACAAAAGAATCTGAATTTGGAAGATCAGATGTGAAATTATATATAAAAATGGTTTCGTTTGCTTGCAAGTGAAGGGAATAAGTATATAGTTGATGCACGAGGGGACCGGGGGGGGGGTGGTTGCCTGGTTCTTAAGCAACAAATCTTTCTCTTTTGTAGAACCAAACCAGAACCAAGATCCTAGACCTGGTGATGCACTCTTCACTTCATGGGGTTGCATGAATGAATATTCATTCCTCTCAATACAGCATCTTCTTTTCGTAGTCATTCCCCTCAATACAGCATCTTCTCTTCATAGTTGACAACCCCCCCTCTCTCTCTTCGTAAAATATTATTTATCATAGTTGAAAGTCTTTAAAGAAATAAGAAAAGAAAAAATCAACCCATGATGACTGTAATATTCCACGTTCAGTTGAAATTGGTCCTAACCGAAGACTTAACATATATACATACATATGTATATATGTGTGTGTGTGTGTATGTATGTATGTATGTTAAATATATGCATGATAATTGATTGGTAAACATTTTTTTAAATATATTACCCTTTTATTTATTTATTTATACAACTAATAATGGAGAATATAATCTAATGAATAACATAATTTCAAAATAATGTACTTGTATAATTGTACGTATATATATTTGCATTATAGTCGATCATGTACCAAATAGTTAGTCATAAAATATATCTTTCAATACGATTTTTCTTTAAATTTTTGTATTGTTTTGACATCGCGTGACCCGCTGCGTGTTTGAAACGTGTTGTGGGCATCACTTGGAGATGTTGCAGGACATATATTTTTTATCCTTCATTTATAAGAGCCAATTATTGGATTATCTCTTCACCCCAGTCTTCATCTCACAGAGTTTGGATTAAACAAAACATGAAAGTGAGTCGGAGAGAATGAATCTTATTTTTTTTTTGATACTATAACAATCGGTATCTAAAACCATATTATGAGTAATTCTGTTCGAGTACTTGTATTCAATATAATTTTTTTCATTTTTAAGTTTCAAGATCGAGATTTAATTAACTGATTTAATATTTTTACCTATTACACTGATTGTTTGTTAATTCTCTCTTATATGTCCACAAGAAGAGCTTCAACAATAAAAAAGAAAAAAAACAAAGTAAGGAATGCACGTATGGCATTGGTTTTGAATTGGCCACGTGAATAGTTTCTTTTCTAGAAATGAAGGCGTCTAAAGTCTCTCCTAGGCAGGCAACAAAACATAGATTATCAATCGAAAAGCCTACTCAACTATGTTGAGCTGTTTCTTTCCCGCATGAACTTAATCAAAATCATACACTTCATATGCTTCCATTTTTCTTCCCAAAACCCTTGATTTTAGTTGTACTGTTGGGACTTTGTCCAACATCTTTTCCTTTTTTTCTTCTTTTATTTTCAACATCAGTGGCGTACTTTGAACTTGATTTTCTTCTTTATTTTCTTAGTAACATAAAAATCTTACTACCTTATAAATGTAAACTAAAAAATTTAAATTTATCGAACTATTTGCATCAAATAAACACACTACAGCATAAACCCAATATAAAGATAAAATTTCTGTAAAACAAATTTAAATTCAGAATTTTGATTTTATTTAAAAATAAAGGTATAGTGTATTATTTGAATTTCGCAGTAGTGGCGACCGACTATTCGACCGTCGTATCCCTAATAAAAGAAATAAAACATACGGAAAAGTGAAAATTAAATTATTACAAAATAAACAACATTCGAGATAATGATCTAAAAATAGCCGTCTACGTGTCAAAAATATATAAAAAAATGATAAAAAAGAATTTAAAATTTATTTTGACTAGAATTTTCAAAAAATAAAACGTATCAGAATTTTGTAGATCGGCTAAAACCAATTTCTTCCAATATGATATCAATAAATAGCTTTCATAGTCGGTCCAACAACAAGTCTATATAAAATTTAATCCTAACCATTTTCAATCATTAATCATATTTGAAGCTGCAATGATTCAGTGTGCATAAAAATAAAAGTAGGATCCTCAATCACGAAAATGCTTTTAGGGTAAGAAGGAAAAAAAAAAAGAGAGAGGTGCGAAATTGATTAAAGTTAGAAGCCAGCTTTGAGTCTCCCCTTTTGTCATTAGTGCACTATCAAAATCAATGGCCAGGAAACGTTGAAATGGAATCTGTTTCATTTTTTTCTTTATGAAAATGTAGCCAAATGCGTCCAAAAATCATTATATGAAATGACAATTTATTACTCTCCTTTTCCATTGTATATCAAAGATACAGGGTGGGATTATTACCATGCATGGTAAATAGTTTACTTCTTAGGTTAAATATGAAAAAGCATATTTCACAATGCCAGCTTCTCGAACGGAGCTTTTGAAATTAAAATAATAATTGATAAAGTAAAGCATAGTTCTACTTCGTAAATTGATTTTTGTTTCCACTTCGTGACAGTGACAATGTTAACCAAAGTAGAGAGAGAGGGGGTAGAGAGAGATTATTTGGTGGAACAATAAATCTTAGTTACTTTGTCTTTATAGGGATATTCGAGTAGTAAAGAGTTTTTGTTTAAATATTTTTTTCTAAGATCTTGTATTCGAATTTTCATAGGCAGTGTATATTTTTGCAACCCTTATATAATAAAAAATAATTCCTATTTAAGGAAATAACCATCAAGAATTTTCTCTGATCTATAACAACAAAATTGATGTTCCTTGGATGACTATCCAATATTTATCAATTATTTTATCATCTTATTTTATAAAAAATAATAATTATTGAATAATAATTCAATAACTATGTATTCTATAAATATTAATATTTACAAGAGTAGTGGAATATAAAGACACTTAGTAAGGTAAGCCCTCTTTCTCTCTCACGTGATTGCTTTGAAAACGTTTATTTAGAGACACCCAACAACACAAGCAACCTCAGGGCTTGCATTGAACCCACCATGAGCATGTACATGCAATGAATGTCCATAGATAAACGGGCTTATAATTATCCTTTCTTCAAGTTGACCTGTGACAAAAAGATAAGGTGCGCCCAATAAATCTGCTAAAACCTATCACCAAGAAGAAAAAAGAAATATGGTGGTGTGCCCTAAGTTTACCAGAAATGAACATGCAAATGCATATCAGTCCCAAACGACCAACCCCAAGTGCCTTATCTTTCAGGAAAGATGACAATAGCAAGCAACAAAAAGTGCACATCACGAGTGAAGAAAAGGTTGCATCTATTCATTTATTTGCTTGAAAAAGAACGATTATGATAGTTGGGCTGAGACGAGCCTTTCAATTCCCTCTATCTTTCATCATACAAAATACCACTGCTGGATATACACTCGTTGGCAAAAAAATATACACAGATAGTATGTAAAAAAAAATCTTGTTCCATAAGTAATGAATATTTTGGAACAAAGTTATGATGTAAAATTTTAAAGAAATAACAAAAAGCAGATCGGTAGAAAAGAAAAACTTACATTATTTGATAGAGAATTCTATATCTGCAGATAAAGAAATAGCAAGATTTAACTATCAAAGAATAGCAACGAAGTGCAAATAGGAGATACGTATTAAACTGGGATTAGAAAATTCAAAACAATATAATATAAAATTTTTGCATAATTTGATATTAAGCTCATAAAATTTTGTCACGGAGTTTTATTTATTTATTTTTCTCAAAATTTTATAAAATTATATTATTGTAATAGAGTGAAAAAGTTGCTAGTAAAGGGTGTGGTGGACACATTCCTCCAAACAAGCTGCTTGGTGGGTCTGTTGATTGCCGCATTTCTCTGAATAGTTTTAATTTTGGAAGAGTTCCCACTCCCCACTACTCTTGTCTTTGAGCAAGATGGCTTTTGGACTCACTCCTTTTTCTTTTTTGTTGGCTGTTTCCTATTTTTCATTTCCTATTTTTTTTCAATTATTTTCTCACTTGTTTTCTTCTTTCTGCTTTGTTGTCCATGAAAGTAATCATGCAATTTATATGTTCATGAAGTAGCCATATCATATCATATCATATGATATCACACGCCTAGTACAAGCAAATCAAAACAATATTTTTCTAATAATAAGGCCATGTCTAGTGAATGTCCCATGAAAATTCATCCCCCACAAATTCTTGGTGTTTATGGCAACACGTTGCATCGTTGCAAAACTTTTTGTCTGTTTACAAAGAAGAAATATTAGAATTCATTTTGTAATTCGACATCATAACTTTTCTTGTGAACTTCCATGAGTTAGACAATATTCAACATTGGCATGGCATAATTCTCAAATGCTTTCGTTAATCTCTCTCTCTCTCTCTCTCTCTCTCTCTCTCTCTACATATATATATATATATATATATATATATATTGATAATCCATGCGACATTATCAGTCTGCAAAGCGAGTTTGATAGTGTTGAAATTCTTGTGATTCTAACAAGTTTTGTCAGTAATAAGATTGGGTAATTTAATAAAAGAAAGAAAAATGATATTTACAAAGAAAATCAGATTAAAGATTAGAAAAAATATTATAGGACCATAAAAATCTTTCAACTTCTACCGTGTTCTACAAATCAAATCAGAAAGGTGTTATGACATTTTATTTATTTATTTTTTTTTTATCGATAGAAGGGCAAACAAATGGTACATTAGAACCAAACCATATATTAAATTTTGAGAAATCATAGGACTAGTGTGCATAAAACCATAATTAACTATAAATATGAGACTGGAAAACAATAAATTTTACAGATAGTAGTGTAAAAATTAAGTTTGCGGGCCATAAATTTGGTATAAAAGGATTATAATTTTGGTTCATCACTATTTTTTTTTTCATTATCGGTATTCAGATTTTACCCGATTAATGCGGTTCGAGTATTATAGGTCCCATTTTAAGAATTGACTCTCTTAAATCTATTTTTACCATTCTCAAATCTCAAAATCAAAATCTCTAATTAAGGGGTTCATCACTGTAGATTCTCATCGTTTGGTATATAGGAATCCTTGATCCAACAATAAACCACAGAGACAATTCCACGAATCTGTCCTTTATATAAATCAATTATGCATCACGGCTTTTCTTTTTCCTCTCTCGCACTCTCTTTTTTTTTTTTTCGGTACAACCTCTCTCTCTCTCTCTCTCTCTCTCTCTCTCTCTTTCCGCTTTATTTCCTGAACAGCTGAATTTATTTAGGGCGGGGCCATTTTCACATGAATGGCTTAAAGCAGGCTTAGTGATTTGTCTCATTCAATGATGTCACTTCTCTTGTTAATTTGTTCAGGTGCTCCCTTCCATTGTAGCTGATGGGAGTGTGCGTACCTTAATGTCCCTTCTTCTTCTTCTTCTTCACCAATGAGTTTACTGAGAGCCAATAATGGATGACAATATTACAGCAAAATTATCTATTAATGCAAACCAATCTTGTAGGCATCCAATGATCCTGTACTTGACTTGCACTTCCCAATGTATAAGGAGTCATCTCAAAATCTTCGATTAGGGCATCAATTTAATTATTAAAAATGTATTATTTTTTCTAGTAAAAAATATTCCCATATCAAGTTTGTTCTAAAATCATGAATAATTGTATGAATGAAATTTATTTGACAGAAATCTATTATCTCGTTCATTGGAATTATCAACTATACAGTATAACAACAAAAGTGTTCACTATAGGGGCAAAGACAAAAATACATGTACACACACTGTTATCCACACACCCACATATTCACTACCTTGTGAGCAGGTTATATGAAATGTCACCCTTGATATGCAAATGATAGTACAAACATTGGAATTATGTTCCTTTATAATACAACCAAAGATCAAAAGGACAATTGAAGGAGCTTCATTGGGATCGGCTCCTAGTTAAAGATTTCCATCAAGTCTTTGCAGATATTTCTTGCTGGTCCAGACCAAGCATTTAAAGATACAAAAGTACATCCTTTGTTGATGAAATTGGGGCGAACAAATTTCGTGGATGGTTGTGCTTCCCATTCAAATTCTATGGATCCCACATCACTTTTTTTCCGCCCAAGGCACTGAAATTGGACCACATTTTTTTGGGTAGAAATGATCAGAGGTCTGGGGTTTGGCCCGTCATGGCAACGTAGGCCTTAGTATAATATTTCTTTTTTTATTTTTTTTGGGTTCCCACTAAAGTTATATTTTAATTAATTTAATTCAAACATTCGTAGGAATCCTATTTAGAGGGTGGTTCTTCCAATATAGTTTTTTCTATTATATAACACCCATCTCACTAGACCTTGGTATAATATGCAAATCAACTAGTTTTGAAAAGGTAAGTGGCAAATGTATGAGTTGGATGAATAATTTGTGAGTATAAGTAGGATTTGGTGACGAGGGAGAATATTTTCAAAATTTTGAGAATAATTAAAAATAGATCATTTTACTAGACAACAGAATTCAATTTTGAATGTGGTTTTAAATACAAATTGATGATTTTTGGAATCCAGGCAAATCTCAAGTCTCTCTCTCATAAAGTAATTCATGGGTGAGTGTGAAAAAGGACCACTCTAGGGATTTTATTGTTTCTGCGGAAGCATAGAGTGGTCCAACATTTAATCTTTAATCATGATGCGAGGGAGGTGGTAGCGGTTGTTGCTTGGGGAACTGACAGTACTCCCTGGCCTTTTCTTTTGCTGCAATATTTAGTACTACAAGTCTGTTGTGCGAGTGGTGACATGAACTTGGTGTCCACCGTTTGTTTTTCTATATAGGCATCAATTTTTGAATTGTTGTAATCTTATAATTGATGAATTATATGAGGACCCATTGTTAAGACCTTGTGCTCAATATGCTGTGAATTGCTGGAGAATTTAAAGCTCCCCTTCCTTTTCCTCTGGGTTCATGTAAGATGAAACAAATTGAACAATGAATACAAATCCTTGGGAATATGTAGGAACTCCAAAAGACTTTCACCCATGAACTTGCAAATGAAATGGTTACCTTTCGATTAGCATTTGAAAAAAAAAATTCGTAAGTTAACAAATCTAGTGATTTTATAAGCACACAAGTCATTCTTAGGACCCTCTGGCATAGGCTTTCCAAATGGCTGTGAGAACCTTCTCGCACTGCCCTTCGAATATACACTCAATGTTAAATACTAATAATACTAACCAATTATGAATCTAATAACGAAACACTAAACTCATTTAATCAAAATTTTGACTTGAGTTTTAAAAATAGAAAAATAAATATCAGGAAACCAATTCTTAAATTGAGTCCTACAATTGTTTAAACGGAATTAATTATATTTTTGAATATAAATTGTTAAGTTTAAAAAAAATACTCATAATGGTTTGCAATCTATAATCTGGAAGAGCTGTAGTAGATTAATCTGGGCTCACCATTTATTGTGCTGGACACCATAACAGCACACAGTTTCATGTGGGCAAGTTTAGCAAACAAGGCTGGCCCAACCCAATCCAACCAAATGCTTAAGTGGATTAGATCCATGAAAGATGCAATGACTCAATCTGCAAATAGATACAGTCCAAGAGACCACCGCTTCAGGTCATAATGGGAGAGGGGGGGGGGGAGCTTGACCCAAAGCAAAGAATAAATGTCATTTTCCATTGTTATTTCCCTCTGATGATTGGTCATCTTGTACGCTAGAAACATAAACAGTAATCCTCAGTAATCAAGGAGAATGAATGGCAATGTAGGATTTTTAGTTGAATTTTCTAAACTAAACAATAATTCTTGGTGTTGTATGGGAAGGCTAGTTCTAGACATCTAGTAGCACATAAAAAGCCTACATGAGGGGAATTCATTGCAATTTTGTGGTAGCAGGGTCAGCAGCAAATGGATTTAAGTGGAGCGCCAACCAAAAGAAAGTTAGACAAAGTGTTCTGTGGGATACTCGTTCTCATATGCATTGTAATCATAATACAATCTCTCTCCTTTCCGTATATCTCTGCTTGCAATTAGTAGAACTCGACTCTCTCCATTGACATCAAACCTCACACATTTCAGGTTCTGCTTCTTTTTGCCCTCCCTGCATCAAGAAAGCATTTGATCAGGTGAACAAAAACAATGATTCATCTCATAACATCAAATTGAAGAGGTGAACAGAATGCTTGACGATGAGCAGACATTCTGCTGCTAAAAATGAAATTGGTACGATGTGACTAGCATTTCAAAAGATGCCAACTTGTTTCTTTTTCTTGGTATGTTTAAAAACTTCCCAGAAAATCTGACACTATTGATGGAATCAATTGCAGAGGAAGATCAATGGAGGGTACTCATGGAATATTGTTCAATCTATTGATGTTTCACTAGTTTGACATCTGTCTATTTGAAACAAACCTATAAACGCAAATATAATCGAGTTTGAATCTAGGTTGCATAGTTCATGAATCAAGAGATATCATGTGATAAGAGAGTATATCTGAAGGAAATCAAAGATGAGAAGAGGAACTTACGGTGTGTGATTGTTGATACCATTAATAAAGCGGGCAATGTTGCTGCGTTTATCAGGGCAGATGACAAGGCTTTTTGAAGGATCAGCTGATGAAAGTAAAGTCATCATGCTATCCCCATCATCATGTTCACGATTCCTCAAGTAATCAACATCACCGACGTACTCGGTCACTATTGTTAGATCTCTTATGAATCTATCAGCCTGTACAGTGAACCTGTTTCAGTAATGAAAGAATGATCAGCTAACATACATCGAAATGAAAAGACTTCTAAGAAAATAAGCACAATGCTTCAGTGGAATGCCAAAAATCAGACTACAGATCACTGACCCTTCTTGGGTATCAAAAACAACAAGAAGGGGTGGCCACTCCCCTCTTTCCATCATGCTCTTGCACAGGTTCAAGGTATCGGTGTCTTCCTTCGATAATTTCTGTGAAATTTATTTAACAAAGTTTATCAGGGTAGCAAGGGGAAAAAATAAACACCGCATCCATATGCATAACAAAAATGCAATTCAAAATAAAAAAAAGGCTTGTGGACACAAATAAAATGCAATTCCTTCAGCTAATACTGATTTTTTTTGGGGGGGGGGGGAACAAACCTATCTGACAGGCTGTATGTTGATAGGCTACTTAAATAAGCAATATTTCATCCTGAACTCGATTCCGATCAAGTAATTCCTGAACTCGATTCCATACACAATATTTGATAAAGAACCAACAAAGATTTTTAATGAGCTAGTAAAACCTAAATTTTTATTAAGGAGATCAGTTCTGAGAGTAGTTCTTCGGTTTCAATGGATTGTAATGGAACCATGATAACAGTTCCTAAGACTAAAAGGGTTCTGATTTACCAATAATATTGGTCAGACATGACTCTTAGAAAAGAATCAGCACTCTGGCAGGCAGTAATGAAGAGATCAAGCTGAAGGATGAATTGAATTGACTTGGAGTTTTGGTAATGAACAAAGAATAGCTGGAGAAAAGTTACCTGATACACTTACATTGGATTCAATCCGTGAATGATGTGTAAATATTTGTTGTAAAGAGAGTGGAAAGGGGTTACGCATTATCCCATTTCTAAAGAAGGTAATATATGACCTCTCTTGAGGTATGTATAACATACGTACATATATACATACATACATATACATATACATACACATACACATATATACATATATATATATATATACATATACATATACACAGACATACATTATATAATGTTACTAAGGAAGGTATATATAAAATTAACTTTTAAAGAATTATAATTGGTGTATCATTAGAATTCAAAATTCCGTCACTACATAGAAAAGATCATTTTTTTAATTGAGACATACAAAACATAAAATCCGTTCTTTCCATGTCCAACCAATGGCCAAAAAATTCAATGTCTCATCACACAAGCTATATACAGTAAGATTTTTAAAATGGTTTTGGTTGAGAAGCACAAGATATCAAATTTCTTAGGGATGCACGTATGTTGTGAATTCAGAACCCTCAAAATTTTCTTTGTTGAGACATTGCACATTTGTTCTTTTTATTTTTATGAACAATCGGCTAGGAAGATATACAAATGGTAAACATAAAAGTGCAAAGCATTAAAACAAAACTAAAACTGCAAAATCAAAAAACGCAATTAAAATATTAATACCTGCATTCCACCTTGTTCAAAAGGTGCACAATTTGCAGACCTAGGAGCCATGCCAGGCACATAAGTAAGCTCATTGCTGAACCCCGTTTTTGTTGCAGTCAATGCTGTTGCTAGCGAGGCCATTTGCTCTAATCTCCTCTTTTGATCATCACATGGATTGAAGGGCAACAACCTTCTCTTCTTCTTGCACATCACTAAACTGCTACTTCTTTTTCTCTTCTTCTGATTGTCTAAAAAAAAAAAACAAAATCAATAAAGCCAAATAAGGCTCTCAACCAATAATAAAAATTAAAAATAATACAGAAGCAGAAAAGGGGGAAACTTTACCTAGACCAAGCTTGTGAAATGAATCAGAACTCCTTTGAATCCGAAAGAAATCAACAATTTTCGTCTGCACAAGAGGAAAACCTGCAAAATCAAGGCAAACCGAGATCCCAGAAGGTAAAAATTAATCCAAAGAAAAACAAATGTTGGACGATTTTTTTCAGATTAGGTCAAAAAATTAAAAAAAAATTGAAACCCCAATTCTAAACACTCTTAATTTATTGTGATTGGAGAAGAAATGTGGAGAACAAGATGAAACCCAGATCCCAGAAAAAGTAATCCAAAGAAAAACGAATCAGGAAGAAATTGATGAAAATTAAGGGAAGATATTCAAAACCAGTTCGTAAACTTACTCCTAATCTTCTTGTGATTGGAGCAAGAGGGGCAAAACCAAGATCCTTTGGGAACACTAACGAGGATTGGTCTGAGACAAAAGAGGTGAAACCCACGATCGCAATTGTCGCAGAGAAGAAGCTCCGCTGGCGAATCTCCAGATCCGCATTCTTCGCAAGTGATGTCTTTGTAGTCCAATTTGGGCTCAGCACACGGGTTTGGAGCTTGGGTTCTGCGTCTGCGTGTCGCCATTGCAGAGAGAGAGAGGGAGGGAGAAAGAGAGGTTTTAGGGTTTTAAACAAATGGATTGTTACGTTACTTTACTGTTGTAATGTAATAGTGAGAGAGGGCGAATTGGGATGAAATTTCCCGCCTTTATCGTTTTCGCGGGAAACGAGTCCCCCCCCCCCCAAAAAAAATTTTTTTGCCCGCCACTGATTTATCGGATTTGTGCTGAATTTTTGGGATTCAAAAGAAATTATAATTATTGTGTGTAGTTATTAAATCATTAATGAATAGCGGATAATTTACTTAACAAAATTCAACGATACTGAATGATACAATGGTTAGATATCGATAATTATAAAAAAAAAATTATAATTAAAAATTTTTTATATAAAAAAATTATATATCGAGAAAGTTTTACTTTTTAAAAGACCAATTTGGATATGTTGATTTATAAAAATAAAAATAAAAATATAAATACATCTTTTGAGTAACCCGTGGGCAAAAGAGATTCTCCTCTATCCAATTGACCAAAAAGAAAACTAATCTTGCTTAATTTGAATTTCAAGAACATGTTTGGATGAGTTCTTTTTCTCTTTTATTTTTTTTCAAAAAAGAAGTAAAAGTTAATTTCTTAAAAAAAAAAGTAAAATGTTGTTTGATTTTTTTATTTTTAAAATAAAATTAAAATTTAAAAATTAATGACTATATTTAAATTTTGTATCATCTAAATAAAGATATTAATAGAATAAAAATAATTATGTGAGAATATAAATAGAGTAAAAAATATATATTTTTGAAAAAATTGGAGTATTAAAAAAAAGAGAAAAAAATTCCCACAAGTTTTTTTTTAAAAAAAAAACTACTTTTTAAATTTTTCTTTATAAAAAAGTTTATTTTTTTAAGAGTTTTAAAAAAATATTATTTAACAAAACTTCTATTTATAAAGAGAAAATAAGTTGAAAAAAACTACCAAACGAACACCGAACACATTAATTAAAATCGGAAAACTTTATAAAAAAATAAAAAAAAGAATTTCTTAACCGTAATGTTGATACCCTTAATTTATGTTATGAAATCTAATACGGAATGTATTTAAAATTAATACAATCCGATCACTAAAATCAGTCGACTTAAAACTCCACAACCCAACTCTTATATTTGAAAATTCTCATTCTGTTTTTGAAATTTTATATTTTATATTTTCAAAATATCTTAACATATTAAATTAATCAATATTTATAGAAAAAATTATTTAAAAATATTTATATTTTTTATATTTACTTATTTTTTATACATTTTTTATTTTCTATAAAACTGGTCTAAAATAACCATTTGGTATATGTGTATCTTCTTTTTCATATTTCTATGGAGTTGTCCCGTTGAACCATATTAAGTTTTTATTGTCTATAGATCTAAAATAACCAAAAGAAGAAACTACAGAGCTCATCTTATGTCACTATAACTTTGTTGATTTTTTTTTTTTTTTTTTTTGCTTTTTTATCTGGAAAAAGCAAAATTAATATCATGATATTAAGATTTTTTTGGATGATAATATTTTTTCACTTTGTAATGGGTAAGTACTTAGGCAGAAAATTTTATAAAAATTATGCATTTTTTTTTAACTATCATTTGGCATTTTAAGCTTAAAGTTCTTTTAGGAGTCATAGTACATGAAAACTCAAATATCTTATAATAAATAAATTTATTAATAATAAGGTATAATAATTGGAAAATTCATACACTTTTCACAAACTTTTAAATAATATATATATATATATATATGTGTTAAATTTGCTTAGACCTTGGTATGAATGGATAAGTCGGGTAAATATGTATATATATATATATATTGACACCATATAGTAGAATATTTTAAAAGTTTTAATTAATTTAAAAATAATATTTTTATTACCTACATAAAAAATTGCTTAATGTGGGTTTTGGTTTTTAAAAATAGATATCGAACAAAAATAATTTCCGGACTTAGTTATAATGTTGGAATAAAGAAAACCGTATATTTCTTTCTAATTTGAACAAAAAAATTATATTTGAACATTATTTTTAAGAATATTTTGGGAAGCTTTTTTCAATTTTCCAAAAAATCGAAGTATTATTGTGTTTTTGAATATTCTCAAAATTTGAGGGAAATGTTCTGAATGTGGTTGAGTTGGATGGGAAACCTTAATATTTGTCTTTGCTTTCTAATTTTGAGTGACGGGATCAATTTTGAAGAATTGGAGTTCAGTTTATGTAAATTATTTTATAAGAAAACAAATTTAAATTTTATTTTGACACCCAACATTAAAAGAAAAAAAAAATCATATATTACTTAATATAAGGATTGGTAATGACCATATACTTCCTAATTGAAATAACATTACTTACCCTATTAGTTGAAATAGTTTCTTATTCACTTAATCACATGGGTTATCATTGTTCACAACCAAAAACAAAAAAAGATTATCCGTTAAGAAAATCGACGTTTAATTAGTCTACTAATGAAATATTAGTATTTTTAAATAAAATTTTGGATTTGAATTTTATGTATGATGAAAATAAATATCGAAAAAATTTTTAGTTGTCTTTTAAGTTGTTAGTTTAATTCAAATCAGATTAAATTGAATTTGATATAATTAGTATATCGATGTTTTTATAAAAAAATTAAAAAAAAAAAAAAAAAGGAAAAAATAAAACATGGACCTTGTGCGCCCACTAAAAAACTTGGGCCACTTTACATAATGCATTTACCAAATCAGGGAAGCCCAATAGCTAAAACTGGTGGGCTTAACAGTACCGTTATATTTTTTTTTTTTTGGGTATATCGACGCTTGAACCCGAGTCTATTGCATCGGGAAGATGATACTTGAGCCGAGCTCATCGGCACAGAACCGTTATATTGTGCCAGAGACACCGCGGAGGATGAAGGTCCATTTGGTATCTTCCATAGACTCGCCCGAGTTCACTTTCCTAACTCAGGCTCTAAGCGGCTCCTCAATCATCGGACTCGACGCCGAATGGAAGCCGACTCGGAGTCACCGGCCTTCTTTCCCTGCCGTCACTCTCCTCCAAATCGCCTGCCGACTCTCCGCCGACGAGTCTATCGTGCTCTTAATCGACCTTCTCTCGATTCCGCTGAACTCAATTTGGGAAATGTTGAGAGACGTGTTTGTTTCGCCTAATGTTCTCAAATTAGGGTTTCGGTTTAAGCAGGATTTGGTCTGCTTGTCCTCTCCCTCTTATTCTCACGGTTGCGATCCCGGTTTCGATAAGGTAACTGTGCGCGCCTGTCTCTCTCTCTCTCTCTCTCTCCTTTTTCTTGTCTCCATTGCAGTCCTTTGCGATTCGGGTTGAAATTTGAATCTTTCCATGACTAAATTATATAGCAGACGCCTGTTTTTTTTCGGAAGTGCATTCGAATTAGGAGGAGTGGGATGCTTGCACTTGATATATGTATTTAGGATGTTATATATAACATAGTTAGGAATGTATGATCAAATATGCCATGTGATTTCACAAGATCTAGTTTCGTTCGAGTGACTTCTTGATAATTGAATGTATCTTTTGATCAATAAACTTATAAGACATAAGCATATTATATTAAATTTTCAATATCTTACCATGAAAATTATTAGATCAATCATAAAAGCACCATGAAATGGTTTATAAACGAAGAAACTGCTTCATGGGTAACTGCATTATATTGTTTATTGAGTTTTCTTCTGGCTGGCTGCACTTATATGAAGTCCTTCAAATGCTACTTGTGGCACTGATTAGACATGTTTGATTTGACATCTAATTATTTTACTTGGTTACTATTGGTATGTTCTTCATTCTTCGTGTTCTTTCAAGTAATCCTAAACTCTCTAATTTGTTTAACATGGTTATTTGGTTATATTTTTTACTTTTTTTGTGTGTATTAGTGATAATTTTGACAAATGGCTAGAAGTGAATTATTTTGTTATTGTTGGTGTCATAATTATCTTCTTGAATATGTTAAGCCTTCATTTTAATTTTCTAAATTAGCTTATGCATTGAGTTCTCTCCTTTCTTTGCATGATGTTCGCAGCTCAAATATTTGGTAAAAGAGGATTTTTTTAGCATGTTTCTTATTTATTGGATTGTATCAGATACTTCATTTGAGAAATGGTGATAGGTGGAACCTTATTTTGATATTAGAGCATATGCACTTTTCTGCAACATAAGTACATTAGAAGGACGCATAAGGGATGCGAGAGTTTGGCAAACATCTGCGACAAGCTGTTGGGTAAATCACTATTGAAGGTTTGCTTCTTTGAGTTTTATTTTATACTCGGAGATACCATATTATTGCCTCATATTACAGAACAATTATTTGAATCAATATTTCTATGCTTGCCTACTTTGCAATGGGGAGCTGTGTTTGAAAATATTGAAGCCTTGTTTTATTTTCTCTTGTTTGTGAAAATTGTGAAAAATATGAGTACGAATTTGCTTGCAGAAACATTTTATGCCGAAGTTGCTCAATTAGTTTGCTGATTGATGATAATCCCCTTGGACTTAAGTACTGCCATTATTTCTCCTATGTTGCTTGGATTATGATATGGGGGCTGGAACTGAGACACATAAAATCATTGTAAGAATATTGTGAAGTTATACTGAAATAACCCAAATAGTTTTGACAGAGTGTGCTGCATGTGTTGATATGTGCTGGAGGATAGGAAAAGTAAAGATCAGATTGAGAGGAGCAGACCAAACATTGGCCTCCTCCACTTTGTCCAACTATTAAGTGTAAGTTTCAGCACCGGTTCACAGCAAGCCAGCATCAGCATCAGGGCAGTTAAGAGATATATTGGTCATCTCACAATATTGTTTTTGCAGCTTGCAAGTGGTGTGTTGATCCATCTTGAAATGATGCAATTTCTAAGTTTGAACCAGAAGGGGATTTATGATGATACTTATCTTGTTAGTTACACTTTAACTCTGATGCAAGTACATATAATCAAGATTCTACTCTAGACATAATTATTATCACAAGTAGAGTGTGGTTTCTACATGACACTGTTCAATTGTTGTTTGCAATTCTAAGTCTCCTACTTATTTCATATATGTTGAATCCATTGTTTTTTTAAATAATCATAAATTGCTTAAACAAAAGTCAGTCCTTTTCGGAATTATTTTGTGATTTCCATTACATGATATAAATATCCGAAATGTTTTTTCAATATATATATTTTTTGTTTGTACCGATTGTGATTTATTGATGCCAGTGGCTCTGCACTTTCTCTGTGCGGCAATATTATATTTGGTCCCTGCTGGCCAAAAGTCATGAAACTGCATCCACCATGTGTTGTTGACCATTGCTACTTTTATGTTCTCTATAACTTTCTTCTTTCAGGAGCTTCAATATAGTGATCGATCCTGTTGCCCTCTTACCAAAGAATAGAAAATTTATGCAGCCATGGATGCTCTTTGTTTGTTAGATGTATTTACCATATTTGAAGCAAAGATCCTCAAACAAGGTTTGTGATCATTATTTCTGGATGTGTATATGATCTTTGGGTTTTATTGTACATGTATTACTTGGCCTATTGGTATAATCACAAGAATTGCTTTTTCAAAGTATCTTTCTTGTTGTAAACAAATATGCCTATAAAGTGGGTGACCCCTGTGAAAGTACTCTGACATTTTTGTTATGAATAAAAAATGAGTAGTGAAATGATGCACTTTGTATGTTCAAACTCATGATGGCCACTATTTAAACACACCAAGGCACGCGTTAGACAGAGAGGGAGGGATTGAGGGAGTTTGTTAACATGTTAAAGACATTAATGGTTTAGCATTTGAGATTGTTTGAACAAGCAAAATTCTAGTAAGAAAATGGCAAAAACAGTTTCCGCAAAACAAACAGTTGAGGCAAGGTTACTGTTGAAATGAATGCATGCACCTGTGCACACAGACATGGTTGTTAGTAAAAAGTTGTTTTGCTTGTAAGTTCATTAATGTCTTAAAGACATTAAGCTTTAGCTTTGGAGATGGCTTGGACAAATAAAATTGTTGCAAGGACAACATATACACAATTTCAGTAAAACAACACCTTGAGGCAAGGCTACTGTTGTCACTGATGGTATTTGTTTGTTCCATTGTCCACAGTAAGTAATGTGGGGACACCATGCACTGGTATGAGAAATGGTGAAATGTGAAATGGTGATATAGGTAGTGGTTGAATAGCTGTAAGAAAAATGCGTAGCCAGCGACTAAATGATGATTGTGATTGTGTGCTTTCTTGAATCAACTGCACTTAATTGAAGAAATCTCAGTTTCAGTTTCGAGTGATTTTAGGAAACATAAGCTATGCCTTTTGATTTGTCAGTTCATTGACATGCTCGTTCTCATTCTAAAGAGTGCTGCTTTTTGGAGTAAGAGCTACTTTAACATGCAATTTCTAGAACTCCATGAGAATGTATCCAGGTATCCACAAGATAAAAAGAGTATATCAAGGAATTTAAACCGGTGGATCTGCATGGCAATTGTGAAATACTTGAAGCTACACATCTAATGCCCCTGAGGGTTTCAGGTGCAACACTCTCACACAAACATTAATAGGAGGCTCGCCAATGTCCAGGTGTGTGTTTTTCATTTTTATGAACAGTGCAAACCTTCACCATCACTGCCTTCTAGAGTGAGCATGGGTAAATCGATCATGTCTGCTTAATTTCCCACAAATTACATCCGTTGGGAAAGCACATTGGACTATCCTATGTACGGGTTCAAAATCTCCCTAGTGCACTATCGATAATTGAACCTTGGATTTGTTTATGAGCTCTCGTATGGTTGCAAAATTCACTTTCGAGTATTTGGGAGTTAAATAACATGTATTTCTACATGCAAGTAGACTTGTGGAAAAGTGGAGGGGCAGTTATTTAAAACCTTTTTCTCAAATTATTCTTCAAATTATTCATTCTCCCTCTAATTACTGGTCGTTTCATAACTCAGTAAGCCCCTTTTACGCATTTTGTTTATTAACTTAACCAACTCCTGTTTGCATGAATGATCACTTTATGTCAATTATTTTTCTCTTGATATTACTGATGGCAAACAGTTATTGACTCACACTACCGATACAACAGTTGCTAATTTAATGTTCTCTTCTCCTGCATAACTAACCAACTCCTGTTTGTGTGAATGATCACTTTATGTCAATTATTTATCTCATGATATTACTGATGGCAAACAGTTATTGACTCACACTACCGATACAACAGTTGCTAATTTAATGTTCTCTTCTTGTGCATAACTTCCTTTGCTGACGCATGATTGTATTCAAGTTACACATAGTTGTTCATCCATATATATTGGTATTATCTGAATGACATGTGAATAATTTGGTGGATTATTCATGCAGACCATTTTTTCCAGTATCTGAACAGGATCCCTGTAATTTGGACCTGAGATTAAAGGTGATTCTGAAGATGCCCGAATTTATTAACAATATTTTGAAGAAGAGGTTCTCTGAAGCATCAGATATGATTAGAGCTGCAGCTGCTTCCGAATGTCCGCAAGTAATTCATGCCATGGAGCCAATTTCCAGATCATCAGAAAATAATGCTGGATTTATGTATGTTTCTCTCCTGAAGAACATTAGAAAATAAGGTGAGAGAATTATATTGAATGAATCTGATAGGAAGCCTAAATCCTCTAGATTGAAGGGGGAAAAAAAACTCATCATTGAAGATGCCTTCCAAAGAAAAATGAGTAGAGATTTCGGATTATTGGCAAGGACCTGCTCCATGGGATTTCTCTTTGGGTGGTGATGGTTTTCCCAAGTTTTTATGTGATGTGATGGTAAGTCACTATTTTTATACATGCCAACTAATTATGGGCAAAGGCTTATCACAGATTCAATGTAGCTTATTGTTTGAGTCTTAGCTAGTATCCCATGCCTTAATATGACTCGGATTTGGCTCAGCCAACTATCGGAAAAGGGAAAAGAAGCTGTGAAGTGTGTGAGATAACCTAAGGGTAGTGGGGTTATGATCTTCTGTTGCTTTATGGATCCAGGAGAGATTGCATATTCAACTGGAGATGAATTCTTGCAGATGCTATACCTGTATAAGGGCGCAATATAGGACACAACACGCATGAACATGACTTTAACATTGATGCAAGATAATCGGGTTCCAGTTCAACTGAATCATGTTCATTCCAACATGATAAAAGCACGTGATAATCTTGTTGTGCAATGGGCTGACTCATCAACCTGAAAATGGCTCATGAATGATAGAATTATTTAGATGTTCTGGGTTAGCTGGTTTATGACTAGAACTTGTTTAATACACCAGTAACCTATTTTTCTTTCCATTCACCTACATATCCATTACTCAATGGCCTATTATTGAGTGTGTGATTTCATACTTACGGCATACTCCCCTAATGAAATATAGAATTAAAATGAATTGTGCATACCATGCCATGTCATTTTGTAGTGACTTATTTATAGAATGTGTTATGTGTGTCTTATCATGTTCTACTGCAATATATGTATCATGGTTTTGAGTTTTTGACAGGAAAATTAATTCTGTCATTCTCGTGTTAAGTCATATGCAATAAGTGTCTGTAGTTAGGTCTCAACATGATTGAACATGGCATGCACATAGATATTGAGTCATCAACCCCTTATTGTTCACTGGGCATACTTATGGTGACTAGTGCCCCCTGCATACATTTATCTCCGTTGCAGTCAATGTTATGCAGTCTAATGGTACACTTATTAGGTGGAGGGATTGGCTAAACACTTATGATTTGTTGGGATTGATGCTGCTGTTCCATAATCAAAAGAGCCTGATACTAGGTGTCCATCTTGTAATTTGGATGATTTCTCTTTGTTGATCAGTTAATTTCAAATGTTATATCCAGCTGGGGCAGTTATATTTGTTTCTGTGTGTGGTTTAGGCAGTTGATAGAGCAAGCACGTCGGGAAAAAAGAGTACTATTGACGCGAGATGCCAAGCTATTGAGACATGATTATGTGATAAAAAGTCAGATTTGTAGAGTGAATAGTCTGCTAAAGAACGAACAACTACTTGAGGTATGGCAGCCATGTTTCCTGATGCTTAAAAGGCAATTTTATTGGTTATTACTTTGTACACTTTCTATGTATTGCTGATTGTAGTGGTTGCTGCATCTAAAGTCTGCCTGCTTGATGATAACCAAGTAGTATAGTTACTTAATTTCCTCATTGTATTATAAAATCTGAGTACTTAGATATGTATAGCTGTAACAAAAGTAAGATTAT